>CM067881.1:18585188-19322550 GCA_034621355.1 Mycalesis mineus
CTGCACATTGTAGAGTCATCATCTCCTGAGAATTCTTCGGTTTTCGAGTGAAACGTACGCAGAACGTATCACTTCTGTCAGATCTGAGTGTCATTGTCGCATTCTTCTTCTTTTTGTGGAAAATAGCAAAATAAACAAATCTATCTATCCATTATTCAGTTTGTTTAAAATGATAGTGATGGTGGCGCAGTGCCCGATAGAGCTCGAGCGCGGTATATATTTTCCCCTTCTGACACTGAACGTCACTTGACGGTTTCATTCGTTACGGTATTATGACATATTCATAACGCTTTCGCTATAAAAGTGTAGAGCCAACTGTTCACATAGTTCCACTTCCATACAGAAGTGGTTCATACTTCATACGACATTGGTTTAACATGCCCACCGCGAGATAGGCAGATCAATTTTCTCTTGTACTGTGATAGTTGAAGAATATTTTTTTTATAAATGAACATTTTACGATAAACTATTTTTATTTTTATATTGTTGGATACTTTGTTTTTTTTTGTGCTTGAGTAATGGGACAACAGTCCAGCGGCCGAGAATCAAATTTATGACCCCTCGCTGTTGAGTCCGACCATGGAACTAATAAAATTAATAGGTGTTATAGATTTTTTATATGATAAACACGTTAGTTATTAGATAATTTAAAATTAAAGTGGTACTTACAATAAAATTTATTTTTTTAGTCTACATAACATTAATATATATACTTAATTAATAAAAGTGTGATTGGGGTACAAGATATAGGTAAGTTCAAATAACTTGATTTCCATTTCATTTTAGAAAAACCAAGATAATTCCAGTAGACACTAGATACCCGCCCAGTAATAAGGCCATAAAGGCTCAAGTTTGTACAAATTACATGAGATAAGAGTAACTCACACTAAGTTACAAACTCCAAAGTCAAAAACACACACAAGCTCGTTTACACACACTACTTAGGCTTTGTATTCACAGATCAGCGAAAGCTGCATCTATATTTTGTATTCTATTTATATATATTGTTAAGCTTGACTCACATTGGCACAGAGGCGAAACATCGCGACACGTCATGTTTCTTTTGCACACATTTACCCGATTTTTTTATTATTAAGCCATACACATTGGCATATTAATAGTTAGTACTGTGGACTTCAGGTGTAATGCAAAATTCATGACAAAAGTGTCCCGAGATATCTTATATATACTAGAATGTATTTGTATTTTTATAAACATACTAAAACATTGTAATATATGTCTTATATCATTGTTATACAGTCTAATTTGCATTAGTCTAATTGCTTGCAATAGGTAATCAGCTTTGACTGACGGTTGCCATGGCAGCTTCTCGTGAAAATAGGACAACATAAATGGTGTGGAGTAGCTTTGAATTTTTTTCAGCCAACTTTAAATGTAACAGTGACCTCTATAGATATGCTAGGATCAATCTAGTACCAACCAATATATTTTTTTACTACATTGATGTTAGGTCACTGTTTTAATTAACTGTTCCACATTTCATGTAGATAATTCTTATAGTTATACAAAATAATCGAGTGTGAAGGACGGACCGACGGACGGACGGAAGGGTTCCATTTTATTATTATGGTAAAACTTCTTTGATTAATATTCGTGACATAAAAAATAAAAGTTTATTAATTAAAATTATTTTCAATTCAAAAATGAAGGAATTAAAAAAATCAAATATTAAACAACAAAATAGCTCTATGCAGTTGTTGTTCTATAATATTATTGACGAGTATTCTCTCAGTAAGCTAATATGAGGCTGAATGCGATAATTTTAATAAAACATTTTTAGATACGCTAAAAAAAGTAAAATTACTCTAAAATAGTTCATCTGGTTGCACATGTGGATCCTTAAATGATATCCTGAGCAGATTGCCGTTATAATTAATACCAGAAGTCCTTAATATCTCTAAAGAAGTATAACTGGATTCAATCGCCGCAGTTTTGCCTCTACGACGCTACACGGTGGCTACGATAGCTCTACGACGCTACACGGTGGCTACGATAACTCTACGACGCTACACGGTGGCTACGATAGCTCTACGCTTCGAGGTCTACGACAACGTGTGGCGAAAATAAACTGTCTGTGATTTTATCAAAACTACTATGTTTCCGCTATGTAATATATATATAATTAATAAATTAAATTTTAGTTGACGGAAAAACATTTTCCAAGATACGATCTTCTTCAACATCTTAACATTGTCACTTAAGCCTCACGTAGTTCTAATTAGAGGGTCAATCATAACCGAAATACAGCGATGCCCATTAACAGCAGTTGCACTTCCCTGCATGAGCACAAATAGATAACGTAGAGAAAACTGTAGCAGTACTGATAAACCCCATAACAATGGATACATAGCCTTAGAGAAAACAGCCTGAAAAGCCGTTTAGTAAGGTGGAAAGATAACGTCGCCGAATTATACCCAACCAAGCATACGCATTAGGGTGAGAGATATTATACACTTACCCACTGAGTAAGTACGTCTGTAGGGATCTAAATTGCGCTTCGTTACAGAAAACCCGCTGAGTGTGTACCGGATTATAACAGAATTATAATTAGAAGCACGAAGTCGTAGTAAACATTATGTTTTTGCGTAAATCGTTCTTAAAATCACATTACAGTGGACAGTAAGAACATCCTGTTTAAAAAATTTTGAAAACAAGTAAGCATTTGATACTCTGATATTTAGCAACATGTATTAGAATATTAAAATCACGTTCAGTCCAGAACGAGGTTTTTCTGTAATGGCATTTTTACTGTAAATATTCAATGTACAGACTTCTCGTAGAAGTAATGGTTAACCCATGTGGCTTTAACCACGAGATACTGATTTCGAATCCTGGATTGGGTTGTGGAATAATTCTGAGCTTTCTTTCTTTTAAGAAATTTTCAGTAAATGATAAGCCCGGTCTCGGTCACTTTTCTTAACATCTGGTAGTGATTGTTAATTAATTAAACAGTATGACCAAGCCCACCAACCCGCATTGGAGCAACGTGATGTATCTGTAGAGCCTACATGAAAATGCAATAATATGCATGCATATTGAAGACCAGATTCATCAACGTATGACGGACTTAATTGGAAAAGCCGATGGAATTTGGGCTTCCAAGGTTTTACAATAGGTATTGATCGATTTCCTATTAGATGGACAGACGTTAACAAAGGTGTCGCAGAAGCCTTTGCCGATAGGCAGCCGACTGTGAAGATGCGAAATCCATATAGATTCATATTAATCTATGTAGGTAGATTGGAAATTCAAATTGGATCTGCTTTTATCTTTATATAAATAGTCAACTACAAGCAGAAGAGAGAGGATCTGTAGGTTAGTCTCACCTCGCTGCTTTGATGTCGCCCCGTGAAAGACAAAAAGTAACTTTTGACATTACTCTAAGTATATTTAGATAGCCCTTATTAGGGCACGAGCTTTCCTACCTAGTCCTGTTAAAGAGCGGGTTTTGAAACTCAGACCTAACATGCATCTCTAATGTTTGGTGATAGCCTTAGGATCATACAGTTTAACTCTGTCTTTAAAGATCATTATCAGACGTTAATGATAATGACCAGAACAATCAGCTCGATGTGTTTCCCAAGATATATGTGTGTGTGTGTACCTAACACTATTCAAATATAAACTCAATATTTGATCGATGTAACTTTAAACCTTCCGACCGAAAGTCGAAACAGACCGAAGTTGCTAAGTAAACTCTAATCCAACGAAGGAGTCATTTCTTATTTTCTTAACGTAATTTCCTCATTTCTTGTTAACCCAGTTTAAGAAACTAAAAAATAACTAGTTCCCACTCAGATTGCTTGAGTCAGCAGAATGAAGATTGAGTTTATAAACTTAACTTCATTTGCGGCGAAGTTCACCACGCACAGTCACTCCGGAGCATTTAATCATTATAAGTATCCTAAAACTAATAAAGCAAATATAGCTTTTATACAAAATGAACGTTAATAGTGACTGCGCAGAAAACTTTTAGTTGAAGCGACATTTTGAATGTTTATTTAGGGCAATAAGTCCTGTACTTAATTATAAATTTTAAAAACATTAGCGACCTGTCTTTGCACCGGTACTAAATACATTACACTACATTTTTTTCTACAGTAACCAAACTTGTCAAATATACTTATTTATGTCGGACCAAATAAAATACCTTATTTATAAGCACGATTCTAGTTTTGTAACCACGGGCTGTTGACTGCTGTACTAGTAAAGTCACTTCAAATAAACAAACCACGTTTCTAAACACCTTTCAACAAAGTCTACTAATAAATGTCTCAATTGTTATAAACAGTAAATGAATAAAGTCCGAATTTTGAATATTTCAAATACAATATCATAAACACATAAGCAGTTTTTCCTCAAATTTTATAATAGGTCATCTTATATTATAATGTTCTCATCACTTGTAGAGCATAAGGAGGTCGTCATGTTTAATACATCAAGTCCAGAAAATTTGCCTACATTTTAAGCGTTTGATATGGGCCCTACATTCAGCCAATTAAGCCCGCATTGTTTGGTTAATCTAAGCAAGACATGCCAGGGTTTTCGCTGCCCATGATAATATTTGTTCAGGCAGAGTGGGCAATAATATTGCTACGTAATAAGCTGTGCTGCAACAGTCTGGTTCTCTCTGGTTTTGGTTTTACAGGCAATAAATCAAAAGGATTTATATTTAAAGATATCCTGATATCTAAATTAAATTATTAACATTACTGTTGATTTATTTACTATTTTTTTATTATTTTTGACTATACTTCTTGGTATACACTGATGTCTAAATCGGCACAGGTCCTCTATCACTAAAATAACTGATTCTTTTAGTAATTTATTGTATTGTATTGATTTGGTGTGCAAATAAATAATAAAAGCGGTTTATTTTCATTTAAGTTCGGTGCAAATATACTATGAAATATGATCAATGATGTACAACTTTCTTGTTGGTTTCCACCAGGGTTGTCAATTGATTTTTTAAAGAGATTTATTTTTATTTTTGCACGAAACAAACTTGTGCTTTACTCACTTGATATGTTTGGAGAAGAGTGTGCAGCCTAAATTAAAACAAGTTCCAGAACTTCAGCAACTGAAATAATATATAAAACGTTTTGATCCGTCCTTTATATGGAAAAGCCTCCTTTCTTTATAGGAGAAAAGTTAAAGTTCGTTAAGATCAACTATGTCGGTCCAATGCGGGTTAGTGAAAAAATAAAAATGATAATACTTACTCTTGTAACGATTACTTACATAGGTCAATGAAAAGCACGAGTCCAGAAAGAATTGGTCTCGTACTTCTGGTTCAAATTGCGGCAGGTTGAAATTCTAGCATTATGTAACCCTAGCTATTTATTTTTCAACTTGAAACTAAAAAATATTATCAAACATTTCAGCGAAGATAAACTCAATATTTAATTGCGTAATCCAGGAGGAGACAATTTTTATTACAGCACAAATATTTTAATTTTTAAAGACAAAGCGCAGGCAACCCTAATATTTCCAAGTGAATGCACACGGAAACTTGGCGTAAGCACTTAGTTTTGCAACACGACGACACCTAACGACTCGCGCGAACAATGTAACGCGAGCACTTGCTTTTGTGTGAAATAATGAGACCAAATAACTCACTTGAAATTAACTCTAAGCCAACGAGAGATAATGAGGTGAGGGACACAATATCGTGTGTTTTTTTATTATAAACAATTAATATTTCCTTTGTTTTCAGTTATTTCTTAGTGTTTCAGACTTCCACTTCTTTAGATAATGCACTGGTAGAGCTCTTTGATACGCTGCCTGGGAACAGACAATTCCTATTACTTCTAATCATGTAGCTAGAGCTTTAAATGATAGACCCCACCCGAGGATGTACTACCGCCATGCTTCGTGTATGTTGTTCACTTAATACCTATGCTTTAAGTTGGTTAGCGCAGGACTGGTGATGTCCTATTATATCTCATAAAAGCTTAATATTTAAATTCCTTTAAAGCTGTAATTAAAGTAAAGCGTAATAAAGTAGGTGATCCGCTTGCTCGTTTATAAATTTCACTTTGGGTGTTACTAATGTGTTTAATTTGACCCCTTTTTGAAGTCGTCAAAAAAGAAGATTAAATAATTTATTTTGATATGAATATAAGTTTAGTTGTATAAATAATGACGTAAATGTAAGCATATGAATTAAATTATTTTTTAAAACACAAAAAGTTTTATATCTGCCAAAATATAAAAGATAGATGTATGTTGTCGCGGACTTTTTTGTACAACTTTTTAAGATACATAAAGTTCCAATACATTGCTTTCAATTATTCCCAATAGTTAATGTAGCGCACGCGCATAAAGCCGATTTAACAGATTTTTTGCGCTCCGATCGCGCGACAAAAACTTTGATAACTCGATTAATATATACAATACAAATATAAAATATAGCCTATGACAATCACCGATAACGTAGTGTACTGGTGAAAGAATTTTTTAAATCGGATCAGTAGTTCCGAAGATTAGCCCCGACAGATCTTTATTTACAAACTTACAAACTTTACCTCTCTATAATATTAGTATAGATATCTCGGGACACTTTTGTCGTGAAATTAGCATTACACCCGACGTCCATACTACTAACTATTAATGTGTCAATGATATCCTAAGTTACTCCTTATTACTTATTAATTTCGACCAAATTTGGTTACCATAAAAACGATTCTAGTGAGTTAATCTTAAAAGATAGACATATACTGTCCTGGACATTTGTTTAGATCATTTTAAGGGGAATAATTATTTCATACATATATTTTTGGTGTCTTGAACCGTTTTCACAGCGCACGCAACGGATGAATAATTTTCCCCGTTTTTTTTTTTCACATTTTCCATTATTTCTTCGTTCCTAATAGTTGCAGCGTGATGTTATATAGCCTAAAGCCTTTCTCGATAAATGGTCTATTCAACACAAAAAAAAAATTTTTATTCGTACCAGCAGTTCTTGAGATTAGCGCGTTCAAACAAAAAACAAACTCTTCAGCTTTATAATAATATATTAGTATAGATTTAACATAATATGGCATTAAAACTTCTTCCACAAGTTGTTTGGCAAGACCACTATTATGAAATAGAAGATAACTATAGACAGTGACAAAGAGCTCTTGAAAAATATGAAGAGAATTTATTTGTTGTGCATGATTAAAGTTTCAAAAGGACAAAAAAGGTTTATTCTGAAATGGTCTGTTGTGGCAACCCTAATATTTATTGTATTGATCAGAATGTACAGCATGTTGCCGCCTTGTTGCAGTGCACAAGCTGCACAAACTGCAATAGACTATATAATTGCGTGGTTTAAATATTAAACAATATGTCAATGTGTCTTTTTGTAAATATATTGAATTAAATACAAGGTTGTTTGTTTAAATAGCTTTATTCACCTTGTCCTTTATGTTGCTTGGTAAGATACGTATTACTGTAAAGTATAAAACTTTTAGCAAAATTTTTTATTGTTGTACTCTACTAATGTTCCAAAATTATGAGACAGACGTTTTATTTGAAACAAATAGAGAGACAACCCTAAGTTTTATTAGTGTGATCGGAATGTACGGCATGTCGTCGCCTTATAGCAGTGCACAAGCTGCACAAACTGCACTAGTTGCACAAACTACACAAGTTGCACTACACGATACCATTACGTGGACGAAATGTTAAACAACATTGCGATGTGCCTTTTTGTAAACATGTTGAATGTTGGTACAATTTGACTTTAGGTTGTTTGGTAAAAAGTATTATCAGGCACTTTTAAACTTTCTCTTTTGAGATGCGGAATCCAATAACAACAAAAAAATGAATTATAATGACAAATGCATTCAAAAAGGCGAAAACTTATTAAAAAAAGTTCGGAAAGGCATAATTAAAATAAAGTAATTAATATTCAAAGTAAACTCTGGTTCGTTCAGACCAATCGACGGTCTTATTGAATATTAATCATTGGTTAATTGAATCGTTTTCAAAATGAGTAGGTACCTAATTTAATTACTAGTCGTGACAATACTGCTGCAGCGGAAGTTTCAATGCAAATTAGCTTGTTAATATCAAACATATTAAATAAGTATCCTAATTTTTAAGCTAACGATGTAGGTACCTTTTTTCCCGTTGGGGGGGAAATTCTCATGGACACTCTTCCTGGGTAGTGTAGTGTAGTAACGTTGGTGTACCTGCACTTCGGCCTACCACAAACTTCGTAGTCTTTTTCACCTATCATCCTTCGTCCTTCTCCTTGATCCTGATTATATTTTTTCATCCATTTATCCATTTCTCCCTTGAACCTAGCATGCTCTCAGTTAGGCTTTCAACCCTCAGTTCCTGCCCCAGCTCCATGTTTACTTATTTTCTTTCGCTGCTGAACCACCATCAACAACCACATCCATCCCAACGGCCTGATGTTTACACAATTCGCGTAAGAAAGCGATAAAAACAAACAAAAGTTCTCCCAAATACTGCAAAGTTATTGCCATCTATTCCCAAGCGTTAAGTTCCTCCGTTATCGCGTCTCCTAAAAATTAAAAGAAATAATATTTCTATATTACTTTTTACGTCTACGTCCTTCGGGATGAGGATCGGGAGGGTATGATGAAAAAAATATTGAGAGAACCGCTGGCTTCCGTTGCATGCAGGGTCCTGTTGACGTCTTCTTGTGGAGTCAATATTCTTCTTCTTTGAGTTCTCTTACTAGCGAAGGTTGGCAGTCAGCTTCGTAAACTCCTCTCTATCTTTCGCGAGACTTTTTTTTTTTTTTTTTATCTGCAATAAGCTCGCGCTTGACCACTATCTCACCTGATGGTAAGTGTAGATGCGGTCTAAGGTGGGGCGCGCTTGCTTAGAAAATGCCTATTCACTCTTGTTTTAAAGATACCCAGGTTATATGAATTAGGAAAAACTGATATCGGAAGGGCATTCCAAACCTTTGCAATGCGTATAATAAATGATGACGCAAAGCGCTTTGTACGGGTTCTGGGAACCTCAACGACATAGGGATGAAAACCCAGCCGGTGTCTTGCAGTGCGATGATAAAAGGGTGAAGGAGGAATGAGGTCAAACAACTCCTGAGAGCACTCTCCGAAATATATCCTGTAAAATACCGCCAAACTAGCAACTAATCGTCGATGATTAAGGCTGTGGAGATTGACCAGAAGTGGTTCAGAGCTAATAAGTCTTCTGGCTCGGCGGTCCACAGCATCCAAAGCAGCCAGCTGGTATTTAGCGGATCCATCAAAAAGGTGACTGCAATATTCCATGCACGACCGGACTTGAGCTTTATATAGGGTAAGCAATTGGTGTGGCGTGAAATACTGCTTCACCTTATTGAGGATACCTAGCTTTTTTGCAGCGGTTTTGGCTTTATTTTTTTAATATTAGCCGAGATGTCGACACCAAGGAGATCAATATGATCAGTAATCGGTACGGATATATTTCGGAAAGTAGGAGTCAATGAAAAAGGACTCCGTTTTGCACTGAGTAGACACGCCTGCGTTTTGGTTGGATTGAACTGCACCAAATTGGCATCACCCCAATCAGAGACTTCTTTAAGGGTGGCGTTCAATCGAGTAACCATCGCTTCTCTGAGTTCATTGGTCTCATTACCACCTATCCGTGGACCAGACAAGTACCTCTCTGTCACTGTGCTATCATCTGCGTATCCAAGGATACCAGGTTTTAGCAACAGGTCATTAATATGTAGTAAGAATAGAGTAGCAGAGAGAACTGACCCTTGAGGAACTCCGGCATTAACAGTCATTAACTCCGAAGAGCAGCCATCAGTGACCACTCGGAATGTTCGATCACTCAAGAAGTCAGATATCCAATCGCACAATCTCCGTGGTAGACCGTAAGATGGAAGCTTATGAAGTAGGCTGCCATGCCAAACCCGATCAAATGCCTTAGAAATATCCAGAGAAACGGCAAGCGCCTCTCCATGTTTATCTATTGCTTCACCCCAAACGTGAGTAGCATACACGAGTAGATCCCCTGCGGACCTTTTCTGGCGAAATCCATATTGGCGATCCGAGAGGAGATCATAAGACTCAAGGTATGATAGAAGTTTAGAATTTAAGATTCGAAGAGACGAAGTAACTATGCGACACTCGCGATTCAGGTCGGTCCATTCTCTGATGTTCCTCAACCAATACGTTACCAGACTTCTGGTAGGAGGAAGCAAGCAGAGCCTTTTTGATTTGAGAGAGAGCGAGAGGAAGATAAGAGCCGATTGTGTCACAAGCTATTGTGACCCTTATGAATAAGCAGTTAACTCTCTTGTAATAATATTATAAGAACACTAAAAAGTGGATGTCCGTTACATTTACAAATCATCAAAGGCACCAAATGCTAAAGACTGTAACTAATTGCATTGTAAAATTAATTTGAGCGAATTTCAAAGGTCACGATTTATTACATTTTAGATGATTGATAGTCGTTAAATGAGTTGTCGTGACTTTGAAACAAGTGATCAGGCAGCGATACTTATTTGAAATTTATTTTAGAGTTTATGAGTATACCAATAAATCCCGCAAAAAAGCATTATTTTATTTGTACACCGTATTTTTTAACATAACCATCGAAGTATATTTTGATTTGAAAAGGGTCAGCCGAAGCTAATTTTGTTTGTTGACTACACGTTAGCCCTTGACTGCAAACACACCTGGTGCTAAGTGATGATGTAATTAATCTAAGAAGCGGGATAACTTGTAAGGAATAGAATGAAAGTCCAGCCCTTTCGGTTTCTATATTGTATATCGTACTCGAACGATAAATCGGTACGTCTTTGCTGGCAGGGTGGTAACTAGCCATGCCTGAAGCTTGCAGCCAACCCAACCTGGATCGATTAAGAAAATCTCAATCGGCCAAACCGGGAATCAAAACTAGCACCTCCGTCTTATAAATTCACCGTGAATACAGTCAATATTATACTTTTTATAATAAATTAAATTCTTAAGTCACTTGAGTAAAACTAAAAATGTTTATCATTCAAGTACTTGAAGCTTTAAAAGTCTTACATAGAAAGTACCAGTAAAAATTCAAAGTAAACTGAAAGGACGGTCGAGACAACCGTTCTTGGAGCGGCTTCAACAAGCAATTGAAGGATCAATTACGCGGTTTAAAGTCTTCCAATTTGAAGTCGAGTCCCAGTACTGCACGCCGTGTAACGACTGGCGTCTAGTAGGATATATGGACGAACGCGATACAAGAGACAGTGGAAAATTACAAACAGTAATTATTAATGCATTACGCAATGTATGTTGGATTTTTGTATTTCTAGATTGAGGTGTTAAAATTTACGCTACGATTATATACGATTTAGTATTTTTCTATTTCACTTCATTAGATATTTTTTTATAAATTTTCTAGTTTCATTTCATTAACACAACTAGTAATGTTCCTTTGACTCTGTCTGAATATTTATTTATACGCGATACAATAAAAATCACCAATTTCTCATACAAACGGGATATTTGGATATTTAAACTTAAACTTCGTAAAGTAGCGGTCATGTAAAATCACTAACCATTGAATTAATAAAAATTTTTAACAAAAAATAGAACCGATTCAAAACGCACTAAAAAGTAAAAAATAAGTTTGTGGGTTCTAGTTATGTTCTTAAAGTAGAAACCTGGGCTGGCACCAACTCCGAGATATGCTTAAGTAAATTAAAGCAACTTAATGACACAGTAATTTTTTACTTTTTAGTGCGTTTTGAGTCGGTTTTTATTTTTATTTCTTACTTTTTACTGATTTATCGCCATGTAACGTACTCGTTCAATACTGTCATAGTATATTATATGGCACTTGTAGCCAAAAAGCTACCGATACTTACACAAAAACCGAAATCGCAAGTGTGCCTATAAAATTTGGAAAGTTCCTTCAATTTTCTCAGGATATCATCATCAGGTCCTAACATGATTACAATGAGACCATCTTGGAAGTGTGCCCTTTCTAATAAAAAAAGAATTATCAAAATCGGACAAAAACAAATATACGTGTCGAATTGAGAACCTCCTTCGTTTTTTTCGTCGGTTAAAAAATTATGCGCAAAACGAAATAACACTTTATAACTTGAACGATTTAACAGTCGGTATAAAAACTGTAAACATTTAAGTAAATATCAAAAACTAATTTATTAAGTTAGCTATTGGAATTTATAAGTGAAATTACTATATTCTTAAATAACATGTTACAACTCTTACTTCATGACGTATCAATCAATCGTTTTTTATTTTATTCATTGTATATCTGAATAAACGTTTTGTTAGACTTGTATGATTTAAATTATATAAATCAAACAAGCCTCTTTCTTATCGAAGCTGCAATTATCCCACTGTCTCTCGAACCCGTGAAGCACGGAGGAACGTAAGACCGACTGGTTTTATTGGTCGTAAAAGCGTGGGCGAGCCGCTTGCCTCTAAAAGATTGCCGCCGAGAAATATTGTCACACTTATTGGGTGCCAAATCGTAAATACTGACCTGCGGCAAACTTATACCGTGTTTTTTCCTGTTTCCCATCCTGAGAACTTAACTTGTATAAACTGCTGTTAGTTCAATATAAACTTGAACTCGAAAATATTTTATTCATATAACAGAAACTATTCCAGAACGCGTTGTACTGAAATTCTGTAAGGGTAAAGTTTTTACTCTGTTATTTGTCTCCATTTCGCTCTTTCTTCGTGATGAAAATGTTTATGTTTTTTACTCGTAGTTATGTTCTAATCCTAAGTTCGATACCATCTCCTGTTTAAATATGCATTTGTTATTTTATTCTATTCTGAGTTTTTTGTCGACTTTTCTCATTAGATTCTGTTTTCGGAACCGGTCTAAAAATGAAATAAATAAAATTTATTTTATTTCAACCTTAATTTTTTTGGCAGAAGATTTTTTAATAGTATATAGTATATAAATATATGCTATTGTGGACTTTTTATAGAAATTTTTAAGATGCATAAAGTTTTCATACAATTATATCAAATAGGTAAGACAGCACACGCGATTTACGCCGATTTAATAAATTTCACGGTCCGACTCGCGCGACAAAAACTGTGATAACTCAGGTAATATATACAATACAAATATAAAATATAGCCTATGTTACTCAGTGATATTGTAGCTTTCTAATGAAAAAAGAATTATTAAAATCGGTCCAGTACTTTTTGAGTTTATTCGTTACATACAAAAATACAAATCATTCCTCTTTATAATATTAGTGTAGATAGATTCCTACTTAACATCAGATAAGGCAAGTGCTTCTTCCATCAACGTAGTCACAAAAAACAGAACCCTCCTTTTGGTAAAAGGTGCTTTACATTCTTAAGAGGTCATCGGTCTACAAACTGCTTCTAGCTCGTCTATATTTAAGTGTGTCCACCCTATCGCCTGTATGTTTTCGGCGCCCCGGGCAGGCTTACAGCCGGGCCATTTACATTGTAAAGCAGTTGCAACGAGGCTCTTTTTAGATGTTATAAAACTTTTGCCGCTTTCAAGTTTCACGTTGAGCGAGGAAGGTCTTGGGCTTAGACCAACCGCAACTTATAGACGAAATAACATCAGATGTTACTTACAACAACTGGGAGTTTCTTTGGTGCAAACAGTAAATTCTTAAGGAATTAACGTATTTCAATTACATATTACATGAAGTTATTTTTTACGCAGTGAATCGGTAAATAAACTGTTCTGAATCGCTATTCTTAAATGTTGTTCTTATATCTCGACATTTCAAATTTCGATTTCATCTGAATGTTTTATATATTATCGTGTTTCATAGAGATTGTATATTGTTTCAGAATAATGCTACTGATTGTGAAGTTTTCTTAAAATTGTCATTCCACGAGTCAATATAGAGAGTCCCTTGTACATTTAAAAGTAGTACGTAGCGGATTACCATTTAGGCCGGATTGGAATTATCCCTTTGATTCGTATAGATTACTAAAATAATTATTCAGAGTTCTAAATAAATATAATGATAATCTATTAGTGGAATAAGTATTTGTGCAATTTTGAACGTCGTGCGTTGAACTACTCTTAATAATAATGGGTTATTCATGAATGTTTCAACGTCGTCTGTGTTCTGTCTATACATTTATTAGTCTCAGTGCCCGACCTAGATGCAACCCATTTTAAACAGAAAACTAGCTCTTAATTACTTTCGTAACGTTATTTACTACGTGCATTCATTTCCCTGTTTTACTAATTTACGAGATTCTTTGTAAGTTGTAATGAGTCTATAACTACGTTCTTGAATAACTAGCTTTAGGTGCATTTTTTCGCCACAAAAGTACCAGGCTAACAACAACTAGTAAGGCCTTTTTAATTTCCCTTGTAATATTGAGGAGTGTGGTAGGTACATAGCACCATCTTCGCAAGTACTAATATAAGAAACCTGGCCCGCTAGTGTGCCGTTCAAATATTCTGAGAAAACAAACACACATACGCACTCATGCATACAAATGAATGAAAATGAATTGTCCGTTTGTAATTTCAAATTAAAAGCATTTATTTAACTGCTTATGATATATACGTATAAATGTATAAATATACATTTGGTTTTGTTTGTAGTTGTCTCGTTGGTTCTATGATTAGGTTAAGTGACTTCATATAGAGAAGATCTGGTTTGAGTCAGTTATTACGTAGCCTGAGCCCGAGATTTAGCTATAATTGTTTTAACAAATTCGGAGCAGTTCGGCATGTGGAATTTTATCTCTGAAAAGTGCAGAAAAAATAATAGAACTCATTGATAAGATTATCAATGATTACTGATTAAAGTACATATAACCATCTGTGCCTAGAGTTCCGCATGGCAGCGTGCGGGTTAACGATTGAGGAATCCGTTCTCAATGAGTAGTTTCATCGTGAAATAAATAAATATGTTAAACTTCAATTCAATTGAGTATATAGTATTAAAGATCTTGTGATAAGTTAAAAGGTGAGTTAGTGGTAATTCACTTTACTCTGTATATTATGTATAGATAAGACTGTGGCACCTAAAGTAGCGAGAGCTTCCATTCGATAAATCCCATAAAAATCCATGACTACGCCTTGTTATAAATTGCAGAGGGCACGCAACCCTTCCTCTGAGCCAACATTTCGCACCTAGACATTTTTCGCTCGCCTTTTGCATATTTACGACGCCGTAAAGCATGGCGCCGGGACACGGGTCGCGCTATTGTTGGTGACGTCACTCGCGCCATATTTCGTGTGACAGCAACGACGCTGCAAAAATTGTTTCTCTACTGTTATCTATTATATATATATTCATTGCTAACAACCTATTCTAAAAAGGGAATATAAGCTGTGCCTTTTTTTAATTTGAGGAATGTGACCAATATTCTCCTCTGCCCTGCTTGTAGACTGTATTGGACGTAGACTGCATGATTATACCGCGTGTTTTCGTTTCCGTGGTATCCGTGAGCAAGATATAAATTAACCTATCTGTCTAGCCATCAAATAATGAAATATTAACCAGAATAAGCAGAAACACAGATAATCAGACGGACAGACATTTTAAAAATTGTTTTTTTGTTGGTAATTTGCTAACTTTTAAGTTACTAAAAAAAGATAAATTAGCCACAATTACCAAAATAAGTTATTTAGGTAAGAGCTATAACAAAATCAGGATACACCAAAATTAAACAAAAAAGATTTCACTTCCACTTTCCTCTGACCAAAATAAGGGAAAAATAGGCTAAAGTAAGGTAAAAGATTGCAGCTGAGGTGTGAACCGAGATTTCATCAATAATTCACGTTCACAACTTCTCAGAAGTATTATGAAGGGCGTAAAGTATGGTCCCCTGTCGTTGCATGGTTTAGTGCCGCGTGAATATACGATGTTAAATCACATAGGTAAAAACGGATCAACATTATGCAAACTGTCAACTTGATTACAGCTTTAGGTATATACTATCTATAGTTTAACGTAAGAAACATCATGGGTACATGGAACATGTTAGGGACAATGACAATGCATATATTACTTATAACTGCAGGTACGAATACAATTGAAGTTTACACTTTCTCGGAGTTATTTTGAAGGTAAAGTATGGACACAATAGACTACGGTTGCTCTCCTGTCGTTATATAGTTCCGCCACGTGAATATACGATAGCGGTAAGAATCACATACTTGAAAATATGTGTGTGTATACATAACTGAAAATATATTTTTCTGCTTAATTAAAATCTACTTTAAGGTTTAAATTAACTCCGTTGTTTTTCTAACAACGGAGTTAATCAATCATCAAAAAAGTAATAAAAAGCGATAAACGCTGAAGTTTGAAAAACGTTTGACGACCTCCGTGGCGCAGTGGTATGCGCGGTGGATTTATAAGACGGAGGTCCTGGGTTCGATTCCCGGCGGGGCAGATTGAGATTTTTCTTAATTTGTCTTGGTCTGGCTGGTGGGAGGCTTTCGCTGTGGCTAGTTACCACCCTACCGGCAAAGACGTACCGCCAAGCGATTTAGCGTTCCGGTACGATGTCGTCTAGAAACCGATAGGGGTGTGGATTTCATCCTACTCCTGACAAGTTAGCCCGCTTCCATCTTAGATTGCATCATCACTTAACATCAGGTGTGACAGCAGTCAAGGGCCAACTTGTAGTCGATAAAAAAAACGTTTTATTTGATGACAATATATTTTCTTCCAACAATTTTTCAGTAAAAATTCTTTGCCCGGAGTTGGGAAATAGGTGATGTCATTCTCTTCTGTGAACAACGAGTAAACATTATCACCCCAAGCCCGTCAACAGCATTGTAGTGGTTCTAAAGTTCGCAAGAAGACTGGGCTTGACTATCAGGCGAAGACAGAAATGTGAAACACTAAGAAAGGGTAATATTGTATAGTCTGTATTATCGTAGTAGTATTTCAGTCTCATTGTATTTTTAGAAGTCTTAAAACTGCTACTTCCTAAGTGTTAGTCTTACTACCATTTATATGTTTAAATCCATTAAAGTAATTAACCCAACATGGCACAGGCGTCAGCAGACAACTGTAATGCCTACTGCTAAAATTATTACGCTCTTGAGCTCATATTAAAAGCAAGCCTCTGTATCGCGAGGGAAAGTTATAAAGGTTATCATAATAATATAATGTTTCGTCTTTATTATCTCTGTGAGAATATTATATGCATAAAATCCTTCCTACCCATTTCTGAGACTAGATATTCTTTGTTCTTTTTTGTCGTTTCACTTTTGATAGAGTGGACTTCATCGCGTTTCCATCATTCCTTTTCAGGTCTGCTTATGCTCGTTGAGCTACTTCCTCTACTTTGGCTCTTCATTTCTGATTCGAGCACGCACCTCGCTCTTGAAATGCATCAGGTAAATATACATTTGTTACCATTGACGTATAGACTACTTAGTTACTTATCTATTGATACCCGATGTATTTTTTACCCGACGAAAAAAACGGAGGAGGTTCTCAATTCGACACATATATTTTTTTTTTATGTATGACCACGCATAACTTTTTACAGAGTTGTCCGATTTCGATAATTCTTTTTTTATTATTATCTTATCTATTCTTTTTTTATTTATCTTGGGGAAATCGAAGGAACTCTTCAAATTTTGGAGGCACATTTACAGCGATTTCGGTTTTTATCTCGGTATCGGTAGCTTTTTGGCTACTAGCGCCGTATAATATACTATGACAGTAAAGTACGAGTAAGTTACGCGGCGATAAATCACTAAAAAGTAAGAAATAAAAATTTATCATAAAAAATAGAACCGACTCAAAACGCACTAAAAAGTAAAAAATAACTATGTCATATAGTTGCTTTAATTTACTTAAGCATATCTAGGAGTCGGTGCCAGCCAAGGTTTCTACTTTAAGGACGTTACCTAGAACCCACAAACTGCTTTACTACGTAAAATAAATGTTCCTTAAACTTGGCTCGCTAACTTATTGAACAATAGTTAATTGCGCTCGTTTTTTTGTGTATTTGTAAAGTAAAGTAAAGTAGAAACCTTGGCTGGCACTGACTTCATAGATATGCTTAAGTAAATCAAACCAATTAAATGACATAGTTATTTTTTACTTTTTAGTGCGTTTTGAGTCGGTTTTTTTAATCGACTATCAGATTGATTGACTTCTGAGCAGACAGCAGTAGCTGCATCGTAATTCGATACATTTGAGCAAGGCCTCAAGTATTAACCTCTCGCTAACCAAGTTTGTATCTGCCCCGGGCTACATGCCAATCGCTTTATGACCGCGTGTGGTGCAAATGGAACTGCTCATAAAATCCACGTGTTATGACAATTTTATCGGAATATTAAACTCGAAAGCGGCACGGAAATACGGTATCAAATAAACCTTGATAAATTGGTGGGTCGTAAATAATTTTTTATCACTCCTGAGATAATAGGATTTTTTGAAAATACCCACATGTTATACGGTTTTCATGTATTTGAAGATGTTATGTGACTTGATATTGCGAACATTTTATGAAACAATGGTATGTGCCCTCGATTTTACGTGCAAGGAATAACGTTATGCAATATTCCTAACAAGTCTAAGGGCGAGTTCTTTGCCGAGCTTTACCTACCTTTAATGGAGTAACAATTTAATCAAACGTCAATTTTTTTTCTATCTTCATAGTAAAGAAGCTTAGATTTCAACGCTAGCTTTATCTATATGTATTTATATTTAGTTCGGCTTATTTTACTTGCATTAGTATTTACTTGCATTTATTATTTTACTTTATTTGCTTTATGCAACGTAATATAATATTTAGTTTATACTGTTTGTATCAATACAGAGAGGCCTATTCGCCCCGCAAAAATCTCTTTAAATAAAGATTTCGAAATATTAACGGCAACGGGATGTCGCTTTCACGTACATTTCCGTTTCGCCTGCTCGTGAGAGATCAATGTTTATTATGTAAATTGATTTTTAAAATACATTTTTTCAATTCTTTTTTTGTTATTTTAATAGTCTCGAATCTCGTACCTTGCACCACATAAACACATGGCGGGCGTACTTTGCACTCAACTCCGCTAATTAGATTGTTTTGTTTAGCGCGTGTTAATTAAACTTTGGCGGCCTTTATATCGACAATGCTCGTTTAAGTTTCCAATAACGCGATATAGAGCGTGCTCCGGTCGTAGTACTTATTATTGTTTTGAGGAAGTTTGGGATAATATACTTGTACGAACAAGTACGCTAAGTTATTGAACAATAGTTAATTGCGCTCGTGTTTTTTGTGTATTTTATTGTAGTTTTAGAAGCTCTTGTTACTACTGTCCTTGGCACTACCTTTATGTATGTTTATCAATATACAAATACGTGGATTTCGTCTCTGCGTTAAAACACTATACTATTAACTTTAACTAATAATATTATATTTAGGTTTTGATAAAGAGGAACGGATGGTTAGAGTGTGTGAAAGAAGATAATAAAGTTTGAGAAGAGTTTGAAGTTTATGATAGAATTGACAAGAATGACATATTTAATGACAAAGCAAAGAAGACATTAAATCTTTTGACAGGATGTTGAATGAAAGGCAACCGAAACACATAATATTTTTGATTAAAATTAATACATTATAACTTTTTTTATTATAATTATTATATTATAGCATTTTTAATTCATTAAAAATTGACAGAAAAAAATTTTTCCTATTGCTGGCAGCCATGTCTGTGATAAAAGTTGGCGAGCACAAGCACGCGCCTTGTTATACGTGTTCCTTGCAAGCAAAAAAAATATTGCTCTATAATACACGATAGTAAAATAAACTCAAATGTCCCTTCTTTCTCGAAGTTGGTAACAAAAGCGATGAATGTCTCTTGAAGACAGGAGTGTTGATTTAGGGCCACTTGATTCCGACGATTTGAACGGCACTTCACAACTTTTCCTTTTAGCTGAGATCTATGTATCTTGATGGCACTTGGAGCCAAGTTTCCTTGCAATCAATTATAGTGCTATTGAATGGAAGCAGGATTTACTTTCAGCAGTTCAAGACGAATTGTACATATCTACAGTCCTCATCTGCCTACTTCAATGTCCTGCTGCAGCGCCGGGTCTCTCTTTCTTCCTGCGGTGAGCTGATGTGGCTTCGGATCAAGAGGTTCTGGGTTCGAGGCCTGGATTGAGCTTTGGGGAAATAATTTATTAAAATATTTTTTAAAAGTGGTTAATGATAGGGATGGGTATATTTCTTGAACAACATTATACAAAACAAATTTATTTATATACATTTAAAGTAATCCAAAAATTTTGATTTACTTTTCATTTTATTACATTTGTATATTGTTAATCTTCAGGATACACAAATGACTGTTAAATTTTTGATTTAGAAAGTTAATAAGTATAAATGTTTAGTTAATAGAATGTTAAAAAATCGTTGATCAATTTAACGAAATAAAAAAATATATTTTTAAGATTTTGTGTATGTTGGGGTTTTATACCTTTGAATAAAGATTATTTCATTGAAGATATTATTTTATTGTTGAAACTTTATTTCATCAACTTGTCTTCTTTTGGTGTAAAATATTTATTTTTACATATTTACCTACTAAATAATGGTACCAATACAGACAAGAAATACTTTTTATTTAAATGATTTTCTAATTTAGACCAGCGGTAAAAAATTACCGAAGGGACGATCCCACATTGTTAATTACAGCGCTAATGATCGATCAAATTTAAAAGCTCAACGGATTAACAGAAAAATAAATAATGGTCACGAGATTTCAAATTAAGCTTTTGGGAATAAATAAATAATTTATTATTCCGGAATTTGTTGTATTAAAGTCAATTTTACTTAACTTAACTTGCATAATTTTCCGAGGCCTACAATTTCACGTAATTAATTAATGTGGGATAAGGTCTTAACTCAGAAACGACTATATAGATGATCTATAAACGGCTATGTAGATGAAATATAAACAATAAACAATAAAAACGAGGTTGTTAATGCTTTTGTAGATTTCTTCCAAAATGTACCTATCTTATTAACAGATTCGCTAAATTCGTCTCCTACGTCAGCCCACAGGTTACTAAGAGACAATGTGTAAGAGTGCAACGTTCTATTTAAATTTAATTATGTAACTGCTTTTGACATTATAAAAACATTTAAATCATAAAATTAAAAAAAACTGGAGATCTATGGGGGATGCCAGTAAAAATGATATATAATAACAAATAATGTCATTGCTCCACACTTACTTGTTATCTTTATCGAATGTGTGGACTTAGGTAATTTTCTGAACCTAATGAAGCGTGGCAAACTAATTCCACTTTTCAAATCAGGCAACCAAGCAGATCTAAATAACTACAGACCGGTTTCAATATTGCCAACACAAAGTAAGGTCTTCGAAAAAATTGTTTTAAATCAACTGCTTAGTCATTTTAACTTAAATAACTTACTACATCCTGACCAATATGGTTTCACAAAAGGTCGCAATACAACTGATGCAGGTGCAAAACTATTTAAACACATCTTTGATGCCTGGGAAAGGTCTAAGAATGCTATTGGCGTATTCTGTGACTTGTCCCAGGCTTTCGATTGTGATGACTATAAAACTCTTTTGCTTAAGTTAAGCCACTATGGCATTAAAAATGTTGCACTTAATCTCGTTGCCTCTTATTTTAGTGATAGAACTCAAACGGTATGCATTAATGATATAAAGTCACGTGGCTCATCTCCTAAAATGGGCGTTCCACAGGGTTCAATTTTGTGTCCTTTTCTATTTTTAGTGTACATCAATGATTTACCACACCAAGTTAGCGACATTTGTGAAATTGTACTGTTTGCTGATGACACATCTTTAATTTTTAAAACTGATAGAAATAAAAGTGACTTTGACCTGCCAGCCTTTCGAGCCGGTGTACAAATAGTCCAATTTGACGTTTCAAAAGTGCTTGTAATAAGCCTACTTGAAATAAACGAATTTGAATTTAAATATATCTATGATCTATGGTTTGTTAGATATGATTCCAATTCAAAGATCAGGCGTTATTTAAGCGTCTCAAATTGAAGAAATAAAAGAACAAATATTTATGCAATGTGCTTAGTAATCATAGAATTTGTTACGATAATAAAGGACTGTGCCTCATCGTGTACAGCGGGAAACATCGGCTTGGAACACTAGCATATCTATATACGAATAAAAATTAAAATCACAGGGCGCTAGTTCGTAGACGACAGCATCAGGCAACATGACGCAATGACATTACTGGTTTGTATGTATTTCTATGAAATACCTTTCGTTGTCGATTCCGTACCAATACATTCACGACGACGCATCGATAGCCGTTGATGTCTGCAATCAGATACAAAGTTAACTCATATTATTATACTATATACTGAACTGTCGCAATATGGAATTTGTGCCGGCAATGAATCAGTACACATCTGAATCATATATTCAGCACAGCGTTGTGTAGTTGTGTACACAACTTTAATTAAGTACATTTGATTTTCCTCCGGGAATCTGTCGCCCGCCTCTTTCATATTGCGGTGAGCGGGTAGGGTTGGCAACACTGTGGCTTATGGATAGGCAGATAAATAGGTGCAAACTATATAATCGCGAACCTATTACGTAAACGTATCCACGTACGATACATACTCGTAGCTGTGTAGGAGTCGGTGCCAGCCAAGGTTTCTACTTTAAGGACATTACCTAGAACCTACAAACTGCTTAACTACGTGAAATAAATGTTCCTTAAACTTGCTGCCACCATAGATATGCTTAAGTAAATTAATGCAACTAAATGATACAGTTATTTTTTACTTTTTAATGCGTTTTGAGTCGGTTCTATATTTAGCTAAAAAATTTTCAACCATTTATAAAAACATGATATCCTCAAGAGATGTGTGACAAATATTTCTATTCAAACGTGTTTTACCAAAGGCTGCATTTACTCTTACGATTAATCGTGATGACAATGAAGTGACAGTCTATAGTAAAGCCAAACTCGTTGATGAGTTTTTAGCCGACGAAAAAAAACGGAGGAAGTTCTCAATTCGACACGTATATTTTTTATGTATGACCACGCATAACTTTTTACAGAGTTGTCCGATTTTGATAATTCTTTTTTATTAGAAAGGGCATACTTCAAAGGTAGTCTCATTGTCATCTTGTTAGAATCTGATGATGATATCTTGGGAAAATTGAAGGAACTCTTCAAATTTTGGAGGCACGCTTACAGCGATTTCGGTTTTTGTCTCGGTATCGGTAGCTTTTTGGCTACTTGTGCCATATAATACACTATGATAGTATAGTATGAGTACGTTACGTGGCGATAAATCACTAAAAAGTAAGAAATAAAAATTTTATATTTTATTTGCCAGCTAAGGTTACTACTTTAAGGACGTTACCTAGAACCCACAAACTGCTTTACTACGTAAAAAAATGTTCCATAAACTTGCTGGCACCGACTTCATAGATATGCTTAAGTAAATTAAAACAACTAAATGACACAGTTATTTTTTACTTTTTAGAACGTTTTAAGTCGGTTCTATTTTTTGTTAAGAATTTTTTCTACATTGATATTGGCTTTAGACCCTTTTATAGACTGCGCAGAGTTTTTAAAATTTTTAATTTACCTATGACGAGAAAGTGCCAACCCTATCCGATGCGAAGTTACCGTCTCACTCTTTAACCGCATCTCACTCTATCCACAATGAAACTTTGAGAATATGATGTATTGTCTTGAGATTAATGTCTATGCTTAGTTCCAAATAGGACAAACTTGAATACGGATACTTAATTTTACTTGTCTAAATATTAGTTGCGATAAGGTTGTCTTTGTGAGAATCTACATGAGAGCATTCGTACTTGTACTCTAAGAAGACTTCCTACCATGCAATAAACGGTGTAATAACAAATGTTGCAAAATATAGCACAATAGTCATAGATTAAAAATTGATTTCGCTCCGTCGAGCGCAGCGAGAAGTCATTGGTCTAACATTTTAATTTTTCATTCAAACTGCGCAATTGTATTGTATTGTGTATAACTCTTAAAGTTGACGCTTAGATTAATTCAAGTCTCACGGTCATCAATGTTTGATCTAGACGTCGACGTTTATTAAATGTAAGTTTAAAAAAATATATAATATTAATCAACATAAATTTAAATGTGAATATATTACATATTTATATAATTATAAAACAATGCATAAAGACAAAATATAGAATTATTTTCTCCTTAAGCTTAATTGTATCTTCCACCCGGTAATATCTACACTAATAAACGTACAAAATAATAAATTCAAAAGACAAACAAAATATATTATAAAGCTTTGCAGCTTTAAAAAAGATTACGTGCTTATTAGCCAGTGCTCGGGTCTAGACTCAGGTCAGCGAGAGCTTAAATAATGCAAGCGTTCTTTAGCAAGCAACTTCAAGCGCGGGCTAATTTGAATATGGAATAGATACATTTGAATTAAGAACGCCGGGTTTTTACGAGCGGGAATTTATCACAGCGCTCCGGGAAGTGCCTCGCCATAAATAATACTCTGGAATAGGAATCACAGATGTTGGAATAGATCTATCTCTATTAATCTCTCCAATACTAAGATGATCTCTCTAGTGCTATTTATGCACTGATATGGATATTTTCTAATTTAGCTCACGTCAGATGTGATTATGATTGTGGCTGATTACCGCATCACCGGTTAATACGGCCCGTAAGCGATATCGCATTCCTGTGCGAGACCGTGTAAGATTTTGACAAGGTCTACTTGATGTTATTACCTAGCCACGTGAACTTCACCAATAACTCCGGCCTGCTACTGAAAATTTCCTGAATAAAAAAAAAATCCCATTACTTTTGATAACTCGTCAAACGATAAGGATTAAAATCACTGAATCTTTTTAAATATAACTTGTATATGTAAAATTGGTTCAGTTTTATATGAATTATAAGTCACACTTATATCTTTGGAGATCTACTCAAGTACTTTACGATTATTTACAATTCAAAAGGAAATTAAGTAACATAGAGTACCTATTCTAGTTTTATTTTCACTTTAAAATAATTGTTAAAAATGTGTATTTAATCTTGACCCACCAAGCAAATTTATAGTTAAAAGTATATAAGCAAAATTCCTTAGTCCAACAGAGAAGCACACTGCTACGTAAAATCCAATACTTTTCAATAACATGCCGCCTCGTTCTTTTCACGTAAAGTATTAATAAAATATTACCTTTGACTTCACATGCTCACATGCTCACATGCTCACACTGTAAATTCTTGAATTTATTACATTATAAATTTCAGGAAATAATATCGAAGTTTGAACAATGTTGCAGCTTTACATTTCGCTCTGGTGTTTAATATTTCAGAACGTCTGTGCAGCTAGCACGTGCCACTCAAAAATTTAACATTAGTCTTTGGCTCAAGTTTTGTCAATTGCTCTGAGACTTTGTATTTTCATGCAGTAGGTTATATTATGTAAGAGCTAAAATTACGAAAAATATTTCAAACAATCGAGAATTTTATTAGTTTTATAAGTTGCTAGTAGTTTAGTAAAACATAGAAGTATTTTACTTACAAGATAATATAAAACGTGTTTATAAAAACTAAATAGTTTTAGCAACAATTTCTTTCATTAGGAAAATGTAGCTAACTTTTAGCATTAAACCGTATCAATATATAAGCCTAGCCTACCAATCACACGTATGACCTAGGTTAATTTAAACAGTGCATATCATTCAATGACTAACGATAGCGACATAAAGAATCATTTTGCTTTCTTCTTTACGTGGTGTATCTAAGTTCCGTATCCCCTCTCCCATAAGGGGGAGACATAACCCTGTAGTGGATTGTTAATAGGCAGATAATGATGTTGACACTATACCTAAAGTTAAATAGCAATGCGTAGGTAAGGTGCTCTTATAATGAAGTAGGTTGTATTCCTATTCATTAGCAGCCGTTGTCAACTACTCTACGTGATCCCCCAGTAGTTCCCAAGCGGGCCCGCTGTGGTCTAGATAAGTGGTAGCTTTGACTGCTGACGCGTTAATAGATACGAAGCATTGTGCTGCTGGCTTGTTGAGCTGACAATGCGTCCACAGTGGACGCAATACCTCTACGTTAACTATCTATTCATCTTACTAGACGGAAACGGAGGGGAAATAAATTAACTTTTAAATGTGTATCTATGTTATAGGAGGGAGATCTGGCCCTGTAGAGGGCCGGCAATAGACTGACAATGATGACGATGATGATTATAGGATGACAAAATAAGATAAGCCGGGAATATATCCACCTGTTTTCGTTTAGAAATTAAAAAAGTACACTGCATCGCATTTCAGTAGGCTTATAGGTTTGAAAACATCTTTAAATCGTCAAATTAAATTATTTTTGTGACTCTACCATCTACATGGATGTTAGGTACAGCATGAAACTCAACAGTTGCTCTTGAAAAAAAATTGTTAAAAATTAAAAATAAACTAAAACATAAGGTACCTAAGTATGTATAATTAATTCTAATAGAAAATACGTCATGTTGGTGGACGAAAATTATCTCTTCTCTAAATGAAAGGAGAAAATTTTATTTATAATATATATATATATATATAATTATATTCTTATAAATAAAATTTAAAATCACTGGCAAATCCAAAGCGAAAATTCGCGCATTTTAGCTTAGTCACCCAACCAGTCATTTGCTTAAATTAATATTGCTTAACCTGCGTGATCGATTGATTTTCACATTGTGACCACTTGACGCGTAACCCCTCAAGGAAAATTAAGGCATTGTTAAAGAAAAAGCAAGATGGCTGAATCTATAGGAATTAATGGAAATTCTCATTACGACGGTTCCTTTCAGCGTGATAACAAAATGCTTTCTGTTGCTTCGCTAATGCATTTTTCGCGTTTCGCGCCATTTTCCCCGGGCGGAGGAAATTTCGTTTCGACTTTTTTTCATGTAAGGATTTTACTTTGAGGGATACTCGTACAAAAAGGAAGTACTAACGTTTCGAAAGTACATTTCATTTGGTTTTTATTTTATCTGTAGGTATTGGCAAGTGTAATACTTAAAGAAAGATGTTTTAGCAGGTCTACGATGTTGTCTCGTTGATCCAATGTGTGATGACGGATCACGAGGTCCTAGGTTGATATCCTGCGTTGAGCTATTTGTCAATACATCTCTCTCACTCTGGAATAAAAAGTAGTCAAGTTTTTGTCTTCCATATTATAATTTTGCTTTGTGCCCATAGCAATTGTCGACTTTTGCAATTTATAATATTAATATAAAAAGATGCTTAAACATGGGCGTACCCAGGTGGGGGCAGGGGAGGGCAGCTGCCCCCCCCTGGATAATGTTGACGTTCCTGAATTTTGCTGGCAATGCCTTATTCCACTGCTACGATTGAAAGGTCGTTCAGCACACATAGACGTGTGAAAACGTGGCTAAGATCGACTATGAACGAAGATAGATTAAATGGGCTTTGTATGCTCAGTGTTCATAGAAAATTTGTTAAAGATATGAGCGATTCTTTCACGGAAGACGTCATAAATCGTTTCGCTGAAGACCCTCGAAAATTACTTTTACAATAGCTACTTATTTATACTACCAGGTACTTATACAATAAAAAATATATATTTTAATTTTTTTATTTGATCTGATCTGAAATCTGATTTGCCCCCCCCTGGCCCACAACCTGGGTACGCCCATGTGCTTAAATACGTATTTTTTAGCAAATTTGTTCGCTTGTTACGCTTTAACTATTCAAACGATTCCAACTTATAAAGTCAAGTCAAGTAAAACATTTTTGGAAACTTAAGTCTTTTTGTTAGTAGTTTAGTATTCTACCATCAGTGGAGTGTACTAAGAAGAGCCGACAAAAAACGATTGCCTTTTTTTAAAAAATCATTCTGAAAGCATTGCTTAAATTTTCATGGGTAAAACAATATAGGATGTATCGTGAAAAAAATATTGTTTTCAAGGTATACAAAACAGGCAGTATATCAACAGGAGAGTGAAACCACACGCATAACTAGTTAATTACTTATCTGTAAAATAACAGGCTTTAATAACGTAAAATAAATAATTAGATTTAGTTTTACCTAAATACATTATAGAAATAAAAACTCTTGTTACAATTTTCAAACCGTGCACCGGAAAAGATTTCAACGTTCTTAATTTAAATGTATTTATTCCATATTCAAATAAACCTGAACACTGTAGTTCGGGGAAATACCTTTTTGACGCTTTCTATTTAACGCTACCTCCAAGGAATGTTATTTTAGAAATATAAACTTACTCTGAAAGTAATATTCCTCGACAACAGAGCTTTGAGATTTTATAACTAGAAATAAGATCTTAGTAAAAGACATATCTTAGACTTAGTAAGATCACGGCGAAGTCTTAGGAAATTTTTTTTCTTTTATCCATAGCACAGACTAAATAACTTTTATATTTTTTCTATTTGCTGCATCTCTCAAAATTAATGGATTAAATCAAATCGGGAATTGATTTTTTTTTTAAAGAAATAAAAATATTAGATGAACCAAAAATCCGAATTCCACTAAAACATTTTCAGGTAAAACAATGCCAAACTTGCTAAAAAATTATATAAGATATAATGGAGAACAAAGCTCCTAAATGTACACGCCCTTAGCAAACGCTCTTTAATTGTATCATAACGTATAGTGTTCTACGTAAAAACATATTTTAAGTTATCTACCCTACAACTATGACAAATAAATATAGGGCTTGACGGTTTTGTTAGTCAAGGACTTACGAGGGCCAATGTATACTGGACTTTGATGCGAGCGTAGAGTTGCAAGTCGAGGAATCGGTCGGCCTTGTGTCACTTAACCTGAAGCGTACCTACGTGTTAACCCTCGTTTGCCTGTAATTATACCGGAAACCAGTGAACAAACAATGCAGCGCCTTTAACGCCCGGCAACCATGCCTTCAGACCGGAATACAACAACGCTGCTGTAAGCACGATGGAAGTTCCTGACTGAACGAGCTCTGTCACTAAAAGCTCTTAAGGTTTTATCAATTTCAATATAATCACACTATTCAGAGGACGAGGCAACCCTAAACGTTTATTTTCGTTTAATATCCCAGCGTTTGTGCAGTGTTTGCATGGTGCATGCATGAATTTTCGCAAAATAACTCGAGCCACAAGCAGCTTTTATATTAAACCTACTTGGGCGCTTTCGCTAAAGGCAGACTACCTATCAGTTGAAACTGTGTCATTTTTATCTTATCATTTCATGAAAATTACAATTTACACTTTGATAAACGCAAAAACATGTTACTTACCTCTGTGATGCCTCTATGTCGTAAATTATTATTTATTTAAAATTAATTAGAATATTAAACAAAAAGTTTTAAGTGCGACAACAAATTAGAATATCAGACTTTTTTATTGCACTAATTTCCATTCCACTCGCCACCAAACTGCCTCCGAATTTAACCCCGAAATTCGAATAAGGAAAAGTTACTTCCACATTACCGCTACCTACGAAAATCGAAAAAATTAACAGTTGACTCAAATCTTTTTAGCAGCAATAATTTCGTATCAAATATTTTTATTTCGGTTTCATTATCGTTGTAATGTCAACAATGATTGCATGGCGCACTGAATATAATTGGACTAGCACTATCTCAGGTCTAATTGCTACAATACGTACTAGTCACAAATAATGGATTCATTCCATTAGCGCCACTGCTATTTTCAATATCTAAGCCGAGGTATTGAGTAAGGTATCTTACAATAAGAGTGTGTAAGTTGTTGATAGATTATTTTAGCTATTTGATTATTATTATTATTATTAGTATGGTGAGGCCCGCCGTAGCGGATGCACTTCGACCCCTATGGATCTTTTGTACTCGCCCCGCCCTCACCTCCCCTATATAAGTTCAAACACCCACTCTAAGAGTTTGATGGTTGCTCTTAGGTTGGAGGCACAGTAATCTTCTGGTAGTGGATAGGCTACCCCCAGGAGATCCATTCGCTTTCTAGCCAATCCGTCACATTCACACAAGATGTGTTCTATGGACTCTGTGTCTTCATCGCAAGCCCTGCAGATAGGATCCTCAGAAATACCCATTTTGCAGAGCATAGACCTGGTGCTATAATGGCCTGTGTACGCTGCTACAGCATACCTTAGCTGTTTCCTGCTCAGTTGACTTACCTTCGCTAGAAAACCTGCCTTTATATTACTCATGAACTTTTTTGAGTGCCTTAGACCTTCTACTTTGTCCCATTCTGCCTTTGTCATCTTCTCAGCATATGATGTCAGAGCCATGTTTATCACACACGGTGCAAGTGCGACACATGGCTCCGGGCCGATGAAAGGTGACTCCGAGCCCCTACGAGCTAGCTCATCCGCTAGCTCATTGCCTTGTATGCCTACATGTCCAGGTACCCATATTAGTCTGATTAAGTTTACCTGCCCAAGACTATTTAAGCCATGCATACATTCCAGTACCAATGCAGATGAAACTCTGCCAGTGCCGAGGGCCTTGAGCACTGCCTGACTATCACTGAGAATGAGTATTTCCCTCCCAGTGATCTTCTGGTTTTGCATCTCTTGAACACTAGCATTTATAGCATACAGTTCCGACTGGAAAACTGTAGTATATTGCCCTAAGCTATAGCTAGCCCTAAATCCTTCGGAGTAGACACCAGCTCCGGTACCTGATTGCATTTTGGAGCCATCAGTATACCAGATCAGGGTATCTTTCCCTGGGGGGCGTAGACCTTTCGACCATTCCTCCCTCGTGGGGACATAAATGTCATAGTTCTTCCTTGATACCATTACAGGTATGATTTTATCGCATCTCATACCTAGTATCCTATCTAAGTCGGTATTTGAGCTCAGTCGCATATGATTTGTTCTGGGCAGAAATACCTTCTTACAATCTACCACAGAGATTCTGTGCAAAGCTTTCCGTGCGCAGGTCTCAATGGCAATGTGCAGCTTGTCTTGTCCAAGCAGTCTCACAAGTGCCTCAGTTGGAGTTGTCCTAAAGGCTCCTGTGATTGCCATACACGCCAGACGCTGCACTCGTAGAAGATCTGCTTTACATGTTGCCAGCTTCGTCCGTGGCCACCATACAATGGCCCCATACGTCAGTATTGGCATCACTATCAGCTCATAGATCCATTTCAAAACCTTGGGTTTTAGCCCCCAGGTCTTCCCATAGCTACTACGACACATTGCAAAAACTCTGTAGGATTTGGTTATCGTAGTAGCCACATGTGGAGCCCACGTAAGTTGCCTATCTAGTGTTACTCCTAGGTATTTAACTTCCGTTGCCCATCCCAGTTCACGTCCATACAGTGATGTAGTTCGTAAACCTGTAAGATTCGTTTTCCTTGTAAAATTGATTACCGCTACCTTACTCGGGTTTATTGACAAGTGATTTATATTACACCAGTTTTCCACCCGATCCAGTCCTTTTTGCAGAGTATCAGACACGGTGCTCGGAAATTTACCATTAACTAGCACCACTAGATCGTCTGCATACCCTACCGTGTAGAATGGTCCCTCATTGAGCTTTACAATCAATGAGTCTACGACTAAGCACCACAGGATAGGTGAAAGGACCCCACCTTGTGGACATCCTCGGGTAGTCATTGCAGACAATTGGTCTCCCAGTAAGTCCGACTGTATCCGCCGGCCCTTAAGCATGCACTCTATCCATCTACAGATAGTGAGTGGTACTCCGTGTTGCTCACAAGCCGTCCTCATAGAAACAAAGGTGGTGCGATCGAACGCACCCTCAATGTCTAGAAACGCTCCTAGACATACTTCCTTGGTTTCAAGCGCACTTTCAGCTCGGGTTACCACATGATGCAAGGCAGTTTCTGTGGATTTTCCTGGCTGATAAGCGCATTGCAGGGGATGCAAAGGGTTTAACCTCAACGGCCCCTGCCTGATATATTGGTCTAACAATTTCTCTAAGGTCTTTAGAAAGAATGATTGTAGACTTATAGGCCGATATGATTTTGCCTCCTCGTAATTTGCTTTTCCCGGTTTGGGTATGTAAATTACCTTGACCTTTCTCTTCAGATTCTGGGTATATATCCGAAGGCAATGCTTGCCCTGTAGAGCCTACACAGGTGTGGTAAAAGTTTCTGCACACCCGCCTGTAACAGGATAGGATAGACCTCATCTGGTCCCGGGGCTTTAAAAGGTTGAAAACTGTTAATAGCCCACGTTACAGTTTGATCGTTCACTATCTCCTTGGCTACATCCCAGTCAACTTTGGTAGTCCTAGACACTGTATCATGCCCAATAGGATCCTCCTCGTCTTCTGAGATGATCTTGCAATCCGGAAAGTGCACTTGATACATTACCTCTAGTGTATCCCTGCCACTTTCTGTTAGTTTGCCTTTGTCATTCCGAATTGTAGTCAACGGATTGACCTTAGTTTTCGATAACGCTTTCGAGAGCCTCATGGCCTCTGGGAGTGTCTCAACACTTTCACAGTGCCTCCTCCAAGCCTTGCGCTTAACCCGTCTTCCTGCTAAACTGTATTCGGTTAGTGCCTTGGAATACTCAGTGAAATCTTTTCGAGCTTTACACTTGTTAAAGATTCGCCTCGTTTCCCTCCGTAGTCTGTCAAGCTCTGGGGACCAGCCTGGTACCTTCATCGCTCGACATTCCTTTTCAGGACAGTTGTCCTTCCACGATTGCGATGTCGCCCTCGTTACCTCGTCAGCTGCAAACTCTATATCTAATGCAGAGTTCAAGCTGCCTTCAAGAGGTCCAAGATTCACGTCTAGGTCTTTCTTATAGTTTTCCCAGTTTGTGAATCTTGGATTTCTCCTTCGTACTACCTCCCTTGGTTGGTCAGTTAGATACCTAAAGCATATGTAGTTGTGATCAGATAAGGAGATCTCATCAGACACATGCCAGTCTGTGACTCTCGAGACTGCCCCATTAGAGGCCAGAGTTATGTCAATTACCTCTGTCCTTCTCATGTTTCTGAACGTGGGTTTGTCTCCTTTGTTTAGTAATTGTAATGAAGTGCTCACCAAGAACTCCAGTAACTTTACTCCTCTTTGGTTTGTGTCTGAACTGCCCCAAACCACATGATGTGCATTCGCGTCGCATCCGATAATTAGGTCTTCACCTCGTCGGCTGCCATGTTCAACCAGATCCTTGATTACATCAGTTACCGGTTCGTTGTCCTCGTAGGGAAGATAGGCGGAGCTCAAGAGTACTGATCTTCTGCTACTCTCTCCCTCTACTTGGACCTTAACCGTTGTTAGGTCCCTGCAACAGAAATCGTATAAGGGCATGGCATTTACACCGTTTCTGACGTAAATGCATGTCCTCATATCATTAGTAGAACAGTTGAAGTAGAAACATCCCCCCGTTCCACCCACGCCAGCGATTTTGCCCTTGAGGATGTATGGTTCTTGAATAAGCGCAATATCGATGGCATTTCTAACAAGCATTCTTGTCAATGCTGCCATAGCAGCCTTACAGTGATGTAAATTTATTTGTACGCACCTAATTTTGACTCCTTCTGTCTGCTAGAAAATTAAGTGCACCCTCCTAAACCGAAGGGTCTCCATCCCATTCCATGTCTAGCGAAAGGTTGGGGCTAGAGAGGCCAAGCTCACCAAGATCTACCGGCATGCCATCCGTTTCATCAGCAACCGTTGGCGACGAATGTATATCGCACGCCATGTAGCCCGGGCCCACTCCGTCCGTCTCATCCTCTTCCTTTCGCCCTTCTGCGTCCTTTCTAGGTACCGCCTCTGCATCGGCATCCTCCAGCAATTTGAAATAGCTTTTGTCCACCCCAGTTGGGAGGACAAAATCTGCCGCCTTGATGACATCTGCCGATACCCTGTCCATCAACACAATCCGCCGAATGTGGCTTCCTTCAATCCGGACATCTACCACCTTCCAGTCACCAGTTCTCAGTCCAGGATTGAAGGTTTGTAGCCACTTAAGGCTTCCTGCATTTTCGACATGGAAGATGTCCTTGGTCTTCCAGGCCATCTTTACTGGTTTCGGCAGGTCCTTAGCTAGAACTACCCTTAGCGTGATACCTTTCACCGCCTTGCCACTGAGCTGCTTAAGCCACTCAGCTGCCTTTTCGCCCTCGCACATGACATATATGACGCCAGCCACTACAACGCTCATGTCAATGACCGGTAGTGGTGCCGGCGTGACCTCCAGCATTGCAAAAATGAGGCTTTGTATGTCACGTACCATGTCTGGAGCGATCCTGACCTTCGGGAACTCATCTGGAATGATGGCCATTTTGATATCCGTCAGAGCACGTTTGTAAGAGCCCTGCGTCTTTGGACGCTTTGCGTCCTCTGTCGCGGTCTCGAAGCTGGTCTCTCTCATGCGCTTGGACGGCCCCGGAGTAGCAGCCCCACCAGGTTCCCGAATGGCACCACCCGCAGGTCCCATAGCAGCAGCGCCACTAGGTCCCGCAACGGCAGCGCCGACAGGTCCCATAGCGGCACCAACACTCCCGGACTGTGCAAACTGCACCTTTTGTCTCATTTTCCTCAGAGAGCCACTCGGCTTTCTCTTCTTTTTCCCCCGAGGCGCATCAGACAAACCACTCCGACCTTCACCCGCACAGGGGAGTCCGCTCAGCCCGCTTTCAGTGCTAGCCACAGAGTGGCTTGCTCCTCCTTCCGAGCGTGCAGCCTCCCCCTCCCGGGTTACAGCCGTCGTTATTCGTCCTCCGTCACCTCTGGAGGCCCTTTTTCCCATCCCACCAGTGCGGCTCCCACATCCTAGCCCGCCGCCACTGGGGCAGCTTGACACCGGAATGAGTGCACTAACACTGGGGTCTAGGTTCGATCGCGCATTATGCGCCTTTAACAACCCCTGTCGGGGGTCCTCAGCTCCAGCAGTCCCACCGCATACGTGTGGGGTTGCCGTAGCTGAAAGTAAAGGGTTTGTGAGTAGGGTGTGTGTGCTTGTGTCTAAGGTTGTGCGTATACGTGAGTGTGATGTGCGTGGGAGTGTGTCTGAAATTGTTTGCGTGCGTGAATCTGTGGATGTATATGGATGAGATGTATTTTGTGTTAGTGTAAGAGAGTGTTGTGTGTGCATGTACGGCGAACAGTGGCCCCCCCCAGAATACGAGGGGCAGCCTAGAGCCCTGGTTACGGACGTAGTCGTCGACATATCCAGAGCTCTAGCGAGGGATTCTCCAACGCCATGGGGAGCGCCGGTACCCTCCTGGGGTAGTATATCTTTCTTATCCGCTTCCATGTTAAATGAGATTGAAATGAGATTGCGAAACTATAACTACTGCCAGAGAGATAATGTTTAGTATTACTGTATGTTTGGTGTTCAAGCGCCTGTATGATCAATATGAGGTGTGTTTATTGTTTGTGTGCCTCAAGGTGTAGGTATAGTGTGCGAGGTGACGCTAACTAGGATGAGATGGGAGAATAAGCGGTGAAGGTGATTCTATTTTACTATGGTGATGGGTTAGTCAGGTTGGGTTATGGGTTAGTAGTGGAACACGGGACTTGGTGCCGGGATGTACTCGATGAGTTGGTGGTCATCAGCGAGCATCCCTCCTGTCCGGGACCCAGGTGCGGGCACCGTCCGTAGACGGTTAGGCAATCCGCAAAATATAGTGGAGGCCCTTGACGATGAAGTCGCAGTATAAAAAAATCAGTAATATTTCACTGCGGATAATTGCCTCGACTAATGACGCAAGAGCTGTCTCGTTTTTTTGCGCAGAGGCTCAGCCTGGCTATATCCGACGCGGAAATGCTGTCAGTATTCTAGCCACCTTTCATGATGGCATACATTGGTATAGTTAGCTTCAGTTTTTTATTGTATTTTGTCGCAAAGATTCGGAGAGATCTTGCAAGTTTGCACTGCATTAGCCGGAACGTTAATTGATGTTTACGGTGCAAGTTCAGTGGGTTCATTAGGCGAAGTTGCGCCGCAAGTTGCCCGGAGATAAAAACAGTAATCACGGAGTGGGGAAGTTGCCAGCCAAGCCAGCGCTTGTGATTCCGTAAGTGCCGACCTGTTGCACTGAACATATCAACGTTTAGTTTTAAGCGACCTCTATTAAAAAGCAAGGTATGGTGTTTAAGATTTTCTCGTTTTTATTTTTTTATATATTATGTATAAATGAGATTCCTCTGACTCGACGCGAGCTTTCTATTTTCCTGGTTTGACTTGAATTATAGCAGTTTCTCATATAGCGATGCTTGATTTAATAAGACAGGCAAGCTAATGGGCAAAGTTATATAAAATATTATATAGTATAATTATTGGTACACAAAGGGTAAAAATGGGACCTGTCTGTCTTTCTGACGATTAATGATGTTGCTGTTATAACAAATATAATTATATTTTATTTTTAATCACTTACTTTTTTATCGTTTTATGGTCAATCGGTACAGAAGGTTTTGTGTATAAGTCTGCCTTATAATATAAGGATGCCTGTCGCACTTGGATGTTTTTTTATTAATATAAATAGTGTCTCATGTACGTAACATAGATAAGTTAAACAAAATATTTCATAGAATACATAATTATTATTTTCATAATTAGCACCTCATCAACTATACATAGCGCCTTGTCTGTTTATACAAAATCCGGCGCAAATAATCCAGCCATCAGTTCCAGCGACAGCACCTGATTGCACTGATCAAGACCAATTGCATTTATACCCGCCGCCATTTATTCTACAAGATACGAATATGCTTGTATACAAACTTATATTAAAATAAATCAATTAATTTGATTTAAAAAGAAACAAATATTTTAAATCAGAAATCATTTTTTTCTTAGTAACGCATATATTATCATAAATAGTGCCTAACCATCATCTACATATTATAGCGCCGTATCTCTTAGATCCGTTTCACAGTGACACCGATGCGAATAATCCCGTCAGTTCCAGCGCCGACCAGCTGGGTGCGTCTTATCGATCAAGACCAATTGAATTTATACTCACTCCATTCATTATACTGGACACAAAGCGACAAATTGTATTTTGAATCGTCTAATTTTTTTTAATTAATTCATTATTTTTAACGCTATCAAAAAATTTAATTTTTAATAGCGTTAAAAGAAATTCTGAAACGACATTTCGTAAGGTGTAAAATGTTCTCGTTTCGAAGACGGTTTGTCTTTATGTGTGTGTGTGTGTGTTCAAACTAATTCTTTAACGTAAAATAAATATTTCTTATACATAACAAATATTACATATGTACGGGCCCACAGAACATAGAATCCCTAATTTGGAAAAAATACTGTCTACTCCAAATGTGAAATAGCGAAAGCCAGTTTAATATGACATCCTATCGGTGTGCTATTTTAGTATGGAATAGAATTTAATTTGAGAATATTCGTGAAATTTAATTTTACATAACAATGTTAGCGATATTCACGGGCCAAATGTATGTTAATGAGCCAAACATCGCATTACATGCTGCATTTGAAATAAGGCTTTGTTGATTTCAATACATTTCCAAATGCATTCTATTCAAATAGCACATTGCTATGTTAATGACTAAACCATAGATTTAGTTTTTTTATTGGCATCATCTAAACTGCATCGTCGCTCCAGTAGTTAACTATTTGCTAGTTTTCTAAGTATAAGAACTGCGTCTGTCTTTTGACTCTTTTAAAATTATGTTGAGTTTCTTGCCGATTGTGCTCAATAGGATATGATTGCATTCAACCGGTGGTAGAGTCACTACAAACTGATGAAATTGATATTTTGTAGCTTTATTGATAGCTTGTAGGCTAAGCCTACTCGAAATAAACGAATTTAGATTTTTTCAATTTATGGGCGAGCTACGAAATAAGAATTTCTGCTATTCTTACTTTTAATAGTATTAGTCAATTCGAAAGTTTTTATTTAAAGTTCGTCATCCGTGGCGCAGTGGTATGCGTCGTGGATTTACAAGACGGAGGTCCTGGGTTCGATTCCCGACAGATTGAGATTTTTCTTAATTGGTCTGTTTGGTGGGAGGCTTTCGCCGTGGCTACTTACCACCCTACCGACAAAGACCGCCAAGCGATTTAGTGTTCCGGTACGATGTCGTGTAGAAACCGAAAGGGGTGTGGATTTCATCCTACTCCAACAAATTAGCCCGCTTCCATCTTAGATTACATCATCACTTAACATCAGGTGTGATAGCAGTCAAGGGCTAACTTGTAGTCGATAAAAAAGCAAGTTAATTAAAAAATGTCCGTCAAGAACTTTTACATTACCTCAACAGTCTTATAGCACAGCTCATCAGTTTATTTTACATAAAGTACAATATTTTACGTCAGTGTAATATTATTTAGCCTAGTCGCTGAAACTCGGCAAATGTATGCAGTACCGCTTCAAAGCGTAATATGTAAAAAAATGCTTATGCAAATACTCCGCGCCTCATCGGCTGAGAAAAAAGAGATATGGAGAAAAAATATATGAAAATCCAAATATTACAATGTATTAACATAGTACACTTATTACACGGGACGATATTACATTAACATTACAAAACACTCAATACAAATTAAGAGAATAACGATTTCGTTTTTCTTCCTGTTCTTAATCCTTGCATCCTTTTCCTCTGGAAATGACGGTGCTTCAGTTATTTAGTGAAGAATTGAAACGGTGTGGGCTTCCAGTAAGTAAGAACCTTCGAAGATGAAAACGTAGCTTATGAGTGCAGCTTTCTTTAAATAATTATCGATATATCAGCTTATTAACAGTACTTTCTGTTGAAAATAATAATTAGTAGTAATTTATTGAGTCTTTAATGATCAATTGCAATATTGCACAGTCAACATTTCCCGAGTATTCTGATTTTGAAGTGAAACAAACGTAAGAATGCTAGGATTATTTTTTTCTCAGTTATAGGTGACTCTGTCGCTTGGATTAGATTGGATAATTATCGCGGAAAATAGCAAAATAAAGACGTTATTATTTATAATGAAATTCCGCAAAGTAACGCCTGCTTCTACCAAATATTTTCTGTTGGACAGTACCACTACAAATTATCATTGGGTACGTTGACTGTAGAGGTAATCATCAGTAGTACTTGCATGGGAACGACACTACAGGCGCATTAGGCTGCATAAATTGTTGCTTAAAAGTCCAATGGCTTAATTCTAAAATTCCTTGCTTTTCAATCCATTCTGTAACCATTGTAATAACAAGGGTCAGAACATGTTGCATTCCAGCATGGAGGGACGGAGCACAATGAGTGAAGTGCATTAGTCATCAGACTGCGCGCGTTGCTATGAAAATATTATTGGCAATGGTTGCAATAAAGTAAAAATACAATTGACTGAATCAATCGTCGCTTTTCGGAAATTATTTGTCATTTAATAATACGACGGCTCTAAGAGCTTATAAATCTTCATCACAAAGTTCCGTGTATTCCAGCAGGTCAGTGTTTGGTCTGGCGAAGCTGAAGTATAGAAAGTTCTTGGATACGCGAAAGGAGAGAAGCCTTATTCTGGGTGTTAGATGCACGATGGCCAGCTTGAGATGGTTCTCGTAGTTGTTATTCGCAACATTGCATTCCCATTTGTTGCAGCATTGATTTCTCCTGCTGAAATAAAAAATGTAATCCTGTATTAATCACGAAGAGCAAATATTTTAATATTTTCGCCATTCATGGATTGATTCTTGTGTATGTCGGTAAATAGCCTAAACACACTAATAAATCTTAATATTTTTTTAAAACACGAGTACTTCTTTAAAGAAAGACCTTGAGGCTATCTTTTATCTAACTAACGTTTCGGTTATCTATTTTTCCGGTGAAGCTCCTAATTAGAATATTATCATTGATAAGAAAAAATCTAGGACTTCTGAAAAGGTACTTCCAACTAAATAAATATTTTTGACAGTTCAGCTGACGATACATGAATACATGTAAGATGCGTACATTGAATCTTTAGCAATAGGTAATGCAGATGCGATCAGCTGTTACAGCCAGCTTCGCTGGATGAAATATTCCAGCGACAACCAGCATGTCGATTCTGCTACGAAACTCCACAGTGCGAGTCTCGTCGTCGGCTAAATCTCTCTCTATATAATATGATACTATACATATATAGAGAAGAGTTTTGTTACGGGATCGACATGTTGTATCGAACTTTCTGAGGTACAACGTCCAATCACAGTGTATTCAATGTAAAAGTTCTTGGAGTATGCACATAAAAGGATTACTGCACGGTTAGTCATGAAATTATCAAAGGTACATTATATCAAGGTAATTATTTAATCGATCTAAAATAAAATCTAGTCATTATAAACCTATATAAAAATAGATTGATATTGATATTGATGATTACCTAAATAAATAAACTCTTTTTAGAGCACCAAAAATTTTGACCACCATCTTGACAGGTAATTAGACAACTGACTTCGTCTTTTTTCTGTATGATAAAACCTGTTTTTAAACGGCGAACTAAAAAAGTTTCCTTGAAACTAAAGTTGCTAAACTATTTCACTTCAATCAAGGAGATTGTTTGTCGATTGTGCTCACGAAAACTAATTAAAGTTTGTTTGTTAAAGTGCTGCTCCTTAGAAGCAATATTTGAGAAAAAGCGGTCTCTATTAAAGTAGTTGTACTAAATAGCACAACTTTGGGAAATTGCTTACCAAATGCCCGTAATTTCAACAATTCTCATTTTATCTTAATTTTTTATAAAGGATAATTCATCATCATCGTCATTGTCAGCCTAATACGGCACACTACAGGGCCAGGGGCCAGGCTCCCTCCGTATAGGAGAGAGATGGTAGAGAGCATACGATAATATAGAACAGAGACCTACCACGATGCTCCAATGCAGACAATTATTTGACTGTACAGTGTTCTCTTCAAATAAGTGATGAAGATATTACACCAAAACTGCAAAAACTTCAAAACGAGATGAGACGCATGTGTTTCAAAAAAGAGTTTTATAATAAAGAGATAAATTATTTCTTTTTTGAATTTTTATGCAAAACTTCCTTTTTCTCCTTCAAAGTTGCACAAAACCCTTCGCATGTTATCTTTTCCTTGAACACTTCCGCTTGCCGTCAAGGAGGACGCTTTAACATAACATGGGTCCTCGGGGGTGATAAGCTCTCCCGCGACTTTGTCCCCGTGCTGTTTTTGTCCCTTATTTATTTTTCTACGAGTTTTTATTTCCCTCACGTTAACCATCATTTTAATACAACAGAGTGGAATAGAACTTAAAGTTGTGTCTGTTTACTTATGATTACATACTTTTGCCTGTGGTACTTGCGGTAATGTTGGTTTTGTCAATAAATACTTATTGAGTTGAGTTACTACAATATTTATGATCTTATTAAAGACAAAGATTCTTGGAAGCAATTGGTCTTTCTTCACACAAGGCGAGATAACTAAAATTTGTTTGTTTAAAATTACAATAGTAAACCATTAAATTATAAAAGAGCAACTGCTGATTTTTGTGCCGGTGAAAGTATGATAACATGTATATGCATGACTGTAGTACATCCCTATGCAAGTTCTAAATAGCTCTTTTTCCACTAAAGCATTCGACGACCTTCGTATTGCAGTGGTATGTGCAGTGGAGTTACAAGACGGAGGTCTTGGGTTCGATCCCCGTCTAGCTGATGGGAGGCTACGGCCATGCCTAGATACCACCCTACCAGCAAAACTTACCGCCAAGTGATTCAGACCATCACCACTTACCATTACGTATCAGGTGAGATTGCACTAAAGAGCTAACTTGTACTGGAAACAAAATAATTTGCTATCATAAAGTCTATAGATTAATGACGTCTGTCTGATTGATATTTCGAATTAAATTTTTGAATAAATGATTATTATCATGAAAACATAGTCAGACGGTACTTATTTGTTAGAACAAATCTCTACGGAACCGATTTTGACGGATCTTTCACTCGCAGCTAGCTATTGTCATAAAGAGTAAGTATCTTAGGCTACGTTTACTTTTTCTTTTTTTTTCTCTTTAATTCCACGTTGACAATGTCGGCGGTCATCTAATAATCTGTGATAAGGTCATGTAACTACATATAACTTAGAATCCGTATACAGGTTTTATCATTACATTACTCCACAAGGTGAATAATTGTTATAAAACTCAAAAAGGGAAAGGTCACAAAGTAACGAGTAGGTAATCTCGTCGTGTCATAAACAAACTTAGCCGATAAAAAGATTCTAGGGGTTTAATCCGCGGGTGATATTGCGATGCTAGAATTAAAACGCCCTCCGAAATGAATTATTAAATATCCTCGAGATAAAAAGTGGGCAAAAAAGTGGGGAAATTTCTCGGTGTCCGACGACAAAGTTTAAATTCCCCTACAGCGACGGCTTTTACAAAAACACTGGCAAAGAGTGAACTCGCGTGTTTTCACGCAGAGTTCCCAATTGAGCGAAATAACTTATTTTTCTTATACATTTTTATCTAGCATAAGTAGTTGTTTCTTAAGTCTATTACATGTTTGTAAATCATCTACCAACGTGACCAAAACCGTGATGTGGTTTCAAACCAATATTTAATAAATAAACAAGAAGCAGTGTATGGGTTTTAGACAGTCTGCTAATTTTTTTAATAATATTTTTTTTAATCTTGTAAAAGTAGATAATACAAGTAGTATGTGATCCTAAATCATATAAACCGCAACTAATTGTCGTACCAATCTCTACGACTAATTGGAGACAAAATTGTAGGTATCTTTTTGTGTGTTGATTTTTATTGTACCAGGAAAAATTGTATTGATATTGTAAAATGAAATGACCTCAACTAGACGGATGATATCACCATAGTTGTAGTTTAAGTGAAAATAATCTTTAGTACGTCTATTACATAATCTGTATTAATTATAGAGTAGACAGATTTGATTGTTTGTTTGTTTGTTTGCATTAAAAAGGCTCCGAAAGTAAAATCCGTTTTGATAAATTCTTTCATTGTTAGGAAGCTATCCCCGTGTGACATAGGCTAATTATATTTTGAAAATATTCCGAGATCCTTACTATAGCTCCAATAATGTAACCAAAGGTGCTAGAAAAGGCTCACTACTTATATCTTAGTTTTAAAACTGATCCAAATAAATTACTTTATATTCAATACAATTATATAACTTTTTTTAAAATGTAAGTACTTATTAGAAAAAAGTTACGTGGTCGCCGCTCATCCCGCTCGGCCTCGCTAGGCGCCTGCGATGTCGCCGTGACAGGGGTATTTGATGTACTGGAGGAGAGACAATACTAAGAAATGAGAAGGTACGTTAGTGAATTCCACGCAGACGAAGTTGCTATTTTGATAATAATTACACATATACATTATACAGGACTGTCGCACTACGTACCCGCACTATGTACCACGAGAATTTTTTTTCTTCTCTCGATCAACCACGTACATTTGACATTTGAATCGTTTCTTTTCATCTTTGACCATGTACATGTAATGTCATCGTTTTATCTTTGATACGATGAACCCCAAAATTCGCGAGGCAAAGTTGAATGAAACCTAGTTAGAAATTCTGAAAGAAGTGTAAATTAAGCCTCTGCTTTTTTGCTATCATTTGACCTCATTTGTGAGAAATTTCTAGAGCTTTAGGAAGCATTAAAAGATCTTGCAACAGTTTTATGTTTTATACGTAAAGTTTGTCTGTTGGGGGTGTAAAGAAAAGACATTTATTTTGAAAACTAATTTAAGTCTCGAAACAGGGTTTTCAGTTAAAGTCATAGTTTTATTTAGATAAGAAATGCAAAAATATTTTATGGTTACTCGTAATTTTGTATAACTAATATTAAGTAGGTGAACTTTTAGTGAAAAGAGATTTCATCGCTTTAAAACTTAGAAGTGCATGTCTAGTCTAGTCAGCAAGTTCAAAAACGTGAAAAATAGAGATAAAGGTCCTAAAAATATGAGCGATGTTTTTGAAGGATTTTGGTGCAGGTTAAAAATTGAAATTGTTATTAACAAAATAAGATGAAAAGAAATGATATTTTGTTTTTTGTTAATAACTTTAAAAATATTAACATTTAAGCAAAAATAGCTTATAATTTTAATTAGACGTTAAAAATAGCGCTCCGCGCGGCTGTTACGGCATGCGCGCGCCGCCGCTAAAGAGACTTCAGCAATAAAAATAATTTTTTTATAACATAAAATGTGATTTTAAAAATTTGAAAAAAATTTAGTATATTTTTAACACTTGAAAGAATCGAGCTCTGAAGAAAAAAAAGTATAACCAACCATTTTTCAAAAAGTTATTCAATTGTACAATGGAATGAAAGGTATGAATAAATGACTTAAAAATTTTAAACTTCGTGGAGCCCTTTTGATATATGTTCTTGATAAGATCCTGCTGTAAATTTTCATAAAAGTTTATTAATTACTTATTTTTAAACTTAAGTCTATTAAACTTTAAAAATTACAAGTAATTTTTCAATAGTTTTAAAAAATCATAATTAACAAATTAATAAACCTTTATGAAAATTGACCGCAGGATGTTATAAAGCGAGCGGGGCTAACTTGTTGGGAATAGTATAATATCTACACATCTTCGGCTTCTACAAGAGATCGTACCTGACTATTAAATAGCTAAATTGCTTGACCTACGTTTTTTGTCGGTAGGGTGTAAACTACCCACGGCCGAAGCCTAAAATGTAATCAAATAACTCGTTCTAACTACTCCTATCCATGAATTTACGGCAATTTATATTAATCATTCATTCATTTTGGAATCGAACACTGAACCTAGAAACATAAATCCGGTCCGTTAACCCTGCAGCTATGTAAACTTCCATTGCAAATTGCAATTACTTATTACGTGCGAGCACCCTTGAGAGTAAAAAGTTTCGGCCGCTATTTTAAATCCGATAAATCACATGCAAAACTATGAAACTAATTTGAATACATCCCCAGTGGATGTTAGTTTAATAGCCAGCCAGCCATCGATTATCCTAACGACTGCAGACTCTGCTCCACATGTACTCCGTTACTAAGTTTGTTGGATATGCGAGCCTTACCTTAGATAAGCTTCCATTAAATTAGTGTTGTATCCGTATTGATTTAAAGTAACACAAAGTATATAAGTTACCGAAAGATTCATTACTAAATATTTATAATAGGTAAAAAGTCACTGTTTATAACATCTACAAATGTAAAAATGTGGAAAAGTTTTACGATTTGAATAAATGGTTAAATGTTTAAATTAATTTGGTTTACGTAAGCTCACCACGCTGCTCTAAGGCGGGTTGGCAGTCTAGGTTGTATAAAAGGAGCGGTCTATCAGATCTAGCTGATAGTCTGGGCTCTAGCGTGGTGCGGTGCAGACCGTTGTACTTTCAACTTCACATCGCGTAACGAACGGTACATCTGATAATAATTTGTGTAAACAAGTTAATTATTATTCTCAGCTTGAGCCGCGGAGTCTTGGGGTTGCAAACCATTAACACGAGACGTAAGGCAGTTATTTTAAATACCAAATTTGCAATTATGTAATTTACTTTAATTAAGTTGATCTGATTTTTGATAATATTTTTTCAGTTATCTATTTGTGGTTTAGTTATAATTGCTCTAAATACAAAGGATTACCCTATTATTTTACTATGTCTGATCCTCATTCGACATATTTATAAAATGTTCTCACTGTCACTGCTTATTGAAATATAAAAGTGTGGAAAGGTTTTACGATTTAAATAAATGGTTAAATGTTTAAATTAATTTAGTTAACGTAATCTCACCACGCTGCTCTAAGGCGGGTTGGCAGGCTTAGGTTGATAATATTTAATTTATTAACAATCACTATTAGATGTTGATGATAGTGCCGGAAGCGGAACCGACGTCTTAACGTGCTTGCCGGGGTCACTACCACTTATCAATTTTTTTATGAATTTATAATAGTGTTGATCCTAGAACTTTACAAGCATTGTTAAAAATTTTAACCATAATTGTAAATGAATAAAGGCTGTTATTGTTACAAATAGTCAGCCTGAAATATAGCAATTTATTATGAATGTTACTTTATTAAGTTGATAATACTAACATATCAGTTTAATTAACTGTCAGCAAAATAAATCGCATATTTTAATTGTTAATCCAGTCCATATTTCAAGTCAAGATACAAATAATACATAAAATTAATCATTGTAACTCAGTCTAAGAGCCGTTGCTAATTTACATTTAAAACCACCGGCGTTATTCACTAACAAGTGTACTAGTCTCCAGTAAAAAGTGTACGTTTTCATTCATCATTCAAAGCCCAACGTTGAGCCCAGTTTAATATGTAAGCACAGTAATCCACAAAAAGAAGTAAAACTTTGTCATTTGTTAATAAGTGTAGCCTCTCGTTGCACTGTCCACATAACAGGCCAACAAGTCGAGCGCGGTGTAATACATGTAAGTACAGCGGCCCAGAACAAAAAGTGCACGTTTGTCATTCATTAACAAGTCAGCAGTCGGTTACCCGTGCGCCGTAGGCCGCAACCACACTAGCGCGATCACAAAAGAGCTCATGGGATATTCAGGGCTTTGTTCTGAAGTGCGAACACTTCTTTACATTAACCGCTGTATTATACTAGCGCTTAATGAAAAATGTTCACAGTTTTAAACGGGGTTAATTTATCTGGGCGGTTAGTTTTTTTTTATTATTTCTTCCCATTACATTTCACTACATAATATTATTAAACAAACTCCCCTGTCATGTCTGATTGTCTGTCTGTCTGTGTGCGATAAACTATTACGGACTACGGATTTCATGCGGTTTTCACCAATATGTAGAATCTTTAAAGTTTTGCGTAATTTTGGCGATAATTGTAGGAAGTGTCATGCTTCCCAGGAGCTTTAATTGAATCTCTGCCTAATCCTTCTGAATTATAACAACCGTATATGGAAGGATTGTTTCAATTGAACTACAAAAAATTCACAGTGGCATATAATATCTATTTCTTGACAATACCCCATTGTACACAACTTGCTACACCCATTTTTCTTAAAAAGATTTGCATACATTTTGGTGTTTTTGGAAAGTTGCAACACGCTATTTACCACTCGGCCGAAGTCGCAGGCGTCTGCTTATTCTCTTTAACCTTTTCAACTTCAACAACCCAGTAAATATTTACCTACTCTGGGAAGTACAAATAACGATAAACTCTGACCCATAATCGAGTTTTATTTATACAGCTCGCCTATGAATCATCAGTTACTATTAAACCGTACACGCAACATGATGGCGATATTGTTGGTTGTACTGAGCGTGTGCGCAGACGCAGCACCTTCATGGCACATCCTGCGGTCAGAAAGTGCACTGTTCGATGAGAAGCTCGAGAATTACTTCGACGAGTTGGCGGATTTCACCAACTCTTTCCCCACCACTCTGACCACGGATAGCTTCGAGGGTGACGTGTACGAGATCACCATCCCTGTTACAGGATTCGACGACGAGGATTTTTATGTAAACGTGAGGAAAGGTGTACTAATGATTAAAGCGAAGCATGCTGCTGATAAAAATAGCCAAAACAAGTTTGTTTATTCGAAGCGACTCCCGTTAGCTGTAAGTCAACAAGGCTACTGGAGTTATAAAAATGACGTTCTAGAAATCATCTTCCCGGCTAAACAAAACGAAAGTGGCACTGTCAAGGAGGTGCTTACCAGTGAGATCCCCGAAGAGGAAACCACTACTAATGCTTTTGATTTTGAGAAATGATGTTAGTTTATAAGACTCCTTTGCAATTTGAACCTAATTTTTAGGCATAATAAAAATCCAAAAAAGTCTTAACTCGTTTATTTCAAGCAGGTGTTGTTTACATGCGCTTTTGAAACGTCACGTTTGATTATTTGTATATAATAAACTATGACCTCGAAGTTAGGTGACTATTGCCTGATGTTGCAGCCATCACGAGGTCCTGTGAACCGATGGAAGCGCAGTCATGCACTTTACGTAGGGTTGGCTCCCGTAACAGGGCTGCCACGTGTAACATGTTTGTATATAATAAACAATGACCTCGTTGGTCTATTGCCTTTGTGGCTTCGATCACGAGGTCCTGAGTATTTCATTCTTCTATGAAATGTTCAGTACATTCCAAGCCCCGGAGTCTGGAAGTTGGTGGTGTTACATCCCCGTGCCTCGGAGAGCACGTTAAACCGTCGGTCTCGGTAGCTATCATCAACATTTGATAAATAAACAACGTTAATAAATATAATAATAGGCTGATAATGATGAAATTACCTCATTTTTAAATTCATAATATTGTTTCTTTTATGTACAGTTATATAATTATATGTAAGTTTTTCTTTGAATTTTAATTTAATAATTTAATTTTTGTAGTTTATGTTAATTTTGAAAAATAAAATTGTTTTGTTAGCTTCACTTATATAATAGCTTATGTTATTTTTTATGAGAATTATTAGTATTTCCAGACTAAAGTTCCCAATCCACTCGTAGATTGAACTAATTAAATTGGAACGTTTACGTGCAGGGCACGTGTTAACAAGTTCCCGTCAGACTTCTAGAATAATCGATGAAACCTAAACATGTCCCTATTGGAACTAATCATTTCGCGCTAACTCAATTACCTGCAATACTCTGGTGCTTATAATGTTGGCATACACAAGTAATGGGTAGTAAATATTTCATTTACCTACCTCGTTGGTCTAGTGCATTGTTTTAAAGATGAACCCTCAGGGGTACATGGAGAACTCGACAGGGGCTATGTTAGTGTGTCAAAAAATGGAGTACAGTAAATAATCCAGAATCTTTAATTTTTGACACTTACAGCATTATCAATGAAATGACCCAGCAATTCTCGCCTTTTTTCGAAAACTGTTTCTGTGGCTGAAGCTGAGCAGTCGGGTTTTTTGTTTTTATAATAATAATTTTATTTCGAAAACTGTTTCTGTAGGTGAAGTTGAGCTGCAACGCAAATTGCCATACTTCGATCTAATTTAACATTTTTTGTCGAGTTTTGGTAAGTGGACATTTTGCAACATGGCGTCCATGAATTACCTAACTTACACTTAAAGGGGTTAACGAGAAAAAGAAGTTTGGGAAGCTGGTATATGAATTTGGATCATTCCTTAAAATTTTTTTTCATAAAAATTGAGTAGCCCGGTGTTTACATGAATAGTAATAATAATCTGACAAAATCTATTATTACTAAGTATTTATTAAACCATGCTTTTTTAATTGCACAACAACCTTATAATGATCGATCGTGTAGATAAAGTGTAAGAAACAAACACATTCACTTTCGCATTTATATTATTAGTATATACCTAATTGTAAGTGGACAGTATTTCTATTGTTCATTTGTAAAAGAATAAAAACGACTCATCTTCTAATTCATATTCAACGAGGCGAGCTACTTGCGCAATTGAATCTTAGAGAAAGTTGTTTTTCTTTGTTACAGACTCATAAAATACGAGAAATATATTATTACCTCTATTCTTTTAGATACCTCGCTTTATAGAAAAACTTTTATATACTTTTAATATACGAGAACATTTATTAGCTACAAATACAAAATAGTAATTTTGTCTGTAAAATATATTTTTAAAAATAAACCACGAATCGGACTCGCAATTCAGTAGCAGACGGCAAAAATCACGTTTGTTTTGTCGGAACTCCACTCATATATTTATTTTATGCTGTTTTTTGTATTTTTTTTTTGTTGTTGTTGTTTATATTTGGGAAAATTTCAACTGTCTGTCTATCACGGTTTTTGTGATACTGCTTGGTGACAAATAGACAGACGGACGGACAGTGGAGTCTTAGTAATACGGTCCCGTTTTTAACCTTTGGGTACGGAACTCTAGCTTTCGCTAACAAGTAGATAGCATAGGAGAGCAACTCAATTTATTAATCTTGCTTAAGTTAAGTGTTATCACACTATACACAATTATTATAGCAAATGAAGATAATCAAATGCATAGAGTCCATTTGATCACCACTATGCAGTTCCAAAAATTCACTCCAATAGGAATAAAATACCAGAAATATGTACCATACCAACTCTAATGTCTGATTTGTTTTTAGTTGTAGTGGATTTAAATTCTTTCAAATTGTGAAATTGAAGTAACTTTATCGCGCTCATCGTGTTCCGTCATTAGCAAGGCGTTGCTGCAGATGGCGCGGCGCATCGCGTGACCGCGCCGCGTCCATCACGCGCCAGATAGCGCCGCGCCGTTTCCATTATGCGCCAGATAGCGCCGCGCCGCGCTACATTGTGCGCCTGAACCAGGTCAGCACGCCGCTAATCTTCTATAAACAAATACTGCAAGCGAATAACTTATCACTACACCTGCAAGAATATTTTTACAAGAAAACCTTCTTATATGGACTAGAATTTATTTGTTTGAGTGTCAGAAAAATAAATAAAAAATAATTTTATACAACACTAGTTTTAATGTCAATAAGACGTTCCTTAAATGCCATTTTGTGTATCTTATCTTCCTTATACCTTTAAACGAGCAATTTTTGTACAATCTTAACGTCAGAAATGGCACGGCACGACTTTTATGAACTTTTGTATGCAAGGGGTTTCAGGGGCGAATAATCGATCTAACTTTGTTTCATTTTTAGAAAATGTATAATATCCAAAAAAACCTAAAACTATCAACCAGGTGCTGAGAATATTTATTATTTATTATTTATTTATTTATTATATTTATTTATACTGTAGCAATTTATTTCTTTGATGAGTGATTATTCATTACAACCATCCAACATTATAATTTTTACTGCGTGTTTGATTAATTTAGTCTATGAAGAACTTCGGTTAAAACTCATTTTATTACCAAAAAATCGCAAAATTATATGGTTATTACGATCTATATCATTAACCCTTCACTCTTATTGTGTTCCGTCGTTAGTAAGGCATTGCCGCAGATGGCGCGGCGCATCGCGTGACTGCGCCGCGTCCATCACACGCCAGATGGCGCCGCGTTCCACTGAATTGTGCGCTTGAACCAGGTCAGCTCGCCGCTAATGCTCTATAAACAAATACTGCAATATTTTTCGTAAGAAAATCTTTCTTACAAAAACTGCATTCAGATAAGAGGACTTGACAAAAAAATAGTAAATATTTCAAAAACATGATGTTACAAGTCTATTAACCAACACTATATATTTTTATTTCAAAAATGTTTCTTTAATGCCAGATTGTATTATATTTACATATTGTGTTAAAACACAAAAAGAAAAGAGAGAAATTTAGTTTAAAGAATAATTTCATTACAAAGTCATCAAAGAAAAGTCGAGTAAATAGCTCTGTCTATATAATTAACTCTTCACGCTTATCGTGTTCCGTCGTTTGTAAAGACATTGCCGCAGATCACGCGGTGCATTGCGTGATCGCGTCGCGTCCATCACGCTCAAGATAGCGCTGCACCGCGCAGAATTATGCGCCTGAACCAGGTCAGCTTGACGCTTATTTACTGTAAACAAATGCTGCGAGCCAATAACTTACCATTACACCTACACAAATAGACACAAAAAAACCTTTCTAACTAAAAAAAACTGCGTATCCTCGTAACATCTTTCATCTTCTAGAATGTAAAAAAAGGAATGAGAGTAATTCAGTTAAAAAAACACTTTTATTACTATGGCATGAAAGAAAAGTCTACTAAATAACTCTAACTAGGCATTGCCAAGGCATTGCCAAACTGTAAGCCATTACCAAAACCGCGCAGTATCCATCACGCATCTTTTAGCGCCACGCCGCACTATATTTTTTGCTAGATAGCGCCGCGTCGCGTCCATCACGCGTCATATAGCACCACGCCGCGTCCATCACGCGTCATATAGTGCCGCGCCGCGTCCATCACGCGTCATATAGCGCCACGCCGCGTCCATCACGCGTCATATAGTGCCGCGCCGCGTCCATCACGCGTCATATAGCGCCACGCCGCGCTATATTCTTTGCTAGATAGCGCCGCGCCGCGTCCATCACGCGTCAGATACGCCGGACCGTGCTGCATTCGGCGCCCGATAGCGCAGCGCCGCATTTATTACGCGCCAGATCAATAGAACCTTAGCTTCTTCCACTCTCATAAACTCTTTCATACAAGTTCGTCGGTTTAGGGTACTCTTGACCTGGCGATTATTTAAAATGGTCTAGGAACATTCGCGTAGGTCTTCCCCTTCCTTTTATATTGGAACAATTACGGCCTTGCTCCAGTCTTCTGGATCTTGCCCTTTCGACCAACGTAAGTTGAAAAGGCAGTACAACTGACTTGCATTAATACCGCGTTCAGCCTTCAGCATTTCGACTGACACTCTATAATACCCAGCAGCCTTACCTGATTTCATACATTTCAACGCTTTTATAATCTCTTCCATACTAATCTCACTGATACTGATCTCACTTACATTATTTTCCGCAGGAGATATGTCAGTCCCAGCTTCATCTCTTTCAAATGAACTTTCGAAATGTTCTTTCCATTTCTTCAACATGCATTCTTCACCTTTTATTATACTACCATCTGAATTTTGCTCAGATCAGAAGTAGTGGACTTTCCTCATACATGCCGTATGGATTTCCAGAAAAAAACATTATGTTAATCATCGGTAAGTCTCCTATTAAACATATCTCTACATTTTTCTTTCTTCTTTCTTACTGCTTCCTCAACGCTAATTTTTACTCTTTTGTACTACGTTCTAGCATTCAAAGCATCATCATTTGTCGCTTTTTTCATTCTCTGATTAGCTTTTGTAGCCAACTAATCTAACCACGCTTTTTTTTCTCACATACAACTGCCTGTAAACTTTTATCCATCCACAGACTGTTTTTTTTTTACTTTTCCTCTTTCTAGACCAGATCAGATCCAGAGTGCTCGTCTTTTCTTCTGGTCTATGCCATCACTGATTAAAAAGACTGCTAACTCGGCAGATAATGAGATAGTGATCCGTATCGTTTTCGACCTCGCGGTATACTCGAGCATCTAGAACGTTTTTCTTTAGTCATGAAAGACTAAAGAAAAACGTTCTACCACCAAAAAATCAATTGTGGGAAAACATAGTCTTTGCAACAAAAAAAAATATATTCCAAACAAAAGCCTAGCAAATTTTCTCATTCATTTATTCTTTTGTCACCAAACATACGAAGTACTCTCTCGTACCAATCACGTTTCAAACCAACCCAACCATTAAAATTTTTGTTTGTCATTGCGTTCCCACGAGTAACTAGGGAAAACTAAGTCCATTCTGGCAGAGCCCCGCATGCCCCTAGCCACGAGTCCCTCGACACGGCAACCTTGGACTGGCAAAAATGGTAAGGAGAAAGGAATTAACGGAAAGGATGGGTTAAAGAAAATAAGAGTAGGGAATAAGAAGAGTCAGTAAAAGCTCGGGCGAGCCGGGGTCACTTGCCCGTGTACTATACTGTGATGAGTACCCCCTGACTATAAACTATTTTACATTTTTAATAATAAATGTTTCTCCTTGTCGGTAAGAAGAACTCAAAGTTTTTATCTAAGAGTACGACTACCAATTATTTTTAATGGTATTTTTGATGGGCGTATCTTGTTTCCACCCTGCTGCATTTTTTGATTGCATTTGGAGATCTTGGAGGAACCTTAGAATCAGTTGATACTTTAAAGTTATTATTGTGTTCTTTAAGTGAATTTTCATCTGTATTTGATTTATTTTGTGAAACTGTTAAATAGGTAATGTTTGAAGCTGTTGGCCAGTATAAATAGGTAGAAAAGAATAGACTAGAATAAGTGTTTATTTGTCTACTCAACATAACATAATTACAAAAACAACAAAATGTAACAATAGTAGTATTGGTGTAGACAAATAAGTTCTCCGCCTCAGCATGAAGCTACAGAGAGCTGTGGCGCTGGTTTTCAGGCGGAGCCTTCTACAGTCACGGACGGGTTTACAACTACATCTGTTATCAATTATTATTTAAGATTATGTTTAAAACTAAGATAGGTACTTACCTAAAGACTATAATTGATGAATTCTTATAAAGTAGTAACAAAAAAAACAAATATTAAACGAAGTACAATAAAATATAGAGCATAAACCATTAAATATTAACCTCAATAAACTAGTAATGCCACAACACATAAATAAATCTTAATAAAACTAAAGCTAAAGCCTAAAATTAGTACCAATTAAATGCACTGCCACACTTTAGTGTTGAAATATTGAAGGCAAAAAATATAAAAAAATAAAAACAGCAGTCCACCAGTGAAATAATTGAACTTAATGATAACAATATTATTAGTTAGCTACTTTTTTTTGATCTAATAGTAACAGAGACTTATATTTGGTCCTAAAAACTTAATTGTACGTATGTCTCGCAACGTTGGAGGTAAGTCATTCCAACACTTAGTGGCAGCGAACTTAAAACTGCCACAAAAGGCAACAGTCTTGTGTTGGGGCACAGCTACAACAACTGAGGAGCTTCGTAACTTACCTGTAGACCGGGATTCGATCCACTTCAATTTCTTATCTCTTAATGTAGAAGATGTATTGGTAATGTTTGAAGCACTTGGCAAGTTTAAATAGATATTATGTAGAAGGTTTATTAAGGCCGGCCTAAATATATAATAATTTAAACAAATAATATCACTAAGCTAATACCAAAATATGTTACCGTTTACCGTTTATTTTATATCCACTTTCGTTTTACATTACAGTAAATAAACCAATAATAAAAATTTTATTAAAAACTTTTAGCTCTTGAGAAAATATTTGCAGACGTAAAGATAGCAAGCTTCCTTGAAATGTTTCACGATGCGTACAAAGCGACTGAATCACTATGATAATTTATGGAATAAGTTGTTGCTTCTACCATATACATATTGAAGTGGTTATAAAATATTTACTTTAATATATTTTTAATAGAAACGGAGCGAAAGTTTATTCGAATAATTAACGAATTTAGTACTTTATTTATTCAATTACAACTGATAAAATATGTTTTATATTTTATTGTTCCTATTTTACAAACTAGGAGCCCTGGCCCTGCAGTAGAAATTCAAAATAGACCGAAAATGATGTTTGATATTTATATAATCATCATTCATTATATTTATCAATTGATATTACTGTTCTACATGACGATATTCTGGTGAAAGGCGTAAAGGATCAAAGTACTTGGACTGTTCTCACCAGATCGCCGCTATATTAGCATTTATTGTTCCTATAGTCATTTTAGTCAATTGTCTTATAGCAAAACTTCACTCAAAACAAATTCAGTAGCTGTCGCTTGCTTTTAGATCTAGGGCGGATTTCGATCTGTATCGGAATACAGAAGGCGGTAATTCTTGAGACGGGGCGTATTGTGAGGATGTTCTTCACTCTGGAGCCCTGACAACCGGGCTCTGAAGCCTTGCAGCAGAAGAACTGGAATTTGTTTTATTTTTTAATAGTGTTTTATATTTACTAAGCTATTGTATAGCTTCTATCGCGGGCCTTGAACGTGGAGACCGAATGGACCGTCAAGGAGAATAACTTGAACCGAGGAGGTGAGTGTTGACGGCCGTCACTACGAGATCTCTTTTAAACCTACACCCGTGTCACAAGTCTCGGGCTCTGTTCGAAGTTATTCTCTCAGCCACGTTCGGAGTTATTCTGTGTTTTTCAATATGAATATGATTCCAGTCTTTGTACCTGCGTCGAAAAGATGTCGCCGCCATCCGACATATAATTGCATAAGTTGATAAAAAACTTATACAATTATAATTGTATATTTGTAAATTTAAATTAAAAAAAATAAAACTGTTAGAAATAAGTAACATCAAATAACTAAACTATGTAATTGGAATCCTCCGAGTTAACAGATAGTTTGTTTCTTTAACTGTATTGAAATATTCATTCTGTATATTTAATCTGTTACCTACTACTTCCGGTCCTTCTTGTAACTCGCAGTAACATGAGCTTGATTTAAATTAAAGTTTATTCAGTAATAAATAAGAAAAGGCAGTTTTATTCTAAAATAAAATAAAATAAAAATTAAAAAAGCCAACATCACGCGGTGTTCCCAGGCGGTCACCCATCCAAATACTGACCGCGCCCGATGTTGCTTAACTTCTATGCAATAGCTTTACCGCGGCAGTCTCCGAGTGCCACACGTCTTTTTTTATGAACATTGTTCAATATTGAGACAAATGTAAATAAATAAATGAGCAAAGCATTTTTTAAATAGCATTACATTCAGAATCGAGTTATCACAGTTTTTGTCACGCGAGTCGGACCGTGAAATTTATCATCGGCGTTAATTGAAAACATTGTATGAAAACTTTATGCATCTTAAAAAGTTCTACAAAAATTCCGCGACAGCATATATCTGTCATTCGCGTCATTATTTATACAACTAAACTTAAATCATTATCAAAATAAATTATTTAATAATCACAAGGATATTATAGAGATAAGATTTTCTTTTTACATTATTTTAATAGTTTCACAAATATTGCAAAAATTCTAAAAAACAACTCTGCCGCTATATCGTCCAAATTAAGTTGACCTCCTCCGTGTTATGTTATACGTACTGAATAGGGGTCAACATTTTGGTATTGATATTCTTTGAGAATTCGATCTTTGATCTTTTCTTTCAATTTATTTGGCATGGCAGACCATATTTACATAATATACGAAAAAGTTTGTTCGTTTGTTTAAACGGGCTAATCTCTAGATCTGCATGTCGGATTGTAAATTATTTTGTTTATTATGAAAGCTAGACTCAAAAGTGAAATAGACTATTCAATACAAGGTATACACATTAGCTTGCCATAAATATATATTGTTAATGTTAATGTACTGTAATATCGTACAATGTTTAACAAAAATGTAGATCTTTAGTACACGGGACGGAAAGGAGGATATTGCTTGAAGGGGAACTAAAAATTGAATTGAGAGGGCTAGCGGGGAAAGAGCACACTTAACTTTCAATAATTCAATAAAGAACACACTTAATTTAACATAACTTGTGATTATTGAAAACAGTTGTTAGCGCACTCAGAAAATAGTATAAATATTTTATTTGTATTTATTTATTTGTCCAAGCAAACACGGCATATTTCGCGTTGTTTGACAAGCAGGCTGAGCGGCGACACAATAAGCGACAGGTGGCCCATGCGTCTGTTTGTTTGGGGCGCACAATGCCACGAACTCGGGATTGTTGATTTGTATCTGCATGTTATTATTTAATATTATCATTGTTTTTGATTCCTTGGATTTTATTTTTTAATAGAATAAATAATTGTAACATACGAATACAAAGTGTACTCGTATGTCTATGTATATAGGTTAGTTACAACACTTATGGGTATAACTCGAGTATGGCTGTACCGATTTTCATTATCTTTGATTTGTTTGATTTATCTTTATCGGGAATAACTATTGAAATATAAAATAACCAACTAAAGTAAGTATGAAAAAAATATTTGTATGCAATGGCAATGATAGAATATAGTCTGGTATAGCACATTGGCTACTTACCCCATCAGGAACTGGAAGGAGATCTACAGGATAAAGCCGAGGGACACTGCCAGTAATTTAAAAATCTTTGATACAAAGATTAAAACGGCTATAGGTATTAAAAACTCACAAGCAGTGTGCACGAGCCCCTGCGATATCCAATATTGCTTTATTTCCGGCCTCGACTGTATCTGTGACACTAAAGTAACTTTTCCGTTGTGAATTGAATATTTTCAGTATTTTATATACATTAGCTAGATGTATATTTTATATATTAAATCAATAAAAAAGCAATTATTGACTCATCACAAGATCTCCCAAAACTATACACTCGACTGACTTGACATTTAACATAGTTACTCATTTCGCGATGTGGACGCTCACTAAGACAGGATTTCGGGATAACGGGATATACGCGGATGAAATGGAGTGACGTTTTTTGTCGTTCCAGAAAGAGACGGGAGAGACGGGTACATTTTTTGTTACTTCTAAGCTTGGTATTGAGTTTTGAGATATAACTGTTAACTGCAAACCTGAATTGTCTAAGTACAAACGTAATTTTCGTCGAGTCAGTAATGCAAAATATGCTCTCAAACAAATTATGTGACTTTTTCTTTGCAGGAAACCTGCACCAGACACCCTTTAAGTTCCTCTTTAACAGTTTTAAACAACTTACTGCGACTCAAATTGACTTTTGAAACATGAGTCGAAAAACTTTTAGCTTTTGTAAACCACCAAGATCTGATCATAACAGGCTCATAGACTAATAATTACCTACCGTATACTATTCATCACAATTTACCGAAATGTCTGCAAGGTCGATAGATATTTCAGCATTAAATCAACCGCTTCATCAAGCCACCGTATGACCCTTTTGTACAGCAAAGCTTACCATTCGGTAAACCACTGCCTGTCGGAAACATCGACTCGATGGATTATTTGCCTGCAAGGTCGATAGATATTTCAGCATTAAATCAACCGCTTCATCAAGCCACCGTATGACCCTTTTGTACAGCAAAGCTTCCCATTCGGTAAACCACTGCCTGTCGGAAACATCGACTCGATGGATTATTTGCCTGCAAGGTCGATAGATATTTCAGCATTAAATCAACCGCTTCATCAAGCCACCGTATGACCCTTTTGTACAGCAAAGCTTACCATTCAGTAAACCACTGCCTGTCGGAAACATTGACTCGATGGATTATTTGCCTGCAAGTTCGATAGATATTTCAGCATTAAATCAACCGCTTCATCAAGCCACCGTATGACCCTTTTGTACAGCAAAGCTTCCCATTCGGTAAACCACTGCCTGTCGGAAACATCGACTCGATGGATTATTTGCCTGCAAGTTCGATAGATATTTCAGCATTAAATCAACCGCTTCATCAAGCCACCGTATGACCCTTTTGTACAGCAAAGCTTCCCATTCGGTAAACCACTGCCTGTCGGAAACATCGACTCGATGGATTATTTGCCTGCAAGGTCGATAGATATTTCAGCATTAAATCAACCGCTTCATCAAGCCACCGTATGACCCTTTTGTACAGCAAAGCTTCCCATTCGGTAAACCACTGCCTGTCGGAAACATCGACTCGATGGATTATTTGCCTGCAAGTTCGATAGATATTTCAGCATTAAATCAACCGCTTCATCAAGCCACCGTATGACCCTTTTGTACAGCAAAGCTTCCCATTCGGTAAACCACTGCCTGTCGGAAACATCGACTCGATGGATTATTTGCCTGCAAGGTCGATAGATATTTCAGCATTAAATCAACCGCTTCATCAAGCCACCGTATGACCCTTTTGTACAGCAAAGCTTCCCATTCGGTAAACCACTGCCTGTCGGAAACATTGACTCGATGGATTATTTGTCTGCAAGGTCGGTAGATATTTCAGCATTAAATCAACCGCTTCATCAAGCCACCGTATGACCCTTTTGTACAGCAAAGCTTCCCATTCGGTAAACCACTGCCTGTCGGAAACATCGACTCGATGGATTATTTGTCTGCAAGGTCGGTAGATATTTCAGCATTAAATCAACCGCTTCATCAAGCCACCGTATGACCCTTTTGTACAGCAAAGCTTCCCATTCGGTAAACCACTGCCTGTCGGAAACATCGACTCGATGGATTATTTATTCAAGTCGCACCCGTTCAATATTCTGAATAATTTTCTTATAAGCACAGCGACAAAGTTCAGCGTGCACACTAAATATATCGACAAAGGAATTCAAACTTTAACATCTTACGAATAAGTGATATGTTGGTGTATCTGTAGCGCAACTTCAGAGTCACATCTGTTAGTTAGGTGTCAGCACTTGTCATTCGTGCTTAGAAATTTAAATGAAGGCAGTCAGTAACCGCCTGCATTAGTTAATGTCAAGTTAATACAGATTTTAACTCGATTCCGACGGATTCGGGCCCGTGCTCATGCGATTATGATTTTAATCTAATGATTGTTTATATGCAGTCGCTGAGTAGAGGAGAGCGGGGCAAATTGGATTATGTCGGCACACGAGTGGGGCGGGACTGTTTGAGTCAGCAATACTGTTAGCCTAACGTGACTAGTCTTAAGTTAAATCAAATTCAAGTAATATGTGAAATTTTGGCGTCTTAATAAATTATTCTTAACTTCCTCGCTGGTGCAGTCCTGAATGGAACAATGGAATATTGAATATTTTTCTGTTTTAAAAATAGGAACAGCGTGGTTTATTTAAGTTCCAAATCCACTTCTACAAAAAGTAAAAGATGATAAGCTAAGATAGTAAGCTCTTAATGAAAAAAGTAAAAGAAGATAAGATGGTAAGCTCTTAATGAAGTTAAACACCTCATAACACTTATTGTAACTGTTTCAAAGTCCCATACAAAGGTAAACATTCGTCACATATAAATATAAACACAATTTACATCATGTTTTAGATCTTTCTAAAGGTTATTATACTTTTATTTTAAAAGTATTAGATTGGCACGTGATCGTCTTTCGATTAGATCCCTATTATCAATGTTATGTCCATAAGTAACACAAGTACTTTTAGAGTTTCGGAAGATAAAATTTATGCAACCATAAACAAATCTTGACTATCCCTAAATTCACACTTTCCCCTGTAATACATGAACTGATTCTCATATATGTGGCCCCTTTCATGTTTTATAACTTAATTCCTTATATTTTTCAATACACGAAGTGTTTCCCATTTATGTGACATCTTCGTGTATCGTATATTTCCAACATATGTGATTAGAATCAAATTCTCTTAAGAAATTAAAATTCCAATCAATAATAGAGTGGTATCACAGATACACACAGAGCGATCCGTGTAAGTCCTCAGACAAACCTTAGATCGATGGCATCTTTCTATTGAAAGATGGACATACTATTGCTCCACATTGTGGTAATACAGATACGCACACGGAGCGATCCGAGTAAGTCCTCAGACAAACTTTAGATCGATGGCATCTTTCTATTGAAAGATGGTCATATGCTCCATCCCGCAATATGACGGTGCCCCGCTACCGGAAATGCTAGTTCTATGATGCCCGGGCTGAGTGAGGGTTACCGCAAAACGTCTAACTTAATAATTATAATATGATAGCCACACTTCGTGAATGCAGCCTCCGTTAATGTCTCTATAAACTTCGCTAGTTGCTAGAACATTCTGCGCCGACCGCGTCGCACAGCTCAACGAACCGTTCAAAGAACCGTCACGATTCTGTGGAAAGAATCTAATAATCGAATCTCTTATTAGAGAAACCGGAGCCCCCCCCCCCCTCAAATCATTTCTTTGTGAGAGAAATGTATACGACACAAGTTATAGAGGTGTGTTCCTCTTTAATTTCATACCTCGATACCGAGGTATAAGGCGTTCGAAAACAGCACATTTTATAGAGGTGTGTTCCTCTTATATTGGATTCTAATTGTGAGAAGTTAAATGAGAATAAGGCACTCAGTAAGTCAACATAGAGCTCAGACATCCGTTTCAAACATCTCGTCAGATGCAGATTCAGAGCTGAACCAAATGTAAGCGCCAGTATCTCACTCCTCAACCAATCAGATGAGTATACCTCGTTACGAGGTGTTATGCGTTCAAAAAGCTTTAACATAGATATAAATACAACAGTCGTATTTTATTGTGTAAATGCCCAAGCTGTCAAGGCATATTTATATGAAGATGTTAATCTATATATATAAAAGAAAGTCGTGTTAGTTACACCACTTATAACTCAAGAACGGCAGAACAGATTTGGCTGAAAATTGGTAGGGAGGTAGCTTAGAGCCAGGAGACGGACATAGGATACTTTTTATCCCGTTCGACAGCGTTCCCGTGGGACTTGACATGAAACGTCAGTCACTATAAAACGTGGTATAACAAAAAAGAATCAGACTTGGAATAACAAAACGCAAATGACAGCTATGTAATTGACGTAAAATGACAGCTATGTAATGACGTATGGATGACAATTTGATATTTGTAAGAAATCAACATTAAAACTATTTCTATTAAATAAATAATTAACAAGTGGATTGAAGTGAAGTGAAGTTTAATTAATAATGCCGCGACCAAGACGATCGAATCTTTCCCGACAAAGCCGTAATGCAAGAAGAATACAAAATACTGCAAATGAAAGGACTGAAGAAGAACAAGAAATTGCACGTGAACAGCGCCGCGATAGTATGGCTCGACTTCGTGCTTCTCAATCACGAGAGCAAAGTGAAGCAGCCCGTGAAACAGCTCGGTTGGGAATGCAGAATCGTCGAGCGAACAACAGAAGTCAACAAATAGATAATTTGCGACGCAGAACAAGATATTTAGCTGATTTGAATCGAGCAGCGTTTCGATACGATTGCAGCAATGAATACAACTTGCATCCTAGCGTTTGCATTGGGCAAATGGACGTTGTTTGCGAGTATTGTGGTGCATTAAAGTTTTCCGGAGAAACGCCTGGATTATGCTGCCTTAATGGTAAAGTGAAATTGCCAGTGTTGACTACGCCACATGAGCCATTGTATTCATTGCTTTGTGGCGAAACACAAGAATCACGCCACTTTCTTGCAAATACTCGAAAATACAATAGTTGTTTCCAAATGACGTCATTTGGGGCAGACATTATCGAAGAAGGAGGATTTAATCCGACATTTAAGGTATTTATTTTTGTACTTACATAGAATGTAGTTAAAGAATAACTTACTTTATCTATTGGTATGTATTATATTTGCTAATACTGAACTCTACTCTCCCACAGAAAAAGTGTTTATAACCCAGTTAATACTGTCTGGTTTTTATTTTGTAGATACAAGGACAGATTCACCATCGAATTGGATCATTACTACCTTTCGAAGATACACAGAATAAATTTTTACAAATATATTTCATGGGCAACATGGAAGAACAACTTGATCGACGCCTAGGGATCAATGCAGGAATGAAGCGAGCAATTCTTCAAGACTTGCAGTGTCTGCTTCATGAACATCATGCGTTGGTCAGGTTGTTTAAGAGTGCTTTAGAGCGCATGCCAAATGATGACTATAAAGTTGTCATCAAAGCAGATAAACGACCATCTGGAACACACGAACGCACATTTAATGCTCCAACAGTAGACGAAGTTGCCATCCTGATTGTTGGTGAACAATTGGAAAAACGCGATATTGTGCTTACACGTCGCGATACTGGGCAACTGCAACAAATATCTGAAACTCATCGATCATATGACGCATTGCAATACCCACTGATGTTTTGGCAAGGAGAAGATGGATATTATTTTAATATTAAAATGATAAATCCATTGAATGGTAAAGTATCAGTATCTTAATAATGGTTAATGTCTGTATTATTTGCCTTTGAAATGGTTAATTATCAAATTTTTAATTTCAGGTGAAGAAACTACAAAGAAAGTTAGCTCAATGAATTATTATGCATATCGTTTGATGATTCGTCAAAATGCTGACAACTATTTGCTGCGGTTTCGTCGATTGTTTCAGCAGTATTGCGTTGACATGTATGTAAAAATAGAAACGGAACGTTTAACATTTATTAGGTTGAACCAAGCCAAACTGCGTTCTGAGGAGTACATCCATTTACGTGATGCAGTTAGTACTGAAGGAAATACAGCTAATATTGGTCGATTAACTATACTGCCGGCGACGTACATTGGTAGCCCACGTCATATGCATGAATATGCACAAGATGCAATGACATATGTGCGTCATTACGGCCGGCCAGATCTCTTTATTACTTTTACCTGTAATCCAAAATGGATAGAAATTACTCAATTGCTGCTTCCCGGACAAACATCAAATGATAGACACGACATCACAGCACGTATATTCAGGCAAAAAATTCGGTCCGTGATGAACTTTATTGTTAAACAACGCGTCTTTGGAGATACTCGATGCTGGATGTATTCAATCGAATGGCAAAAGCGAGGCCTGCCGCACGCACACATTCTTATTTGGTTAGTGGAAAGAATTCAGCCTGACCAAATAGATGATATCATATGTGCCGAGATTCCTGATCATGAAGTCGATCCAGACCTACATGATGTTGTTACTACTAATATGATTCATGGACCGTGTGGTGCCATCAACCCCCAATCACCTTGCATGGTCGATGGAAAGTGCTCTAAACGATATCCACGGAAATTAACGGCGGAGACTGTCACTGGCAACGATGGGTATCCGCTGTATCGGCGTCGATCACCAGATGACAACGGTCGAACTGTCACAACGAAAGTGAAAAGAATGGATTTCGTTGTCGACAACAGTTGGATTGTTCCATATTCACCACTTATTTCTAAAACGTTCAAGACACATTGCAACGTTGAATACTGCAATTCAGTTAAGTCCATAAAATATATTTGCAAATATGTCACGAAAGGCAGTGATATGGCGGTTTTTGGATTGCAATCCTCGAATACCAACGATGAAATTTCACGCTATCAAGTTGGTCGTTATGTGAACTGTAATGAAGCGATTTGGCGTATATTCGCATTTCCCATTCACGAACGTCATCCTACTGTTATACATTTGGCGTGCTGAAACACCTCCAGCAACTATATTGACCAGTTTTTTTGCAATCTGCCAAAGCGATCAGTTTGCAAGAACTTTGCTTTACTCGGAGATGCCACGTTATTATACTTGGAATGCTTCATCCAAGAATTTTCAAAGACGGAAGCAAGGTGATGCTGTTCCTGGGTATCCAGATGTGCGTTCTACTGATGCTCTTGGTCGTATGTATACAATTCATCCAAAGAATGATGAATGTTTCTATTTGCGGTTGTTGCTGGTAAATGTGCGTGGGCCAACTTCATTTGAGACACTACGAACTGTTAATGGTGTTATATTCCCAACATATCGTGCTGCATGTGAAGAATTGAACTTATTAGAAAACGATACCCATTGGGATACGACAATCGCTGAAGCCATTATCTCTGCATCTCCAAGTCAGATACGCACATTATTCGCTATCATAATTTCGACATGTTTTCCATCAAACCCATGTAACCTGTGGCACAAATACAAGGATAGTATGTCAGAAGATATTTTACATCAAAGTCGTGTCAGTTCCAGAAATCACGATATTGAGATGAATGAGGAGATACATAATCGTGCTTTACTTTTGATCGAAGATATGTGTTACCTCATGTGCGGTAATTTATTAATCAGGTTAGGAATGCCAGCGCCAAATCGTGAAATGAATGACGCATTTAATCGAGAATTGGAACGGGAACGTGAATATGATCACCAGGAATTAGATTTAGTAGTTCAAAGGAATGTACCCCTGTTGAATTACCAACAAAAGGAAGTTTATGATACTTTAATGAAGGCAATCGCTGATGAAAATGGTGGTTTATATTTTCTAGATGCCCCTGGTGGAACTGGCAAGACATTCCTTATGTCATTAGTTTTAGCAACTGTTCGGGCGAGATCCAACATAGCGGTTGCAGTTGCTTCTTCTGGAATAGCAGCCACATTGTTAGAAGGATGCCGTACAGCTCATTCAGCATTCAAATTACCGTTAAATCTTCAAACTATTGAAGAACCAACGTGTAATATTGCAAAACACTCAGCAATGGCCAAAGTTTTAGCGGCATCGAAAATCATCATCTGGGACGAATGCACAATGGCGCATAAACGTGCATAAACAACTCGAGATGTTTTGGAGGAGCAATGATTTTACTGTCTGGCGATTTCCGCCAAATACTGCCAGTAATTCCAAGATCTACGGCTGCCGACGAAATAAACGCTTGCCTCGAATCGTCAAATCTATGGCCCTATGTGAAGAAACTGCAGCTGACAACAAACATGAGAGTTACATTGCTTAATGATACATAAGCTGAAGATTTCTCGGAGCAATTGCTGACTATCGGTAATGGTCAAGTACCTGTCGATGAATCGAGCGGATTAATTTCATATCCAAATAATTTCCGTAATTTTGTCTCATCAAAAGACGAACTTATCAACAATGTATTTCCAAATATTATTTCTAACTACAAAAATAATGAATGGTTGAGTGAGCGAGCAATTTTAGCGGCTAAGAATAAAGATGTAGATGACCTGAACTACATAATTCAAATTGGCTCCGTAGTAATCATGCTTCGAAACATAAACCAACCAAAACTGTGCAACGGTACGCGTTTGGTGGTTAGTAAATTGATGAACAATGTAATTTACGCTACGATAATGATAGGAAAATTCAAAGGTGAGGAAGTTCTCATTCCGAGGATCCCGATGATCCCAACCGATATGCCGTTTGAATTTAAAAGACTTCAATTTCCGATACGTCTTGCATTTGCCATGACCATCAACAAATCACAAGGCCAATCCTTAAAAGTTTGTGGTTTAAATCTAGAACATTCATGTTTTTCCCATGGTCAATTATACGTGGCATGTTCACGGGTCGGAAGACCATCTGCGTTGGTTGTTTTTGCGCCTGATAATAAAACAAAAAATGTCGTGTATCACAAGGTGATTAAGTGAAGAGCAACCTATGTACCTACTAAAATACAGAAATAATAATGAATGATTAATGTAGTTATTAAATTTTTTTTTTGGATTTTTTTTCCAATAAAAAAAAATCTGCTTATTTAATTCCATTAAGGCGGAACAAAGTTCGCCGGGTCAGCTAGTATATTTATATTATAATGTGTCTTGCTATCACATAATTCAATAATTTATTTTATTAAATTCTATATTTCTTAGTAAGGGTGCATAACCTTACTTGATGGATTCATCATCATCATCATCATCATCATTATCAGCCAATGGACGTCCACTGCTGGACATAGGCCTTTTTTAGGGACTTCCAAACACAACGATCCTGAGCCGCATGTGCCCAGCGGCTCCCTGCGACCCGTTTGATGTCGTCAGTCCACCTGGTGGGGGGTCGACCAACACTGCGCTTTCCGGTGCGGGGTCGCCATTCTAGCACCTTCGGCCCCCAACGTCCATCAGCTGTTCGAACTACGTGCCCCGCCCATTGCCACTTCAGTTCTGCGACTCGCTGAGCTATGTCGGTTAATTTGGTTCTTCTGCGGATCTCCTCATTTCTGATTCGATCACGCAGAGATACTCCGAGCATTGCTCTTTCCATCGCCCGCTGAGTGACTCTGAGCCTTCTTATGAAGCCCGCAGTTAGCGACCAAGTCTCGGATCCGTATGTCATCACTGGCAACACGCACTGTTCGAAGACTTTCGTCTTCAGGCACTGAGGAATATTGGACGAAAAGATGTCACGCAGTTTCCCGAACGCTGCCCAACCGAGTTGAATTCGGCGGTTCACCTCTTTCTCGAAATTGGACCTACCTAACTGGACCATATGCCCTAGGTATATATACTCGTCTACAATTTCGAGTGCAGAATTTTCAACAATAACTGGGTGGAGCGAAACATGAGCATTACACATGATCTTTGTCTTGCTCATGTTCATTTTAAGGCCCACCTGTTGAGAAACTCTGCTGAGGTCATTGAGCATATTATTAAGGTCATCTAGAGATTCTGCCATTATCACTACATCGTCGGCAAACCGCAGTTGAGTGAGGTACTCGCCATTGATGTTGATGCCAAGTCCGTTCCAGTCCAAGAGCTTAAAGACGTCTTCCAAAGCGGCGGTAAATAGCTTCGGGGAGATAACATCTCCCTGTCGCACTCCTCGCTGCAATTGGATTGGCCTCGTAGTCTCATCCTGTATACGGACTGACATGGTGGCGTTTTCGTACAGGCACAGCAACGCTTGGATGTACCGGTAGTCGATTCGGCACCTCTGTAATGACCTTAACACAGCCCAGGTTTCCACCGAATCAAAGGCTTTCTCATAGTCCACAAACGCCAAGCAAAGTGGCCGGTTATACTCTTCGGTCTTTTGTATAACCTGCCGCAGCGTATGGATGTGGTCTATGGTACTAAAGCCTTGTCGGAAACCGGCTTGTTCGGGAGGCTGGAAGTCGTCAAACCTACGAGCGAGACGATTCGTGATGACTCTGGAGAACAACTTGTAGACATGACTCAGCAGCGAGATTGGTCTGTAATTCTTCAGCAAGGTATTGTCACCCTTTTTGAAGAACAGAACAACCACGCTCCTGTGCCACGCCTCAGGCGTCTTGCCCGCGTGGATGACGGAATTGAACAATCGCTGAAGGACTTTAAGTATCGGTTTACCACCCGCTTTCAGGAGTTCTGCTGTGATTCCGTCATCACCTGGCGCCTTGTTGTTCTTTAGGTGTTCGAGAGCCATACTAATCTCGTCTAGGCTGACGTCCGGGATATCTTCGGTATAGTGTCGGGTCAATTTGGCTCTGGGGTCTTTGGCCAAATTGTCAACAGGCTTTTGAGTTGAAGTGTATAACTGTCCATAGAACTTCTCGACCTCACCCAAGATCTCGGGCTTAGAAGAAATGAGATTACCGTCATCGGTCTTTAAACGCGTCAACTGACTGCGTCCAATAGACAGTTCTTTCGCGAACACTTTCGAGCCACGGTTGTGTTTTATTGTATCAGTGATACGCTCGGTGTTGTAACGGCGCAAGTCACATTTCTGCGACTTAGAGATCTGTCTATTGATACGACGGTAGTTCAGAGCGTCCCCTGAAGACTGTAATCGCATTCCTTGTCTTTCTTCCATAAGCTTGAGTGTTTGGTCAGAGAATTTCTTGTTGGTTTTTGCGCGGTGGGTCTTATAGAACTTAGACCCAACCGAATGGACAGTTTACACTAGCCTGTTATTCAGATCGTCCACGTCAACACAATTTGCTAGGCAATCGAAACGGTTCTGAAGTTCCAGTTGAAAGCTTTCGGGGTTTTGGATGTGAGCACGAGTAGGTCGGAGCGTTGACTTCACCAGTCGGTACCGTTCAAGCTGAACATTGATATTCAACGTGCCTCTTACCAGTCGGTGATCACTGCCGGTTTTGACCCTATTGATCACAGAGACATCGTTGAATATATGCCGTCTGGTCGACAAGATGAAGTCAATCTCATTTCTCGTGGAACCATCGGGGCTCAACCAGGTCCATTTCCTGTGTGGTGGCTTCTTGAAGAAGGAGTTCATCATAAAGAGGCCCTCCTTCTCCATGAAGTCAGCCAGCATTTGGCCCCTGAGGTTCCGTTGCCCATATCCAAATTGCCCCACTCTCAACTCTGAACCAGTTCTCTCGCCCAGCTTTGCATTAAAATCCCCCATGACAACATTGTAGTAGGAGTTCGAAGCATGCAGGGCTTTTGATATATCCTCATACAATACCTCTACCTCCTCGTCTGGTTGTGCCGAGGTCGGTGCGTAAACCTGTATAACCTTCAACGAATACCGTTTGGTAATTCGGAGGACAAGGAACGCTACCCTGCTCGACACACTCTCGACTCGTACAACATTGTTAACGAGGGACTTGTGAACGATGAACCCAACACCACCTTGGGACAGATGTTCGCCCTCCCGGTAGTATAGTAAGTTGCCGGATTTCAGGATTATCGAGTCCTCGCCCTCTCGTCGGACTTCAGACAATCCTATAATGCTCCAGCGCAGCTTACTTAATACTTCTTCCAGTTCGATTAACTTTTCGTCAGTCCTCAAAGTGCGTGCGTTAAATGTCGCCAGGTCCAGTCGTCGGGGTTGGCAGCGGAATCTCTGCCGGAGATTCTTGACACCCCTTGCCCCGCCGTTACCATGACCGCTGCAAGAGCCAGGAATAGCGGAGCTGCCGGGGACTTGGGGCTGTTGCTTTTGACTTTCTCCCATAAAAAGAAATGATGGATTATTGCTTATTAATCTCTTTCCATATATGCCTTCTCGCACTATTTATAATCGACCTCTATGTATTATATTCATCGCTCGATGAAAATACAGAGGACGACACAGACGCGGAGCACAGACTAGACACAGCGGACACCCCCTCTCTCACACATTCCCACATAAGTGGCGGCGCGCGCTTCGCTGAAACACCGAGCAGATCCTTCGATCTAGCATTCATTCGAAAGTCACTTCACTTTTCGTCTCCGGCAGCCCTCGGGGCGTATTTGACATACAATATGTATACAAATTTGAATGAGGAGCGCTTCACGATTGTGCATTCTATTAGAAGATACTTCTAATTGCTCGTTTTATATAAAACACTGTTGTTTATCGTTTTACTATTCTTTAATAAAACACTTTTATATATTTTACATGTATATATATATTTATATATATTTTAATTATTTTTTAGTGTTATTATATATGTTAGTATGTACGATTATGATCGTCACATTATACATTGCTTAACTTCTTATTTTTGACAAAAATTTTCATCAAGCATAACAAATGTCTAATTTGACACTTCTGTAGCTCTTTTTTTACTTCTTTGTTATATACATTCATCTCCTTTTACTTCTTCCAGGGTTTTATCGGGCCGAAACAGTTAGTCTTATGGAGTGTCGCTCAGGAACTAATATAGGCTGCTGGTTGCTCTGACACGCTACTGCATGTAATCATAAAAAATACTGCATCTAAGCATACCATGTATCGGTGTATCGTTTTCCTCCACGCAGGCTCTTCACAGAGGGCCGTCAATCACAGAGAGGTGTTTGTTTAGCACATCTTATAGATACATGAGATATATTAATAAATTTTATTAATTAAAATAAATACCTGGTATATTACTTAAAATAAAAGAATGGTTCTCATACGTGTAATATTTCCAAAAATGGAATATTCCGGTTTTCCGTTTCCGCACTGACCTTAGAAACCTTTGGAATACCGAACGGTTTTACTTTGTGGGACCACTTTGTGTTATTGAGTATTTGGCTAATTGTAGTCCTTCGTTCCGATATTTTCTTTAATTTCTTATAAAAACCTTTTCAATTTTGTTTTTCTATGAGCCCTTTGATATACAAGGAAACTTAATAATAAAATTTTTATTTGTTCTGAAGTACATGAAATATGTAACTTTCACTGTAAAAGATTTTTATTAACTTTGTATTTGATTGAACATAAATATAATGTGTTCCCTGTCACCACAAAGACATACGGCCAAGCGATCTAGCGCTCCAGTACGATGTCATATAAAAACAAATGAACCCGCTCCCAGCTTAGAGTGCATGATCACTTACCATCACGTGTGATTGCCGTGAAGGACTTAGTACTAATAATAAAATAATTATTATCAGAAGGACTTGCAGTAAGTACATGCTACTTCAAATGAGTCTTACTTATGTAATGTTATCTTATAAGCATCAGTTTTCTGAGTTGCCTCCCACTATGAAAGCAATTTTGAACGCGAATTCATGTCAAAACAGTGCTTTTAAAACTTTCACCAACACAAACGCGGAAGCTCTACTATAATTAACAACCTAAGGCGATACTAAAATGAGCACGAAACTTTAGAAAGGCGGCTTCAGATCAGGCACAAATATGATGTTAAACGACAAAGTACAACAAATTGCAACCCATCACAAGTAACTAAGTCAAGTTTAAACTTAGTGTAACTAAAGCTGGGAGCGACCTCCGCGGAATATTCATGCAAGTTTGGAGGTCGGCTAAGACTAAATTAGCGTTTTAATAATTTAAGGCAGCCGAGGCGCGCTGTACCGTTGACAAAAGAGTTATTAAAATTAATATTTCACGAGTTAACAGTGGCTGCCCTCGACCCGGTTACATTCGCGTTGACAAAGTGTGTGCCAATGTACGTGTTCGACACCCGACACCCGACACCTACACGATTGTTTTATACACTTTGATAAGAACTGCATGAACATACACTCAGTGCTTCCGAAGGGTTTGTAAGCAATATAAACAGTCCGCTTGTGAGTAGAGCAATAGAACCCTTGACCTCTCGCTTTTCAACTATACTTTATGCTAAAGGAGTTTTAAATGAGTATGTCGATTCTTGAATAAATGACAGTTTTGAAGCCTGTGTACAAAGCCATGTTGCAAAATGTTGCAAAACGGGTGTAACAGACATTAGTACTCTCCAACGACATTTTGCCATGTTGTACTGACAGTCGAACTAAAGGTAAAACCATAGACGAGATGTAAGCGAGATGTTTGTACGGTGTATTTTTTTCAAGATCCGACATACAGGTCCTTCCCCGTGGAGGCTTTTGGCTTTAATAGGTAAATTAATATACTAGGGGGTAAAACGAACATAACATTATATCCGAGCTAGTTTAATCCCGACCTATAATGAGAAAGTAAATGGAAACAGAGTTGTAATCGATTATCACGCTGTGTTAAACTCTACTTTTTACTACAACTGCGATAAAAAACATATAAATATTATTTAAACGAAATATATAAATAATTTGACGGTCACGACGGAAACCTATCACCATCGAATCAATTTAGAAAACATATTACTAAGGGTTGAACCTCCCAGTACTTAGGTATTAAGCTAAGAAATTACAAACTAGCACCAAAGAGATTTATTTTTTTATAAAAGAACGATTTACTTCAAGTATTTGCTCTCTTACGTTGTTACCATCTCTGGCTTTGAAGTTTCTCTGATTTGAAAAGAAATTTTATTTCTAATTGGAGTCTTTTAATGGGCCCCTTTCAATCTTTAATACGTTTAAGAAAACTTGTTATCGCGGAAGCCTTTGGTAAAATAAATATTATTTTTCTACAAGCTTCGAAATCTAATATTGTGAACATGAAAATCTTTCCTGATCCCTCAAGTAAATCGGATTAATTTTATATTAAGAGTGCCTCACGTCAAATTGTGTAACGTCATTCAAAATGTTTCGTGAATAAATAAAATAATGCCTCTGATATAATAATATTTTTTTTATATTTTAGGTATCTTCATTAAGATTAATATCTGAGTTTATTGCTGATTATTTTCTACTAGATTCTGCTTAAGGAATTCAAAAGTTGAGCCATTGAACATTTAATTTATTAATATCAATATAGAGGAGTAGCTACTAGCTAAGAAGCAAGCTATCTTGCAAGAGATAGTCCGATATGCTCGTACTACTCTAGCTGCGATTATTAAGACGACCTCCGTCTTAATAATCGCAGCTAGAGTAGTCCTGGATTATATGTAAATAAACCAACTCATAATAATAATAAGCAATAGCAGATAAAGTGCGACCCAGGCATCGAAATAATAAATGTTAACAAAGCTGAGGACTATTATCCCTTTCCTTATCTCTCGTAAGCAAAAATGTTGTTAGTTTTTCAGGAGTGATTCATTTGTTTTCTTTTATTTCGATAGCTCAACTATACTTTATACTAAAGGACGTTTCAATATTTACAGCTTTCGCAATAATGAACATAATATAATAGATACAAATGACGTAAATTGGCAAAAGCCAGTGATCACTACACTGTATGTCTAACACGAGCGGTGTAATTCCAACTTCGGCTATAACATGGTTCCATCCAAACAACCTGCCGCTGTGCCCAACTAAATGAAATGAAGTGAATCCAGCGGAGCTTAATTATCAGTTTGAAGCGGAAAATTGTCTCATTTCATTGACGAGGGACGATGGGCGTGAGATAACGAGCTGCAAGTCTACGAGAAATATTTATTTTAAATTATGTATTCTTATTTATAAATCGTGATCTTATTAAGTACATGGTTTTATAATACACAATCATGCTTTTATGGAAATTACAGACCTTGAATATCCATTAAAAAATTTTATTTACTTGTCACCTGTCGAAGATAGTTCTAATTTTTGAACAAAAGTCGGGGAAAATGAGAACAGAATAATATTCGTGAATTCGATACTCGCAAACCACAATCTGCACACAATTTCGTAAAAAGTGAAGTTTTTTCGAAGTATTTCTGAGTTGAAAATTAACTATTAAACTTTTGAACATATAGGAAATAATGTACATTCTTCTCCTCTCAAATATTATTTATAGTTACATTCATACATACCTACCTAATTATTACGATTTTTCCAGCCACTATGGTCTCGTATTTTATCAGAAGAGATATATGTAGCCGCTCCCCTCCGAAATGAGCTCTAGTTTTTGGCCAGAGGACTTCAGGAGAGAGAGGAGAATAATAGTCGAGACTCGTGAGTCGTCCACTCTAGATAATGACTCGCTGCGAGATACTGCGAAACTCGCATACCAAAAACCGCATGCACTATTATTAAAAGTAAAGTGTATGTTTTGAGGATTGTCTCAGCTTTACATTATAGCCGAATCCTAGGTTCGATTCTCGGGATAAAATAAGATTTTATATTTTCTAAATTGGATTAGTTCTTTACTAGAATGCTATTCACTCTAGTTTTCAACTTTAAGGAAGTTACCTAGATCCTAGATCTGACAATGTGCTTTGCTACTTCGTTTAAGTTAATTAAAGCAACTAAATGATGCAATTATTTTTACTTTTTAGTGCGTATTGAAGTTTGTTCAATTTACGTATTACAGTTTGTTTATTTTATATTTTCGACATGGCAAAAATATGCAAAGATTGCTGTATGTTGAATATGTTTTTATGAAAGTGCACTGAACAGTTTTTAAACCATAATTTACCCACATTAAGACATTACATGGTACGAATGTGAAGCGAATTATCTTCGCCTGTTGGCTCCAAGTGGCCACCCAGCTGACGCTGTATAATGGCTGAAAGAGTTGTAAGCGACGTGAAGTATTATGTACAGCATGTAGAGAACTGTTATAAGAACAAATGCTTCATACGACACTGGAGTTACAAGTTATAGTCTTTGTTATCACGATATTATTCTACCATTCACCTTTTTTATTATTTATTTTTTTACAGTAATTGGTAATTGCTTTTTTTGTTATGTTATGTTTTGTATATGAAATCCAGCTGTCGCTTAATAAAAACTTGAGTATTCTCAGAAGATTGGCAAGTTATTGATCAATGAATCTGGGTGACATTATTACTTGGATTCATTTCGTATTCAGTTTATGACAAACTTCCCTAAAGTAAACTACTAAGAGGTATAATATTTTCTGCAGGTACTATCAATATCTTCCAAAACTATGAATCTTCAATATTTGGTAGTTTTATTCAATGACAATACATTCATTTCTCTAAATGTATTAATTTATTTTAGATAGATAAAATGTCAAAAATGAATTTATAAACTAAATCAAAGGTAAGTATGTGAAGTTACCCACGTTATTCACGTTATAATAACAATTTTATACTATTTCGGATTAAGCCAACTACGTCCCGCCGGCCATTGTATTCATAATACACGGATCCGAGTCCTTTGTAATACAATAATTACCTCTTCCCGGCCCGAGCTCTGTGTAGCCTCGTTTCAGTCAACGTGCTCTGCGTGCTTCAATTATATACAAAGTGAGTGTCACTTAAGCGGTATGAAACGTACAATAGATACATCCTGAAGTGATTTGATTCCTCATCCCAATACGCATTGTAAACACTTGGAATGCTCTTTTAATTTCTGTTTCCCCTACTACTTTCAAGTTGTGTACTTAATTGTGTGTACTTTTATCCCCACAGTTCTCAGTTTCTTTCATTTCCAGGTCTACATTTCTGTGTTAGAATAATGTAGCAGAGTTACCGAACAAGTTTTTCAGCTTACCTCGAATACGAGCTCAAAATATTATCTTTTTATTTTTTTAATTACAACAGAAGAAGGTGGAAGATCTTCTTTATATGTGATGCCAGGTAATCTTCTTTAAATTGGTATTTAAATCACACGCGTCAAGTCAAGGTTTGATTCGACTCATTTTAATCTTTATTAAAGTATCTGGAAATCCTATTCCGATATAAATAAATTGGAATCATATTTTCCCCGCTTTCCGTGTGAAATTGTGTAAAATTTCCAAATCTTTAAGTTAACTGGCGCATGAATACGTTCAACCTGCCCGCTCCTAGGGTTGTCAGACTAAAATAATTAGCCAGTTATTTCGAATTTAAACACAAAATCGAATCAAAAGCGACTGAAGGAGATCGCAAAAAAAAATAAAAAATTGCTACGAGTATTACTTAACACCCTGGTAGGGTCTAATACCCTACCGGGCACGTCAAGGTTTTAACCATGCGAATTGTATCAAGCTATCGACCAATAAAAAGTTTATTAAATATTTAAATATGAATTGTTCTTTAGAATTCGAATCATATAATTAATAAGTGAACGCCCGCGACTCCGTCCGCGAGAAATTCAGTTTTGAGATATTTCAACAAAATTTAGCCTATGTCCTTTCTTAGGCCCTTAACTATCTCTGTACTAAATGCCATTTAATTCAGTTCATTAGTTTAGGCGTGATTGAGTAACAAACAGACAGACTTACTTTCACATTCATAATATTAGTATAGATCATTTGAAGAGTTGTCATACTGTACACACTCGTGTCAAAGAAATTTATATGCTTAGGGCCTTCCATAACATACAACCTTCTGCCCCTAACAGATAATGCGTGAGTGTAGTTAGTCGAACGAATTGAGGTGGCCATTACGCTTGCCGTCTGTCAGATGTAAAATTTTTAAATAAAAATAGAACCGACTCAAAACGCACTAAAAAGTAAAAAATAAATGTGTCATTTAGTTGCTTTAATTCACTTAAGCATATCTATGAAGTCGGTGCCAGCCAAGTTTAAGGAACATTTATTTTACGTAGTAAAGCAGCTTGTCGGTTCTAGGTAACGTCCTTAAAGTAGAAACCAAGGCTGGCACCGCCGGCTGGCGGTGTTTTTATTTAAAAATTTTTGTTTCTTACTTTTTAGTGATTTATCGCCACGTATCGTACTCGTACTTTTCTGTCATAGTATATTATACGGCACTAGTAGCCAAAAAGCTACCGATACCGAGACAAAAACCGACATCGCCTTAAGCGTGCCTCTAAAATTTGAAGAGTTCCTTCAATTTCCCCAGGATATCATCATCAGATCCTAACATGATGACAATGGGACCATCTTGGAAGAATTATCAAAATCGGACAACTCTGTAAAAAATTATGCGTGGTCATATATATAAAAAAATATATATACGTGTCGAATTGAGAACCTCCTCCGTTTTTTTTCGTCGGTTAGTAAAAAGATCCATGAACTTGTCACCGCACAGGTAACATAATTACCTTCAAAATTCAAGGAAAATGCTAACCTAACTAAACTAAAAATCCCCATAACTGGGGTTTTGTAACTAAGAGATAGGATTCCTTAATTTATTATTTTTTATTTTATTTTATTGCTTAGATTTACCAACCCTGAATGCACCGGTTACCATAATGCGATGCACATAGTAATACCACTGGAAGCGCTCTGCTATCAATCTGCCAGGAAATATACAGGATGAGCTTCTGAGATGACTCAGTAAAATTTAAAATGTGATATAAAGTCAGTTTTTTAAATATCTTCCGAGACTTGTACAGTTTCTTAATGTATTTTATGTCTCTCAGAAAACCCGGCAGACGTAGTCCAGTATGATTTTGTTCTAGAAAGATTTATATTATATATATTTTTTTAATTTTAACAACCGCAGTAGTTAGTTAGGTACATCCTTTCGTAGACGATATTCCCTGGAGGCGTACAAAATGTTCAGGTCCCTCGTTCCGGATTCGAACTGGAAAATTATACAATGTAGTTATCTTTAAGTCTAGATTGAATGGGCAGCTTTTAAGCAAGCGCGTTCCACCATATGCTGCATCTTCCCAAGCCATAAGGCGTGGTCGTGACCGAGCGCATGGCTGTAAGTGCAGTATAAAAACCAGGCGTGATGGGCCTAAATCTCCCTTTCCATTATATAACAGTTTATTATGAAAGCGAAAACAATTGTCATTTTGAAGGATCCTTATTACAGATGAGGTTGGTCAAGCTAGAGCCGAGAAATATAACTGTAATCCTAATATACGACAAGTAAAAAAGTTTCATAAAGCATTCCAGCGTTTTTGCGAGGTATACAGAGGCATGACCGCGCAAGCGAGCGCCCAAAGGAAACTCGTATCTCATAGCATTTATGAGACGTAATATCAAAGCACAAGAATCCTTATAAAGGTAAAATGGCGGATTAACATTTAAGATAACGTTGAAAACGTTCGCCTTTTTCTCTCTCAGCTGAATTGAAAGGGCCCACGTATGCCGGAATATTGGGGAAAGACTTTTCTTTATTTTATCATAATACAGATAATCGGTTTCTTTCTTTATTTTGCTATAAAGATTACCATTATCTTTTAAATGACCAATATTAATTCCGGCCAACCCTCGTAAAGTAAAACTCGTAAAGTAGAAGAAAAATATAAATAAATATTTCTACAATTGTAAGTTTGTTTCTATTACTATTACCAGTTAGGTTACCATGGTCCCAAACTAGGTTAGTATTTAATTTATAATATGGTAAGAACATGACTGACAAGCTTTCAGCTCTTAAATTATAATAATTATCTTAATGTATAAGTTTTTATACCTGCCGATAGATGGCACTGTACCGTTTTACCACACGCTATCGTTGTGTTCATCCAAAAACCATATAAGACGAAGTTGATAGATGTATCAATTTCTAACTGTACTAAAGCCAAACTCGATTGAGAATGCTTGACAACAAACAAATTAAAAGTGAAGGTAGAAATCACTAGTCATTTTACACCTATTTTTTTTAATTAACTAAATAATGATGATTTGTTGACATTAAATTAAATTAGTAAACTTAAAACGAATTAATATATTCAATATCTTTCAAATTAGATTGTATAAAAAAACAAAACATAATTTTAAATTTATTAGGCATAAAATGTGTTGCATTTTCTACCTTCATTTTAAATTTGTTTGTTGACAAGCATTCTCAATCGAGTTTGGCTTTAGTATAGTTACACATATTCATTGAAAACTAATATGAATGAGGTATTAAAAGTAATGTAATTGTATATTATGTATATTGTATAAAGTCAATGTAATTGTATATTGTGTTTAAATTGTTGTCGGGCCATCAAACTCTCGTTCAAATAATTATATTATTGTTAATAAAAAAATATATAATAATAGTTGAAATAACATATTAGGTTAGCCACACTTTCCTACTATTTAAAAAGTAAAACATCAGATGTAACTAGATCACGAACATTTTAAGCCGACTTTTAAAGCCAGACAAATGTATTTTATAGGAGCCTCTCTGGTAAGAGGGAATTATTTATCAGACTCAAACTAGATACAGCTCGTTATACTTTGAGTTTAGAGTTAGGAAGTTTCACGACGATGAAACTTTGATGCTTTCACAAAGTATCGTAGCAGCTACTCGTTTAGTGAGTACTAGTAGAGCCTCCTCAGACTTACGTTACTGATTTATAATTTAAATAACAAGTAATACTTTAAAATGTATATACTATCTCTCTCTCCTAAATAAAACAACAGTAAATGAAATCCGTAATATAATTGACTATAGATGGCTGGCTCTTCAGGGTAGCAGGTTTGCCTTCCGAACCTATTGAAAAGTAACTGTATATAGTCAAACTTGACGTTTTAGAAGTGCTTATGAAGCACGGCGGAGCACGTCAACACTTGATACCATTTTTGTATATTATAACTTTATACTTTAGTAATGGGAAAATAGAGATGAATTTGCAATTGGCAAAAATAAAGCAACGTTTCGTTTCGCTTCTGTGCCAGTCTAAGTTAAGCCTTAGACACGCAGGCTGTTTGTTTAAAGCGCTTAGTAAGCTATATGTCAACAATAAAGCGGTTATATTGTGGTAAAATCGCGTACGGATCGCTATTTGCTATTGCATGTTTTCACTGTAAAGTGCACGTACACGAGCGAACTCATAATTAAATATTCATTAGTTTAACGTGAGAAGCGGTGGGTGTCTTTTAAGTGAGTTAAGATCTTTAATCTATTAAGCCATTTTATTCTTTTCCGAGCGCTGTAAAATGTACAACTGTCCCGTAAGCCCAATGGTTAGCATGTTAGGTTTCAAATCAGAAAATCCTAGGGTCGAGTCCTGCAGTTATTCTGTAACGATGGTTTTTATTGGGAGACAATATAAGTTTTGAATTCGTATCTATTGGAAATCAAAACGAATTAGAGTATTGTGTGTGTGTGTGTGGTCAGGTCATTTCTTAAATACCGTTTCCACACAACTGACACATGCACCGAACATCCAAATACGTTCTATATTGCAGAATTGCATACGCGCGGCTGACTCGCTTCGCTAACGGCATGCAATTTTCCTATTTCCGGCGCGATGCGCGTCCTGTGGAATACATTTTTGACAAGAGCGTTATAGGTCAAACGTTGTCAGTACATTCGTGATATTTAATCTACATTAATGGCCCGCGATTTTGACTGTTTGTTTATTATTTTTAGATTGGTTGAAATAACATGTTTGAAAATCCCGCGACACTCGTGTATATAATCAAAATAATTATTATATTATTGAATATACCTAACAATTTTCACTAGAGGCCCAGAGTGAATGATATGCCTCGGAGAGCAAGATGAATTGTCGGGCTCGCTCTTTCTCAATAACCGATATAACTACATATGATATCACTAAGTTCCTCATAGCATGTGTCTGTCTGTCGTTAGCGATAAACACAAAGGTTACCGATAGGATTTTCTTTGATTTTCTATGGTTTGCATAAAAAGCTAGAGTGACTACACAGACACGTTCCAATATATTATTTGTTAAAGTTTAACATAAATTGGCTCAAATGTGACGATAATTGTTTGAAGAGTCGCACCGCCTGGAAGTTTTATTTGCTAATAAATGCTGATTCATTTGAATGAATGGAAAAATGTTTAAGTGATAAGCATGGAGGTTTTCCTATGTCTGGGTGTGTAAATCTATATATTATTTATAAGTATTTATATATAATTTAAAAATATTGATCTGTTATCGTAGTATCCATAACACAAGCATCCCTACGCTTACTCTGGGGCTATATAGCGATATGTGTATTGTACTACAATATTTAATATTTATATATTTTACTAGCTGACCCGGCAAACGTTGTTTTGCATTAAAAATTAAAACAAAAATTAGATGAAAATTAGATAGTAGCCGATTCTCAGACCTGCTGAATACGCATACAAAATTTGGTAAAAATCGGTCAAGCCGTTTCGGAGGAGTATGGCAACGAAAACTGTGACACGAGAATTTTATATATTAGACAATAATTATATGGAAGGGTTGTTGGACGGCATGTATTTGTCTTTTAAAGACAATTTGTTTACTATCCTTTACTTTAAAAAGAGTCATGTATTTTTTGTTTTTATTTATTCAATTCTGCTCGCGGTCTAAGTTGCGGGCGTCTGCTAGTTACACATAACAATAGCCTATGCGTCTAATTGAAGTACGAAGTTATTATGGTCGCTTCCGTCACACGGCAGCGTGGCCGAGCGGTCTAAGGCGCTGGTTTTAGGCACCAGTCCGAAAGGGCGTGGGTTCGAATCCCACCGCTGTCAATTCTTTTTACTTTTTTTAATGATTAACTACATTATTTACAACACATACAACGTAATAAATATTTTACTTAAGCGTTTTGCTTAACATTTTTAAAATTAGATTAAACTATCAATACTACGCTTTTCTACTAATAAAAAATTGACGTTAATAAAAACAACATCTGCAAAATTAAAATAAAAACTTTCTGGTATTTTGCAAGTTTTTTTTAAAAAAAGACGACGTAGGTCCATATATTTTTTTATTTTTGTTTTTGGAAGGCAACACACTGATTAATTACCATGGGGGCGAAGTCGCGGGCGTCTGCTAGTGCTGTAGTTCCTTTTACCTAACGCTACTTCTCAAACCGGAGTTGTTTAATATCAATAAATTATTAATAACACATGTATGAACTCGGTATAAAAGTCATATTATTGAAAACTTCTCAATCCTGTGCGACACATTGGTGATACCTGCGCAAGGAGGAGTTTCAGCGGTTTAGCTCTTCGGGTAATTCCTAATTGATGTACCCAGCAGCTAATGGTAACAAAAGTGTTCACTGAGCAGAGATTCGACCATAAGTGGTAACATCGCTTCTTTTGGATGATTTCGTACTATCAGTTCGATTTACTATCAGCGTCCGTTCGTTCGATCCAGCGATCGAGTTCGATAATCATAATAGCGACGGTTCAGACTGAACCGACATCTTATTTTGTTGATTCTCTGTTTCAAAAGCAATTTTAAACGAGGTTAAATTCAATATATTTACGAATATAATTATTATCAAATTGAGTATTAATGTCCATTCGCTGTTGATCAGATTCTTAGATATCTCATTGTCTGGATTGATTGCTTGAAAAGAAGCTTTTTTATTGTTCTCTTCACGATTCAAGTCCTCGGGTGTCATGTCTTGTCTTAACTTTTGTAAACTTTTGATTACGCTGTAACTTTTGAGTATAGCTGTCTTTATTTGTTCTTTTTCCAGCGGTATAATCATAAGTTCTGACTTCGGATTTTTGTGTTTTATTTTTTAGATCCTCCTCAGCTGGTGTCGGTAGAACGGTGACAAGATAACAAATGGTTCGTTCTAATTCTCGCGGATCTTCTACCAATAAGCCTTGACTTTCATCTATCTGCTTAAAGTTTATAAATATTTTCAAGTGTCATCGAAGGCAACAACTTTACAACTCCACGCGTGGAATAAAACACTTGTAACGCGTAATATCTAATATGTGACATTTAAAAAAAATATTCAAACCAAACCATATTCTTTTATTTTAAGTATGCTGTTATACAAGCACTTTTGAAATGACAGCGGTACGTAGTGACTCTACCATCGGTTCGGAAGGCAAATTCTGCCTAGCACACCCGGCTAGGAACTTAGCAGGTGCTCTTTAACTGACTGATCCAATTTGTATGCAAGTCTAAAGCATCTTATGGTATTAAGTTATAAAATTGTTTACTCAACCCCACAAATGATTTTTGTTCTCTGCTCAAACGCAGCACCGGTGAAACTAAACTATGACTGTCTTGTAATTATTTCATTAGTATCAATTATTCTCATTCTATATTGAAGAGTTTTCAAAATTATTAATTTTAATTCATTCTCGATTCTACTGATGGTCCCTTAGTTGGCACGCTTAGGTGGGCAAGTGGTTAGCGCATGCAAATTCGGTGCGTGCGTTGACCCGGCTTGATGTATGCAGACGTGGAGATATGCAGATAGTTCTAGAATCTAATCAACTCAGTTAGATAGCCTACATAATGTCACCCGCGCCTTACTTGTTGCTGCTGGTTGCGATTTTTTTTATTTTCCTTACGTGTGAACTAAATTACGTGATCCTTTGTTAATTTTTTAGTGTGTGCGACGTTTTTTTATCGTGACGTGTAAATACGCGTTTTATTCACAAAATGAACTATTCGGAATAGAGTTTCTACCTACGTGTATATGTTTGACGATTAGGCTACAAGAGTAAGGTTAATAACACTTAAATTTATCTTTTCAATTCTATCAAATCTTTCTGTCTGTGTTTGTTATTTTCTTATAATATGACTAAAATAGATGAAAAGAAAAGAAAAGATTTGCGCAAGAATAAAATTTCGAAATAGTGTGAAGTCGCGGTTAATCGGTATTTCTAGTTTATTTATATCTACAGTGAAAATATTTATAAAAGGAGGTAAAAAGTTAATTTTGTTTTTACAAGTCAAGATGAAAGGGGCGTCATATTGATTTTCCTCCCCCCCGTAGCGTCACCGTAAAGCAATAACCCAGCACCTGCCGCTGTCACAGGACAAAGCGCTTCAAGCCATTTTACGCAGATTTTATGTCCCTTTTACGGCTCAAAATTAAATTTTTAAGCGAGACTTATTTAATGTAAGTTTCCAGACTTCTGAATTCAATTAGGTAGCTCATTATTTGCAATTTCATGTAAAGTCTATACAATACAGTATACAGGATGTCTCGTTGATAATAGATACTAGGAATATCACCAAAATATCTAAAAATAATTAGTTTAGCTTTCAACAAAAAGTATAGGTCGACTAAGTTATATTTTTTTCAGATTTTATAAATTATGAGGTTAATGAGGTTAAAGAATATTTATTTCTCTTTTTAAAAAAATATTTACATTTTCACTTACATATAAACATTAAAACTTATTCTAATTAAATTTAAACAATCTGCTTGAAACAAACATTTTTTATAAATTACTTTTTTATGATTTATTTATACCCCGTGCGCGATAAATTGAGACTCGCCTGGAATGCAACCTTCCGCCGCTTCCCCTGTAACTTCTTAAAAATTCACAATGTTTGGTGCGGAGTTCGTATCACAGTGTAAGCATTACTGGTAACACCACTGTGATGAAGTAATGTGCTTTTTCAGTGCTGCAACTGCTGCAGTTCAAACTTTTTAAATCAGATTTCTTTTAAAATAAATTCTATTCCACGAGAAGCGACGAGGGTGCTTCATCAGGTGAACACGACCGATCCATGCCATAATTTGACATAGCTTATTACTGAATTTCTGAATAATAATCTACATAGATGTACATATGTCAAATATGTAAATTTGCCAATGATTAAACTACTGCCTGACTCCGACCTAGTTTCAAAATATATGAATTTTAATAGAGGCATCGCTGCAATGCCTTAATGGATGGCTGCTTTGAATTCGAAAACAGCATCAGTCAGAATTACTCGTACTTAATATAAACTAACTGTGCCTAGCGGTTTCACCTACATAGATACCGTTAAGATGGGAGTGTCAGGAAATCCGTAGATAGTAAGCAACATCACAAAATGACAAATTTCTAATCAATTAAGTGCTTTAGAGATTTCTTCTGACTCGTCGTCACCGACATGTCGGGTATACAAAAAGTTATATGTAGGATTAGGTTGAGGAATAGTGATAGATTATACTCTTTATTAAAACATGGGCTCTTTTGCGCCGTCCCGCGTCTCTTGCGCCGTCCCGCGTCTCTTGCGCCGTCTCTTGCGCTGTCCCGCGTCTCTTGCGCCGTCTCTTGCGCTGTCCCGCGTCTCTTGCGCCGTCCCGCGTCTCTTGCGCCGTCCCGCGTCTCTTGCGCCGTCCCGCGTCTCTTGCGCCGTCTCTTGCGCTGTCCCGCGTCTCTTGCGCTGTCCCGCGTCTCTTGCGCCGTCCCGCGTCTCTTGCGCCGTCCCGCGTCTCTTGCGCTGTCCCGCGTCTCTTGCGCCGTCTCTTGCGCTGTCCCGCGTCTCTTGCGCCGTCCCGCGTCTCTTGCGCCGTCCCACGTCTCTTGCGCTGTCCCGCGTCTCTTGCGCCGTCCCGCGTCTCTTGCGCCGTCCCGCGTCTCTTGCGCCGTCTCTTGCGCTGTCCCGCGTCTCTTGCGCCGTCTCTTGCGCTGTCCCGCGTCTCTTGCGCCGTCCCGCGTCTCTTGCGCCGTCCCGCGTCTCTTGCGCCGTCTCTTGCGCTGTCCCGCGTCTCTTGCGCCGTCCCGCGTCTCTTGCGGCGTCCCGCGTCTCTTGCGCCGTCCCGCGTCTCTTGCGCCGTCTCTTGCGCTGTCCCGCGTCTCTTGCGCCGTCCCGCGTCTCTTGCGCCGTCTCTTGCGTCGTCCCGCGTCTCTTGCTCCGTCTCTCTTCCGTCAGGTTTTATTTTGCCGAGTCACTAAGCTGTATCAGAACTGTTGTATCTGCAATTGTTGTACTTGCTTATTACGCTTTCGTAATAAATATTTATATTTAATAGATGTTTTTATAATATTTAAGAATTTATAATAAAAGAATTTTACATTTTGAGGTCAAAATTCCTGATCGTCAATATTCATCAATACTTACTATTAATACTAAGAGAAATCTTCGAATGTCCTGTTTGATTTCATGAAATGCTATACCAATTAATAATAAATAAATTAAGTCCGAATTTCTTCATTTGTTTTTTAACTTTTTCGCTTAAACTGATCTTAACGAAGCTTTTCATATTCGTTTGCTAATGCCGCACATACACACAGTGTTTTTAATGTCTATGAATGTAAAAATGATGTCATTTTTAGTCAATTTCCATTGCTAATTTCCCTCTAAAGTCCATAAGGATAGTTTGCTTACCACAAAGGTGTATCTTAGTCTTACAGAAAATAATAATAGATGCACTTCTCATATACTTAAGTACTCCAGACGGCCTGGTTGTTGGTTAGCTTGGATCACGAGGTCGTGAATTCAAGTCCTGGTCGAGCTGTAGATTATTCTTAGAAATATATCAATCAATTTGGCACTCGAAATCGGGGTGTTGACGGTGTTACAGCCCCGTACCTCGGAGAGCACGTTAAGTAGTCGGTCCCCTTCACTATCACTAACATCTAAGAGTAATTGTTAACAAATTATCTCTCTCTCGCCATCATTGGAGCAGCGTGGCGGGTCTACGTCCCAGATCCCTCTCCTACAAAGAGGTAAGCCTGGCCCTGCAGTGGGTTGTTAATATGCTGTTAATTAAGATGATACTTAGTTTGTAAGACAAATAATTTATACACTTACATATTTTATCTTTGTTCGTAATAGACGATGCGACTTGAATTACTTTATTTGCACCCAAAAATACAGAAACACAATGTACAGACACGTTTTTCCTCAATTTTCCGCTTGCCCGACATTATTGCGCGATGCCACGTTATCTAATACGCCGAGAAATATGGACAATATGGGCATTGTTTTCACTTATTAAATTCTTTGGTTACGGCGTACAACATTCTTACAGATTTTGCGATATTGAGGTTGCTATACTACTGGCGTTTTTAGGAACACTAGCTTATTCTTTTACATAATTTTCTACTTTGAACGCGAAGAGCTTGTTCTTAACAACGCGAGAAACATTGAGCTATTCTCAGAGTGTCTCTGCGTGATCGAATCATAAATGAACATCCACTGAAAAAATAAAGTAACCAGGAAGCTCCCGAAGACGAGCACAAAACTGTATTGACAATTGATGAGCCACATTCAAAGACCGGTTAACGTTGACGTCTCAATGTTGTTACATAGCCACCCAGCACCAGAGAGCACAGTATCGGATGACCCCCAATGCTTGAATATCGCCAGTCACCAGTGTTTCTTCTTGCGGAAAAGATTATTCTGGCCATCCATTGCGAAAATAACGTCAGTATTATTGCCACCATTCCACTTGGGCATAATTTGTATTTTTTTAGCATAGATTAGTTTAAGTTAATTATTATATTCTTTGTCAATAAAATATACTAAGACAAATTATTTTCTTAGATCCGTATCTGATCTCTATTAGTGCTGATCTAAGCAAATTATAGGTAAGTATTTAATAAGAATATGTTTGCCGTTGAAATTATCGGCACATGAGTCTTGAAAGTACTAGTTCCGGTTGAATGCACACGGCAGCGCAGTGTAACAAGTCCTGCTTGCTTCAGCGAAGTGTTGCTCTGTTATAGGCCATCCAGTAAAACTTAGGTGAGTATTAGCTTGATCAATAAAATAAACTCAGTCCATTTAAGTAATTGTGTTTAAAATGTATTTCTATCAAGCTTTCAAATTTATTTTGTTAGAATTACTGTTTTTATGTCGAGTCGCTACATTGATTACTGTTACTCCTAAATTGCCGTCGTTAGTGGAGTAGTCTATATGCAGTCTTTTGAATTTTTTGTATCAGGGGAATAGGTCTTAAAATAATATAATGAAACACACAGAATAGTATAAATCAGATCGCTTTAATTTTAGTTTTATACAAATCGAATGCTACTTAGTCAATTTAACGAATAAACGTATTACTCGTTCAGTTTTAATATTCTTTACAAATTTACCTTTGCATTTTTATAATGACGACTATTATAAAAACCTCCATAGGGGCTTTCTTTTTAAAAACTTACATTACACTCGGTAGTTATCTTACCTGCAGTCGTATTTTAATTAATTTTAATTAATTATTTTTTGACTATGGATAAGCCACAGGAACACAATGTGGAGTGAATGCATACAAAAATAAATTATATCGTGAATGGTGATCATGCTTATCGATAAATAATTCCAAAAACATGATGCCATTGTGTTGTTGTCTATCGTTTCTAGCGAACATAATCAAAAACAGACTCAGAACTTGGTTTATTCACTGCCGTGCGTGAAATATAACAAAAACATGTTTTCATTGCAATCTACTCAGATACATAATATATTATTTTGAACAATTGTGCTGATTTAATCAGGTAAATTTTAGAATTTGTCAAAATTTAAAAGAAAATGGCTAATAAGTATCCGATTGACAACAACATAATGACGTAATATTAATATTCATAAATAGCGGTATATAATATAGCAGTGTATAAAAGAGAAATGTAAAATACAGTTTTGATGTATACTTCAAAATATTATATGCAATCTTATATGTATAATAAGCAGGATATCATTTATAATTATATAACTTTCAGTAACATTAAAATCAAGGACTTTTTAAAATATAGATGATGAAATATATGTTTACTCTCCGATGTTAAATTAAATTTTTTATCCGTGTATTACTTGCAACAGTTTCCCAAAATTTTATAATTAAATAATTCAAAGTTGGCTTAGTTAGATATACTCCAGAACAACTGAACGAATCTCGGTTAGAAAATTAGCGCAGAGTTCGTATTTCCTGAAATAGTTTTTATTTGCATTTGATATCGCAACCCGAAAAATCTAAGGTTACTCGAAAATATGATTGTACCTACTGATTTGTCTTAACTGACCTAAACTATGCTCTGTAACCCAGAATTGTGAAAAGGGGCCTGGATTATAAATATAAGAAAAAAAACGGAAAATCTCTCACATACTTGGCCATAGAGTAATACTATATTCAATAATGAGGAAAAAAGCCAGTATGGGCAGCTGTCACAGTGAAATTGGCTTGTCCAACTGAACTTGGCACAGTTTCGGAAGCCAAATAGCTGATATCGGCCAGTGTATGCCCAATATCTTATCTCGTTTGGATCGTAATTGCTTGTACGGATTTGTTTGAGGACGATATTTGTTTTTGTAACTTTAGTGCTTTTTCATTCAATATTATTATTCTAATTGTTGCTCAATTAAAATACAAATGGAAGAACAACGAAAATCAAGACCTCAAATTAGAACAAATGAAATATTAGTGTCACCAAGAAACAAAACAATCTTTGTCTACAATTACCAATGTAATAACTAGGTAGGTGTGATGATAACATGGACCTTGACTTTAAAGTTATTGGTTTAAAATTATTAATTATAGTTGCTTGTAAAACATTAGAAAAAGGAGGCAAAAATAAAATCAATTTCTTAATTTAAATATACACGGTCGCCGTATTATTTTATAGGACAGCAAGTCATAAAATATTGGCTAATGTTGCTTTAATTATAACTTCGAAAAAATAAATTCTAAAGTTAGGGTCTTGATGAGCGATTTGATGTTATGTATCACTTAATAATAGATGAATTAATTAAAGGATTTAAAATACTCATCATTGATATCATTAGTATCATTTATGTTTATCCTCGATATTCATGGATGGATGATTTATGTTTTAGTTGACGTTTACTACAGGTCATGGGCCTATTGTAAGAGCTCCTAAAAAGTTTACTTTAAACTTTTAAAGTAAAATTTAGATACAAAACTAGAGCACTATTTTCAATTACACGAACTCTTTTCCTATTGAGACAATTTCCATAAACATGGATATGTTTTATTTACTTAGGCCAAACTCAGAAAAAAAATAAATAACGTAATAGCAGTAACATCGCATCAAGTTGCTCACACAAGACATAGATTTAGGGATAGTATTTAAAAAGTGATAAAATCTTAGACTAAAGTCGTCTGAAGTACAGAATAAGTGACAAATGTACATGAAAAGTCAAAAATACCTGTTTTATAATTAAAGCATTTAGTTTCTGTCGTGCAATACACATGAAATCTCGTTTTAATTGTGTCGTATTTACGGAGGTGTATAGTGTATTTATTTGGAATTTTTAAACTTTTATAGCTAGTGCCGGTGGCAATGATAAATATAAATATAGGAATTTAATTAAATATAAATTATTTGAACTAAAATACTGCAGAAATAATCAAAGGAATAAAAGAAACTAAAAACAACAATGTAGTTTAAACTTATTGATATTGGCATTAGAAACTTACTCAGATTTGTTTGAAATACGTTAAAGAAAGCGTTTAAGAAATTCGTTAAATTACCTTTGTTAGACAAATATTTTATATAATTTTTAAAAAATAAATGCTATTTTGGAAATGTTGATTAAATATAACGATGCCAGTTTGTTAGATATTTTAATAGAGAATAAATACTTTAAATGACACTAAGACTTTTTAATATGCAAAATAATAATGATAAAGTACTTACAATTATTTACATAAAATATTACTAATAGCCTTTAACGTTACAAAAATACTTGCCACCACACAGCTTTCTATTACTTAGTTGTAAAAGTTATAATAATTATGGTCGAGTGGGTAACATAAATTTAAATGTTATTCGCTTTTCAGTGTTAGAAAAATTTTAGTTTATTTATTTATCTTATAACCTACAAATTTCAAGTGTCCATTTAACAAATTATAGTGTTTAGGTAGATTTTGGAAAAAATATTACAAAATCAAAAAGCATTTACTGTACACTCATACAATCGGACGTTGCAGTTATTATAATTATTATTAGATAAACATATATTATAAAAAAAGTTAAAAAATATCAAAGTGACCCAAGCTCAGAAATAGTATGATATAGCTTTTGAGTGCACAAATAGTACAAATGTGAAGATGTTAAAGATCTTAAAAAGTTTGTAATTTTTTAAATAGATATAAATAGCGAAGTCATGCAGGATCCATAGATTTTTAGAATATCAACTAATTCAACTTAATATCCATTTAAGGTGAAAACAATGTCCAAAGATTTTATTTTCCTTTTATAAAAAATACAGCCCCACTACTGAACCTGCGAAATGTTTTTCTTTACAAACGTTTAGCCAAACAGCGGATGAGACAGAACGGTTTCGCGACGCGGGTGCAGCCAAAAGTCCTTTTAATGTGCTACATAATACAGAATACGTCACATAGAACATTGTGCCAATTCGATAGCACTACGTGTTCTTTAATATTGTTTTATTTTTTATTACTATGTGACAGATTTTCGTCACTGTGGGGCCCATCCGCTGTGTGAAAAAACTTAAAGAGTGTTTCGAGCAAATAATATTTTTCAATATTTATGACTTTGATTTCACTTAGTAATTAAAATAGCATGACCAAATTCTCACATTGGGAAAATAATCAAAAGCGGATCCATCATTTCCCACATTGTAAACTTGGCAATCTTAGCTTATCAAAGGGCATCTAAAACATCGGTATTCGTAAATAACATTTAAAAATGAGACAAATATGGCAGCTTTATTTTTCTTATTTTATCTATTTCTATATATCATTGACGTACCCCCGCATTTAACTTTCGTTATTTTATAGATTTACTTTTTGTAATGTATTCGAAACTACTACTGTTTAGCAATTTTAGTAGGCCACTTTTGAAATACTTATAAAAGATGACATTTTTATAGAAAGATGTTTTTCTATTTAATCAGGAATAATTGAGGAATAATAACAAGTTTCAATAAATAATAGAAATTAATTGCACGAAGATCGAGTCTCAAGTACAGCAATTACTTGGTCAAAGTCCGAGTCTCAATTACAGAAAACACTTGGTCATTCACGTACTTGTTACAAAATATCAAAGTGGCGTAGTAAAAAGGCTGGACTTAGCTTTATGAATTTTAATTTATTCTTTAATAAGTAATAGTCACTTGTTAAATTTAACGAAGTTTATAATTTGATATTGATCTGCGTTGGCGAATACATCACTAATTTGTATTATGTTAAGCGAAATGATAGCAATTAATGTGAAGCACTGCAGATGAAATAGTGTTGTAATGCATCAGTTCTTTTGTACGTTTATTTCTAACCCGGTCCCAAACAGGCGTTTTAGTTATTTCATTTATTATTTATTTTAAACGTAGATCCAACTCTACGCAATTTTTAATGTACAGTTTATCAAACATAGAATCGCAATCTACGGGTTTTTAAAACCTTTTCACAACCTCTTTATTTATTTGTTTAAAATAAACTAAGCTTTTAAAATTGGCTGATACAACCCGTACTTGCGGCCCAATGTTGTTAATTTAACATTAACGTTAAGTTAACAAAGACACTATTTCGTTTAATTAATAAGTTTTTACAATAGAATTTTCAACATCATCGTTTATAATTTAAATATCTCTATGAACAAACTTAATTTTATAAATCCTAAACTTTGGCACTAACAAATCTAACTTATTTATACCGATTTTTAATTTTTCACATGCACTGAGAAATTCTCTCATTCGAACATTAGCGACAGTGTCACATCAGTCAATGCAATTAGGTATTACAAATAAGAAATGAAGAATTTCAGTGAGCAATTAAAATTATATTTTTATTCATTTCTAATGGCATAGATGGTAATAAACACTTTGAACCTTTCTTTAATCATTTTAAATAAGATCTAGGGGCATGGTAGTGACCCCGCCTAAACGTTAGATATTCCTTGAACCAATGGATTGGTAAGCTGGGTATATAGGATAATCTTGGCATTGAATAGTACGCGTTACTTTGCGTAAGTTTATTATGAATAGTAGACAATTCATTTAATTTGCTATTTTCCGCAAAAAACGACAAAGAGACTTCAATTAAAAATTAATTTATTACTTCCAACTTTTCTTTCTGTTTTTCAAATGTTTCAAAAACAGAAAGAAAAGTTAAGTAAAGTAAACAGAAAGAAATATGGTACTTAAAAATCCAACCAGGAGTCTAACGAAAAGGAAATCATTGAAATCTATTCTAAAACTTGCAGTTGGTCTGATTTATAAGCCTAATTGCACTGCAGCACACATGTAAATTCCAAAATACAAATTAACACTTGAAAGATCAAAAAAATGCAATCAAAAGATGCAAAGAAATCTGAAAACTTGATATATTTGAGCACCATACAATGTGAGATTAAAAATGAATATACACTTTAGATCCTGCAGACAGAAAGATTTCTGGGACCCGACGAATACTTCAGACTAAACGAGCGATCCTCTAAAGTTCCATATCAATAATAAAATACACGACATTCCAAGTAAAAGAACGCTTTCTGTCTGCGTAGACTCTTATAGTAATTTGAACCTAATTGCTAAGTTATTTTGTGCCAGTAACTGTCATTATTTCAGAATGATATATTGATTAATCACTAAACAAAATATTCACCTAAAATGTAAATCAAGCACAATATAATAGAAATGACGATAAATTTGTTATTAACAATATTTTATCTCTGTTTAATTAAATCGCTAAAATTAATGAGCTTTCTTATTTATTACATGGTATGGCTCAAGAGAGAGTAGACAATTTTGAAAACGTGCTTGCAAACAAAGCAATTGTATGAACAAGAGTGTTAATGCTATTAATAGGTTAAACTGTACCTATCTGTTCATATTGTTTCCGTAATCAATATTTTATTCAAATATTTACCACAAAAGTTCAACTGGAAATAAAATGTATTAAAGAACAATAAAATATTGGTTTATTATTATAGAACCAAACAAAAAGTTATAATTTGGAATCGAACAATTTATTAGCACGCAAAATGTATTTATAAAATATGGAAGAAATCTAAACACATACCGATGTGTTGTAAGAATAGCAAGTCTGTTTTACACAATATATTATTATTTTTATCTAAAAAAATTTTTTCACGACTTTTTTTTTCTTATTTCACTAGCACACAGGGAGGTTTATTTGGCCAACTTTTAGGAACACAAATATAAAATTTAAAAAAATTTTAGACCACACGCACAAGCACGTCTCAATAATTTTCCACGCTCTCTCGGTATAGTTGCCTTATAATAAGAGACACGACATTCACTAGGCTATCACGACACCTATAAGAGCGAAATTGAGGAACGGACATAGATTAAGACGTGAATAAATGTTATAATTACATAGTTTATCTATGTTACAATAATTATCTAACTCTACAGTATGTGCTAAAGGATTTTTTACCCAGAACCTTAGATTAGAAGTGTCACTCAATTTAATATTGCCAACTACCTCCGGTTTCAGAGCAGTTGATCAAATCAAAGACTACTAAATTAAAATGTTGTATTTATAAAAGATAAAGTTAACCACAGTTAATGCCTAAAAACTTTTTAGTCTAATATTAGATATTAAATATGTTGAATAAATTATTATGTACATGGAATGACTTATATTTGTGTGTAAATTAGTAGGTTTATACATCAGGTAATAAAAGTTTTTTTATTAATACATTGTCATCTAATCTGAAAACGATCAAAGATTAATTTCGTTCCACTAATCTGCTAATTGACCAATGTTACAGAAATAGGAGGAAGTATAGTTGGTCAATATTAAATCAGATCACAGTGACCTCTAGGTTTTCTCTGGATAATATCTACGTATTTAGAACGTTGCTTCTTAGTTTCGATTTCTCGTTCCTAATAAAAACTGCGCCATCGCCTTAATTATATACAAATACGTACTTTTGTATAAAATAATTATTAACAATAACATATTACAAGTAATTTCATAGTGTGTTACAATACGCACTACGCTCAAAAGTTTGACAAGAACGAAAGAGCAACTATTTTTCGCAAATCTAATAAATTTGTTCTAATAGGTGAATGAAGGAATCAGTGATTTTGTGATTTTCTAAGCAATGACATAATATTTTAAAACACTGAATCTTTACTTGGAAAACGGAGAAACTAATACTTTATTTCAAAACATTGTATTCACCTTCGAACTGTAAAATATTTTTCGTGTAATATTAAAAAGATTAATATTCTACAGTTTAATTTGCAAGTATTTGCGCCAAAAAATTTTAGCATTTAGACAAAATAAGAAAAAAGAAACCATAACTTTTCCTAGAGGATTTTAACAGACTATTGAAACCATACTAATATTGTAAAATTTGGTTATTTCGTCAATATTTTTAATAAAAAGAGGTTTCATTTTCTAATATTAGTAAATTCACAAAATCACTGACTTCATTACCAATGCGACATATTATATAGTTATAACATAACAAGAAAGTTCTACAATTTTCATTCAACCCTCACACGTCACGATAAAAACAATAATTATGAATGTGACCATTCGCTTATTTCAAATATGTCATTTAATTTATCCATCATCATTTTTTATTAGTTAATAATTATTTTTATTAAAATTCATTTTATAGGCGTATCTACTTTCTATTCTACCGTTACTTTGGTTCCTTTTACTTATTTTATTCTGGCTCAATTCCAATACACTCAGTATAGTACAGCTGCAGACAGCTTCATCTGTAGATCTGGACAATGCGTCCACCTAACGATAACCAATTCCTGATGATATAACTAAACGGAATAAGGACATGTTTCAAAATGTATAGCCCAGTTTCAATGGCATACACAAAAACACTGAAGTGAAATAATTATTACATCTATTATATATTTTTATCTATATTTAACATCGGGGGGCGCGAGGGAGCTCCCGCTGAGACAATACAAAGGAAGCGCAGATGTCCCCCGCCCTGGGTTTGCACGGGAAACGCAGGACTTACAGATCCAAATTCTAATAAAATCGCAAAAGAATAATTTAACTAACATATATAATGAAAGTTCTTAGTCATCATGTAATTTCTGACATTTCCAATAATTATTATCGTTATGTATCTAAGTCTTTTTAATTAATAATCTTATTTATTGCAAAAACCTATGAAAATCCATTTAGTTTTTTTTTCGAGTAATGAAATAGAAAAATAGGTATCAATATACAACAAAATTATTTTTTTAACGAACTACTGTGTTTTCCATAGAACAATTTCTGTCAATTTTATGTAAGATTAATAAGTTATTTGAAATCTAAATTATTTACTCCTTCAGATTTTAAATTTTTTTAGTTCGTCAAAGATATTTGGCTCGTTTTGAAACATCTCCTTTACCTTAAACATGATACGAAAGTCGTATTATTATTATTATTTATGTTACGATACTAACAAGTTTTATTTAATCATTTATGTACATTATTTAACACCCTACGGTAATGTCAATGATAGTGATCCCTCATTTACTTATAAAGGATTTTGTTCTCATTCCATATTCAATACATCTTCCGTAAAACGCAATCAATCCCTTATTTTGGTAAAATTTTATTGGAATTACATTTAATTTGACAGTTTAAAGGAAAGCCAGTGAAACGAGATAAAGATGTTAACAAAATTTGACGTTAATTTCGTGCGAGAGAAAAAGATTAGTATCTTTGTAAATTTCCTTTCGCACCTAAAAGCGTTAAATTTTCTTTATATTCTTTATTATCTCTATTCACTGTCTTTACTTAACTAAAATTATTTTGTGTATCAAAATTACTTAATTAGAGATAATATATTTCTTGTGTATCAAAATATTTTAAATTATACGCGTCTTTTGTGTGTGAACCAAAGTAAACCGATTCACGCTTGCCTTGCGTTTCCTTTAAATTATTATTAAACTAAACGTTTTAGTCTTTACATTTAACCGTATTCATTAGAAATATTATTATATATTTAACAAATTATACGTCAACATTTATATGTATTACATCCTAATCAACATCACAATCGTTTTATAATAATTAATGTTGGACTTAACTAATCTATATGTAACGTTTTATTCTTTTACGTTTACCGTCTTCCGACTTAGTTAATAGAGACGTGTGCGTTTGAACCACGTACCGAAGTATAATTATATATCTATACATACTTATGGATAAGTCTATAGCTAGGATTAGTTCTCTCATGTATCAGACACGGGCTCGGCTTGTGATGGTCACTGCACGATTATATGCGGCGCAGATAAAAGCACTGCCACTGTTGCGATGATTGTGAATAATGTGAACACGAACAAACAGAACCTGAGGACAAGGTTTTGAAGTAAATACTCATTTATCAACAAAAATCTTTATGCCAATCTGTATCGACAATAGATCGACAAGGTCAAGATAAGAACAATGTGCCTGGAGCATATTTAGCGACGGCTTATCGTATTCCAGGCAGGTGCCGGTCATTATTATCACCAGAATCTGGTGTTCATTATAAAGACGGTTATTATCACCCTAAGTCTATCCAGTCGTAGGCCTCCTTCAGGCTCTATACTTGTTTTGGACACATTGAATTTGAAAGAAATATGAAAGGAATATTGCTCAGAAAGCTCTGTAGCTGCTAAAATTTATGACAAAAGACGAAAAAGATTTAAACTAAAATTTGTCACAAAAAGTGTAAAGCCGTTAAGCACATATTTTACAATTAAAATGCCGAGCTTACTAGCAACCGCAATATCTATTGGACTACTGTTTAAACTCACCTATCCACTACCATCGCTGCAAACTTCCAATCACTAATAAGTTCGGCTTCCTCATCTGCCTTCTTCATTCTCGCTGTGATAAACTGCAATTCCCTCAAGATCAACTGTAGTTCTCGCTGATGCCCTCCGAGACCTCCTGCGACATCCTCCATTGTTGAGGGTCGGACGAATGACCGCCGAAAGTCCGTGCGGAATATTGAACATCTGTTGTAAAGAAAATTTGTATTAGTCACCGTGATTCGAGTATTTTATTGTGATTCATAGTACCCCTTCAAAACAAAACTTTGAGCACCATAAAATACGTCTTTATGCTTGGTCCTTCTCGCTTAGTGGCTAACCTGTATTAAAACTTTTTTGTCTCGTAGTGACATCTTAAAACAAAATTGTTATATCTATTTTGTTCACTTTAAGCAGGTCTTACAAGCCATGTACCTCTTTATTAGTTTTCTTCTTTTATTTCAACTTTTATATCATAATCAAACCACAACCACTTAACCGCTGACTTAATTCATTTAGCTTTTCCATCTTTACGACCAGTACTTTTGCTTAGAAAATTAATAAGGTAAATTAATAAAACAGATCTATTACAAGCAAATTACCCAGGTCCTAAATTTCCTGTAGACGCTGTGTTATTGGGTGGTGGAGGTACATGTCTGAAATCGTCATCGATGTCCAGCACGTTAGCTAAAAGAGACTTGGACGAACGCTCTTTTAGCTCCAGCTCCCTCATTCTGTTCGTCATCATTATTGTTTTTCTAGTTATTTTCTTCCCTGGCCTCGACATTCGTAGGATCCACGGCAACCATTGTAGGAACACTGTTTTTATCTGAATAATAAACAATTAATTTTAAATATATATAGAGTTTACACGCACTTAAAATCGTAAATCACATAGGCTTTAATTAACTGATAATTGGGAAGAGGGAATTGGTGAAAAATACTTTATATGATAGGTTGACCAAAAAATAAGGACACCTAACAGTTGTCCACGAGGACGTAGTGTGAGACTGCCAGTTATCAATGTATCACTTGACTTACCCATTGCGGCATTTCGTGTATATCTGCCGTCCTATGGTGGTAGTTTAACACCACGACTGTTAGCACCACAGAGGAGGCCACCATAAACATGATGCAATTGAAGTAAGTTCCTGTTAGCCAGAATGTTTATATTTCTAACTAAAATTATGTTAATGTAAATGAAATTATAACAATTCAAATGAATGAAATCAATTTGTCTACCTAACAAGTGATGTAGACTGGTTAAATTAAACTATTTACATAATATAGGAATTCAAAACAAAACATCAAAAATACTGTTAAATCAGGTTAAGGAGAAAATTAAGTACTTTAATTTTGTTCATTATTATTTATTTACTCAGAGCATTTAACTTATTTTTACAGATTCAAGCGTTTTCAATTACTTTTGTTACTATTTTTTAAAAATACAGACATTAACATGCATAATATACGAAATTTGTCAGAACAATATAAAGAAATATATAAGTGTGAAATATTTAAGAAAAAATATATAATGAAAAGCAAGCTTAGAAATATCGAAGAAATTGGTATAAGCATACTCTAATAGATGTTAGATAAGCAATTGCAATATTATATATTAGTAAAACCATAAATTAATAGTCAAAATAGAAATTACGTATAATGATCAGCTAAATATAATTGAAACAAGTGCAAATAAAATCATAAAAAGTGAATATGTTTTTACTAAAATATTGTATACCAGATGTTAATATCAAAGATAAATAAATGAATATATTATACACAAATATTATGTTTTCTGAAGATACTTGGAGGCTGGGTAATACATTGATAGTATATGACATATAGCAGCATCAACTACAAGCTCATCTAAACTTTAAATAGTGAAAATAGAAACAACCTTTAAATTATTTTATAAAAAAAACCATGCTTAGCTGAACGTTACTTAAAACATGTTATCAAATTTAAATAAAAAAAAATATTATCTACTACTAAACGATTTTAAAATTGTGTGAATTAAACAAAACTAAAATTGCAGATGAATAATTATTTTAATACATTACAAGAAAATCTAGATTGGAAGCCAGTTTGAAAAGTACCTTGTACCAGTTCAAAAGATATAGCTGTTATTTATCTAGAGCTGTGTAGTTGCAATACCCATTTGGAATATTAACAACCCATAAAGCATATTAATTCCAGAATCCTGAGTTTCTAAAATGCAAGTTAAAATTAAGAAAAGTTTAGGCACTATGCTGTTTAGATAGACTTCATTCAAGCATTCTATTTAAATGTTTTGGTCTTTCGGGACTGAGTAGAGGAATATCTATTGAAATACAACTACTGATGTTTTCAAAAATATAATTTGGTTTCTTGAATTCCCTTAAAATTCCTCACAACTCATTCCCACGTAAAATTTTAGGAAACAATCTATTCATTATTCAAAGTTAGATTACTTATATATAGTTATTTATTTAATTTAGAAATTTATTTTAGTTTCAGCAAACATGAATTTCTCACCTATTAGGGGGATCGCCTCAGAGGTTTTAGTAATGACATGTCCCACCAATAGAGAGAAAACAGTTTGCGACAGGAGAATTGTTACACCTGCAAAGATCAATATACAAGTTCTATGATAAACAAAATCTATTTACAACTGCTTCTATGGAACCTAGTGAACTTAGTGACAGACTTCGTATCGGTTTTGGATGTACAATTATTTGTCCTGTTTGTGTGCTGAGTTGGTGAAAGGATCTCAAGTGAAATAATAAACAAAATAGAACGAAGTATTCATGCATAACACTGTTTAAGAAAACATTTTATATTATACTTTAATATACTGTTTAGAGACTAAATTTAGTAGATAAAGTAAAATAAATCTTTGGAACTATATTTATTAAATTATATCAATTCCATCAAATCACCCTCCAAGTATCTATATCAAAGTAATCGCTATGGTGCCTTAAATAAATGTCTCCCAAATAAGAACATCAAGACACAACACAAATAATACACCATGGAATCGACAACGTTTATGTGATAAACGAAGAACTGAAACTGTTGTATATTTTAATTTATTAATACAAATCACAGACTTACCTTCGATGTCCTTATAATACCAGAAAATATAATAAAATATGCTTCCACATGCAAATTCAATATTTCGTGATATTATAATAATATTGCTACAAAAATACAATTTTACTTACGTAACTTGAATTCGAGGTAAGCTGCTATCATGTGAATATTAACTGGCTACTTAACTGATGTAACATATAACATTTATTTGTATTGCATTTCACAAAATGGCTTAACCGATCAAAATCGAAATCGATTCCAAGATTTATTATTTATCAAAATACATGAAATGAATAAACGTGATACATTGCTGCTACAATGATATGAGTGGTGTTTATAATTTTTTCTGAGAAATAAAATTTTATTTGTTTATCGACAAGCGAAATCATAGCTCTGTAAAGTCTTTCAAAGTTTTGTTTTAGCAGACGTTGAAAGTTATTATTTAATTTCGTATTCAAACATTTACAGTACATAATTAACTCCTTGTAATGTTTTAAAATAATGTTTAGTATTTATTTTAAAGAGGATAACAAACTATAAAGATAGCATTACATTGAAAACAAAATGGATAGATTCAAAACAATAACAGAAATAGTTTGGAATATGAAAATAAATTAGAAGCGGGGAGTTAAGGTATGGACATCAGGGTCTGGTTTGGACTGTGTACCTAACAGGGGGATGGCATCGGAGACCTGCGGCAGGGTCTCCGCTACAAGGTTGAGAAACACCGTCAGCGAAAGTAGAATAGTGACTCCTGTAAACAAAAATATTGTTAACCCTAAACACGATGTGACAGTTAGCACTTGTCACGTGTAAAACGTGTCACAGACTTTATAATACATTTGATATATAATAATGAATATTAAACATCAAGCTTAATGCATAAATACAAACTGCATATACTGTATAAATAAATGCTTTACATAAAGCACCAAAACTATGGGTTTGTTTCGCTTAGATTAAAGATTCCTTGCACCACTATCCGGCTCCATCATCAGACTAATAGCATTATGCAAGTATCTAGATTAAATAAAAGCTCCTAAATAAAATTCAGAAAAAATATACATATAACTGTAAAGCATAAGAAATAGTAATTAGCATTCTTTGTTATACATTTGTGATTAGCAAGCACATAACATGAAATGTTCAGATACCAGTTACTATATGGAGAATATGCCTGATTTTATTTTCTATTTCAGTGGTATTTAAATCAGTCACAATTGTTTAAATTCTAAATAATTATTTGCAGTTTGTAACCCGACAGCTCTCTCTCTCACCTTATCTCCAATTTGAATAACAATTATTACTAAACCAAAGCGAATTGTATATAAGACTGACATTTTTAATAATTGCATGAGTAAAAGTATATAACCAGACGTATAGACAAATGTTTACTATTTCACTTCACCCATTAACACGAATACGACCAAGGGTGCTCACTACAATTTCATAGATTACAAAATATCTGATATTCTTACCTAAAGTTAATTTTTCTCCAGAATCCGGTGGCAGTGTAAACCCGAGGAGAGCCATAGACGATATCAAAACACAAGGAACTATTAGATTGAAAAAATAATATAACGTTCTTCTTCTAATCATGATTGTGAAGGTAACGTCCACGTAAGGCTCCGGACAGCAAGCGTACGTTATGGTATTCTTCTTCCCTGGCATACCTGGGAACATTTGTTAGAAAATTAGATTTATTACATTTGCACTCGGATGTTATTTCTTCTTGTGCGTGATTTATACATCACTCTGAGGAAAATGTATTTATATTGTGTATACGTAGCGGTCATGAGCATATGTTGGCACGATATAGTAAGTATATTCAATTGTGCAATACTGATAAAAGATTATATCCTACAATGGGACAAATATTTTCAAAGAATTTATCCTTATAATGTTTAAAAAGTGGTCAATATTCAAATTACCCACCAAATAACTGAATCATTTCAGTTATTCAAATTTTGTTAGCAATAAGTGTTAATATATAATAGCGCTCTACGGATGGTAATATGACCAGTGAATGTAAGGCTTCTTGAATTTGATTTAACCGTAGAGTTGCCGAGGATAATTAATTTAAGTACGCAGCTTACATACATTTTCATAGCAGAGAAATACAATACTAAAATACCTATTAAATATTTACGGGTGTTTCTGAGTAAAACTCCGCATTATTTTCATATTATCAACGAGATAGTATGAGATATTCATGCACAACATGGAATACACAACTGAACCTGAAATTCCAATTTTCTTTACCGCAAGTCTCTTACCTATTAAATACCATTCTCCATTTGTGATGAAATCTGAGAGATCTCCTCCTGCTTCATCTTTGAGTACAAGATCCAACTGTCACAGTAAATTAAAATTTAGTTTAAGAATTTAACTAACTATTATTTCTAACAATCAATGCACTATTCAAGAACAAACAAAAGAAACATGCTTAATCCATAGTTAAAGTAAAACCGCGGAAAATTTCTAGAATAAAAGAACAGTAGAATACAGAAAATATTTTGAAAGACTTGAGGGAACAAGTCATTAGAAGACTTACTAAATAAAGAATTTGCATGCTGAACAAATTATTGATATTAATGTAGTTCATATAACTCAAAGCATTTCATTAAAATTAAATGCAACACTATCTATCATGCATTTAATTATAAATCAATATTATAATTAGAAATATACGTTTTTGAAGTCACCAATTTTGGTGAAAACTAAATATTTGACACAGAGATAGAAAATATGATTTAAAATATTATATTATTTAGACAGATACAATAAATTAGTATAGCAGAGAGTATACAAAATATTGAAGAGTTATATATATTAATCAGAAGAGTGTATAGAGTATGTAGTTTTTTTGCACCATGCAAAATAGTACATACAAAACTTTTAGGATAGACGTAATCCTTTTGGTTTCTCACATGGTTCCCTTAATGGTCAACTCTGCCCTTTCTATTTTACCCTGTCATACACTCTACATTGAGTTTAAATTGTGCACTAATGTTCTTCTGCAAGTCTCGTTTATAAAAACTGGACTAATTATGCAACACAGAAATGTTAATGATATTGTGCAGAAGAACTTTGTAATTTGGCTGTTGAACATTCTAATGTGCGCGAAAAGTGATGATTAAAACTAAACACGAATATTTTAAAGATCTTAAATAAAGAAACAATTTGAAATAAAGTAATAATATTAGCTTAGATTCAAGTATCTTTTATTATAGTATATTTTATTTAAGTTCTAAATGATACCTTCGCCATTAATTCAATTCTTTCTTTATAAATTCAACTCTTTCCTAAATTACACTTTTAAGTTTCAGATGAAACAACTCTTGTAATTAAATAACAATCGACGGGAATTATACGAAAAACTTTGCGTTAAAAGTTGCCCAAACTTTTCTAATAATATTATTGAAAGGTAAAGATATATTCTCTATTAAAGATTTTTATATTATTTTTATTAGCAGTATTCAAATGTTAAGTATAATTTAAACTCATGTATAAGTTTTAATATAAGACTAAGCTCAAGGCTGTATAAAGCCATATGAAGAAGATTAAGAATTTTTTGCAAAGTGATTTCAAGTGACCATCCTAACTCTGTACCTGATTGCCGTCGTACGTCCAGCTACCGAACTTCATGTCGCAATGTTGGTCATCGAAGGGAAACCAGGTGATGTCTATCTTGCATGTGCTCTTGAAAATGCCCGGGGGTACGTACAGGCAACTGCCGTTGTTTCTGACCACCACGTTTGTCTGGTACGTCCCATCAAAACCCTCGTCAGCACTAGAAAATCGTTAACTTTTAACCTAACTTTTACGATACAATGAGTACCTGTTTCATCAAATCCAAAATACATTTTTTTGTCCTTTTTCTTTACAACTCATTCTGATCCCAATTGTTACCGACGATAAAATTGACCCTATTCTAATAATTGCAAACCCCAAGCAATTGAAACTAATGAATCCCCACTCAAATAAATACGGTGATCCAAATCAAGACCCAAATTGTTAACCTAAAAAAGCTTTTTAATCAATATAAGAACGCTTTTAATTTACGTAAAACGTTCCGCTGGTGAGCCGTTAAAATTTATTAACACTTCAGCATTTTAAAACTTCGGCAAACATATTACAGTATTTCATACGACACTGTGCAGATTATACATTAAATTTCAACGCTGGAAATTGAAATTTTAACATCAAAGCATTTTACAAATAAATTGCAGAAGAGCAAGAATAAAGTTAAGTTAAAACTAAAATGTTAATTAGACAAAGCATATTGTTAAAGAACATTTTTAGTTATATATATTTACGAATTAAAATGTTTATTCGAAGCTGTGATGTAAGCATATATTTTTATATTAGCTTTTACATTTTTATTAGTGCTCAGGTTTTATCAGGGACGGCTTTAATGTCGACCTGTCAACGGTAGAAGAACGTTACACAAAAGAAAGTTCTTTTATCGTGGACGTCGAACATCATCCCATCACTTATTCAGATTTAACATTACATTTTTCTTTCATTGAGGCAATGAAAGAAATTTCATCATTATTGTGAAAGAAAAAGTTATACAACTTTTGTAATCTGATAAGCGAGACGATGATCGTGGTGCTTCAAATCAACGCCTAGCTAGCCATGTATGTACATTTATTTGATCATTTTCAAGTGTGGCAACCCAAGTAGGAACTGAGATAATTCTACGCACACGACTGTTACTTTGTAAAAGCAAAAATCGTAATCTGTGCGTCTCACCCCCTACTGAATTGCCATCATATCTGAAAATAATGTAATTATGTTTATTCTTTTTAATTAGGTGTTAATTCGTAAAATAAAAGTGTGAAGCAAGCTTTAGTTATTTAACTTTAAATTTGATTACCAGTAAATTTAGTTTTAATAATCTCTAATAATACTTACCTGTTTACGTCGCTTCTTACAAATGTTTTAAATTTTACATTATTTTGAGAAAAAGCATCTAAAATGATTATGAAGCTTATTTTTAACAAATCCACGGTAAAGTTTTTAATTTCAAAAACTCTTTAATTGCATTACCCGTTCCATCCTTATTATCTTATTTTAAAGTGCCTGCATTTTAGAGTACCGAACCTTAATTAAGACTTGGAGATATCATTTTAATAGTCCTAGCACACTAGCTACTTTACATTACAATACTGAATGCGACTTTATTTTAGTTCTAACATCCAGAGAAGTTCATAGACCAATATCAGTAGGTAAATACGAGATCGGACTGACAATATTCTGTAAAGGAACTGAAATTTTCACTTTCCTAGAAATAAACTTGCATTGTTAGAAAGTATAGTTATCAGATCTATAATGATTTGAAGCGAACTTTTGACTAAATAATCAGTGACATTCCAGTGTAAATTACGCTAGAACTTCACCCATTATGTCTTAAAGGACATTGCCATATTTTGCCCCAGGCTGTCCAAACGTATGCTAATATTTAACTATTTTATTTAAATACACAATGAGTTTTAAACAACTACCCATGTTTCATAGCAATCACTTGTAAATATAACAAAAATATAAGAATTTCAATCGATTTTTTGTGTTCTGAATCACGTGACCGTCGTCGTAATATGAAAAAGTAAACTTTTATCAACCTTCATAACTTTTGTCAGCGACTGCTTAACTACAACTAACTTTATTACAATTTAAATAAGAGATCTGTACTATTTAATGACATATATATTATCTCTGGACATCTCTGGGGCAGACTTCCATACATTTTTTACCTACGTCATTTACAATTTATATAACATTTGTTTCTAATGTTAATGTTTCTAACTACGTTGCGCATATCAATTTCTTTATTTCGAATGCATCATTAAGCAATATACCCTTCATTATCCTACAACTTATTAAAGAAAGTCTCAAAAATAGCTACATATTGCTGATAAGTGTGCTAATGCTCTAAGTGATGCAATCTTAACAATTTTCCACGAGCTATAAACCGGTACTATTCAGAGTACGGTTAAACTATTATTTGTATAGAGAGCTATCTGGAAAGCATCTGACTTCAGTTAAAATGTAGATTTTATTGTGATACCCTCAAGTGGACAGTTCTGAGCATAGTAATATTGTGTAAAATGAATATTTGAATAGGTGACTGCGGTTCCTAACCTCTTCATTGTACGATGAATAGACGGAATATTAACTTCTGTACCTCGGGCAACTTGGTGATTAAAATATTCGCATAAAGATTTATTTTTCATACAAGTTAAAACTTGACTGCGAACTCATCTTACGGTAAGTGACGGTACAGTTAAAGATGGAGATTGCTGAAAGGGATTCATTCAACCGTGAGCGCTTTCTACGCTATTTCGTACGGCAACGTTAAATCGCTTGGTCTTTACCGGTAAAATGATATCCAGACACGGCTAACTCTAGATAGAGCTGATACTTTTTTTTTATAATTCAACTTTGATAATATTAAACTCTAAATTAATCAAGATCAAAAAAAGATTAAAGTAAATAGGCTCTATTGGAATTTTAAAAATAAAAATTGCTCGAGTTTTTCTTTTTACTGAAATAGACAAATAAAAGTAAATTAAATGTACCACAGACCACCTGATTTTTATTGGTCATGGTATTAGGTACACTGCCACACGCCCGCCAAACTATGATATACCTAAGTTTGATTGTAAATCAAAATTATTTTAATTATTTTCTATTTATTAATATTCCCATTTTAGATATAATTGCTTCATTAAAATCAATTTAAAAAATAAAAGAAATCAAGTTCCGATAATATGCAAGTTGTAATTGCAAGTATCTTATACTAATAAATTAAAAGTTGTATACTCGTAGTTTCACAGACATCATTACAATCCTGTGCTAACTGAGTGCAAAAACAGGTTCATTAAATTGCAGCAAACTGTATAAAAAGTTAACTGAAAGTCTAAGCATTCCACACAATCGATCACTCCGTAACTTAAACTGAACTTTCCGCTATTCTACTTGAAATTAAAAGATACTCGGGAGAAAAGTAATTACTTTCTTTGCATTCAGATGGAGCGGGAACAAATTTCTTGTTAAATGTATTTCTTATTAAAACAAAGTAACCAAGATAAATCTTAATGTTTTTGTTTTGGTTTGTTTGCCGTTGATTGGAAACTCAGAGCGTAGCTACTTTTCCAGTCAGTAAACCTGACAATGTAGTGTTTTATTCATTATATCAAATAAATAATATAATTATAAGGATATTATTTATTTTATCAGCCTGGCCCTGGCTGTGTAGACACTATTATTTTACAGTATTATTTTAACGTGATAAGGTCATATAAGTTGATGAACACCGGTTGCATGCACACGACTCATTGTCACGACCCACCGATCGGTCTCGGCGTTCAGCTTGCAACTTTCAATGTTTTCTAATGACGTAAAGCTATCGTCCCTAAATGAGATACAACCATTTCTTTCACTAAAAAAATATTTAACACCAAAAGCCTTCCAACTCCTTAAACTCTTTATGACATTGTGGTGCGGTTCCACACTCATAACATGATCTGTTAACACAAAACGAGATTGAAGTAAACGTAGCGGTGGAAGTTGGCCGCGATCCAAAGTGGCAGTACAGCGGCATTTGATAAGGGAGGCTTTTAAATCACTTACAGGTTTCAGTAATAAAGGCTGTGTTTACTGTCGCTCTGGTGTTTTGCCGTCGTCGAGCTTAATCTGTCGTTTGTTACACCGGGCCGTAACAATAATATGTGTTAATGACACAATTTAATTAATGTCTTAAGTATATTTTGTTCTTATACCTTGTATAGTCACCCATAGTACAATCTTAGTTTTAATGTCACACGATTTTTATATTCATTTCATTTTGTATAGTAGATTGTTATATATGGGAATAAAGTTAATTACATATGAGGTATTTCTAGTCCCGAGCATCGCGTCTATTTAGCCGATATAGCTAAACAACCGTATACTCTATTCTTCACTACGATTGCGAAAAAATAAAATAATTTAGTCATTTTTTATCTTTGATAAAAAGAAATTAGAATAATAATTATATTATAAAACAGTGAAATTCTAAAAATTAATGTAAATTCCATTACAATAAATAATACTTAATAATATATATTTTTTATTCACTACAAGTAAATTCTTTACAGCAACTACACCTGATGGTTAGTGATACTGCAACCTACGATGGGACGCGGTCTAAAATGAAATACACACTCTTTCCGGTTGACTAACGCTAAATCGCTCGACGGTACATCTTTGCCGTCAAAGTTGTAAGGAACCATGCCCGAAGCCGGTAGCTGTATCTTTGTACAGATAATGCTAAATATTTTGTAAGTGTTTAAGTGAACAGCTTAGATTCACTAGAAAAACCCAGTAGAAGTCTCTAGAATACGAGACAAAAAAGCATACCAAATGCTCGTATTTTAGCGCCGTTTCGTGAATCGAGGTTTATGGATATTAGTGGCAAGTACGTACTTTGAAATTCTACGAACAGTGAAAATTTTTAACATCTTATTTTATTTACTAGGTACTTTAGTTACACAACTACAGACTACACGCTTATATTTGTAGAGACGAATATCTTAGCATGCCATGGATTCACCGTGCAGGTGCCGGGTCCATCGTGTCGCAGAGAGAAAAACTTGTGACAAGAATATAGGCTACATTGCTTTACAGTAGACGTAGAAATATTTGGTATTAGACAGTAATTACTATTCATATTTTATTGTTATAAATGTTAAAATGACCAGCAATGTATGACTTTAAATAGAAAAAAGTATAATGTTAAACAGCAAACAAGGTGATACTTTGCAAATACCGTTACTATATGTAAAAAAATATATATTTATCACAATTACATTGACAAAATGAAGGCAGCACATTTTTTTTAAATTTCTAAACAACCTGTTTAGCAAAAATTAACATTTCTTTGACTTGTTCGACAAAACTATTTAAAATGCACAAGAAATCAGAAAATCCAAATGAATAACAAGCCAACGACTAAGAGTATAGTTTAGCACTAGGGATGTATCGAAACACAAAACAGTAAGCTTGTAATAAACACACCCTTTTGCATCAACAAAAACTTCACAAACAAATACATTCGGCAGTAAATTTTCTATTCAGACAACATGTTTTTCGAGTCCGCCATTCGAAAATAAAGTACAGGCGACAATAAATTCAAAGTATCTTTGCCCGGAGGCGAGACTCGGAGAAAAATATTTATCCCCCAAAAGGTGTATGACCTCATAAAATATTTTGTCCTGGCATTGTCCGGTGTGATAGGAGGACCACCTTAATACGGATTTGTTGGCGTCCTGCCAGCTTAGCGCCGTGTGTATAGTGGTTGAACAAATGTACTGGGTTTTGAACCTTATTGTAATGAGCATAAAGGTCATCGAGTTAAAAAAGAGTTTCACGTTGCTGACCGTACAACTCATGAATTCTACATCCGCCACTAGAGATTTCTGTTGTCACGAATTTGCACCGATTTTGGGTTCTCTCACATTGATAATGCATTCACTTCTTTTATAAGCTCCTGGTCGGCTGGTGGCTTTAGCTCTCAATTTGTACATACTTGAATAAAAGCTAAGCTCGGCTAAATTAAACCACCCTACCCAACGAAACTCCTACGCGTTAATATTTTTATACGTTCGCAAATTACTTTATAGTTTAACGTTCTTTTCAGGCTCTGCGGTAGATGTTTTATTTAAAACACAATGGATCTAAAAGTAATCTGAAGGTTACACAAATTAATATTCAAATTCAAAATTCGTTTTTTTTCATGGAGACTTTGTTTACTAGCCTTTCTAAAATGTCAAGTTTGACTGATTTTAACATTTTAAAATATAGGCGTTTTGCTTTATACCGCATTGCACGAACTCGTACAAGTTCGAAAATTCGGGCATACACCGACATCAGTGACGGGATTAATAATAAATAGTTTAAATTCTAATATTGACTGTTTCTAACGACTCTACCACCGACTACAAATTTATTTTTGAAGGCGCTAAATTATAAATTCGAAATATGCTATAACAACTATAGGGACATATTATAACAACTGTACCACAATATTTTATAATAAAACATGACAGAATGACAAAAATAAAATTACATTACTCAAACGTATAATAACGAAAATGGAGGTTTATAAACGACGCGGCGACAGTCAATGATACTGCAGCTCTGTTTTATATAAACTTTACTCGTCTGCACGTCAAAGGAATAGGGTAAGAGTCCTTAACCCGTCCGCTCTTCACTCGGCTCGCGTGATTTTTATTCTTTTATAGATATTATAAGTTAATTTTACCATTCGGAAACTCTTCACTTGTTTCTTTCCAATTAATTCTTTTGTATAAAGGAAATAGATGCACAAACAAGTTATCGATAGCGAATTCACTGACAAAGCATGTTCTACTAAGGTTATCGTTTGGCAGTGACTATATTCCGGATGAAAGGTAACTAGCTGCGATTTACTTGACCAGACCAACTTTACGTTCCTTCGTGAGTTTATCGTCATGAAAATCATATCAATCATGGAACAACCATAACGTAAATGGTGTTTTCTATCTCTCGACTTTTCGAAGATACCCGTCTTCGCAGGGGAAAATTCGGGTTATGTGGGACTTCTCCACTCAAACCTCCTCGGTGGCCATCCTCAGTGCATATGGGAAGCGCCGAGATCTTCAGTGAACTAAATGAGCAAGGTATTATTACCTATTGCGTCAAAGTTATTTAAATTATTATTACAGATTTACACAAATTTCTTGTGTAATATATGAATGTAAAGATGTGATATTGTTAAATTGACGTTTTTTTTTATTGACTACAAGTTGGCCCTTGACTGCTATCACACCTGATGTTAAGTGATGATGCAATCTAAGATGGAAGCGGACTGATTAGGAGTTGAGTTGAGAGTTGAGCTGACTTGTTAGGAGTAGGATGAAATCCACACCCCTGTCGGTTTCTACACGACATCGTAACGCTTAATCGCTTGGCGGTACGTCTTTGTCGGTAGGATGGTAACTAGCCACGGCGAAAGCCTCAATCTGCCCCGCCGGGAATCGAACGCAGGACCTCCGTCTTATAAATCTACCGCACATTCCACTGCGCCACGGAGGTCGTCAAAACGTCTTTTGTTCATTCATTGAATAATTAAAAGCTTTGATAAATCCACACTACTGACTACCGACTATGACGCATGAGGAGAGATAAATTGACATTAAAGTGGGGCATCATAATTAGATTGTGATAACAAAAAACCCCGTTTCACGTTTGTTGGGTTTTTTCAAACAACATCACATTAGCGGCTTTGCTAGTTTATGTATGAATAATATAATTATAATTGGTAGCATTAACTCACAACATAAAAATCAATGATAATTTTATTTTACATACATCGATGAGATAAGAAAAGGTTCTAAATTTTGATCGATTTTATCGATCGAGTTATATTATCAGAAATTAATTAATTAGCAGGGACATATTAATAACAAGATTATTTAATTACCATTTTTTACTGTAAACTAGCACATAAAAAAATTACATGTTTCTGATTAATGCTCATAAATGTTTGACATTCGCATAGAGGTATAGCCTATTCCGGGAAGTCCGTTTAGATATACGAGTTGTTGTAAGCCGTACACAAGCGCTAAAAAGCCCCGTGCTATTAACTTACTATATATCCAAAAGCAAACAAACTTCACGGAATAGATTCACGGAGCAAAGAAAACGTTTTTTTAAAAAGAAGCACCTTACTTAATATTACTTATACTTAACACAATTGAAGTTTATAACTAACTTAAAGAGAACTTAAAGTTAAGGAGCCAAGTTGGGGACTGACTTAATGTATCGCGAATCTTCCCATGTTTCGAGCATCACGCGCTGGTCCCAGTACTCAGAATGCTGACACTAGGTATTTCGTAATGTCCGTGAGAAAGTTACAGGCTGGGACCCAACCGATTCGCTATACATAGCTAGATCGACTATAATTAACTTAGCAACATAGCTTCCCTATAACCAAGAGGTTGTAATTCGTAACATCGAGTTTGGTAAATAAAGTCAATTTTATTATTTGAATGCATATTTTTTTTATTATACGAAAATAGTCAAATTATATAAACAAAGTTATCACTCTATACTTTTATATTTTATTGGCGAACATGATTCCCTGTGATAGCTCATATCTCATTGGTTTAGCTTTCATATTTATTTAAAGTGTTACCAAAATTGGCACACCCCCAAACTCTTGAGATAATGTTATTGGTTTAAGATTTAAGCTGTAACTTAAATGGTTTTAGCGTTTATAAAATATTAAATATCAATTTCGAAACAATGGCTGAGATTAGCATTCAAACTGTATTGATTAAATAATATCAAATCTTTATATTCTACATAAATGGGGTTTTAGATTGAAATTCTCAAAGAACTGTCCTTCGGGTACAGTTTTTAATCATACTACTGTTGTATAGGCGAAAGTTTGTGTGTGTATGTTTGTTACTATTGCCACTAAACGGCTGGTTACTAGCTAAATTAGCTTACACCCTGAGTTGAACACATGGGCCACATTTTATTTCGAAATTCCGAAAACGAGACCTTGGTGAGTGACAGCGCGGGCGTCCTCTGGTTTAATTAAATCTTACTGATAAAGATTATATATTCGTCGCTTCATTCTTCAGATATTTACCAAGTAGTCCCTTTATCTTACAGGCAACCTCGCACGAGTTCAGAGATGTATATATATTTTTTTTTTTTACTTCCTGCTTTACCTCACTTGCAACTGTTTCATTCCTTTGTCGTTGCGTGGCAACGAGCGCACACACCTATTAAAAATGGCGAAACGTAGTGCACAACAGAAGTTGGAAAAATATAAACGTAAGATTAGAAGATTAGAAACGAATAAGGAGAAAGATTGGCATCGGATACGACGACGTATAGATTCATCTGAAGATGAACACGTTGCAGGTTAGTTTACTTTATTATTACGCACTAAAAATCGCGATTGACTGCGAGTCAATTGTGATAACATAATTAGCTGCGAGCTAATTATGAGCCATGTCTCATGACAACTAAGTAGAAAATATGTGTAATCTAAAATAGATATGCACAGAAACTACAAATTACAAAAAATAAAAAGCCAAATTACGCACTAAAAATCGCGATTGACTGCGAGTCAATTGTGATAACATAATTAGCTGCGAGCTAATTATGAGTCATGTCTCATGACAAATAAGTATAAAATATGTGTAATCTGAAATAGATATGCACAGAAACTACAAATTACAAAAAAAAAAAAAAAGGCAAACGTGTGCTATACCCATTTTTTCGACCGCTCAAATATCGTAATATGTTTTTGTAGATACGAGCGACGTCGAACCACAAGAGGGTCCATCTACTCTTCCTTACGAAGAAGGCCCGTCAGTGGCAGCTCCTGCCCTGCAGGAAATATCAGACATCACATCGGATGCGGCGGTCCCGTCAGCGGAGTCAACCTCGGTGACTTTAGACCCGGAGCTACTATCTGCGTTGGGATCTTATACATCGAGGGGTTGGCTAAAGATGATAAAGATAAGCTTATGAAAGAACATCTTATACCCACCAATTGCAAATTATTGCAAGCTCCGAAGTTAAATGTGGAAATTTCTGTCGCCGTATCAGATATAGTTAGAGGACGAGACAAAAAATTGTTTAATTTTCAACAACAATTAGGAAACGGTACCGCAGCAATAAATAAAGCAATGGACAATTTGCTCAAATAAAATAATAAAGTTCTTGCTTTAAAACATTTAAGCGACGGTTGTCGCTTGTTATCTGATTTGCATCACTCTTTGACCAAAGATAGAATAAAATTAATAACCCCAAGACTGGAAAAGAACTTCCTACATGTCATTCAAGACTCAGAACGCGATGATACCCTATACGGTAACTCATTATCTGAAAAAATAAAAGCCAGTAAGGTCATTGAAAAACAAGGATCTCAGATAAGAAAAACTATAATAAATCAGAACAATAAGCCGCCGGTCACACACTCTGTCAACCAGGGAAACTGGCCAGGACCTCCTCGCTACCCGTCGAACAGGGGGGGGCAGGGAGGTCAAAAGAGACCACAAGTGACGTCACGTCGGTCATTTCCATCGCAGTCTCAAGCGACAGCGAAGAGCTCCTACGCATCGAAAACTCGTGCGCCACAACAAAAATAACTCAGGTACATGCTGGCAGAATATGATTTTTCATTAATTCTTGGCGTCAGATAACCAAGAACACAATCGTGTTATCATGGATAAAACACGGTTTTGAAATTCCCATTTGTTCTCGAGTCAATCAGCCTAATGCACCACGGTCTAACTTCACTCTCGATGAGGCTATAGATATGCATATGGCAATTAATAAAATATTAGAACTAGGGGCTATATCACGTTGCACCGCAACTCATGACCAGTATATATCGAAAATATTTTTAGCACCTAAAGCTAATGGGGGCAAGCGGTTTATTTTAAATTTAAAATCACTAAATAAATTTATTACAAAAACACATTTTAAAATGGAGGATTATAGGACGGCCGCAAAATTAGTTCCCGAAGGCGGGTTTTTAGCTACAATTGATCTAAAAGAAGCCTTTTTACTAGTTCCTATATTCGCATCCGATCGAAAATACTTACGGTTTAATTTTCAAGCCCCTTATTCTAACAGTTTATGTACATACCAGTTCAATTCTATGCCGTACGGCTTATCCGTGGCACCAAGAGTGTTCACAAAAATTATGAAAGAGGTTATGGCCTGTCTTCGGAAACAGGGACACAAATCTGTAATATATCTAGATGACATATTATGTGTAGGTAATGATTACGAGGAATGTATAACCAATGTACGCAAAACCCTAAAACTTTTGGAATGTTTAGGTTTCGTAGTTAATTATGAGAAAAGTTCATTAAAACCATCTCAAGAATGTAAATTCTTAGGATTTATATATAATACACATGATATGTCTTTGTCATTACCTATTGAGAAACGCAACAACATTCACCAGTTAGTCGAACGTTTTTTAAGTTTTACAAAATGTACAATTCGCGAGTTTGTGCAAATAATAGGGATCTTGGTAGCAGCTTGTCCAGCAGTTCGATACGGCTGGCTTTATACAAAATTGTTAGAACGGCAGAAATACCTAGCATTACAACAACATAATAGTAATTTCGAACATAAGATTATCATTTCTCAAATGGTCTTAGAAGACCTTAACTGGTGGCGTAATCATGTTTTTACATCTGGGTCCTATAAGAAATCAAAGTTATAGAAAATAAATATATTCAGATGCCTCTAGAACAGGTTGGGGTGCTGTCTGTAACGGTGCAAAAGTCCACGGTAAATGGAAAGCCGTAGAGATGAAGCACTATATAAATTACTTTGAACTTTTAGCCGTATTTTTAGGTTTAAAAAGTTTCGCCAGTAATGACGACAACTGTACAATATTGCTGAAAGTAGACACCACCACAGCAAATAGTTACATAAACCGCCTAGGGGGAATCCAGTTCCCGCATCTAAACAATCTGGCCAGATGTATTTGCCAGTGGTGCGAGGAGCGTAATATTTGGTTGTTCGCTTCTTATGTGAACATAAAAGACAATTATGCTGACGCAGAATCTAGGAAGATCAACCCTGATAAAGAGTAGGAATTATCAGATCACGCTTATAATACTACAAAAAGACACTTTGGCTGCCCTGATATTGACTTCTTTGCTTCTCGCAACAATGCCAAATGCGATTCGTTTGTTTCCTGGAAACCAGAACCAGATGCTTAAGCTGTAGATTCTTTCACGGTAAATTGGAAGTCTAAATACATCTACGCGTTCCCGCCTTTTTCCTTAATTTTAAAATGTTTACGCAAGATTATCGAAGATGGGGCCAAGGGAATTTTAGTTTTCCCCCATTGACCTTCACAACCACGGTACCCATTTCTACAAGATTTACTAGATTTCCATATACTTTATCTGAATCCTAGTAAATTCCATCCCCTGCACACCAAACTTACCCTGGGTGTCGCAAGGCTTTGCGGACGGCATTCAAACGCCGGGGAACTCCGCCCCACTCGTTAAACCTCATGATGGCTTCGCTAGCAGACAACACTATCAAACAGTATAACGTGACATTGAAGCCTTGGTGGCAGTTTTGTTCTTCACACAATATTGACGTTTTTGGTGGTTCAAAAACATCGGTTATTTCTTTTCTAACCGAGCAATTCAATAAGGGTTGTTCATTTGGTTCCCTCAACAGCCATCGTTCAGCTCTGTCTTTGATTATGGATTTTAACGTAGGTTCCGATGATTGTATAAAACGATTACTGAAAGGAGCTTATAAACTGAAGCCTAATAAGCCAAAGTATACTTATACTTGGGATCCACAATTAGTGCTTAATTACGTGTCAAATTGGTACCCGAACTTGGAGTTAAGTATCGATAGAATTACCAAAAAATTAGTAATTTTATTAGCACTTTGCACAGCCCATAGGGTACAAACATTATCTCTTATTAAATTAAATAATATATCAATTACTTCAAATGGGGCTAAGATAGCGATAACAGACATTGTTAAGACGTCCGCTCCGGGACGAGATCAGCTAGTTTTATTTCTACCCTTCTTTCGCGATAATGAAAACATATGTCCCGCTTCAGTCCTCAAGGATTATATTTTTGTAACAAAAAATATTAGGACCACGATTATAGGAAACCTCCTAATAACTTATAAGAAACCACATAAAGCCGCCACAGCTCAGTCTATTAGTCGATGGATTAAGCAGATGCTGGCAGAAAGCGGCGTGGACGTGTCCACGTTCAGTGCACACAGCACGCGACACGCAGCCACATTTAGCCTTTGCCCGATTTTATGACAGGCCAATTTCGAATGATGACGATTTTGCAAACGCAGTTGTTTGCTGTAGTTGATTAACTATTTACATAATAGTTAGCAGTTATTGTTGATTCTTATAATAATTCGAGTGTTTGATTGTGATTTTGTTCACGTTTCGTTTTCATAAATAAAAAGATATGTATATTACCAGAACAAAACTTGTTTCTCTAAAAATCTACTTGGTAAATATCTGAAGAATGAAGCGACGAATATATAATAAATGATCAAACGAACTTCCTGAAGTGAAGTTCGATCATTATTATATGAGTCGCTTCATTCGAAGATATAAGAACCCTCCTCACCCATTATAAAACCACATTTCATAAAGTTCTGTGCTTTTAACCCTAAAAGTTTTGTTCTTAACGTATCTCTAAAAGAATGAAACAGTTGCAAGTGAGGTAAAGCAGGAAGTAAAAAAAAAAAAAAAAATATATACATCTCTGAACTCGTGCGAGGTTGCCTGTAAGATAAAGGGACTACTTGGTAAATATCTTCGAATGAAGCGACTCATATAATAATGATCGAACTTCACTTCAGGAAGTTCGTTTGATCATTTATTATAGTAATGTAGCACAATAAAAACAAAATATGTTAAAACATGTCAATAGGTATTACTTAAAAAAAAAATAATTACATACCAGATTACTAACTAATATTAACTTGAATCCTTAACTAAAGACTAACTTATGTACTTGTAGTTCTATATTAGTTTTTTTTTAATTAATTGATATTATTTTTATACCAATTTCCAAATTGTTCCTTTATGAGCAATCATTATTGTTCTTGTCCGAAAACTATTCTTTTATATTCATCATTAATTTCACTATCTGTTAAAACTAAATTCATTCTGACATCCATGCCGACTGCTTTAGGCACGTTGAACGGTCCAGCGCTTATAGCATCGCATCCGACACTGTTTTCTTTACCAAATGTAACCTTATAGGGAAACCGAATCTCTAAATTTCCCTTCTCAAACGTCCACGTAGCGTCTTCCAATTTAACCATTGCCGGTACCATCTTTAAGTCTTCCAAGATCAGATCTTCATTGTCTTCAACAGTAGTTTGAACTAGACGATGGAAGACATTAACAGTGATAGTGTAGTTGTCAGTTTCACTCAGTGAATAGGTAAGGCTGTACGCATTGTCATCGTAAATTTCTTTTGTTGCTATATTACTGTTTTTGTTACACAATCTTTGCAGTTTAATTTCCGCTTCGATGAAAGTATTTTTAATGTCATCTATATCTGTATCGGTGTGTCGATGTCCGCAAAATCTGGCTGTGTTTCTTGTCTTCTTTCTCCAAGAACAATGCCTTCTGTGATGATGCTCCCAATGAGCACTCACTAACATAAATATTGCCAACAAGAACAATATTTTAAACATTTTGCACGATATTCTTGATTCAATGAATACGGTTATCTTGTGTCAATGGTGAGGAGATAACTGACGAGTAAACGCATAATTAAATGTAATAATAATATATTTGTGATAGCTACTTCCTCTTGTGGTCACATACATTAAATGACCATCAAAAAGTAATCAAGAGCGAATCGGAGTAGAGTTTAGAGGATTGCGTACTAAATTTTGTATATGTTTCCGAAAAAATATGTTCTTTTAATTTCCTTTAAAATTGAATTGCTTTAAAATGCACCCAACCTGAACCGGAGGCTGGTATAAGCCTGGGACCGTTGACTGGTCCTTCCAGTAGACCTCAAACAATGGCACGCATTGTTGACTCGAGTAGGAGATGCAAATACAGTGACTGACATAATAGGTACACTCACTTAAATGTCGCTTGTGCCCGAGTCGCTCTTATCGTGTTTTCTTAGGAAAGTCCAAACCTTTGATCTCTTCTTTTACAATAAACGACTATTATTTTATACAATACATGTTATATCATGCTAAATTATTTCATTAAATTCAACTTTTACCGTCTATAAATAATACTTCAATACATATAATTGTATAAGAGATATTCTTTTTCAATTTTACAATACGGAATCCTGTATCGATAAGATATTAAAAATCATGGAATAATAATAAACGTCCTCTTTATAGCAAATATAATATGTTATTTGAGTAGGTGTATTGTTTACGAAATTCGGATGTTTTTTATTGCGAGTATTTTTCAATTGATAGAAAAAGAGGTTCCATAAGACAATAATTTGAAAAACAAGAATACGAAGTCTCCGAATCCGCTATAATTTAAATTTTTGACTTATATCCATCATTCTCTATCCACTAAGGAAAAAATAAGCAAGCGTCTTCATCTGCGCAAAAAATACATAACATCTTATAACATTTCAATTGTCAAGAAAATTAAAATATTTAATTTTTGCAGCAAACAAATAATTCTGATTTTGATTCCAATTAATGTCTGGCAAATAGTTCCTCTTAACTAGGAGTACAAAACGGTTTGTCATCTTTTTTTCTAAGAAAAAAGTCACGCACATTTTTCTCCTTTGCGTGTTATTGAAAGGTTGTAATCATTGATTGATAAATTTTAAATCGCTTGCTGTAATACACAAATTTTCGCAAACGAAGTCACGGGCATCTACTAGTACCACATGTATAAGTAAGATACCCGTGCGAAGTTGGACTAGTTACTCTTATAAAGCGCCCTATCCGAATCTGATTACATTTGCTACATACTTCCTTTGCCCGTAACATCAACATTTTCATTTTCGTCACGTAGCCGTAATTCTGCCTCGGATAGATCGACCGGCCCGACCCTGGGATTAAGGGCCTACCTTTCCAATGAAATATCAAAACGTTTCACTTTAGTACATATAAAAAAAGTCAAGTTAAAAAATGCTTCTTATCTTTTGATTCGATTTTTTTGTTTCGTTTGGATGGTTCGATTGAATCGTAGTTAAAACCTAAAGGAACAATTGATATCGAATTCATCGATTAAGTTATGTTGTAGTAACAATAGATGTTTACATTGGACCAGCCTTGTTTATGTTGAGTAAACTTTAGTATCGTTGTAATAGCTACTTTTTTCTCTCATTTATTTATATTCACAACTTTTTAATATTTATAAAAATATCTTTTCAATAATATTGAAATTGATGCTCAGAAGTTTGAATGCTTAAAATTTGAAATATTTGATATTATAATTAAAAATACTAGCTCAATTATTTCCATTACTTATAGTTTAATAGATTTGATTGTCACTGAATAGTCCTACATTGTCAAAGGAATTTTCAATCTGACATAATGACGACAAACAATATTATTCAACTTCGAATTCTGCTTCTTTGAAGACGTTTTAACTAAGATAAAATCATTAAAACTGTTTTAATATTATACATGATTGATTTGATTATAATATACACATTTATATATCTATGCCCTCTCCTGTAAGGAGGGAGGCCGGGCCCTGTAGTGGGCCTTTAATAGGCCGATAATGATGATATATCTAAAATTATTTGTTTTCCCGATTTTGTATTAACACGTTCATACAAAGTTAGTCAACAATTTTTAAATGGCATTTATGTCAATTGGAACAAGATTACTATTGTCGTTATCCCACTAATAAAATAAAACAAACCAATTAAACTTTCAGACCAACTTCCCGAATAGATAGTATTTAAGTCAACTTATGTGTAACAGATAAGTCAACTTAGGTGGGCCCTTATCACATATGTGATAAAACAGAAAGTTTTCTTGATTTAAGTGAAAAAGTTCTCGAGATTAGGTTATTGGCCGAATTTATTGCGAAGGCGATAAAATGTAGGTACACTTTATCTTATTGAAATTTTTATTTAATAATGTATTTTATTTTGAGTGTGAAACCTAATCTCGGCAACAGATATGAACCTTTTTTACTCACTAAGGTACTTACTTGCCTTTCTAGTGTTAGAAATTTGGTTCCCATAACCTAATAAAGCCTAATAAACCTTCTCGATAAACTCATAAACGACGAAACGGGGTGATTATTGGAGAAGAATAATTTATTATATAATTTGTCAAGGATTTATTTCAATTGCCTGTATAACGATAATTGTTGAAAGTGTCGAAAAATTTTAAACCGCCCACATATCAACCTTATAACATAACATTAATTTTTGCGTCGGAGGTCAAAATCCTTCTAAACCTACACATGTGGTTGCAAATGTAAAGTATTTAACTGTAGCGCGGGTAGAACGTGTTCACTAAACGAGGCTCACTAGCCCCTTTACATTAGAGCTGGCTCGCCGCCAGGTAAATGGAAAACTACTGGCTCCTTAACTTCTCAGTGCTGTGGGATTTAGGTTCACTACACTCGTATAGTTTAATGATTTGTTGCACAGTGGTTAGTAAACCGTGTGGTGCTAAGTTCCAGTATTGGATGAAGTTAACAAAGTATGCCTAAGTTAGTGGATAATAATATGGAGGATAATAATAAAGAGATATAATTCTTTCATACATTGTTTCGTTATATCTCAAACAGATAAAGCAGCGTTTTCGATTAAAGCTCCCAGGCTTACATTTCTCCGACTTTTCCAACAATTATTGTAATGTTTCACTTAATTTACATAAAACCTTAACGAATTATATAATAAACCATACTTCTTCAGCAATCACTCCTTTATGTTCCGTATGAGTTATTTTGTACGCTATTTTCCTCTAAAAAAACGACGAATCCATGGACTTAAGTCGCAGGTTCGACATAAATCATCTATGTTCGGGTTATCGTGGCTCTACAATGTTCAATTTCGAAGTGAAATTTGACGCTTGCATGCGTTCAATTTTTGCAAAAGTATACCTAAATGAATATACTACACAATATATGTGATCTTTGATGCATACCTACTGTTTAAGGTCATCGACATAGAGTAAGGGACAGCTCAGCATCCCCGCGAAGGCGAACGCCTAGTGAGGGGATTCAGGCCCAAGTAATAGTAAGTAAGTTCCTCTATTATTAATTTTAGAGGAACTTAACCTATCGCCCTGGAGCTACTACAATCTTTACGTAGTGTGGAATGCTTTACTTATAGTTTTTACTTTGTAGCAAAAACTTTTATTGAAACAAATAGATAAAATACCTGGAATTTGCACACGGACACAAATATCTCTTCAAGAGACTTCTACCAGTGACGTTAGCACTGTAGAGATTTAAAGAATTCATTTAATTGTATAGCTAACTTCCTACGTTCGCCTCTATTTCCTGCCACGTATTATTTTATCTCTCGACTTTATATTGGCCGACGGCCGAGTGGTGCATGACCCTGCTTCTGCGTCCTAGGCTGTGGGTTCGATTCCCACATCTGGAAAATATTTATGTGATGAGCATGGATATTTTCCAGTGGGTGTTTACCTATATATTATAAATTTTTATGTATAATATGTATAAAAATATTCATCAGTTATCATAGCAGCCATAACACAAGCTACTTACTTTGGAGCTGTAAAGCGATGTATGTGGTTGTCCTATATTATTTATTTATTTATATTAATTAGTAACAAATGTTGTTTGACTCCAGTATAATTATAATGTGAAAAAATTGTCCAAGAATAGGTTTTAAGTTTTACTATCCATCTACCTAGTTAATCTACAAGAATCAATGTATTCTTTATGTGGAAATATAATAAATACTTATTAGTTTATAACTTAATTTACGAGTAGATTTTTAAATGCGTTCAAATTCAAACAATCTTATACGTTCTGCAACTCAGACAGTGGAAATTTAATTTAAGATAAAATATATGGATGTTTGAGCAAAATTTCCAAAGTTTTCATCGCCATAACAATATCTCTTGCGTTTAATGATATTTTGTTACTTGGCGAATGTTCAAACGCATTAGCAGAAGTGGGTGCAGCTCCTATACATATTCGTGAATTTAATGACAAAACTTTTGCTTTATTGTAGTTCTATATTTTAAATATACGTTTATTATTTCTAAAATACAAAATAAGATGTAACTTTGTCGTGTTTATAAAATTATTATTATATTTTTGGCTGAAGATGTGTGCTGAGTGAACATTAATACTTAATAATACAACTAACAAAATAGGAAATGGCTCTGTTGTTTCTTATAAAAATCAATTCAAATTAGTTTATTTTAAATTAGCTTACTTTACAAGCACTTTTGCTTACTGGTATCTTCCTTGATATTTTTTTTTAATTTACGTTATTAAGTGTATGACAGAAACGTCACTGTCAATGAAATGTCATTGTTAAAAGAGAAGTCAAGTAACGTCAACGTCACTGCTAGATTGCATAATTGTTTTACCTTTTAACAAAGTCACAAAACTTGTGTGAATTATCGATATTTTAACGATTTCTGAGTTATATTATACTTAATGTAGAGTTTGTAACATAATTTAAATATAGCTTTTTATAGTAGTTATTTGTAACGTTACAAGAAACAGTTTTGTTTCATATACTTATCACAATTTTATTTTTCTTTACAACTTTATTTTATTTTTATTTAATTGTTGCACGTAATAATATATATTATATAACAATTTTATCTACATAGAAGGTTAGCGATATAAAATAACTTAATCAAATCTAATAAGTTAAGTTATAAATATTGAAATATTTTTAGCATTTGATTTGTTTTTAATCGAAAGTATATTTTTTTTTGTTTCTTTGCGTGCATTTTAAGAATTGAGCTTTTACTAAATCAAAAATATGAACAGGTCCAAAAGTATTGCCATCTTTTGCCAAATGACATTAGTTTTGGAGCTGGTGTTTTTATTAATCTCACGGCCTTGAGTTGTAGCCCTTTTGAGCGTTCACATTTGTTTAATTAAGCAGCGTTTTATAGACGAAAGAAACAAATAAATAAAAGTTACCCGTTCTGCCAACTTTGTAGTTGCTGAAAAAAGTAAAATATATATGTAATTCCATTCGAAATCATGCAACAACTCTCACCTATTGTACATAAGAACGTCCGGTTTCCAAAGTTTGTTCGGTGTGATGCGCAGATCTTTGACTCCGCCATAGTCACTGTCGTTCCACCTTAGGTTGTAATCATTCCATTCCTGTCGCACACAGAGAAACATGTATGAAAAAAACAGAGAGCAATGTTTTAACTGATCTTCATCGACGGGTCTATCTAAAGGCTGAGTGAGTGCACTCTGAGAAGCAAGCGCCACAGATAAATTACTTTTGATAAAGTCAAAACAGGATAGACGTATATTTCCATCCCTTTTGAACATATTTATTGTCATGTTGAATCTGTAATGCGCTTGCAACTAATAATACACCCAACCAACTGTATTCTTTTATGAGAAGAAAATTATCTATGTCAAATAAATGCGAATTAATATATTCGATATCCAATAAATTGAAAAGCTTGTGCTTAAATTGCATAACTAAAATTGGATATGGGATTACATTCGAAGTGGTGATGTTGCCAAACTGTGTCACAAGTTTAAGGAAGATATCAGTTACAATAAACAGTTAAAAATACGATTTGAATGCTATAACTATACAATTGCAAGGCCGTACTGCAAGCTATGCAATTGTTAAGGCAACGGTATATAAAGCATTTATAAGACTTTAATAGCACTGAGAAAGTTATTGTTAATTCTGTATAGGAATGTCGTGGACAATAGTTTAGCGATGTTGCCAACTCTAGTCCTATAATACAATTACTATCTAAACTATTATTTGGTTGCATACAAATATTAAAAATAAAATAAAAGGGACAGTCTTATGATACTTAACAGAACCAAAAACACGGACTTATATTTGCAGATATATACCTTGTACCTTGTACTCAAACCTATTAAAAGTGAAAAATTAGAATCGAGAGCCTATTTTCCGCACTCTTAATTAGATCCTATTTTTTAATTTATTAATTGGTACCACACTTACTGTTAAATATAGGTCCGTACAAAAAGATATTATTTTTTAAATATAATATTTAATATTTTGTGTACAACCTAACAAGCTTAAAGGCAAACGCACGTTAAAAAGATGCAATACAGAAACCTAAGAACGTTGAAAATTATAAGGATGTTGTGACGTAAAAATACGTTTCAGAATTTCAAATACCGTATACACCGTAAAACGTGCTAACATTGTGTGCGCTTACCTTAAAATATTTATTGAATCCTCACAACAGATAATAAAAATGTTGGAGGATACAAACGGTATTCGAAATGCGCGCGAAACAGAGTTCCTGCACTTTTATGCGCAGTGTAAAATACACTGTTATTTTGAATATCGAATACAATTTGTACATTCTATAAAACATGTGATTTCGAAGGAATTGTGTCATAAAGCCTGTTGGAATGAATTTTGAACGATTTTTCTTTCTAGTAATGAATAGTTTTCTAAATTTTAAGCTGAATATTTCTTTCTTTTCCTTCATTGTGTCATTCTTACAAGATCAGTTATATTATTGCCCAATCAAATTAAACATTTTCGTTCGCCCGAATGTCTTTCGACTTCGACTAAAGATTCGATATTATAAATATTTTTTTATAATATCGAATTATTAAGATGAAGGTACGAGAATATGTTACAAACATATATTTTTTAATTAAGCATAGGTGCAAACCCGGGTGCATCCCAGTAGTACCCCATACCGTAGTTCTATAGAACTGTTAGGATATTTTCCGTGCTGTCAAATTATGTCCCAACAGTTCTATATTGTACTGTAGTATAGTCTTTGCTCTTGACTTTACTTATAGCATATAAGTTATAAACTTTATATTATTTTCATTGATATTTCATTTTGTTTTTAACAAAAAATGTCCCTTGCGACAAAAGCTAAGTTGTTAAAATCAAGTAGTTGTGTCTAAAAAAATATTCTCTTATTTTAGAAGTTACAGGGGGGACACATTTTGCCACTTTGGAAGTATCTTCCGCGCAAACTATTCAGTTTAGAAAAAAATTATATTAAAAACCTCAATACCATTTTAAAGACGTTTTGTGCAATTTTAGCAAAGCTGTAATCGATATAGTATGTTTATAGATACTCTCAAATTTGAGTGGACATTTATTATTGCAATCAAAAGATTTTAAAAACTATAGACATTGTATATGTAACGTACAAACAATATGTTACAAACATATATTTAATTGATATGGTGTATCAACAGTTCTATAGAACTAAAATTAGAGGGTACTACTGGGATGCACCCGCAAACCCCAACTACTGAAATACAGCCCAGTTGATCCACAATAAGCCATAATTTATTTTTCTAACACGACTAGTATTACAGGGCACCATTTCACAAGCCGCACATGTAAGTTGTAAGTTTCAAAATTCCTTCCAACTAATCTACACGCACCATACGGGCTACAGAGGCATGCGACAACTGAGTGCCTCGACACAAGTGAAACAAAGTGCTGGAAACTTCGCTCGCTCGCCACTTATTACAAAAGTTACCAGGAACTTAGTGCCAATATTACAGCAATGTTTACGACCGTTTAAAGTAGACGGTGTCGTCACGATGTCGTAACATGTAGTTCTAAATATATTCTTCTAAACTGGTAAAATCGCTGTTCAATAAAGTCAAACATCTAACATTTAAATATCTCTATATTGAAATTATAAACTAATTTATTATTTGTATAATTTAATAGAAATATTCCAGTAAAATAAACTTTATAGTAAAATGTTTAATTTTTATGTAACATTATTGTACAGCATTCGTTTCACACAAGTGACACTTATTTGGACTCTTTTCTGACATATTTTAAAACTACCTTGTCTATAACTTATAAAAATGCTAAAAGTTCTGAAAGTTTTTTCGGTTGCGTGTCGTCACCGACGCTGTAATAATGTGCATTTTAAATGACGTTGATGCTTGCCTTGAAAGCCCGTACGGTTAAAGCGAGACAGATGTAAGTCTAGCTCGTTTCCTCCTTATTTTGTTCTCAACACAATAGAGACAATAGCTGTTGCATACACCACAGACATAATAGCTGACTACAAAATATGTATGAGTGACCTGTCACACAAATAATTATAAGAGATTCTCTTTATAAAAATAGAGCAATAGTAATAGTGGCTCTATCTATTATATCTATGGTAAGAGCAAGATGTATATCTTGTTTTGTCATAAATACAAAAGAAATATGTTCAATTATACATTGATTTAGAAAATTGTTTCAATTAGTTGTTGTGTCTTTGATATTACATTTTCTTTTATGACAAAACAAAATCATTGCATTAATAAAGTTATAGTAATTTAAATATCTTTATGTTAAATTAAGTCATGTCACTTAAAAGTAATAAATATTCATTTTATATCTAAAACAACTATCATAAAGCTAAGAATTCAAAAGATATAAAAAATAGTAAATGTTCTAAACAGTTAAAAAAAACTGAAACCACTGTCCAAAAACCATCAAAATATTTTGCCGTTTTTGAAAGTAGATAAAACGAAATTAAATGTAATTAATATAATGAAAGTATAGTCAAAGAAGAATCAGTTGATAAGACGAAAATACTATGAACAAAGTCTTCATGCCTGTATTCATGCAAACCAAATGCTCACAAAATAATACACGGATATACAAAAGCGCACACAAGATGGAAAGGTTATTGACCGCTCTCGAAGATTTTTGTTATTAGGAACCAGGTGACTACTCATTTTGGAATAAACTAAAGCTGCCATTTTGGTAAATGCTATAATAGTACTTATTTAAAACTGCCATCAACGCACTTTTAATGTTTGAACAAAATAATTCAATGTTAAAACAACAACTTAAAAGTGCGTGACAGCATGATTATTATCTTTTAATTAATGGATAATTATGAAAAAGAAACAAACCAAAACGAAAACTATGACATTCCATTTGGATTAAAACAAACGGGTAAATAAGAAATCGTCAAACGATCCTTTTTTAATGTAATCCTATTTAACATTCACAATAGTCTACTGATTAAAAACGTTCCAAATTTGAAAGAGGTTGGGAAAATTTTGACATTTGCACAACAATGGCCGCCAATATGGCGTCGTTCTTCAAATTGTCTTTCACAACCGATCAGCGTGGCCATGCAAGTCGCAGAGCTTAATAAACCCTACAATGTCATTGCGAAACAAAAAACAATAACAGCGGGCATTTTGGGATGTGCAGAATAAATTTACAGTGAAATTCACATCGCATCCTCCATAACATAATATACAATGTGCAGTATACTTTCTATATTTTTGTTAACTTAAAACATAATGCTTAACAAACACCGCAAAATGTTTTGTTGTTGTTTCTGTTGAATTAAGTTTATTTGCTTTTTACCTATACACTTTATTTTTTAATTTATAACTCTTATTAAATGCATTGCAGGTTACACGGCAGTTCGAAGTAAAGCAGAACGCGCAATTTATTCGGCAACTATTAATAAAGATTGCAGTTGTTATAAAATATTAACTACAACAAGTTCAATTCACTTAAATGTCACTAAAGTTAAAGTTAAAGAAAACTTTAGCAACGATCAATTTGAAACTTTTCAGACAATGGCCAAGGACAACATTGCACCAAAGTCTCGTTTTAATCAAGATGTTTTTGCAGTCGGTGCTGCGAATAGTTCGCCAATATTCACAAACTTACCTGAAATAGAACAAGTGACACTAAAGAAGTTGTACCATCCAATACTTAGAAACTAAAGTATAAATTAGGTACCCAAAAGAACCAAGATGCTAATCAACAAATGACAGTCTCATGATGGGATGCATACAGGGACTACCGCTAAACTACACGAGCTGGAAGTTAGCGCAATGATCAGGATGTTAGAAAAACACTAAACAATATCCATACAGGTAAATATATCAAAACTGCCGCATACGCCACAATGCAATGCAATTTTCAATACAGATAAAAGAGAAATCAAGGATAGAGTCAACATAAAAAAGGAATCGAGAAATTAGGAAATAAAAGTAAAAGAAGTCGAACACAAAGTTAGAAATTTTATCAAGTGTTAATTTAGGTTCATTTTTTAATCACACTTACCAATGACAGCCATATATTGGTTATAAGTAGTTGATTCTTCTCGTCCTATTTGGTTAGACGATGTCAACATAAACAGAGAGAAAGGGCGCAGTCAGTACAATATTCTAAACAGCAGTGCCACTGGGGGGCCACGAAACAGAGGGAGCGGGCGAGGCGCGAGGGCCTCGGCTACAGGCGCTCGCGGCTCGCCCCACACACAATCTAATGTTAGGCGAAATGACGGTACAACAATTTAACACCGACTCTCCATGCGACAATATGCCGCGATGGCGGCGCCCTCTAGCCGCTCCCGCCTCCTGTAATCGTTGGTCGAAAGTGCTCAGTGACTTATCAGATAGCCGGTCATTTCAAGATCGGTGCGGCCCAAATTTACTGTGAAAGCGTGTCAAAGATAGAGATTGATTGTGTTTGCATAGGAAAGTTTACCGTCGAGATGATTCCAAGGGCGGGTACGGCGAAGGCGCCGGGCCCGGCTCCTACCACTTACCAAGTTAAGCCAGACGTTCGTTGTGAGGATTTGATTTTTCTCGTCCTTATTTTGTAAAATGAACGCGCGGTGACGCAAGAAAGGAACGAAAAAATCATCATGAACATTCACAATTCCATTTCTACAAGTTCTACTTCGCTGACGTTTCAGCACAAGCTTGTTTATAATATTGACAATTGTTTAATCACTCGAGATTATAATAACGTTAATGGAACAAATACAAACACATTAATTGTGTCCTGATTAAATGCGTAGTGTCGTTCTCATAACAAACTTAAGAGATACTCGTATGATAATGTATGCTTGCATCGCCGAGCATGTAATTGTCATTGATGTGAGTTTTTTTGAGTACTCTATCTGAGCAAATATTTGCGTTGAGTTCCTTTATATTAAAAATATTTATAAAATATAAAAAAACAATAATCAATCTTAATATTCATTTTAAGTTCAACACTAATAAACATCAATTAAAAAATATACCAATCCTTATATTTGGCAACCAATTTAAGTTAAAACCTACACTGTTCCATAAAAGATCCGTTGAATATTCTAGTTAATTCTACTTACCTTTGATGCCTTATTAATATTAATTTCTTATTAAAATATTCTATCTGTACATATCTCGGAGTAAGATCGCTACGCTTTGCTTACCAAATCCATGATCAAGTATCAAATACTTGGTATATTAGGTAATTTATTATCGTCTCAATTTTATGCTAAAATTTGACTGGGTTTATTAATTTTACTATCGACTGAATTATATCCTATTATTTAATTTATACCTTAAAAGTTCTTTTAGTGTTATTTTATACCAAATATTGTAGTAAGATTTCTTAATTATAAATAATTATACTTCATTTGTTAAATAAGCACTTGTATATCATAATTTGTAACATTTACATTTACGTATCTTACATAAAGCGATATATCAACAAAATTAAAACATCCAATTAACATTAAACAAACAAATTGTAACCTTTATAATGACGATTTCAGTAAAATTTTAATTGAATTCCAAAGGTTTCTAGACTCTACTATGTACTCAACTTTTCTTTTTTTTTATTAAGTTGGCCCTTGACTGCTATCACACCTGATGTTAAGTGATGATGCAGTCTAAGATGGAAGCGGGCTAACTTCTTAGGAGTAGGACGAAATCCACACCCCTTTCGGTTTCTACACGACATCGTACCGGAATGTTAAATCGCTTGGCGGCACGTCTTTGACGGTAGGGTGGTAACTAGCCACGGCGAAAGCCTCCCACCAGCCAGACCAAGACAAATTGAGAAAAATCTCAATCTGCCCCGCCGGGAATCCACCGCGCATACCACTGCGCCACGAAGGTCGTCGTCAACTTAAATTAGTAATTCAATACCAGCAAACACGAATGAAACAGAAATATAGTTGGCGTTAGACGCTTATTAATTCTGAAACATTTACAATATGTACTAGTAAAATAACGCGAGCACAGGTCAAGTGTGATAGCATTCAAGGACCAACTTGTAGGCATTAAAAAAAAGTAAGTACTGTATAGAGTTCGTTTAGTTACATCAGTTAGCTTGCGGTTGAGATTGATTCAATCGTCGCTATCCACCGTATCGATACTGACCTTTTATGTTCACATTTCACACCAAGATTGCGCATCTGAGAAAAGTCTAAAGGTCGAGGATCAAACTCATAATAATGACTCTTTAACTGTAAAGTTTTTCACACTTAAAATATAAAGATACATAAGGCGTTGGCTAAGAACGTAATCTAACTATCTGTTACGGCAATTTTTTAAACTTCTACTTTTATTTTAATCACTTCTGAAATATTTAGAATATTAGTAAAATAATGTTAAGTGCAGTTCAGTAAAGTGCTGTGTAGAGTTCGTTAAATTGCATCAGCCGGCATGCGGTTGGGATTGATTCAATCGTCGCCATCCGTCGTGTCGACACTGACGCGGCGCGACACTATTATGTCCCATTTACACGGGACCGCATGAAAGCTGTTGTGATTCCGTACACAATTCCCCGCTATTCGCTCGGTGGAAATTTAAAAATAAAATAAATTCCACCATTGTGATTTTTGTTCTTTAAAGTTTTGGTAACGAGTATTTGTTTTTCCATAGTGTTCCGGTTATAAAAACAAGTGTTTTAATGCTTGCTAAAACTGACTTTGAATATGTCGTAATGTTTGACTAGCGAATGTATGCAATTTTATTCACGTACAAACCTTGTACTAAAACATTCTTTTTAAAATTATACACATAAACCCTTTTTTTACCCGACTGCCAAAAATGGATATGTTTTTGAATCATTGTTTCTATTGATGGAAACCACATTCAATCCGTTGCGAAATATCTAATTATATGAAAGAAATCTTAAGGAAACAATAAAATCAAAATTTTGAAAGAGCACCTTTTTGTCAAACTTTGTCAAAAACTCATTGAATGACAAGAGAAATTATTAGTTAGTGTCTTATAATAAACTTAAAATTATTCACGGAACAACGACCAAATATTGTTTCTAAATATAGATAGGGTGTCAGTTTGTTTGTTCACGTAAAACTCCGTCGAGTCGTTTTAAATTTTCCTATTTATAATGCTAATTGGATAAACAGTGCTGTAGACGTAACAATAATTTGATGCTTAATACATAGTATACTTAACTAATTAATTAATTACAAACGGAGCCCGATACAAAGTTAAATAACGTAAGGAATCAACAAGACAAGGCAATGAGATGAACGTAATAACTGCCTATGATGTGCCAGTTAATTTAGACCGTGTGTACCATCCACGCCCTGTTGAATGTTGGCAGGATTGTTGTTAATGAAATCTAAAATGTTCTTATCGACCATAATATATACCAGATAACTGAAAAAAATATTTACTCGGTGATAACGTTAACTATATATACAGCTGTATTTTTGGTCAAAGTGGATCCAGTGTTTAGTAGTGTGGCATTGGTTCGTGAGGTACAGGGTTCAAGTCCGGGATATTAAAAAATATAGAGCTATTTTTTCTTCCAAAAATTCTCGATAGCAGTCCAGAGTGGAGAAGTTCGTTGTGTTACACACTTGCGTCGATGAGCACATTGGGGCGTCGATCCTGGTGATTTTCATTAACAATAAATAATGGGAAACATTACAGTGACAAATATCAAAATGCCTAAATACTGCTAACACGAACAGTCTGAACTCCAAATCCCCTTTCCTATTAAGAGTGAAGTCTTGTATCTTATAAAATGTTCCAACAACACGCGGTAAAATAGTACAGTTCTCTAGACAGCAAGTGAATACTTTGTACTTTGTGTCTAGACATTGACCGAGCCAAAGGAACTTCCAATGAACGGATCAGTGTTGTATCTGTTCAGAGATTACTTTTATGTTTGTATGGTCCCGCGCGAGAAACGGATTTCCAATACGAAAAGAGTTTTACTTAGAATTTAATATGTAGGGCTTGTTTATGTAAATATGTGCCGGGTTTACAAATAAACTGCGAACGACCGACATTTCGACCGCATACTATACAGTTTTTTTAAACAATTTTGTTTTTCTCTTGGTGTAACAATATTTATCTCCGTTTTATTGTATGGTCCCAGCTAGATTCTCTCTGATACAACAAAAGTAATACATACTGTTTTATTGAATTAAAAGCTCTTAAAAATTATAGAAAAAATAACAAATTAAATTTAAAGGACCCCTGATAAAATTGTAATTAGTAATTTTTTTCGTAGTGGCTATATTGGATTTAAAGATTTTCATAGTATATAGGATTCTAGAAGTCAATTTAAAAAAAATTCCCTTTGATACCCGAATTTTTTTGATACGCGGACTATATTGAGGAATTCGTGAAAAAATATTTACTTAATAAAATATTTGTTACAATCCACCGTTTTGTAGCCGCGGCCATTTTTTTCATCATAGCAAAAGAACCACATCAAAAACAGTTCATCCGTTCTGAAGCTTCGTTGCCACATCAATATATCACAGCTCGTCGTTTTTGCGTCGTGGATTAAAAATATGACAAGTCTGATGTGACTTTTCGACAAGTTGGGTCTCTGGAGACCATTCTGATTGCAGCAGTTGTCCGAAGTTGTCACTTCATTGCTATTTAATGATTATAATATATAACACACACACACACACACACACACACACATGGACGTGAAACTTTTAACTGTATTTTCGTCGGGGATTATAAAGAAAACTTTTATATATTTATTGCTGAAAGAATAAGTAATGTCTAGAATTATCTTCTATAACTTTCGGAGTAAAGCATAAAATTACTGTCCCGCTATAGTTTCGTATTATTTTGCATCACATTTCAATTCATGAACTATTAAAATAATATTTACTATTCAATCATTTCGAAGGCATATATTACTACTGTTACACGTATGAGCTGGTAGTAAGGCCTCCGCTCACTTAATACAGTTAACAAGAAATCATCAGTAATGCACAAATCGTGCATTAGAATAATTATAGATATAAATATTTGGGACTAAGTCCTTTATATTATATAGTGAAAGCAGAGGCGAATTCTACTCTTATCATAGAATAGTTTATCTCCCAATCGCTAGACCGGATTCTAGTCTTTAAAGTTTCAGCGAAGTTTGTCAGGTCGCTTTAACTGCGAGGCTAAATGAATTTCGGATTCCATTTGCAGTCCAGTTGTTGATTCTGCTTTTGTTAGTTGCGCTTTTGTGAGTTGGCAGCAATGCTGTGAGCGCTGCATGCATTACGTTTTAACAGACTTTGTTCAGAACCCGGTACGAGTGTTAGCTTGTCAATCTTTCTTGTTAAGGTTGTAAGGTACTGTACACACAAAATGATAAACTACGGCAAGGATGCCTGAAGTCCTTAGAAAATAATGCAACTTTACTAAAGCCAAACTCGATTGAGAATGCTTGTCAACAAACAAATTAAAAATGAAGGTAAAAATCGCTAGTCATTTTGCACCTATTTTTTTAAAATAACTAGTTAATGACGAATTCATGTCAATAAATAAGATTAGTAAGCTTAAAACTAATTAATATATTCAATATATTTTAAATAAGATTCTTTTAAATAACTAAACATAATTTTAAATATATTAGGCATAAAACGTGTTGCATTTTCTACCCTCATTTTAAAGAAGAATGCCATACAATGTATAGGACTTTAACCCACTAATAAAATCATATTGTACAACAATGTATTATGCATCATTTTATTAACCGACGAAAAAAAACGGAGGAGGTTCTCAATTCGACACGTATATTTTTTTTTTTTTTTTTTCTATGTATGACCACGCATAACTTTTTACTGTGTTGTCCGATTTTGATAATTCTTTTTTTATTAGAAAGGGCATACGTCCAAGGTGGTCCCATTGTTCGCTTGTTAGGATCTGCTGATGATATCCTGGGGAAATTGAAGGAACTCTTCAAATTTTGGAGGCACGCTTACAGCGATTTCGGTTTTTGACTCGGTATCGGTAGCTTTTTGGCTACTAGTGCTATATAATATACTATGACAGTATAGTACGAGTACGCTACGTGGCGATAAATCACTAAAAAGTAAGAAATAAAAATTTTTAACAAAAAATAGAACCGACTCCAAACGCACTAAAAAGTAAAAAATAACTGTGTAATTTAGTTGCTTTAATTTACTTAAGCATATCTAGGAGTCGGTGCCAGCCAAGGTTTCTACTTTCAAGGGCGTTACCTAGAACCCACAAACTGCTTTACTACGTAAAATAAATGTTCCTTAAACTTGGCTGGCACCGACTTCATAGATATGCTTCAGTAAATTAAAGCAACTAAATTACACAGTTATTTTTTACTTTTTAGTGCGTTTGGAGTCGGTTCTATTTTTTGTTAAAAATTTTTATTGCATTCTATTTAATATAAATTACAACTAAAAGCTCTGGAACTCGGAGTATCGACAGGAGCCTAACGTTGATTATCGTCCATTTCCGTATTGTTGTTCCGTATATTTGTCACACTGACATGACAGTCGCAAAGCTTTCTTAAATACATTTTTAAACAGGCTTAACGACTCTGGATACTTGCTTTTTAGAGCCTACTGTTGATGAAAATACAATAAAAACGATTTAAAAGACTAGAACCCAGTGCAACAATAAAGATTTAAAAATACGTAGAGTGTAAATTAAAAGAAAATAGTTCAATTACTTTTTTTAACACAATTTTATTCCGATGTCCAACAGTAAAAATGACTTATTGTAGAACATTTATATAATAATAGGATATTTTTAGTATATTTACAATTTGTGTTCTTTCTGGGTTAGGATCTGGCATTCTCCTTTGTTTTCTACCTTCATTTTAAATTTGTTTGTTCGCAATCGAGTTTGGCTTTAGTATAGTTTAGGCAACTTTATTCGACTTTATTGACAATATTATTGTGTATGCGGCGAGCCTCGCAAGTAAGTTACCACCTCCAACAAAACAAATCCAAACAAAATCCAGCGACATAACAAGCGTAGTACTATTTTCGAACTGATAACTATATTGAAGATAATGACCGGCTCCGGAAGCTTAACGTGCTCTCCGACGTAGGTAGGAATAACACGAAAGACTTTGTGCTGCTGAGGATTTTTGCAAGAAAGAAAAGAAACACTTCAATTTTTTATACCCAACGACAAACAAGTACCTCCTTTAAAAAACCTCGATTTTACATTGAGTTTTGAAAAATCATCCTCATAGAAATGCAGTATTTCAACAGTTGATGGTACCAGTATTGATAATAACCCTGAGTGGATGTTGGTAGTGATAGATGTTAAACTAATGTGATGATTTGGCATGTTCCGTGGGGCTTTTATCTCGATTGCTTTCTGTTTCTGCCTGCGAGACGCGCCGTGTGTGGATGCTACTTAAAAAACAAATATTTGAAAAGCTGTTTTAGATATTTACCAATGCACTGTATAGAATTTATTTTTCGGGATTTTCCGATATACTAAAACACACTCAAGTTTAGTAATAATATAAAAAGTCAGATATCTGTTTTTGGTTTATACGTAGGATTATCGAATTTATAGTAACGCGACTAAATCTAACAAACAATTTATATGTATTTGAATTTTATCATTTTTATATAACTTTAAATTAATATTTAATATTTAAAAATCAATTTATAGGAAGAATCATTGACGTTGACATTGGCTGAGAAACAACACCGAGTGATGATTGTGACTTAATAACAAAATAAAAATTATTGTTCTATAATCTATATACTTCATAAAAATAATAAATTCTGATCCAAATTCTTAAATCATTTCCAAATATTTTATAAATTTTGCTTTAAACTAAATTTTTTAAAGCTATATTTAGTTTTATACCGCGACGCAAAGACAAAATTATGTTTTTTATAAATTAAAACACTTGCCGAGTCAGAACATTCAAAGTTATGAAGACATTTATATTGTTTTGGTAAAAGTTGAGCTCCTTCAGAAGTGACTTATTTGTATTTTACTTGTTTGTGAAATACTTTGAAAGTAAATGTTATTTACAATAATTAAAAACCTTTCTTTTTTAACAAAAAAAGATGGTAATTCATTGCTGTAATACCCGGGATATTTTAGGTTTTAACTCGAACTTAGGTAAATTTAGTGATTTGCATTTTCTGAGGCTCTACTGTAAAAAACCAAACTCATATCCAAAATGTCCAGGATTCGCAGTTGCCTATTGACCTATCAGCGACTAATGCCTCAGCATAGATTAGAATTCTCACTAACCAGAACACTAAACGATTCTTTACTGATACCTAGCTGGTTAGCAAACGAATGAAACGAGAAAATGTCTATTAGCCCGATCTTCCCCTCTCCCCTCCGGACTGGAAAATTGCTGGCCCAATTGGACGGAAATTTGGAATGCATTTGCGAAATTGCAAACCCATATCTGTATACAAACCACTTTTTATTACAGTGTTTAGTGCAGTAAGTATCGTGTAACCTTGGTCATTAATTGAATGAAAAAGTTATAAGGTTAACAGCCATATATGGCACCTATTGGTAATTGTAGAGATTTCTGTGACAGAACTCAGCCGGGGAAGTACTTCCGCTTTCTTGTTTTGTTCTCTTCTGAAGGTCATGGGTGCTGGTATAAATATTTGTAAGGCTTACGCCTCAGAGTGGTTGACACAGGGTGTAACTTTGTACGTGTTCCTTGCTATAAACTTTATTCTCTTATATTGTAGGTAGATATAGACATAGTAACATTTCGCAAGGCATCTACGTATTGCTCTGTTTATTAACAATGGATGCAAACTAGCGCTCAAGTAGATTACTTGGTCTTTTGTTGGCTATGAGCTCGATTAACAATACATTCCATTTAAAAATGATTTTAATAATAAATGGTCACTAAAAACTTCAGTTTTTTCATTATGTGCCTCTAAAAGTTCTTGATTTCACAGATATAAATAATAGATACCGACGAAGTGAGGACTTCCTTTTTGAAGTCGGTTATAAATGCGTATCACTGGTATATTATTTCGTAAGCAAATAAAACAAGTCACGCAATTCAGTCGCCTCTCGCATTAAGGGTGTTATTTATGTGATTTTTATTTATGAGCGACTCCATATTTTCCTTGGCAATTGACTACGTAAATTCTTTTTAAGTAGATACTCATTTGTAAAATTGAGTAACTTCTGAGAATATCAAAATCTCAGGAAAAAATAATCTATATTTATCACAATATAAAACAAAGTTATTTACGAGGAAAGAAGGAAGTTTCAAATGTATTGCCTACCGACAAAGGTGTACCGCCAAACCATTGAAGGTTCCGATACAATGTCGTGTCGAAACCGACAAGGATGGATCTTATGCTACTCCTAACAAATTAGGTGTCCATTTTAGACTGCATCATCACTTAACATCAGGTGTGATTGCAGTCAAGGACTAACTTGTAATGAATAATATAAAAAGGGCCAAGAGGAGTATTATTGTTTAATATAGAATGTGAATATTACAGGATATCCACGCGGACACAGTTGCGGGCATCTGCCAGGATAATTGTAAAAGTCATCAAAAAAATGAAAATTGAAATGAAAAATTAAAATTAGGCGTAACCTGTAATTAATTTTTGAAAAATTATAGTGGTGAATTGCAATTACATGTTTTTTTTATGTTATGTTCTTGTTAATGTTTATAAAGTAGCCTTTAACATAACTAATTTAATCATACAATGATTTAGTAAAATTGATTTGCGGCAAATACAACCTATCACTAATCAATTGCAAACTAATTCAAAATCCATTTAAATACAGTTTTATGAAAAAATAGAATCTGCAGAATCGAGCAGTGAGATCTTGAGATAGAATGACAGAGTCTTATTTACAAAAAAGTAACGAAAACAGAAAAAAATCATCAAGAATAAGCTTCCTGAATTTATCCGCTAAAATATAGCATAGAAATTTTATACGTTAAAAAAAAACATTGAGAATTTTGGTTTTTTTCTGATATTCTCAACAATTTTCAGTGTGGTTTTGTGTAAATTAAATGTAGTATCATTAAAACAGATCATAACGAACCTGGTACGTATTGAATCAGTTCAAACCGCATTTCGCTCAAAATTTAAACCGTATAAATAAACTGCGAACTGTTTGGGAACCACTGTCCACTTGCAATCAACGAATAAGGTTTATTTAATCATTATATTAAAATTTAATTTTACTATTTTATCTTCTACTAGCAGATGCGACTCCGTCCATGAGAAAAACTGTTATGTTATTATTCGACAAAACTTAGCCATGTCCTTTCTCGTTAAAACCGGTACAGTAGTTTAAGCGTCATTAAGTAACAAACAAACAAAGTTACTTTTGCATTTATAATAATAATAGTGGTGATAGGTCTAATTCGTTGTGCCCGCCGTCTTCACCTGCGCATATCCCGTTTCTGTAGGAGTACCCAATGTTCTATTCTCAGTGAGCGTCTACATTGCAAGATGAGTAGGCAATTATAGAAAATTTAAAGTAATTTAAAAATGTAAAGTTTTGATCAATATTACCTTGCTTAGGTATAAATATACAGATTTAAGAAAATATTTTTCATACCAAATGTGCATTGGTGGTATATCTAATAATTCAAAATTCTTATTTAATGCTAAAACGTAGTGATACCTATTAGGTACTATCTAATCCTTGTACCGATGTAAAGCACAAAAAATGGTCTTTAAAATTTGAAATTACGCAAAACTTACATTAAAATCAAAGCAATGGCAATACAGCAAAAAGAACGGAAAATCACGAAAAAATTACCATACGTTTTATAATGATGGATCTTTGTAGATAATAGGCAAAAATAGTGAATAGTAAAAGCTCAACCAATGAGAGTCATGTGATATTAAAGTCCTCATTTTAAAGAGATTGAGCTAGCTAGAGATGGTATTAAATTCAAAGCGACAAGCGTAAGCGGCTGTAAGTGATTTAAACTGGCTTTGGTCCGTCGCCAACTGTTCCCCTCCTTAAACAATGTTCAGACTATAATATTATACCATTCTTTGAAAGAAAACTTTAAACTTATATACTTATATAGCAGACTATTTTATAGCCCAGAGCAGGATTTTTTTATAGGAGAGGGAATTTGGAGGTCCAATACGTTGGTTTAATATTAATCAGCGATGCTCACCGATGCTCGGAGGTATACAACGTAGATCAGCTTTTGAGTTATTATCGAATATTGAAATAAGCACGGTACGTAATTTTCTTTCCCTTTTCCTCTGGAAATTAAGTCATTAATGAGATTCGGCGAAGAGCCAAAGTTACCGACAATGCTAACAATGAATCGCAAAATGAATGGGCGGGGCATACAGTTCCGAAAACCGATGGAAATTAGAGTCAGATAACATACAAGTCCAACTGCTCTCAGTCAAAACGAGTCAGTCGAGTAGTCTGTCAGTTTGACGGCCTTCATGTTGAAGTGGTATGCGCAGTGGATTTGTAAGCGGAGGTCCTGGGTTGGATTCTCGGCTGAGTCGATTAAAATTTTCTAAATTGGTCCAGGTCTGGTGAGAGGCAAGTGATTTAGCGTTCCGGTACAATGTCGTATAGAAAAACTGAAGGGGTAGGATTTCACCCTACTCCTGACTAGTGACTAGTCAGCACGCCTACATCTTAGATTGCACCATCACATATCATCAGATGTGATTGCAGTCAAGAGTCGTTAACTCTTGTGAAAATAAACAAAACTCGACTTTCGGTCCAGTTTTCGAGAAATATACGTAAGGGGTAGTAGATTTGGAAATTCTTAGCTCGAAATTCAAACCATTGAATTGGGCCACAGTAGAAGTATTAGACGTCTGTCACTTTGAATGAAATAGGTTTTTCTGTTACAAAAAGAAAGAAATAAAAGGAAAATGAGTTTTAGGATTGAGGTCAGATAGCTCGAGTTTGAAAATAGTTTTTTTATTCCCTTGTGCACACTGCAGTTCCCATGTAGCACTGATAAAGTTACAGGTAGCTAATCAATTCATTGCTTATCTTAATAAAACAGTTCTTAATTAAATAGTTTAAATATGTACTAGAATAACAACCTGGCTAGACCAAAAGTTAGCTTCTCATCGGGTCTTAGATCGGACATGTTTTACTTTCATCAAAAAAAATCTCAGTTATAGCTGGAGTTAAGTAATTGGTGGTAGAGAATAATTTAAGCCCTCTGGCCTGAATATTGCCATTTATTTTAATCATTATTATACAATGGACTCTGATATCTGATAGTGATTTTTATGTTATAACCACATTTTTCTTTCTGCAAATTAAAATCCAGCTTATTTCCAGATAGTTAAACAATGATAGTTCAATCCATCTGGATTCTCAACGCTGCCTGATTAACTTAATCCAGAGATTGGTGAAATTAAAAAGTCAAACTTTTAAAAATTTCAAAGTCAATTTTATTGGTACAAAAATTAAAAACGTCGCGGAACATTAGAACAGCGTATCTTTATTACTTTGTGCCTACAACTATGGCCACGAGTAGAAAAATGTATATCGGTTTATCGAATTATTTCATATATTTTCAGGAAAAGAAATGTTCATTCAATTTGCTGGAAAACCTTTCACGGTAAAAGCTGAAAAATAAACGACGCCATTTATTCCATATTGAAATATTCCCTTCCGGTTTTGCGTTTAGTTAAAAATGTGAGACATTTTAGCAGCGTATTGGTAAGAAAATTGAAAATAAATTATAATTAATAAGAAAACAAAACAGGTATTAAAACTTAAACAATACAGGAATATCACTCAATCTTAAATAAGTTATAAATTGGTGTAGCGAGTCAAAAGTCAAGAGACACCCGTGTGACGTTTTAACATACATGCTATCTATACCTGTTGCCCATGTAACAAACCAAAGTTTTTGGGAAATCACAAGATGGTTGTTAAATTAATTGTCAGTATTGTAATCTTAATGTTGCTGTCAAAGCTGGTAATTATGGCGATGATGATGAAAGCTTTCACGCCCAAACAAACCGGGACAAAAGTCGCGCATTAGTAACAAATATTTTAACTTTGGCGTACGCAACACATTCGCATATTTCATGTTTATTTTGATCCTTTTTTCACTTGGAGCTAGTTGGGCAGCCACATGAAATTCAGCACACACATCGAGGATGAAAAATAAAACGGGATCCGACGCAATTCCTTTGACGCGTGCTATGAATGTAGAATTTTCGCGCACCTGGCCGGTTGTATTTTTAAAGCCACCCCATCACATCATACGTCAGTTATTTTCATAGAAGTGGACGCAGCTTTTGGATTTGAAAGCTTTATATGATTTCAGATTAATATATGGTTCTAGGTGGAAATCACTTGATTAACTGAATTTATATTTTTTTGAGTCAATATTGAATACTCTTGATCAGGCTATAGGTTCCGGCTCCTAAAGAATTTCGTATTTATATTTTCATTTCTTTAAAATCGATATTTCGGTGAAAAAGTAATGAAATCTTCTTGAAATAATTAATTTTAGATTTAAAATGTTGAATTTCGCCAATGCACAAATTATAAAAATCTATCTGCCGATAAAAATATCTGTCTTATCTAATCTGTATCTGCGTTTAATTATCGTGGCAAAATTAGATAAAGTTTAAACACAAAAGTCTTAAAACAGCATAAGAAATGGTATCTCCAAGTCTTGCATGATTTACGTAGGTTACATTTTGCGAACGCTACCGGATGCTAGCTGCATTTATCTCTGACGGGGAGATTAATGGTGGAGCTACCCGCAGTCTTGTTATGTGGTTACAAGTCAGCTGCGAGAGGACAAGCGGAGCTAAGGTACGTTTTGAAATATTCATTTTATTAAAAATTTTAACTTTGTTTTATATAAACTATGAATAAATAGTTTTAATTTTGCATTAAAAACCGCAAACACCAAGCGTGACGGATGTGAGTTCAAAGTAATCTTTTTCTAATTAATAACAATAATTGGATTCTCGTGATTTTGTCAATCTCGTGATTGATTAAAGAATCAAAATTTTGTTCAATCTAAATTAAGCAAATATTATAACATGGGTATCTTTAAGCTCAAAGTCAATAAGTAACTTCTAGGCAAGCTTTGTACACCTTCGCTTCCCATTAGGCAACTGCAAAACGTTTTAACTATGTAATGTTTCATCAATGGACAGAGTAAATGAAGAGAAAGCTTTTTAAAATGTATCATTACATAGTATACAACAAAGTCGCTTTTTTATGTTTGTCCGGATGTATGCTTTAATCTTTAAAACTACGCAACCGATTTTCATGCGGTTTTTTTATCTAAATGAGTGATTCAACGGGAAAGTTTATGTGTATATGCACAATGTAGTAAAAAAAAACACTGATAATTTTAGAGGTTTCTGATGTGATGTAAATTAACGCATTTTTTGCGCTTACATTGCAAACGCTGGCTAAACCCTACGAGATATATCAAAATAGTGTACTACAGTACTGCACACCTTAAAAAGATCATCAAAAAAGTCCGCGTCTATCTCTTAGGGATAACACACAATAACCATTTTTTATCTTTTACTTTCAGCCAAAATTAATGGTTTATTTACGAAGTGATTTTAAGCAATACTGCATTAATCATTATCCATTTAAGCATCTTAAATACTTTGTGCATTTAATAAAGATCACTATTGCCATTTACAGCATGTAATTTAAGTGAATATTTTCCGTGCTTTTTTAATATACTTTAGTAAGGCTAGTAGTTTAATAATACATAATCCTGGATCAGCATTTCCATGGGGACGAAGTCGCGGTCGTATAAAGGGCCACTAACAATGCCTACAGATTGTGCGTGTGTTAAGTCAAGAAGCAGAGAGTATGACTCTGATAACCAAGTCGTTAATCTTCGCCCGGACATACCTAGGACATACCGCTCTACCTGCTTGACACAGAACACTAGTGCAATACTGTAAACAGGCACGAAAGCCTGTGCCTAAAGACAGTGCGTGTGGCAACAAGCAGTGAGTATGACTCCCCGGATAACCGGCTCATTAATCTTCGCCCGAGACAAATGTATCCGGCAGCGTCGAGCGCTGTCAGGCACCGGGGCCATACAACTGGGACATACCAACCTACACACAAGACATTGCCGAGAATTAACTAATTAAAATAGCGATTGCTAACACCAAAATAAAATAAGATACTGACCAAAAATAGGAGTACTTCTCAATAAAAATATATTTACGTATACCTTGTTGGTCGCATAATTAGTCTACATGACTTCAGTTCATCAAGTTCGATACCTTAGTGGAATATTTAACGGTTTCACTTCCAATTCTAATCAATGCTTTTGTAGTCGTTTGTAGTCATTACAAAAATTTAAACTTGATGTTTCAAAAGCTTGTTATATTTTTTTATTGTTAATAAAGTCGAATAAATAAACGAATTTTGATTTTAATTATTTGGATAGAAGCCCGTAGTATACACCGTACCTCAGAGAGCACGTTAAGCTGGGCGCAGTCATTATCATTATCATATACTAGTTACAGCCATAAACATAATCCTCACCCATCCACCCATCATACTGCTAGCTCACATTGTTGCAACGTGGTGGATCTAAACCACTAATCTTTTCTCCCATAATCGTGGTATTTTACAATTAACATCAAAGTTTTTAAACACTATAATCATGAAGTTCCCATCAAGGTAAATATATAATAGGAAAATATATTATATGTCATGAGAAAAGATAAAAGATAAAATACATTTCCTGTTACAAAAATACATCAAATGAAAATATATCGAACACGCCGCGTATTATAAAGTGTTAACGTTACATTTAAGAAGCTTACGAAGTCATGAATGGAGGTTTTGTTCGCCGGATACTTGCGCATACTCGTCCGTGTACTCGTAAGCTCCTTTTAATATTTTTTGCTGTGTGTTGTCGGTCTCTTTACAGTCTATTTCCTTTTACGGTTTTAATAAATTCCTCTTCAATGAATATATTTGAAAGGACTTAACCAAAATATTTACAGTTTAAAGGGTATTACATTAAATGTCTTTTTAGTAACATGAAAATATGCAGTTAAGATTTCGGTTTAAATTCATTCATCTTCAGAGGTTTTAATGAATATTTATCATTCAAAGATTGTTTATAATTTTATGACAAATAATATTTTTTAACATTTGAAGCAGACGATACTTAAAGGATTATGAATAGAGAATAATTAATTTATTATGTTGCATAGCAACAAGCCGAGGCCGATGATACCACCAGCCAGAACTAGATCAATTAAAAACTACAATTGGTCCAACCGGAGATCGAAACCAGGACCTTCGCTATACAAATCCACCGCGTATACCACTGCGCCACGGAAGACGACAAATTGTTACTTTTGTTACATACTTTCTAGATATAGATTTTTTATTAATAACTATAATTTATGGACCAACAGGTAGGTCACGGCATGGTAAGTGGTAAACCATCTCCTCTTAAGAGCAACACTTCTCTGCGACGTTGTGGTGGCATGCAAGGAACACTTATTAAAAGTAATCAACCCGAGGTGTCGATGATAAGCCTCATGTAATTAAATTTTAATTTATTTGTGTAACCTCGATATTTTGAAAATAATTTACATCTATGCATTAATAATTATTTAGCTCATATTTCATCGCAGAATAATTATAACCTCGCTGCATTCTATACAACAATGTTTCAATTAGATATTATTAATGCAGAGATTTAAATCAAATTATTTTACAAATTGAATACCAAATTTACTATCATAAATTAACTAATTTATATACTTTTATCGTTGTAATATTATTAACTGAATTGCCATTATTAATTACTGTATGAGAAATTAAGTTATTAAAATAATTATTTTGTTAAATATTTTATTTCAAAACAAAAAAAAAGTCATAGTTAAATAAAATTATTTTTAAATCGGTTTTTTTACATTTAACTATAGGTATAGTAAAATATAAAGGGATCGTACAGTTTTGTAACCCTCAATCGCTGTCTAAATTTTATGAAATTAAGCGCATTCTGCATTAAAACATGTTGATAGTGACTGCATCTTAGACAAAATCGGGATACATATTAGGTGTTAGGACAAAGGTAAACTCACAATACGGTATCTAATCGATACATCTGCACAGCACCGCTGATAAGTGATAGCTTAGCGGTACATCTTGTTAGGTGTAGAAAGAAACAACCTTTTCGGTTTCTACACTACATCGTACCGTAACACCTGGACCAATTTAGAAAATCTTAATCGCCGGGAATCGAACCCATGATATCCGTTTTAGAAATCCACGCAGCCTTCTAACGCTTCTCTGCTATGCGGTTATATACCATGTCATTACTGACTGCGCCTGTACTCACTCATACCAATTACTGGTCAGTTTCCAATTATCTGAGAATCCCCATATATCAAACCATGATTTACTTCTGACCGCAAAGTAATCCTCTTACAAGGCTATCGCTTGCAAAACAAACGTCTTCATACTTACTTAATAGATATTGTCTTACTAAGTATAATGAAGTTAACAAATGCTTATTAATGCTAATATTGATTGGTATATCGCTTTATGTTTGATGAATAAATACATTATTGTGTCTATGGAATAGTTTCCATATAAACTTCTTAACAATTTCGCATCCGAAAGAAAGCAAACTCGCAGTGCCCGTAATTTTTTCTGTAAAATTTTCCCGCGCGTAATTGCCTCGACAATTGACAGAAGTACTGGCTCGTTTCGAGCGATTCTGTGAATTGACAGCGCTAGTTTCGACGTCGTCTATATCTATGTCTATAGCACAATACTATAGACATAGATATAGACAAGAAATCGAGACTCGCATTGTTGAGTTTCGTTACAGAATCGACATCCAGCCTGGCTATCTATCCAACGCCGAAAGCCTTGCAACTATTCCACATGGACATGATTTGTATAGTTATTAGAATAAGTTAACTTAATTTTCTTATTGTATTCTTTCTCAATAAAAAAAATCAAATCGCATTAATCTATTTATTAAAATACGATTTTGTTTTGGTTTATTCAAACATCCATCCGTCTTTTTAAAGGCAGATTAACCGTATTCAGACATATATTTTTATGTCAAAACATCTAATAAATCATATCACTGATATATTTTATCGGATTTACAGATACATTAATCATTCATTCATTCCACGATCATAAATTATGTAAAAAAATACATTCGTATGAAATTGAATAACTGATCGTGTCGGTTTAGATGAATAGACAAGTAAGTTCTACATTTATTCAGATTTCTATAACCTTGCCAAAACGATTAACGCTATTACCTCTACAGATACCACTTTGGCATTATATGTAAATGAAATAAGTATGATTCTTATATTAAAAAGTTATATTATTCCATATTATGGAATCTTTTACAAGAATTAAATCATTGATTTCTCGGTTAAAATAATCGGTTAATTGTTTACTTTCTATCTTTGGTAAAGGGACTTTAATTTTTAATTAAATACTTTTTACACAACAACTTTAATTTTATTAATACTTAAATAAGATTTAATGGTGGAACCTAACATTTTACACTACTTGCCGTCCGTACCTCCGATTAATTGTACGTACTGACAGTATAGAGTTCTATTTTTAAATAAGTAGAGTTGCTAACAATAACGAATTAAAATATATATCGGTGTTGCTCCAATAAAATATTTAACACACATTTATGTCTGTAACACCTCTACACATAACTTTATCTAGATGCCTAAGCAAAGTAGCAATGTTATAAACTTACTCGGGCTGCACGGACTAACTTTAATAACTTTATGCATGCGAAATTTTAAATGTACTACCCGTTTTCACTTCAAGTTGACCGTCATCGTCCGTTTAACGACTGCACACCTACTGTATATATACTACTAGCAATAAATAATAATAATTGTTTTTTTAAGTTACCTTTTTGTAACTGTAAGAAAGTTTTAAAATTATGTCTTTGTTTCGTCCAATATAAGAGAGTGTGTGTTATATGGCGACACGTCTGCTGCTGTCTGCAGTCGGCTACGAACTCGCACCCTTACTTAATTAAAACATCGTGCAAATCAGCATCATGATGTATAATAGTAATGTGATTTATTGACTACATCATGTATCACTGTACAATATCCGTAAGCTACCACAACCATTACTTTTTACCAAATCCGTTGCATTTGATTTGTTGCAGAACTTAAATAGAGCATCGCATAAAACTAGCGTTGTAAAGCGTAATTGTGTTTTTGCTGTTACCCATTTTGGCGATAAAGAACACGCCACAATACCTTGATATAGGCTATCTATTTCGGGAACTTTCTTTGATTTTAGATGTAGCGATAAGTTGACAGCGCTGTCGCCATTGTGTGTGTTAAAGAACGTCAACTCAGCACGCTCCTTGAGTTATAACTCACCAGAGCCTTCCTATGGCCTGTCTATACATACATACATCTATGTATCTATAATACATTACACAAGCCAAAAGGACTTTTTGGAATAGATTCACTATACGCCAGACGCTAACTCAACTATCCAGTTGTAAGTTTCCAAGTAAAGGTTAAACAGGCAAAGAGACATTGAGTATAGAGTTTCTTACGTAAGCCAAGAGAAATTTATTTTACTTTTTAATTAATTACAAGTCACTTACCATCAGATGTAATTGCAGGCAAGGGTTACACTGCAGTTACACCTGGTGGTAAGTGAAGATGCAATCTAACATGAAGGCGGGCTAATTAGGAATAGAATTAAATCAACACTCCTTCCAGTTTCTACACGACATCGTACTGAACGCTAAATCGTTTGGCAGCACGTCTCTGTCGGTAGGGTGGTAATTAGCCACGGCCGAAGCCTCCTACCGGCCAGACGTGAAACAATTTAGAAAACATTAATCGGCCCTACCGGGAATCGAAGCCAGTAACCTCTGTCTTATAAATCCAAAGCGCACACCACTGCGCCATGGAGGCCGTCAAAATATTTACCTACATAAATAATTATTAACCAATTAACCCTTTTGTCAAGCGAAGATTTTTATTGAATATACTGGAAACCTATTAATAATTCAGTGTTAATTAGGAGACTAATTAATTTATAGTTCAATGTTGTAAACTTTAGTATGTACAATTAACCTTTAATTAATCTTATACACATAGATTAATTGTTTGTGTTAAAGAAATAAAAAAAAACATGTACAGATAATAATCGTTTGAAACTTAACCCACGAATGCTTCATGCATTCAATTTTCAAAACAATCCGAATCGTGGTAATTTGAAATGTTCTAACAGTAAGTAGTTTGAATTTTAAATATGACATGGCGGATTTAATTCCTCTATGTAAAGAAATTAAATGGAAAAAGGATTTTATTTTTTATTTTTATTTTTTTTGTTTTATGCCTCAGTGAGAAGATCCAGACCAAAAAGTAAGCTTTTATTAACTATTTAACTACAATTAATTTCGGATTCGTCATCTCAATCTACTAACACCATACTACAGACATAAAGAAATAGAGATAAATTTGAAACTCACTCTACCTTATTTCATAAACGTAATTACAGAATAGTTCGATGGACTATCCCCCGGATTGTATAGTCTAACTTAAAAATTAAATCCTCCATGTGTTAGACTTCCTTACTATGGCATTAAATCTTGCAAGTCTCGTTTAAAATTCGATTCAAAACGTTTTTGAAACTGAGAGAAAGTATATTTGCGTAGTAACGATCGTTACATTTCCTTACGGCACTGTTCAATACTTCATGTCACGTTTAAAATTCGAACTATGGTACATTCTAACGGTATCGTGTCGTACGTACAAAGTTAGAGAGGTGTGCAACATTTAAAATTCAATCTTTGAAACACAATTCGAAATGTTTTGAAACCTGTCGAGTTGGACAACTGTTTGAATTTATTTCTATGTAGAATAGCGTAGTTAGGAGAGGTAAGGTATGAACTCACCACGTCAATGATCTGTTGCAGGGTGAGGCCGAACTTGACCTCGAGCGGGTCACTCTCGTTGGCGACGGGCCGCTCGAGGGTGTTGTAGGAGTTGAGGAGAGCGTTCAGGAGACGCTTCTCGTGCGGTCCTTGCTCCGATACTGTGGACAAGCGTACAAACTTACTATGCTTAACAACAACATATTTCTGTCTTGCTTATAAATCGAAAATCGCTTGAAGGATTACATTTTTTCATAAAAACAAAGGTGTAGGAATGGTGGTTAACGAAGAATAAAAACCAAAAGTTACAACATAAAAATCCGTAATACTAAGTTTAAATACGTTACACTACAAAATATAAACATTTCTTTACAAGTAGGTACTCTATATTTCACATTTAACTCTTTATAAGTATAATACAAATAACAAAAGAATTATTATTATAAAAATAAAAAACCCGACTGCTTAGAAGTTATGAACTGAAAAGAGAAAAACAAGAATCACTATATCTGTATAAAATTCTAAATACTTTATGGGGCTGCAAACAGGGACAAAATACTTTAACCTGCGGGGAAAGAAAGATCTCCCCCTTTTCCCCCATTTACAGCCGCGATTTTGAAAATTTATATAGCCTATGTCACTACCACTATTTTGACAAATACAACGACACCTCACATGTCAAAATCCGTTCAGCCGTTTAGGCTGTAGCGCGTGCCGAAGAAACGGACATACATACATACATACATACATACATTCATACATACATACATACGCTCGAAAAGAAATTAGTCATCAATAGAAGTACATTAACGTTATACCTACGTACTATTTAGATGACCTAGAAAAAAACCACCCGCAACTCGAACCCTCGCCTTTAGCCCATGTCAACTCACAATGCGCGACACAATATAAAACAATGTATCTAAATTGAAATGAAAAAAATGAGTCCTGTATTATAAAATGCTTTATCTGCCGCTACAATCTCTCTGTCTCTATTTTTTCTCCGCAATTCTTTTGTTCACGCGTTTGTACTTGCTAATTGGGACAGCCTTCCACTCAGTTTTATTGGACGTCGCCGAAGACATCGAATTAACGACAGAGTGGCTATCAAGAAATGTTAGAACAAACTAGAAATTAATTTTAGCTATGACGGTCTGTCACTACTATAACATAGTACAGAGTAAAATTATGATCTAAAATTTATTTTTGAGCAAATATCTCTTTTAAGGTATAAAGCATATTTGGAATAATCCTAATCTCTATAGGTCGACAAAATTAGTTAGGATTCATCTTAATTGAGACTAATTGCATAATTCACACAAAATTAGCATAAGTTGAAACCCTTAACAGGTCGAATATTCTTTTCCTCAAATTTTTTGATTGAACATGACGAAAAGTTACCTTTTCGTCATCTTCAATCGTAAATCTTATATATAAAAAAATACCATACCGTGCCATGAACAAAAAATAAATCCAATTATTACAATTAGAAATATAAATCTAAATAATATGTTAAGACTTTAGTATTATAATTTGTTGCAATTATTGTCTAATATATGAATTGAATAATATAATACGTACAAACTAGTTTAAAACTAGAACAAGCAATATTTTTGAACACGTCTTATCTAAGACATCTGTTACATATCCGTGGTCATGACCGATGTAGACTCCTTGTTTGGTCGGGTAGAGCTCTGTAGCGGTATTAGAGCTCTCTTTGATGAATATTTCAGTATTTAAATGCTCGAGGCCTTCCCACGTAACTTCTGTGAGAGTTTTGTTTATTTTCACTCGACTACGGCGAAGCCAAAAGAAAGGATTATGAGTTTATCGCTCGATGTATGCACATTGTACTCGTACAAGTCTCTGTGTAGACTAGCAGGCTCGATACTTATTGTTGTTAATATGACCCTCAGTCAAATATAACCCTTTACTAAAAATACGTTTTATATTTTTAATATTTAATAATTAAAAGAGCTCTTCTTAAAGCAACGATATAAACACCATGCTACTGCTAGGAAGACTGACAAACTATACTTTCAGCTTTTGTAAAATGTTGACGGTCTGACCAACACAAGATCTTAGACCATGGATCGGAAGGAAAAGAGAAATATTGAGCAAATTCAATGATATACTAAGTAACATTTTTTGAAGGATATGTTCAGGGTTTCAGGAGATTTAAATTCCCAACTTAAAAAGTAAACAACAGAACCAACTTCACGTTTTACTGTAATATATATAGAGTATATAGAGGAAATGTACATAGTCCTCGCTCTCACTATCACACATTCAAAAGTGTCGAGTGTTTGCGTTGGTCGCTTATATTGTATCACTTTATTGTGTCGTTCAGCTATTGTGACAGCTCTTTTCTCAACAAATACCTACCTACTTCCTCCGTGGTTATCGCTTCCACCAAGCAGCAGTGCCCTGTCTGTCTGTCTGTCGGTAAAATCCAGGCACAAAACTTTGTGACACGTATTTATTATAGCTAATAACTTTTCACTTATAACGCTAGTCTTCTGTTTTTGCTAAAATACTAAAAAAAAAATAAAACATTTGAAAAATAACTCACCGTCGAAGGAATAAACGGTGTGATGAATGGAGATACTCGTAAAATAAAATCTCAAAGAATCGCTCAAATTTTATAATTTATAGGACGAGTACCTTAACGTGGGATTTACAGATGGCCACACACGCATCTACCCGCAACAAATTTCACAAATCCTCGTCGGATACTCGAAGCGGACCGAACCGAAGAGTTACGACTGGATAAACCCGTTAGCCACGCACCTGAACCTCTCGACTAAAATTTACGACCAATCCTGTAGTGAAGACAAAAAGCGCAATTTCTTTCGAGCATTCCTACAAATTCACTGAAGTCCGGCTCGAAGGACCAGCAATAAACACTCATTTTAGGGGCTCGGATCGCTCTTATGAACGTGATATACGGAGGTGGGAACGTGACAGGTATAAATCTCTTATAGCCGGCTTATTACGCGTGAAAGAGACGGTACGTGTACCTACTAATACAGCCTAGCGAACAGGTGATTCATGTCGTAGGGAATTTCACGGTACAGCGGGGCAATTTGCGCGGAAGAGCAAGTTCCCACTACACCGCGCCGAGTGTTTAGACGGAGACCGGAGGTCAGCCGATCCATTAGCGAAATTGGTCAAGTTCTTAACTAAACGTCCATTATGTACAAATAATGGCGGTCGTATTAGCCAGATTGTTAGAGAGAGGTAATGTGTTTCGCAAAACATACATGTGTTAATAATAATAAGACTTGCGCTTATCCGTAAGTCAAAAATCATTTATTTGATAAAAGTAAGCGATGCCTGAAGTACCATTCAGATTGAAACTGAAAATAAACAACAAAAAGACTGAAACTCAGAATGCTTTAGTATACATAAAAACAAAAGTTAATGTATATACTATTCATAATCATATTATAGATTATGATATACATGTAGCTGTTAATATAAAACAGGATACACTGAGTCGCGTTCGGCTTGACGTCCTGCGTGTTCTATATTAATCAACTAGCAGTCGCCCGCGACTTCGTCCGCGTGAAAACCTCTTAGGTATCCTTCTAATTTTAAAGACAGACTTTCATACAAAATGTGTAAAGGCACATATAGTGTAATTTTATAGTTTCCCGTGAAGCAATATTCTCTGTCCCATCCCGTGTACTAAATGTCTACATTTTTGTTAAACATTGTGTGACATTTCAGTACATTAACATTAAAAATATATATTTATGGCAAGCTGATGGGTATAAATTGATATTAAATAGTATATTTCACTCTTGAGTCTAGCCTTCAGAATAAACAAAAATAATTTTACAGTCCGACACGCAGATAGAGATTAGCCCGTTTAAACAAACGAACAAACTCTTCCGTGTACTAAATAGATATTTGAACAAAGATCGAATTCTTAATTCATCATCGTATATATAACATAGATCTAAACTCCCCTCCCGCACGCGCGCCCCCGCCTTGGTGACGCTCACTTCGCAACGCAGAAATAGTAATATTTTAATTTCGCCATAACTTCTAAACCAAACGTCCAATTTTAATCTTTTAAAAACCAAATATTATCTATATAAACTGTACTTAGTGATGAAATTATTTATTTTGATAAGGATTAATAGCATGAGTAAAATAAATGCGTTTAAATGTAGTCCAAAAAAAAATTAAGATTTTTAAATAAAAAAATGGTTGTTGTGCCTCACTCGACATAGATAGATATAGTGTGTCGCGGACTTTTTTGTAGATATTTATAAGATCTCCAATTAATTAGAACATTTTATGGTTCTATCTTTTATAGTTTACGCAGCGTACGCAAAATAAGTAACTTTTCTGGTTGTTTTTTTACACCTAGTGTCCGAAAAACCCAAATATTTTGCGGAACCCTAATTTTTTCCAAAATAAAATTTAGCCTATGTTACTCGTGGATAATGTAGCTTTCGAATGGTGAAAGAATTTTTAAAAACGGTCCAGTAGTTTTTCAGCCTATTCATTACAACCAAACAAACAAACAAACAAACAAACAAAGTTTTCCTCTTTATAATATTAGTATAGATACATTACAATGTCTAATGCTGCGCCAGCTTCACGTAGCCTCACCTGATGAAAGCTCTATCCCTAACCTACGGCTCTTAAAACTGTCTGCTGTATAATCGTTATTGTTGCTAATTAAAGGACATGTTTATGTATACGACAATGCCGTGTGCCGTTCAGGTGACGGCGTGTCGACGGGTGAATGATTAATTATTTATTATTAACAGAGTCATCGGATGAATGCGTCAGTCATTGTGTTGTTAATGAGCAAATAATGACGGTCGAGTTTAATGGGAAAGATTAAATGAATCGTATAAATCAAAAACTTGACTCATTTTATTTTTCTTCACTCATTTTATAAAGCCTCAATTATGATTTTTTTAATACAATGACATATTTTTCGCTTTTACATATCTATACACACTCGTATTTAATTTAAATAACACTGACTGACAGACTCCTCATGAGGTCTCTAAAACTGTGCATTTCATTGAATTGACTACTTACTAATTTCAGGATATGGACGCTCACCAACGGACTTAAGGGATTTGACGATATTGCCCCGGTAAATGGATCTACGAGTTAAGTTTTGAAATGATTTTAGTAACGTTTTAAGCATTTGAAGATATTTTTTTAATAAAAATTTGTAACAAAAAATAGAACCGACTCAAAACGTACTAAAAAGTAAAAAATAACTGTGTCATTTAGTTGCTTTAATTTACTTAAGCATATCTATGAAGTCGTTGCCACTTTTTAGTGATTTATCGCCACGTAACGTACTCGTACTATACTCTCATAGTATATTATACAGTACTTGTAGCCAAAAAGCTACCGATACTTACACACAAATCGAAATCGCTACAAGTGTTCCTATAACATTTGAAGAGTTCCTTAAATTTTCCGAGGATATCATCATCAGATCCTAACATGATGACTATGGGACCATCTTGGAAATGTGCCCTTTCTAATAAATATCGAAAAAAGAATTATCAAAATCGGACAACTCTATAAAAAGTTATGCGTGGTCATACATAAAAAAAATAAAAAATAAAAATATAGTGTCGAATTGAGAACTTCCTCCGCTTTTTTCATTGGTTAAAAATAGATAAAAAGAAGAAAAGCCAAATATATCATAGTCCAGCCCCAAATTCATGCTTTCTAACTACTGGACCAACGAGACCAATATTTAAAAGCAGAGCAATGAAGTTATTAACATCGTATCCTGACACACAACGCTCGATGACACAGGCACGTAGCCGTTAGCACTGGACGTTTCAATTAGCCCTTCGGCGAAACAAACAGATTTCGTAATGGGGTCATTCGGTTCGTCACGTCCCCTGCCTACCCTCGACACGCTGTTTGTGCAAACCGAACAGTACAATTGCTTTTGACTAACGGAAAAGAGTACGTCAACAAATTCAAATAGCCTGACAATGATTAGGAATATTCTCTTTCCTATCAAACTAAGCTATCGAGCCTACCATCAAGATCGAACCCAGAACTTTTCGGGCTTAAATCCTTCCAATATAACATTAAATAAGCTTTCATGCAGACCCTCTATTTTCAGTGAAAAATATATCAAAACTACTTAGTTGTTATTGCAAGAAATAAATTAAATTATTTTCAATCAGTGACGTTAGTGAGATTTTTTAGAAATTATCGTTAAAACTTGTGTGCTGCCTTCTCCTCCTCGACTCCTAGGATAATAGTGGTACTTTCTCTGACAATTATAACTGTTTCTTTATAAATAAAAATACAAACAAAACAATATCGGCAAGATGGACAAAATGGCACGTGGTTTTTTTTAAACATACAATGAATTTATAAAACAGAAAGCTATTATACAAAATTGTTGAAAATCGGATCATCCATTTCCGAAATTTCAAAGAAAACATATACAGGAACTTGTAGTTAAAATGTATTAGATAGAGAAATAATGCCCGATATCGTGTGGTAGAAACCAAACATCATGAGCACATGCGACGCAAACCACGCGGCACGCCATTACAGAAGCCGTTCTCCTTTACAAAGAGTTAATTAAAACGTCCATCGCTCTAAAACGTTCACTTGCCGGATACAAAGGCGATTTTATTGTTACCGTTCACAAAGAAGCGGACTTCTAATCGATATTTACTTCTACAAAGAGATTTTGCAATACATATTAATAGCATGTCACCAATAGCATATCTCTCAATATTGGTCTGTACCGACTGTTTTCCAAGAAAGTCATCGAATTATTTATTGGTTTTTACATAAAAAATATGCGAAGAATTTTTTTTTACCTTCATTGCTTGGTAGCCATTATCCAGGCCATAAGGAATTCTAAGCAATACTTTTTTAATCACTCAATGAAAATGCAACATGAAATGTAATAATTTATAGATTAATGTATAAAGTATTATAAGAAATTATACTGACTACAGTAGAGCCATCAAAACGACGGAAATCTAATGAATCATTCTTGAAAATCTGACAATATTTCTGTTTACGACAGAAAAGGACAGAGGTAATACTCTCTGCTCTCGCATACCAGTCTTTGTTTATAAAATTGAATGTTTATTCTTTTAATGGTGATATGAATAGGAGCTCGGTGTACGGGTGCGAAGAGCATTTTCACACACCTTGTTAGTTGACCGCATAGCGTCGTTGGTATATGGTCCGGATCCCACTCAAGAACCACTAGTGTGGTCAAGTTGTTTTTTTAATTTATTATGGATTTTGTATGATGCGTTTATGCGATTTGCAATTGGTTAAAAACTATTTGAATTGTATCGGCCGTTTTGGAGAGTGAACTGAGTTGAGTGACTGAGTGAAGGAGTTGGGGTCAGACGGTCGTGTTGTTTGTTAACCGTCCTCCATGTTCATTTGCAGACATTGTTTTTTATATTAGTTATTAGTTTTTGCTTTAGTATATCTTAGTGTATTTATAGTGCATTGTGAAAGTGCTCAGAGGGCCTCTCGCATCGCCTTCTCAGTACAAGAGAAATACAACGAATTATTCTGAAACCCTGAAAGTTTGCTCTGAGCTAGCTACACTACTTTGGCGTGGCAGGGTGCCTGTTTGCTCATCTTAAACGAACCCTCCTGGCGCTCAACCTGCATGTATTAAATTTTGAATATAAGCTGTACTTCAAGAATTTGGTGTTGTTTCCTTTAAATCAAACCGTACGAAAAACACCGTAACATATGGCGCCCAACGTGGGGCCCGTGCCTCAGTTAACATCTTGTAAAACTTGAAAATTAATTTGAAAGCTCCTAAAATTATGATAATGGGATAACTCCTGCGCATATTTCTAAGAGTTTTATAATAAATTTTTCAGTTTCTAATTTTCTTAGAAACTACGAAAATGTTATTCAAAACATTTTGTTCGTTAAGCTTTCCTAAGAAAGAGAGTCTTGACAGACACACAGAAATAGAACAAAGTGATCCTATAAAGGTTAAGTAAGTAAAGATAAGTCAAACACCCTCGGAAACGGAACCCTAAAAATATGGCGGATATGTATCAAGTGCGGGTACGATGAGAAACAATTTGTTTCCGTTATATTAAATGTATATAACGGGACTGGAATATGAAAGATAGCACCACGAGCGAGGCAAAATTGAATTTTCATGTAGCCACGGTAATTATTAAGTTTTTATTTTATTTGCCATTCGCCACAAGGGACTTGCCAATATTTTAAACATTTGCAAGAGTATTAAATATTGGTGCTCCTATTAGCGTGTATAAAACAAGCAATCAGATCTATTTTCATCTGCACACAAGAAGAAAATTTATTTCTATATGATAAATGATTATTTATTTTACTTTTTCTGTCTGAAACCTAAGAAACCAGGCATCATCACCTCAACCAAAAACCAACTATGGATGCTTTTCACTCTTACGTTCATAGAAAGTATCACGCCTCGTTGCCATTGGGTAGGCAGAGACCACGTCTTTTCACTTGCCACGATTCATATATATGTCTCTCGCTTCTTCCCATTTCATACAAGTTCATCGGTTAAGGTTACTCTTGACCTTGCCTTTTTAACCGACGAAAAAAAACGAAGAAGGTTCTCAATTCGGCTCCAAGTAAATTAAAGCAACTAAATGACACAGTTATTTTCTATTTTTTGTTAAAATTTTTTATATAGAAATTAGGTCCAGGAACGTTGGCCTTTTCTTCCCCTTCCAATATTTCCATTCACTCTCGTCTTATAGCTTTCGTAAGTGTCCTTTCATTCGTCTTCTCTATAATATGTCCAAACCATGTGAGCATACATTTCTAGATTTTAGTCATTACGTATTCTTTAATACCACGCTTTTCTCTTATCACACTATTATTTTTCATTCTTAAGCCAGAATAATTTTAGGTATATTATAAATTACAATATAAATTTGAAACAGGTGTTACTTTGCGACAGTTCGTCATGAACAATACGTGAAAAATCTCTTTACGCTTATCTCCGAAACAATGCATTGTAAACACTTTTACCGTACGCTACACGATAATTTGCCCTGAGATAAGATTCTGTAACATAGTATTTTCTCTGGCGACTATTTCCTCTGATCTACGGTTACGCTGACCGAGCGGTTGATTGAATCTTCGTGTCACCGCACGTACCCGGCCAATTACGGTAATTATGCTAATTATTCCCCTGCACTCTCCGGAGGGTCATTAACAACGTTGCTCGTTCGCTCCAGTTATCCTCACACATATCTAAATTATTTTAACTAAGCACCATAACATATTTTCATTGTGCTTTTGCTATGTATTAAAAGCGTAATGGTAGGAGGCCCAAAAGGAGATTTTACGGAATACTCAAGTCTTACTTACCTTAAATGTTGTTTAATACCTCCACCGAATATGAGATCTTTATTTAGGATGTCGATTAGGACATCATATGAAATAATTATTTAAAAATATCGATTATCAGAAATACTCATATACATACTTTAAACTACGTACCTCTAGAACTAATGAATCGATTTTGATTTGAAAACTTGCACTATTGCCTAAGTTGGAAAATATCTGGTTCAACTAAAAAATGTTTGTAATGTGACTTAAGATATGCGTGGACAAACATATAGACATACAAATATACACTTTTAAAATATGGCACACATGTTTAGAAGCTGATCTAGATTAACATACTAAAACTGCGCATTCTTACAATATTTCATACATATGGGTGGAATTGATAAACTTCTTTTATTGCAGTCGGTCAAAAAATAATACATAGCGCGATTATAAAGTTTGTCATTAAGGTTAAATCTTACTTCCTTTTACAGGATGCAATTTTAACGGAACGATAAACGCTACAATGTATGTAAAATAATTGTGGCCACCTGTACACAGCTGCCCCGCAGCCCCGCGTCCGATGTCACATGTATTCCATATAATAGATCCGACTTTAATTGCTTTTATTAAAATTTAAAATTACAATTTGTAATGAATGCATTTTAATTTTAGATGTAATTTCACCTTCGCACTGCTTTTAATAATAATATTTATTCGCGCGCAAAACCAATTTTGAGGGCAACAATAAAATTGGTTTGGTTAAAATGTGTTGCTTTTAATTTAAATGGAGATTTTATATTACTTACATTATTATAGCCGGTTAATTACGTGAAATTACTGAGGTTGCGTTTTTGGGCAGTTTTACAGCTGGTTGGAAGTAGCTGTAGTGATGAATGTCTAGGAATATGTTTTGTTTAACTGCATGTTACTGAATAAATAAACTGTCGCGTTGGTTCAGTGGTTACCTGTGTGGCTTCGCATCAGGAGGTCTCGGTTCGGTCACTTGGTCGGACTGTAATGTTGAGAAAGAAAGAACAAAGACAACGTCTATCAATGCAGTTATTATGCTACATACCACTATTTGTTCTACTAGTACTTTAATTCTATTACAAAACAATTATATAGATTTTTGTCTTTTGCTTTATTTTTCTTTTTTTTTATCGACTACAAGTTGGCCCTTGACTGCTTCACACCTGATGTTAAGTGATGATGCAATCTAAGATGGAAGCGGGCTAACTTGTTAGGAGTAGGATAAAAATCCACACCCCTTTCGGTTTCTACACGACATCGTACCGGAACGCTAAGTCGCTTAAGTCGCAAAAGCCTCCCACCAGCCAGACCAAGACAAATCAAGAAAAATCTCAATCTGCCCCACCGGGAATCGAACCCAGGACCTCCGTCCTATAAATCCACCGCGCATACCACTGTGCCACGGAGGCCGTCAAATTTCTCGTTGTGACTGACACAGTGTTTGTTATATTTTTAAAAGTTAAAAAGTTTTAATGTTATACATTTCTATCATCATTATTATCAGGCTATTAACGGCCCACTACAGGGCCAGGCCTCCCTCCTTACATGAGAGGGGATATGGAGCGTACACCCACCACGCGGGTTGGCGGGCTTAGGGTGATAATGTGTCATTTATTAACGACCACTAGCAGATGTTGATGACAGTGACCGGGACCGATGGCTTAACGTGCTCTTCGAAGCACGGGGGTGTAACACCACCAACTTCCCGACTCCTTGCTTGGAATGTACTGAGAATTTCATAGAAGAATGAAAAACTCAGTATTATTCCATGACCTGACAAAGGATTCGAACTCAGGACCTCGTGATCGAAGCCAGATAGGCTAACCACTAGAGCAACGAGGCAGGCACAGTTCTATGCTTCTCATAATGTAATAGAACAAGCAATCATTTTTTAGCTTTCTTTAAACACGCGGTTATTCTGCAACTGGTTCCAGCAGAACTCAGTGAACAGGAGTCATTACAAGACTGTACTCGTAGCTATGTATATTTCTGCGAGGCATTAGAGCGGTCTGTTGTAATGGCAGAGCTTTTACTGTACGTATTAGTACTAAAACCTATATTCCATTATTAATGCATCCGCATGAGATTCGACTTTTTAAGAACATTTTTCCTTGAGACCAATCTCTACATTTTGCTTTATGTTTGACCTTAACCTTAATGAAAAACCCGCGTGAAAACCCTTCATAGATTTTTAGAGTTTTATGTTATGTATGTGACCCATATGTTTGTATGTCCATGATTTCCCTTCTCGATAACTATTTATCTGATTTTGATGGGTTTCCATTTTTGTATAGCCTTTTTTAACAGTACTCTAAAGAGCTCTCCTACCTTTATAGTGTCAATAGCTCCACGGTTAAGGTATCTCACGTAAATCCCAGAGGTCTAAAGTTCGTCACCACTCCTTGGTGATATTGCTTATTGTATCCGCAAATATACCCCTGTCAATTTATGTATCCAGAAATTTTTGTTTTTAAAATGGAATTCTGGTAATAAAAAAATAAAAAATATTTTATCTTATAATAAAACGACTATTTCTAAAACATGTACAATATAAATTGAATCTTCGCTTTAAAACAAAAGTAAAGTAATAAACATATAAATCAACTCATCGCCCGGTAGGCATCCACTTCTGTACGAAGGCTCTACGCAACACCTCGCTCTCCCTCTCCGGTTGTCATGGCAACGGGCCTCGATTCCGCCCCAGTCCCAGGCGTCCGAGGGAAACGCGCCAAACGTGACCCCACAATTTAATTCCTTTATTATCCTGTACCTTTGATTCTTTGGTAATTTGAAAAGAAATATCTTTTTTGATTATTGACTGTTTGTACAACTACCTCAATGGTTTAGTGATTAGATTGTTTGGCTGTAAAACAGTAAGTTTCAAGTTCAAATATAATTGATATGTCAAGATATTATTCGTTTAGCCGAAATAGATGAGAGATTGGTTACAAAAGCTGTGTAAATAACGTAAATTGAACCATATTTATTCTTCGTAAAATGGTTTGCTTTTAATTTAATTTTTAATGTTTAGTGTTGAACCTCTTCAGCGGCGACTAATCCGATTTGCGGATCGCGTGTAAGTAGATAGAAGCGGTGTAAGGTCACCTAGTTACGTGTCGGTTACTAACTTCATTTATAAGCTAGTGCAAAATGTAACACATTTAGTTGATGTTGGACAAAAACTCTTAGAACAGTGCTGTAATAGATTAAGACCGACTTTAAGCATAGTGTAATAGACTACTATAAATAGTCTACCTACCTACCTTAAATAGCCTAAATTTAAAGAAAGAAGTATTATCTTATAGTCAAAACTTACTGTTTTGAATCTTTATGACAAAACAAAGATTAGTAGAAGTATACAGTAAACAATCCATTTAAATAGATTGTTAACGTACAAAGCATATAACCCATCTGATCTGAAGTCTCATAATAAATTCAAATTCAAATTCAAAATCGTTTATTTCAAGTAGGCTTATTACAAGCACTTTTGAAACGTCAAATTGGACTATTTGTAGTGACTCTACCACCGGCTCGGAAGGCAGGCCCTGTTGAGAAGAGCCGGCAAGAAACTCAACAGTTGCTCTTTTTATAATATTATCAATTTTACAATATTAAGTGTGTTGTTACATAAAGTTATTTATTTTACTTCCTGTGTGAAGTTGAAAGCCTATCCAATTGCCTTTGAACATCTTTGTCATTTAAAAATTCATCGATAGTATAATAACCCTGACTCAGTAAGTGAGTTTTAATACATTGTTTAAACTTATGCAATGGCAGATCTAAAACTGATTTGGGCATCTTGTTGTAGAAGAGTACACCCAATCCTACGAAAGATTTTTGTACTTTTCGGAGGCGATAAGCTGATATGACTAACTTATGTCCATTTCTAGGAAGACGGTCGTTTAAATCCTTTTTCTGTTTATACATATTTATATTTTGTTTAACATAAACTAGGTTATTGAATATGTATTGACAGGCTACTGTAAGAATTCCTATTTCTTTAAATTTGACTCGAAGGGACTCGCGTGGTTTAAGTTTATAAATCGACCGAATTGCTCGTTTATGAAGTATAAAGACAGAATTTATGTCAGCAGCCTTTCCCCACAACAAGATGCCATAAGACATCACACTGTGGAAGTAAGCAAAATAAACCAGTCTAGCTGTTTCTACATCGGTAAACTGTCTTATTTTTCTCACTGCAAATGCTGCTGAGCTAAGTTTAGCTGTCAGTGACTCTATATGAGCGCTCCACTGAAGTTTACAGTCCAAGGTCACTCCTAGAAAGACTGTAGAACTCTCCATTTTTAGCGTTTCACCATTTATCATTAAAGACTTATTTATTTTTTTTACATTCGGTAAAGAAAACTCAACACATTTAGTTTTCTTTGCATTTAATAGTAAATTATTAGCAGTAAACCAATGCGACACATGCGATACAGCACGGTTTACATCGTCAAAGTCACTTTTATTTCTATCAGTTTTAAAAATTAAAGATGTGTCATCAGCAAACAGTACAATTTCACAAATGTCGCTAACATGGTATGGTAAATCATTGATATACACTAAAAATAGAAAAGGACCCAAAATTGAACCCTGTGGAACGCCCATTTTAGGAGATGAGCCACGTGACTTTATATCATTAATGCATACCGTTTCAGTTCTATCACTAAGATAAGAGGCAATGAGATTAAGTGCAACATTTTTAATGCCATAGTGGCTTAACTTAAGCAAAAGAGTTTTATGGTCAACACAATCGAAAGCCTTGGACAAGTCACAGAATACGCCAATAGCATTCTTAGACCTTTCCCAGGCATCAAATATGTGTTTTAATAATTTTGCACCTGCATCAGTAGTATTGCGACCTTTAGTGAAACCATATTGGTCAGGATGAAGTAAGTTATTTAAGTTAAAATGACTAAGCAGTTGATTTAAAACTATTTTTTCAAAGACCTTACTTAGTGTTGGCAATATTGAAACCGGTCTGTAATTATTGAGATCTGCTTGGTCGCCTGATTTAAAAAGTGGAATAAGTTTTCCATGTTTCATTAGGTTTGGAAAAGTACCTGAGTCCACACATTCATTAAAAATAACAGCTAAGTGTGGAGCAATGATATTTATTATATTAGATATTACTTTTACTGACATCCCCCATAGATCGCCAGTCCTCTTTGATTTAAGTAGTTTAAATGTTTTTATAATATCAAAAGCAGTTACATAATTAAATTTAAATAGAATGTTGCACTCTTTCACATTGTCTCTTAGTAACCTCTGGGCTGACGTAGGAGACGAATTTAGCGAATCTGTTAATAAGATAGGTACATTTTGGAAGAAGTCTTCAAAAGCATTAACAACCTCGTTTTTATTGTTTATTTTTTTTTTATCAACAATTAATTCATAATTCATATGGCGAGGTTTAATTTTGCCAGTTGCGTTATTTATTATGTTCCACGAGGTTTGTATCTTATTGTCAGCTCTAATTAGTAACTCTTTCATGTGTATGGATTTTGCATTAATACATACGCGTTTGAATGTTTTTGAATAATTTTTAACAAATTCCGAAAATTTTTGACTGTGATTATACTGTTTTTCATCATACAACTCATACAATTTATCTCTACTTTTATAAATACCTACAGTAGCCCAGTCACTGAACTTTAATTTTTGGCTTAAATTAACACGTTTTAAATTGAATATTTTAGAAAACTCACTGTCTATTGTCTCAAAAAGTGCACCAAAAAGAATATTAGGGTCACGATTAACAAAAGATAGACTTGGAATTTTGCTACAAATTACGCTTTTGAATCTCTCTAATTTACCTTCAGTTATTGGCCTGAAATTTAACCATTGGTTGCTCATGGGTTTGTTGTTTAGAATAGTGATAAGTTGACCGCAATGATCAGAGCTTAATTTGTTAATTATCACCTTGTCAACTATATCAGTATTGTAAAATATATTATCTAAACAAGAAGCTGAAGTGGCTGTAATTCTAGTAGGTTCATTAAAAGCGTGTCTTAAATTAAAACATTTAAATAAGTTAAGAAACCTTAGAGACATTGAGTTTACTTGTAAAATATCAACATTAAAATCACCACATATCAGTATTTTTTTAGTAGAAGTACTCAATCGCTTCATCACCTCCTCCATTGTCTCCTCAAAGTAATCATAGTCCCCAGTAGGTGGGCGGTACACGCACACTACAACAAATTGTTCCAACTCTACACAAGATAGTTCAACAATGCATTCAACAGAAAGACCAACTATATCTTTTCGATTTTTACATTTTAGGTTGTTACGTACAAAAATTAGAGATCCACCATGAATTGCAGTCATTCTGAAGAATACACTTGACAATAAAAAATTATTAATATTAACTGCTAACTGTGAGCTAGTGAGCCAGTGCTCTGTAATACATAGAATATGCACATTAAATTTTTCAACAAATAGTTCAATTTCTAAGTCTTTGCCGGTGAGGCTCTGTATATTTTGGTGTACAATGTTTAAGTTGCAGAGCTCCTCCTTTGTCTTATCAACTAGTTTAAAGGTATATTACAATCTATGACAGTACTAGCATAAGTACTCTGGTCAAGAATAGAAATATCAGTACTATTAGTACAAATTGTATAATTGTCAAAAGACTGTGTTACAAAACTTGTAACTGCATCGTTTAAATTGTATGCTAACAGTGATGCAACCTTATGCTTACATTTTTTGGACAGATATAGTTTATCTTTAGTCAACCAACATAAGGATGTAAATTTATTTATGTCAAAGAAAAATATTGCGTCGCTGTGACGGAATGTCAGGTTGTATAATAAAAGATTCAGATTATAAATATGCATATTTTCTTTCTTAGTTAATGTGCTACAGTAAGGAAATGCACACAGAACAAATTTACATTTACTTTTACTGTGTAATAATAAAAGTTTTTCTATGCATTTTATAATGTGACCCTTTTTTATATTAAAACTATCTCCAAACATCAAAATAGTGTTTGTGAAGCCTGTCATATTCTCCGCCTTGAGGCTATTTATTAAATAATTAAAACTAGCTCCTGGAAAACATTGGTTAGTCACTGGATGGTCGAGATATTGGCTCATTATTAAACCAAAACCTTGTCCTATACCATCAGACATTATAAGAGACTTTTTTGCAACATTACTTGACAGATTTATACAATTTGACGTAGAGGGAACTACCAAATTATTAACAATACTGCTACTACACTGGTTTGATTTTAACTCATCTAATACATCACTACAGTCCTCGCTACCTACAAGTTTAGAACATTGGCACTTATTAGACAGAGATTCTAGACGAGCCATATTGTACGTACCTAATGCTAACAATTCATCCGCTCCTAGGATTTGTTCATTGATCTGGCTTTGAGACATCTCATATTTTCTAGTCATTGATTGTAGAGAATCTTCCAAGTGGTATAATTCCTGCTGAAGGCTTTTAATTTCAGTTTCATATTTGTTCTTGGAGTTTTCAAGGATAGAACAGTATGAATTTAATTTATTCAATAATATTGAATAAATAATAGGTATTAATATAATAGGTATTAAATATTAAGTATTTCGATCTTAAAAATTGCACCAACAACAATGTTCTCAGCCTGCACAAACAATACGCATTGATGCCGCTTGACGATTTTATATACCTATTTAAAATCCCCAAATAAACATAGCGACAGTACATCCCGGTACAAGCTCTGACCCAAAGATCTATCAGCAAAACTTCAAGTAGAACACACCAAAATACTGGTAGAATACCTCCAGTATCAGAAATGCAGGAATATTAACTGTAACATTAGCCGTTTTGGGCCCCGGGGGTATTAAAACAACATAGTTGAACCTACAGCTTAGTTAGCGAGCGTGAAAAAGTGTCAACTTTATATTTTCGCGTTAAAATATTAAAAGTTTTGCGGGCACTTAGATTTATTAGTACCCGCGGACGCGCCTTTGAATGTTTTATGACCCCGAATGTTTATTTAGTGTTCTATGGTTATTTATTGGTTGGTAATACATTGCTGTTATATATTTTTGGAGAACAACATTTTCAGTTTAATAAATTAGACAAAATAGTACAAATAGCAAAGAAAATATAATACGAATAGGTACCGAAACTTGAAGTCGGTAGTAGTTACTAAGAGTTATCATAGTCTACGTGGATTTCAAGCATCATCATACTAGCCTATATATTAATTCCATTCCATTTCAAATTTCAGCCCAACAGTTGCGTTGTGAAGTTATAAAAGACACACATACACACACGCGTAAACTTTCTCTCTTGTAATAATTACAGTGATGTGTGGGTTTAAAGTGAAGGGAATGAACGTTGATTTCACGCTAGTTAAATATGCGGGTCAAGAGTAATATATAGGTACATAATATAATAACCACTAACTGACCTACTGACTCATCATGGGAACCCTAAAAGTAAAAAATCGATTGACTTAAAAGGCGTAGTTACTCATTAAATGATGTAAACTCTTACGGAGAATGGATTTTTCGATACTCGTTAAAAATTAAATTTAAAAATAAGGTACACTAACGACGTCCCCATTTAAATCCCGCAGAAAGAATCAAAAGCACGGAGAGTATGACCTACAGATGTTTGTCCCAACTTTGTGGAGGTAAGTATAATTAACTAAATACTTAACCGACGCAAAAGCCGCTCAGCCACTCTGAGCCCAGCCGCGGGGAATTAACTTGAAGATAGTTTTAATTACATCCGTGTAGGACACCACTTAGCACGTCTTTAATGCCTATCTCAGGTATTTAAGATGTAAGAACTAAACACGGAGGAAAAAACTGGCGTCTTTGTAGTTTTCATGTCAAACGTTTTACCCCTGACGTAATCTGTGTAACTCTGTGTGTGTTTGTGCGTACTTTGTGTCGAAATTCAGACCGAATGACCGATTCCAATGTTATTTTTGTAATTTAGAGCAATGGGTCCAAGATAGCACACCTGATGTTATTCGTACTATAAAACTACAAATATGCTTAAATAGTAATCTTTGTCTGTTTTCAGGATTCTACTACTAGCTCGAAGGAAGATCCCACCGTGAAGAGCCGACGAGACACTGGTTATCTCTTTTAAGAGAATATATTAGACCAATATTTCGCTGGAAATTTTAGGAAACAAGAACCACAAATACAGCCGTAGCACGTCCCCTTACTTACTCGGTCACAAAAAGCTCTATAAAACTACTGCAGAATATCGCAAAATTGCAACAACTACCAATATTTTAATGATAAGCATTAATATACTACAGCTTTATATGCTATAAACTTAGGTCATTAACTTGATTTTACTATAACATTAAATCGTCAAGAGAAGTCTCAAGATAAGCCAGATATTACACGTAAGCTATACATACATAATTTAAGACGTCCATTCCTAGCCACCTACACTAATACATGGTCAGTAGCTAGTGGGAATTATTAATGATAAATTGCGGCCATTAGCTACGAAGCAAGTGTAGTTCCGCTACAATGTAACTGGACTTACTAGAGTACTTTTTATTGTGTTTACTAGAACCGTCTACAAATGAATTCGTATGCATTTTTCATAAGATCTTTTGACAGTAACTGCTCTCTTGCACTAAGAGTTCATTTTTACTCAACGAGCTCAAAGTACATTTTATTAAATAACTACTACTAAACAGATAAACGCAGCATTTGCACAAACACTACGTTTTCCTTTCTAGTACACAAGTACTTACAAAAAAAGTAAAATCAAAATACGTAAAAAAACTTTTTAAGTTAAACGGTTTTATGTTAAACATACATTGCAATGTTAAAGATAAATGTACTAAAAACCAAAAAATAATAAAATAAATACAGTCGTGGGAATTATAAACATATGCATAGACTAGACTAAAATAAAACCGTGGGGCACGTTAATTGTCTACAAATTATCGACTTAATGTGCGATAGAAGAATCGTTTAATTCGTCGTTAGGCAGATGGCCCGCAGACGGTGAGGAAATTACTATTTTCTTGCTCATGGAAATTCCAATAGTTATACACTCCATGTAATTAAAAGAGATGTTTCAACTAGTTTATCGTTGGACATTCACACTGCTGGCTGGCGAGGAATCGTTTCACTGCTCGTAGTTTGTCTTTAATCGACAAAACATATGATAAAAGTACAACTCGCTCACCACTATGAAACCCTAAAACTCGCTTATAATCGAGCTTGCTAGCTTGTTTCCACATTCTAGCCCTACTTATCACACGTCCATCGTTGTCGGTTGAACAACTGCCTAATTATAGTGTAACATTACAAAACAGACATTTTAATTAACGATTGTAGACAATTGACGTGCCCCACGGTTTTATTTTAGTCTAGTCTATGCATATGTTTATAATTCCCACGACTGTATCTATTTTATTATTTTTTGGTTTTTAGTACATTTATCTTAAACATTGCAATGTATGTTTAACATAAAACCATTTAACTTAAAAAGTTTTTTTACGTATTTTTATTTTCTAGTTTTTAGTTTTTATCAGATACCTAAATTACAGATTCAATTTCTAAATTTAAATCTTATTATTATACGCCATTTAGTGGCTGCGCCCATCTTAAATATTGAGGTTGTATAGTGCACTGTATTCTTCTTGTCAAGCCCTTTTATTTGATACCCATATTGGTGGGATTGATAAAAAATTGTTATCAGCCATTTGGTAGCGGCGGCCATCTTAGATTTCAATTTTGCATAGTAAATTGTATTTTACTTGTTGAGACCTTTCATTTGATACCCATGTTGATGGGATTGATAAAACCTAAGTTATCCGCCATTTTGTAGAGGCCGCCATCTTGGATTTTAATTTTATATTGTACATTGTATTCTACTGGTTGAGCACTTTCATTTGATACCCATATTGATGGGATTGATAAAACCTACTTTATCCGCCATTTTGTAGCGGCCGCCATCTTGGATTTCAATTTTTTATAGTATATTGTATTCTGCTTGTTGAGCCCTTTCATTTGATACCCATATTTATGGGATTGATAAAACCTACGTTATCCGCCATTATGTAGCGGTCGCCATCTTGGATTTCAATTTTTTATAGTATATTGTATTCTGCTTTTTGAGCCCTTTCATTTGATACCCATATTGATGGGATTAATAAAACATAAATTACCCGCCATTTTGTAGCGGCGGCCATCTTGAATTTATAATGATAATGAATAAACATAATTGTATTGTCACCAAAATCCAAAGTGTATTCAAAATTTCAGATTAATCGGTTGATAGGAAGAGGGTGAAATTTGAATTACTAAATTTGACCCAAGAATAAATCCTATTACTATTATAAAGGCGAAAGTTTGTATGGATGTATGGATGTATGGATGTTTGTTACTCTTTCACGTAAAAACTACTGAATGGATTTGAATGAAACTTTACCACAATATAGCTTATACATCAGAATAACACATAGGCTACATTTTATACAGAAATAAGGGAACGAGAACTACGCGGGTGAAACCGCGGGCGTCCTCTAGTAATAAATAAAACAAACGGGGTAAGCTAAATAAAACCGTTTAAAAATACCATGTTGAGAAATAACGCAGACTGGCACTTCTAAGCGAAGCGACTAGTTCGGCAAATTATAAGTAATGTCTAAAAATATAACAATATTTAGTTTATAAATAATTACAAAAAAATATATCCTTCAGCCGTAACAACTATCGTGTGCTAATTATTTATGTATTTAGTTAAGAGATATATATACCAAGACCAAACTGTATCTCCCAACTTTGTTGTTATCGTTTCTACCGTGGGAGCTAAAGACGTACACAAGTCAAAAGTTTAAACTTTAAGTTCTATACGAACAAATCCGATCTCCGAGGCGATGGTTTCACTTCATAAATCCACCCCGTCCCCCGCACCCCCGCCAACTGCGTCGGGATATTTTATAGCGCGCGAAAATTATTTTAAAATATCCTCCCTCCTCTGTGAATTTATTAAAAACACGAGAGTATATTTTTCGCGTAGCCATTTCATAGTCTTAGAGCTAGTAACCGGTTTTACATTTTCTAAATAGACTGTATTCGACTATAATTAGGAGAGTAATATTATTAGGAGAGTTTTTAAGATATCGACTAAGAATATTATTGTGATGCATTGATTTTTATTGTCAAATGTATTTTATGTCTTTCAAGTAGAGCTTCTTTATACAAGTGCTCACCCAGGGAAGTTCTTTAACAATTAAAGTCAATATTTTTGTTTATTCAGGTTGAAAACTGCTTATTATGAAAATTCATTGATCTTTATATTATGATCAGTTACAAAAGTAATATATTATAATTGTAAAGTGTTGATCATTAAATAAAGGCTATGAGTGTTGGTTTAAAAGAATCTGCAACAAACTTAGCCAGTTTTCTTTGTTTGTTATCACCATTTCACAATGTTGTTTAGAACATAGTACCTGCCATATAGAGAAGTCACATAGGGCGATAAAATATCTCGGAAATGCCGAACTATTTCATTGTTTCCCTATAAATTATATAATAGTCTACACTACTACTAGCAACAGCTAGCAGTAACAATGTACAATTAGTAAATCTACCACCAAGTAGCATTGCTATGTTGTTACGAGTTGCCATCTATTTGGTTTGGTCTCTTTAGTGGCCAGTGATGCAACAAAGCGTAACATTTATGCCTCAGTTTAACGGAAATAGGTTTTAAAACGGTATTTTTATTTAACTTTGCCTATGTGCAATTTATAAAACAAACATAAGACTAGTCCTAATGTTTTCCTAAGCCCAAGGTGGCATGGAAGAAAGCGCTACTAAGCAATAAGGCCATCTTTTATACCTTCATTTCTTTCATAATGTTATTTCTGTTTTTATGTCATGTGGTGTACAAATAAAGTATAAATAAATAAACAAACAATTTTGCTAAATATCAACTTGAAATTCAACTTGATGGCATCTCTGAAATATTTTATTTATTGATTTTATTCAGTACAATTTTGCTACCTTACTTGTTATGCCAGCCACTACTGAAACAAATATTAATTTAAGGCTATTCATAAAATGGTTAACTAGCTCTCAGTCTATTATCAAAACCGCGAGAGAATATTTTCCATATAACAATTTCGGATTTTACTTTTCACGTAAATTATATAGCACCATATTCGAGTTGGCACTTTACGTAAAAAGCGGCCAATAAACCGTCTAAAATATTCGCTACACGGTTTTGGCGTTACGTTCGTTGAACGGTAAACGGCAGGTCACACTGCTCCTGAGCGGACTAATAAGCATTCATTTTACTAATGTTGCCATTTCAATTAATATCTGATGACAGTTCATAATGTTATTTATTATCTTCGTTATTTAACTGGCAGTCAACATAACATTATAGAATAATTATTTAATTTAAATCAATACCAAAATAATTTTGTTACAATAGCGCCATTATATTTTAAAGCCTAGTGCATGTTTCCAGTATTTGCTTGTAAAAAAGGGAATTGAAGCTGAGAATACTGTTCTAGAATTGATAGTATTTATGGCGATTATCACCTTAAACTTGTTAATTTTAATTTTATAGATATTAGTGGCTACCGAAGTACCGATGGCAATATCGTACTGCTCTAAGACGTAAAGTTATGAACTTACACCAACTCTGAGCTATTACTAACTGCTAATAATACTCGGAACATTGCTAAATACTGGTTGAAGGGTTGGTTTATTTATTGCGCAAAGGATCAGCCTCGCTGTCCAACACACCGATGCGCTTCTTGCCACTATTCTAAATGAGCAATGTTCTGTATGATTATTAGGATAACTTTGCTTTGATGGAGACCGCAGGCGTGTTTCAAAAAGTCATTTTTTTTTTTAATTAATTAATTTTTGCAACATCACGCTTGAGAACGTCAAACCCGTGAGGCACTTAGAACGCCTTACGCTAGGCCACGGTCCCGATGACGTCGGTAGGTAAACATAAGTTGATAAAAAATCCTATGCTATACCGCGGCAGTCTCCGAATGCCACACGTCTTTTTTTTAAGATAACTTTGCTTTAATCAAGGCAGCAGGTGTAATATTGAGAACGTTAAGTGTTTTTTTTAATAAATTAAAAACGTTCTTATAATTTTACCAATCATCTTTAAAACTGAATCTTTGCTGCTTGGCGACAATATACTTTCTTTTAGAGTTCCAACTGTATTTACCTTCAATGAATTGCCCACAATACTACACGAGTCAAATGTTCAACTAATTCAGTCGTAGAAAAGTGCCGTATCAAAACTTTCACCTGAATGGCGTTTGAATAATGCGCTTTTATAATGGAAAAAGGCGGAATTCATTCGGAATAAACGATAACGATCCCAACCTTCCATATTGCACTCTGCGTAGAGGATGTAGCGGTGATTTTGTGGTGAATATTAGTGCTCGGTAGAACCACCCTCACAGTTACCGCGTTATAGCCTGGAAGTACTGACGAAGTTTTTCATATCACTTCAGTTGGAGCTGATGGATGTTGGGGTCCCACGGTGTTTTGATAGTAATTTCGCACCGGTCGACCCGCACTAACGGAACCCCGGCATACAGGTGGCCAAAGACCGTGCTGTTTGGTTCTTTGAAGAGGCCTGTGTTTAACAGTGGACTAAATCAACTACATAATAGTGATGATGATGTTGTTGAATCCAGATCCGTTTAGGCGTTCTATAGTTATAATATAAATGCAATTAACCCGATTTTGTTTTATTTTAAAAGATTTTAGTTATTCACGTATGCTACATTATTTTAGATATATGTAAAAAGCAAACTGATTTTATATTATTTTTACCCCTTCTCTATGAAACAACGCTTTTAAGCGTAAATCCAAATATATATATTTTTGAATATACATATAAAACACATTTATTGTGGTAATTATTTTATTTTAGAATAATGGTAATTATTTTATTTTAATGTACAAAAAGTCGTAACGTTTATAATGTGAACGTGTCATTTTGTATCGGCCCACACTTAGCCCTTCATGTTGCGCGCGGCTCGCGGCGTGTATTTTATGTTTATGGCCCGAGGACACATCACTTTTGACAGATTTTTATACATTATGTAAAGCAGTCTCTCGATGTCGTCTTTTATGTCCTTTGTATAGAAAAGCCGAATGATTTTATATTATAGAAGTAGAAAATACGTTTGGAAATAACTCTTGTAACTTAGTTGCGATCTAAAAAATAATTAATGATACTAACTTTAATATGCTTGTATATTATTCGTTATCATCGACCTATTTTAAGTCAGTCCTCCACTACAGGACTTGGCCTCCCTCTTTGGAGGAGAGGAGATATAAATATGTTGTCTCAATGTGGGCCGGCGGGCTTAGGGAGATAAAGATGAAATCTTGTAACAATCACAATGAGATCAATGATCATCGCAACTGGAATCATCGAAAGAAGAAGAAGAACTGGAATCATTTCATTAACGTACACTCTGCTGCTTGTATTACCCCTTCAGTTTAAAACACCATCGTATCTTATGGCTCGTATTTTAAAGTGTACGCCAAGCACAAGCTAAGCACTAAGCGAACACGAATTCGCATATTGAGGACCAACCTACGAGCCTCAAACGAACGAACGTTTCGCTAGTGCTCGGCTGTACTTCACCAATTACCGCTTCTTTACGAACACAAAGGCTTTTGTGGACATTGCTCATCCAGACACCGCGCGCATTGACGCCGCGAACAACGATTAGCGAAGCGACTCCACTCGTGCGTAATTTGAATATCCAAAGCTAAACTAACTTCTCAGTATCGATTAACTATACTCGGATATGAATCCCATCACAATGTGATTTTCTCTTTATCAAAAGCATACCGTCGATGTACGAATACGTTCCACTACGATACGGTATGAAAGCCGATTAAAGGATAAACTGTCACAGCGCTTCTAGTAGAGTGCTTCTATAAAGGTATGCCCACACTTACATTTCTGTGTATCACATCCCTATCTCTATTAATTTTGTCAAATATTTTTATAATACATCATTGGAAACATTATACGACGAAGACGACAGCTAACAAAAACACTGAAATAAGAAGCAAGTGAAAACAAAAAGTAATAACAACACAGAACACAAACTGCTTACCATAAATCCATAACAAATGCGCGAACATGGGGGAAATAAATTTCTATCGCCGCAAAAAGCGATACACGATATAATTTCAACATCGTATAAAAAATCCATAACGTTCCCGAACTAACACTCTGAAGATACCAAAGTTCTACAATGTACTGAACAGCAATTTTGTAAACGCGATCCCATAAAGCCATTACACACGCCACTTGTAAATTGCTGATCGTAATAGCTAAAACAATATAAGAGCACAACGCCAAATATTGCTAGTCTAAGAGCTAGCCAACAATTTATAGAAAGTTGTTACAAGTTATTTTTTTAAAGATTTAAATTTTAGTTTACGACGTTACTAATAACCATTTATTTGTGGGTTATGATAATAAGAAAAGAATATAAAAAATGACAGAATGCTAAAAAACTAATAAATAAAATGAACACTTATTCTTTGATTTTTCTTTCACTTTTTTAGTAAAATACCTTCTGTGCCAAGAGGCAGGTGTACTGCGTAGATCTCGCTCAGACAATAAAATAAATAAACCGTCAGTGATATGAATAATTAATAATAAATCATTATACATATATAAAGGCATTAATAGGGAAAACAGTAGTATTTTCTCCAAGTTTAACGATTTCCAGTTTTTGATTAGTATTACACCATATACTTTATTATTAGTACCTAGTAAAAAAATACAGAGCTTCGGGCTCTATATTGCAAATTTTTAATAGTATATAAGAGAGTTCAGTTCATTTGAATCTAAATAAATCCCTTTTGAAAGCTATGTAAGTGTCAGCCATTTTGAAGTTTTCTTACATTTTATGCTATTTTATGGTTTGCAAAAAATTAAATGAAATTCGAGTATAATATAATTTCGGCTTGACTTTAAATACCTTATAAAAAGGCAACTGGGAGATCTAAATTACGCATGCTTGCATAGTATTAAGCAAGAATTAAGGGAATTATAAACAACAGTAACGCTAGAAATCATTTGAAATCTCATCTTTACATTTTAGAAAATGTCTAACGGTAAATTCTTTTTAGAAAACATTTTTTTTAATAAAACAATTAACAAAACCCATCGATTTGTCTATAACAAGGAGTTGCCTTAATTGCAGCATCATACAAACGTATGATGAAAGCTGATCAAAGGATGCCCTGATACCTTTTGGTACTGGTACTATGTTTTGTACGCCTGTACTTTATTATTTGTAATTAATGTTTTCTACTAAAAAAAAAACATCTGTAACAATACGGCGACTGGAAATCACAATATTTTTACGACGAACATACAATTTTACTACATATATAATTATTATGGCTCTAAATGTTGTTTAGACTTACTAACATAAGCGCTTTCTGTCCTGTCATTAACTCTTGGTCAACATTTTAACATAGACAATTTCTATAAATATCGCTATCTCGAGCACATAAGGGGACCGTAAAAATTGACGATCCAATATTCTCCGAGTCACTGTTTGCGTCCCGCTCGCGTCCCAATTCTCATTACGAAAACGACTCATTGACGGCAAGGGCGGAATAAAGTTGTTTCGATATCACCGGAACAAAAAATCGTTACAATTGTTGTTCACTCCGTTGATTGGTTCGATAAAATCTGGTATGTTTCTCAATAAGGTGTTTTTCAATTGCAAGCTCTTGCTGATATATCGATTAAATGATTCTGATGTTAAGTGGAAACCCAACCCATATATAGAACAACATTGCGTAGTATACGAGAAGTTTCTCATTAATTCATTATTCAATACATTTCCGTGTGTACATCAAGCTGAAACGTAGGTAGTAAGCCACATAAAGATGTAATTTCACCGGCAAGCATATTGCTTGTAATGACCGATTTGTATATTGGCGACAGAAATTAGCACAACAGAGTTACTTCTTTAGACCAGCTATGTCAAAAACCCTACCAATATACTTTCCTAAAAGTTATGTGGGGAGGTTAACTAATATTGAAATAGAAGAACTAAAAATCTATCTTACTTATCAAGATAAGCGCAAAAAGAAAGCGTACTATTTTTTCAATCATGAGCTTATTCATTCAACGTGGCGTAAAGCAAAAATAATGTAGCCATTATTTTGAGTGTATTGTGGAAAACAATCACGATATATAGAACGCTGAAAAAGGTGTTACCTGTAGACAATAAAAAATACCCAATTCGCAAAGCCAATAAATACGAAATCGCTTGAATAACTAATGTTTAATTTATATTTATCCAGCGCAGATAGCAATACGAATAACCATTTACAAACTCAATACAAACGAAGATAAATGACGCTTCGCGATACAGATTAAAGAATATAAGCGTCGATGACAGAGATTGGTTCGCTTATGGCATTGTGTTCCGCTCGATCGATCTGTTTCACGCTCAGTGGGATTTAATCAATCACCGGCCGTGTTGCTGGTCTCTTGTTTACAGCTAAGAAAATTTCAAGTACTATAAAACTAAAATTTTCTTTAATATAATACAGATGTAGACTACAGAAAGTAAGTGTTGATGACAGATATAGATTTGCTTACGACATCGTGCTTCGCTCAATAAATCTGTTTCATGCTCAGTGGGATTAAATCAATTAATACTAGTCTTTTGAAGAAGAAACACTTTATTGCACATAAAAGTAGATATAACAGATACATGAAAAAAAAGGATTAAAATAAATATGCAAAGGCGGCCTTATTGCTAGAAGCAATCTCTTACAGGCGACCTATTGAAAGAACATTTGAGTATCGTAAGCGGGGTGGTGCAATGAGAAGAAATTACTTAAATTTATTATAAATATAAATTATTAAAAAAAAAATAATCTACATAAAAATGTAAACATAATATATATGTGTATATAAAAAATTCATATAATTATTTTATATTTAACGACAAATAGTAGCAAATAGCAAGCAAAATAGCAAATATCAAGCGAGAATTAAAAATGGGCAGCGAATTACTCGCGCGGACTACTACTGTAGAATAAAAATATCTTTTCTCGATTCTTACAGTCCGGGGGGGGGGGCCTAATGCTAGTTAACTAAATTTATAAAAGGGGATTACTAGTTGACTATAAGGAGATGTTCCATCGAATAAACATTCCTAATGATAACTGATTAAGATAGCCTTCACGAGTAAACTTGTCCCCAGAACAAGTGAACACTCCACACAAGTCTTGTATCTGTGATCTACGCTACTGCGTCAAACTACTCAAATTTATTGCCTCCAAGATTTATATTACTAATATATGAGTGCTTTATGTTAAGGCGCATACAGACATGCGAGACTCATCCAATGCCGAATGTCTTGCGGACAGCAGTGTAGCGCGGATAGTCGTACTTGGCGAGCAATTTGTGTGTTTACTACATATTGTAATGTGGACTTCAAATTTATCCCTAGGTGGGATGATGAAATTAAACAGGTTACAGGGACCGCTGGATTCAGTTGGGTTCAGACCGTGTTTGGAAGTCCTTGTAAAACATATCTCCAGCAGTGGCCATCGATCGACTGATTTATTTATTTATTTTATTTAGACACTTTCTTTGTGTACACCAATACATGAAAAATAACAATTACATGACAGAAGGACAGGACAGAAGAAGGAGATTGCAAAAGGCGTCCTTATCGCTGTGTAGCGATTTCTTCCAGGCATGTTTAGAATTAGGAAACGCGAAACAAGAGACTGCAGGTGCCTTTTTTAAGGAGGAGAAAATCCTCATGGACATCCTTACGAGCATTCTCACAAAATACTGTGATTTAAGTAACACTTGGCGTCGTTTGGCGCAACACGCACGTCTAGATGCGCCTTTATGCGTGATAAATCTTCGAATATCTTGCCGACAATTCCATACAATTTATACACGTCAGTTTCCGATCGATTGCACAGAGGGCGCTAATGAAAGACGTCGCAAGATGCTCTGATAGAGGACAAACAAACGCCCTCATGCTATCTCTCTCTATTGTTATCCTTGTTTAGTCTGTGAACATCAGTTTATTCAATGACTATACTATATTTATTTTTAACCGGAGTATCAGTTGTTGACTCTACGATGTTATGCCTTCGCATATGATCGTAGAGATGACTCTACTATGTATAACTTCTTGTACATAGTAGAGTCAACATCATCATCTCCTGAAGATGGTTTCGAAGTGAAACATACGTTGAGAATTTTCCGCTGAATCTGGATGACTTGGTTGCTTAAATCTGTCGTTTCCGCGCGGAAAATTGCAAATAAATGTGAATGTTTGAATAAATAAGCTATGAAATATTTATGATATACTTCTGATTCTATTCAATGTTTATTTTTATTTTATTTACATTTCGTCAGCATTATCAGCCTATTAAACGACCCACTACCAGGACAGGTCTCCCTCCTTACAGAAGAGGGCAGAGGGTGGAACGTAGACTCACCACGCTGCCCCAGTGTAGCTTGGCGGGCTTAAGATGATAATGTTTACATCTTCTTAGGTTTCAATGTTGCGTTTATTTATTGCAGAACTATCGAGTGTCCAAGCAACAGGTGGTAATGGTTTCGAAGTGATAAACCTCCTCACAATATGTACCTTTGGAATGACTATTGTCTTTTGTATCCGATGTATGATCCAACAGTCAGGTGAAAGCTTCTTGAAGTCTTAGTCGTAGTATATCGCAAATAGACTATCAACTGAAACGACTATTGGAGCAATACAGGTTGACCTAACATGATTACAAGCGTTTGTTTATGTACCCGAAAAGCATAAGCTGACTAACATTTAACTTTTTAAAATGACGCAGGTTTGGCTAGCCTAAGTTTTCGATACTGTAGGTACTTATATGACAAATAACTACATTTCAAAACGTACGATTCAGCTAAAATATAATTTATTCGTTCAATATAAACATTACTTTCGTACGAAAACATGAAAGGTTGTGCTCAGGAAAGCGTTGTTGTTTTTTTTAATAATTTAAAAACATATCCAATTTTCCAGTAGGCCGAGCGTAACCTGCCAAAATAGCAACACGCGCCCGCTGTGTTGATGGAACCTGTCAAACGTACAAAATGGTGGCCGGGTTAGGCCTTCGTAATTATAAACGTGATATGAATTTTTGCATATAAATACTTGATGGATACGGAAAAGAACCATGGTCTAAAGACATTTTAATTTAACAAAGCCATTATTTTAAATCGATAATTTGAACATGAAATCTACAAAACTTTTTTTTTAAGCAGTTACTTTAATGATGAAAATATGAATTTCGATCGCGGCCAATCTCATTTTGAAAATAGTACGTAAAGATAAATAAATCATAAATAAATAGATAAATTTCATTTTCATAGTCCGATCGAAGTGCAACCTATATGACCAACGAAAAATCAAGGTCAAGTGCAAGATCAACGACGTCAGATCACGCAACCGGTTTTCTGATCCACCAGATGTACTATCCGGTGGGTCAGAAAACCGGTCACTATTGCCCACTTTTAAAATCCGAGCTCCTCATCAGTCCCAGCGTTCAAGTTGAGGCCTAAGTCTTAAAACATGCAACGCCCTTAGATAGATTCTTCGTCACTCTCGATTTTTTCTGATTTCAGTATAGAATCTAGCTGACATGCACTTGCCTGTTGCGGTCTGAATATTAAATATAATACAGCAGTTATGCGTAAAAGTATGTGTCTTCCTCCACTTCCAGAATAATTTATCAGTAAAAAGGTTACCACGAAAATTTTTTTGAAGAGAATTTAAACTTTTTTTGAAATATGAAGCGATATCTGAACAATCTGAAAAAAGATTTAAGTAATAAACAATTGTACCTTATGAACACTTCGATATAAATGTCAAATCCGTCCGGAACACGACCACGGTCGGCCGCCGACGGGCGACATAAGCATTTGATTGACTTTTGGTTCGGCAGCAAAAAATATAAAAAGATTTAAGTAATAAACAATTGTACCTTATGAACACTTCGATATAAATGCCAAATCCGTCCGGAACACGACCACGGTCGGCCGCCGACGGGCGACATAAGCATTTGATTGACTTTTGGTTCGGCAGCAAAAAATATAAAAAGATTTAAGTAATAAACAATTCTACCTTATGAACACTTCGATATAAATGCCAAATCCGTCCGGAACACGACCACGGTCGGCCGCCGACGGGCGACATAAGCATTTGATTGACTTTTGGTTCGGCAGCAAAAAATATAAAAAGATTTAAGTAATAAACAATTCTACCTTATGAACACTTCGATATAAATGCCAAATCCGTCCGGAACACGACCACGGTCGGCCGCCGACGGGCGACAAAAGCATTTGATTGACTTTTGGTTCGGCAGCAAAAAATATAAAAAGCCAGTTTTGTTTGAGGAAGAGGCAATTCTAGGCTTAGGAAAGACCTTTTTGTGCCGATCTCGTCCGAAATATCATTTTATTTTCTATGTCGCTTCTAGAGATGTATTGTTCTAGTCTTCGATAGTTTTTGTCTCGATTTCTCTTTGTATTTTCTGTAATAGTGATCGCTTTTACTGCTGATGAAACAAAAAACTTGTTTTATTTATGAGTAAAAGCCGTCTGTGTAAATGAATGTTCAAAAATTAATGATGGCATTTTTTTTAAAATATAAAACTATTTATGACTGTCTTTACGTAGTAAACTAACTAGCGCTTTTCTGTTCTAAGTGGCTGGTGTAAGATTTTACCGCGTCGATATTGAGAACAGTAAACGCAAATTTTATATGACACTGACACTCACTTATTTGAGTTTTCTCTCGATACTGCCAGTACAGGGGGCGCTGCTTCAATTCCATATAAAATTTGCCTTTACGCGAATGTAAAATTTTAGATTTGTTTTGGTGAAAGCTAACACTAGGCACTCTGTTCTGATTCTATCACACGTTCCGAATCAAGTACGGTGTCAAAATAAACAATTTTCTTATGTAAAATATGGGATGTATTTTAATATACATCCTTAATCCATTATCTTCGAGGGAATTTAATTGATGTATTCCATAAATTTGTTAGCAATTTCAAAACGTATACGTTTAATACGACATAAAGAACACGTAGGCACCACCACTGGAAATGTGAAGTAATTCAAACTCGCCCTAAATTAAATCCTGCACAGGTTAAAGCGTGTCCCCTAATTCAAACGCCACATAAACTCCACTTAGCGCGCTATGTATCAACATGAAACAATTTGGAAATTTTATAAGAACTCCAACGTCTCGGGCCTCCGCCGTTTAAGAGAACAAATTTCGCAATTAAGTCTAAAAAGCCTCTGATAAATTGCTCAAAGTGGAGGGAGGACACACACTTGCACGCATAACTTCGTTTAACTTTAAACGCGTGAGATATGAAAGGTGCTACTTTAATTTCGTTTGTCATTTCAGAATTGAGGATGAATTTTAGCAGTTTATAAGTGTTACATTATTATTTAATGTAGAGTTATAATAATTAAATTTTTCACAATAAGAAGCCTAAATAATAAAATGACAATTGTTTTAGAACGTATTGTTAACAACAAACGGTTAAGGGCTTCACACACAAGAGATCATTTTGTGTCAAGCCATTAATCTATTGTCGTACCCATCGTAGCACTGACTAATCGCTTTAGTTGAAAGGAAAGCAGAAAACTAGTGACGAAAAATTAAAAAAAATAGCAATATCGAAATTCTGTTTACGAATTCATCAGCTTAAACCAATAAAGCGTTAATCGTCTCACAACTCACTTATCCAATACTCGAAGGAGAAAACAAATACAATTAACAAAAACTTTTATAATCAGTTTTGGGGGAAAACAATTAAATTTGCATTTTATCCGAACATCCATTAGCGTATAAATCTGCCGCCGCCCTCGAAAGCTGTCCAAGATATCTTGCGAATATTGACAGGGATTCCATAATAAATTTAATTCCGTAATCTGGCAACTCTGGAGGCACGGATTTGCCTAATTGTTTTGTTGATCTCGCCGGATCTCACTCGGGCTCGCAACTATATTGTGTTGAATGGAGCACTCGAACCCATTTAAAAGATTACGCTTTTGAATATTTGGATTAGAGATTAAATGTGTGAATGCGGTCTAAGGAAATGGAGTTTATATTAATGGAGTGTATTCAATCTATTTATTGTTATGTATATATTCATAGGATTTACAGTTTCTTGACATGGCGAATGAAGACCACTCAATTTCACACGAAGAGAATAGCAAGTATTTGATAGATATCACCCAGGGAAATACAATCACTCGGCTTATTACTGAAGTTGATATATGTATTGTATTGTAGTATGAAGGGTATAGAACGTGTTGGTAGGATGCTTTCTCTGCGATATATTGCCCTTTTATACTCCATAAACAAGAACGCCGCCTTTAGTTCCATTACAGTTTTTATCAAACAGTGGACACCTTAACACAATGATTCTACTTACTCATGAATAAAACCCTTTTTCGTTTAAGATTTAGTCTAGTCGGTTGCGCGACAAGTTTTCTTTTCCTTTGTTTTAATCTTAGGTATTAATTCTTAAGAATCTCTTTTCTAAACAATAAAATAAAATGGACTGGCAAAAGAACCGCAAAATGGGTTTATAAGTTTTAGTACTAACTAGCCCAGATCATAAAAGGTCACTTAATATTTTAGGTTTTTTATATTACAAAGCGTCGCCTAAACTATAAATTATACTTGGTCATGACTGATAGGTACATTAAATCAGAGCGGTACAAAAGTTGGGAGGGATTCAACAAACCGGTCGATTTAACTAAATATACAATAATTAAATAGTAAAATATTTGGGTGTTAGATCAAATCATTTGCACTCTCCAAAAGACTACCTTTGAACTTTGCGATAATTTATTTTATGTAACAAAAAGAACCATTTTACTATGTTGATTGTTCGAAAATCGCACGTGATAGTAATGAGCAAAATTAGGTCATAACTTTAGAACAAAAGTAGAATTTTGCTTGTAAATTCGCTCGTTACCTTTAATGTTGTAATTTGGTCGCAATGCCGTATGAGGCGGGTTCAAATGGATGTCATTATAAATATTTTGTAACGCTGACGTCACGCCGCGTGCTAAATGTACTATTTTATTTATCTTTGTGTTATGCGGACGAGCGTGTGTCCTTTGTGTTTATATTGTGTCGGAATGTTCGCAAAATTTGATGGGTAATTGCATACATTTTAAGCCTCAGTAGCTATGATTAAAGACAAATTGTTAAAAGTGAGGTCTGAGGTTCAATCCCTGTCCGATAAGGGTAGAAGGTGATGTTAGCAAATTCTGACGAGGACGAGGATTAATAGCTGTACATTAGAAATACATCATTTTGTAGAACATTCGTAAAGTGTGCTTTGGGACGTGTTGCGATGATTCTCCTTAATCTTAATAAGTGGTATTTGATTCAAGAAAAATAAAAAATAAAATTCAATCAATACACTTTTTGATAAAATATATTTTAGTTTAAGTTACGGGCTTAATTTTTCTATGCCTCCTCTAATCCCAGTATGAAAGCGCATCCACGAGTAAATACTTACCTTAAAGTAGATTGAGAGTTGAAATTGAATTGTACGAGTCGAGCTGAGCTTCAAGTATACAAAGGGGCAATAGTTTAAAATCGAGGGAACAGAACAATGCGATCTGTCTAGTGTCTACTCAACGTCGCTGAATGACTGCGGTTTCTAAATCGTACACTGCAATCTTTTCTAATATTTATACATAAACGTTAGCTTGTGTTAGCAGTAATGGGATAGCTGATAAATATTAGTAATATTTAAAATATACAGATAAACATCCAGACACTGTTGTTTGTTTGTTACGTAATTTTTTGTAACAAAGAGCACATTAAAAAATTATAAAATTAAAAGCACATAGCCAAAAATTGTATAGAAGTCTGCCCCAAAGATGTCCAGAGTTGATATTTGTAACGTTAAATAGTACAAATCTTCTATTTACCTAATAACAAAGTAACGTGTAACTATGCAGTCGCTGATAAAAGTTATAAAGGTTGAAAAAAGTTGATTTTTCATACTTTGACGACGGATTCTGATGGATTTATTATATTATTTTTTTTATATATTTTCAGTGATTGCTATGAAACATAGGTAGTTGTTTAAAATTCATCGTGTATTTAATTAAATTACTTAAATATGAGCATACGTTTGGACAACCTGGAGCAAATTTTGTAAACGTCCTTTTAGGTTTAAATTAAATTCAAAAATTCTAGAATTTTTAATGTGTCAAAAATTTCTCAAGGCTTGTAATTTTATATTTATTTATTTATTGAATTAAGAAAATCACCATTAGACTTTCTTCCTATAACCAGTCTTCTATTAAAAATATCCTGTCCAGGTATTAATCGGTCCATCTAAGAGAAGGTCAATGCTGTAAATAGACACATATAAACACGTTACCCGTTTTAGCATCGATAGTTAATAAACCACATAATGTAATGAGCTGGACGTACGAATGGAACATATGAAACATCGTAGTGGCCTCGATTTTCAGCGTTCTTTTTCAAAATCCCTCGAACATTGTGACTGTGGAATGTTGTACGCGCACTCGTGAAACAGAACAGTGACGTCACAAGCCTGTTCATCAGTGCTCAGTTGAGTGCGCACTTTGTGCCCGTCGGTGGAATTTAGACCTTTGTACCGACGACAATGTTGTACGCCACTGTGAAAAATAAATTGAAGAAAAATATCGTCAGCGAAACAGGTGGAAATATACGTTCGCAGGATGTTTTTAATAGCCTATCTTATTTTGCATTCAATATTTGAGGAAATATTGTTGATGTTTGTTTGGTTGATGTTAAGGGAAATCCATCACACACCCATATACGTCCCTATATGGTTGAATCGATTTGAATAATTTTTTTTTTATTTTGTTTGCTTCAATACACTAGCTGTTTAAAAAATAAAAGAACTCACGATAAACCCCAAAGAACAATAAAGTAGAGTTAGACACCTGTTCTATGAGAGTCTGTTTTAACTATTTTTATTTTTTAATGAAATAGTAGTATATCAACTGTTCTTTAACAGGACAACATTTTTCAGCTCCGCGCGTAAGTGTACAATATACCAGTATGTTATTTACTAGTTAGAGGTGTTATCAATACTTTTAATATGAAAAATTAGTTAACTTGGAATTCTACTTCACTTTATTAAACAAAAGTTTAGACGCGTTCCTTTGTTTGGTAGAAATGTTGTTAAGTTTGCAACAAAGTAAAGGCCCGGAGGCCGACAACCGTGGAAGGGATCATCTCAAATGTATGTTCGCCTATCTGCGGATCTGCTGCTGAATAATTCATACGTGCAAGTGTTGTCTGAAGCGACAATCCCGTCGCAAGCAAATGCCGCCGGAGGGTTATCCCTAGACTGTTTGATGCACTAGAGGAGCATTTTGCTCAATTCGAAATTTAAATTCCAATTCCAATTTTTATGAAAATTAAAACCAACATCAAAACGCACAAAAAGTAAAATTTATTGCCTCATCTGTGAAGTTTGTGCCATCTAAGTTTAAAGAATGTTTATTTAACGAAGTGTGTTACTTTGTGGGTTTTAGGTCATTCCTTAAAGAAGAGAGCTTGGGTGGCACCGATATTCTTAAATAAATTAAAGCAACTAAGTGACGCAATTATTTTTTGCTTTTGAGTACGTTTTGAAGTCGGTTAAATTTTTTATTAATGTTTTTTTCTTACTTTTTAGTAAATTATCGACAGTAAACATAGGTAACCTACTCATACTAAATGCTATATAATAATAATATAAATAAATTGTAATATAAATAATAATAAAATTTTCCAGGATTCCAGGATCCCATCCTAAATTCAAATTCTTCAACATCCTTCGTTTTTTCGTTGATTAAAAATATATATTACGTAAAAGTTATGAGAGCACCGCATGTATCTTGTGGTAGTGTATTTGTGTCAATAATCCATACGGGCAAGTGTCTTCTGAGACGACAATCCCGAGCAAGCAAATGCCGTCTGCGGATTATCAGAAACACTGTTTGGTGCAGTGAAGCGTTTTGTTCAATTTTGAGTTTTGTCTATACGAACGTTCGAACATATTATAAAATACAAATGAACTTCTTTTTTAACGTAAGTAAGTTTAACGAACACGTTAAGGTAAAGAATCCAATTAGAAATATGTGTAGAGCCTCGTTATTTTTTAAACCATAATGCATGCAATCATAAGGTACAAGTTTGTCGTGTACACGTATGTCTGTGTATCTGTATATCAGTTGTAGTATCATAGCTCCCAAAAGGATGTATCTATAAACACCTACTTTTAAATATATAATTCACCTAATGTTATAGAAAGATTTTAATTTTAATATTAACTTCGTGTAAGTTTTTTGCTTTGAGCAATAAATTAAGAAGTATTCAACCATCATCAAGAACTTTTAATTTTATGACGTTACTAAGACTTTAAACTATAAAGAAGTACTTACAGCTCTATGAAGCTATTAAAAAAAATGGAATAATAACGGTCCACAGCTGTATGTCGCATAGAATTGTTTTATACCCTCATAAAACTAAAACTAAACCCATAATATGGCCCCTACATAATGTTTGCAAAACATATTGGCACGGCCCAGAACTTAATTATTAACCATTTATTAACCGACATAAACGAAAATAACGGCTATGTGACATTAAATAAGGGATATTTAAACAATATAATACTAGCAGATAGGACAGTACGACCCAAATGAATACTGTTAAGCTTTTTGAAATTATCATGAACGTACGTACGTACGAACGTGCTTATTTTTACTATGTCAACATTGTTTGAGAAATATTTTATAATTTATGCCATCATTGTCTGAAGCGCATTTGTCGAGTAAATAATCCTGAGTAACAAAAACACTACATCAATCTTTTAAAGTTGCTTGAATTTCAAGAACTGTACAGTAGTGAAACAACCGTCAACTCTACTCGATTCCAGAGATCCTACATCAATCAATCACAATTTTTTTATAGCTAAAAGATGCCTCTAGTATGGAATAAAGTAAATTATTCAAATTTTCATGAGTATCCAATAGTATAATGTGTGGAGATTAAGCAGAAGAGCCCGAATTTAACTCTAAGACCAATCTTAACGCTCGAAGGCTTAATAAATAATAGGAAAATGTTCCTAAAATCCGCTCTGTTTTCAGTAATTAAATCTCCTTGGAACTCTCTTCTGATGAGCGCCCTCTAATGACCTCATTCTGCCCGCACTTAATCCAAAAAGGGTTGGAGCTTATACGTGTTGATTTATGAGTGTGTTGAACGTCTTTTTGTAGTCTATGGCTGTGTGTTGAAAGCGAAGGATAGCGGACTTGTGGCGACTGTATATCTGTTGCTTTGATAAATTAGATGGATTTAGTTTTCGAATGGATTAATTTAATGACTAACTATAATAAGTGTTTTTATTTGGTCTTCTTTTGTAGGGTATAATGGGTGGATTCAGAATTATAGGTGCTTATTCATGGGTTTAGTGAACGTCATTTTGTAGTCAATTGCATTATATTTATGATCTGTGTAGCTGTTCACATAAATATAATGCAATTGACCGGTTTTTGTGAAAAATAAAACAAAGTCGCTAATCATTTATTAATTATTATCGGTAATTATGTTTTTTGTTATAAAATTATAAATTTGTTGTCTGTTTTTTACTAAGTATACGAATTCAGGATAATTTTTTTGGTTTTGCATGTCATCTTAAAATTGGGTTGAAGTTCACATGACATTGTAAACAAATGCAAATGCAACTAACAAACTTCGTGAGTACGAACCTTGTAGAACTACAAATAGAATTTTTTTTTTCAAAATAGTTATCAAAAAATTCCATTTGTATTACGAAAACAAATCTAGGAAATCATAATAATACATAGGAACATAAAGTTTCCCAAACTTCGTTTGTTTAATTAAACAATTAAATTTGCGAAGTGAACAGCTTTACATTCCTCTTCTGATGAGATCGGGCGCCCTCTGGTGGTATAAATAGTATTTTAATTATCCCTCACCCCTTGCCTCTCCTAATGTAACATTACCCTTATCTATTTATTTATGCGTCCCTCTACTTTCTAGCTAGCTTATGTAACATTACAATTAGTTCTGAAATAAAACATACCTACGCAGATTTCGGAACAAATTGATAGGAAAATAATCCAATGTAGTTAAATTAGCTTACCCGTGACAGGAACACCAACATTTTGAAACCTTAAACTCGGGTTTATAAACAACGTGCTTCTTGACCAACGAAGCACATACGTTTTAAAAGTAATATTTGAAACAAGTTTTCGCTCAGAACTTCGCTAACATTTTTTTTGACTAAAATCACACTGGATGGTAAGTGATGATGCAATCTAAGATGGAATTGGGCTAACTTGTAAGGAGTTGGATGAAATCGACACCCCTTTCAGTGTCTACAAGACATCGTACCGAAACACTAAATCGCTTGGCGTCTTTGTCTTTAAGCAAACCTGGACCAATTTAGAAAATCATAAACAGCCCAGCCGGGAATCGAACGCAGGACCTCCGCCAATAAATAAACTGCACATACCACTGCGCCACGGAGACTGTCAGATTATTTAATTGTCAAATTCATTATTGAATCACTCGGGAATAGAAAAATTCCCAGCACGATATCCTATTCAGATAATAACAAAACAAATATTCTTTGTAACTATTATTCATATTTCATTTGATGCCAATAAAGAACAAAGTATCTGCACTTCAGACATCAGACGCGAGTCGCTTTCGTTTTCATCCCGTACTCATGACGCTCACGCACTTAACAAGCAGAAAGAGAATATAATGACATGACGCTTATTTACACGGTTTTTGTAGCGAGGTTATTATATTTTCTATGAAAGTGTTTTATTTATCTGTAAGTTTGGGATAGATGGAAAAAGACTATTATTTTGTAGAACATTTTTAATATAGAAACATTTGCGATTTTAATTAAACACCTCAATAACAACTGTATTTTTATAAGTAATAGAACATATCAGAATATAAACGAGTATTATCTATACTATATTGTTGTCGAAAGAAACAGTGACGTGTGTTTCAGCCATTTCTATTTTGCTGCCGCTGCTGCTGCTCAAGAGAAGTATTGCTACCAAGCAGTATCGCAGTACTTCTAAAATGTTTATATACATACTTGTAATAAGAGTAGTAGTAAAATATTGTCTTGTTTGACGTTGCCTTTGTCTTAACTTCAGAAAAACAACTTCTTATTCTACTCAAATATTGTTAATATGAAATATTCTACCTACTTAACGAGTGTTGTTATATTACAAGCTATATGCTGACCATCAGTAGTAAGAGCGCTCGCCCACGGTGACTTTTTGTAGCGAAATGGTTGCTAGCTGTGTGCCCTCGCACACGGTCAGTCGCGATGCAGTTACAGCACGGACGACTCCATTTTACGCATGTGACGGACAGCATCTCAACCTGCCTGTGTTGCACTAATGCTTGGTTCTCCATTCACTCGCCACCCTCCCTCCGTTCTTCACTCGATGTTGTCCAACACGGTCACGCGTTTGCATCGGTACAAACGCGATGCAGACGCGTTTCAAATGCGACTAACACGCGTTAGTAGTGATGTTGGCGTGCGTTTAGTAAACTCGCGACAGCATCGCTACACAAAGTCGCCGTGGGTGGGGGGCTTTAAGTTTCAATGAACTGCTACTAAACTCTTTTATGGGAAATAATTGAATGACAATTATGGTGTTAATTAAAATGATTCATTTATTTTACGATCGAACTATTCCTTAAACGATAATATTATCATAATTCACGCGGTAATCGCGATTTCCACAAGGATTACCATAAATATCGTGCGGAAAGTGAAACTACGGCATATCCCGACGTCTGTTCGCCAGGTTATGGGTCATAAAATGGCGTCAGACGTTCGCATACGCGGAGGTAAACTAGATCACAGTTTTTATGCGGCGTAAATAACATACGACGGATAACTTGGCGGGAAATGAAACTTTTCATGGGGAATAATGAGATGTTTTATTTGATTTTATAATTAATGTTGATCTTGGAAGTGTATTAATGTTTATTGAAATGTGTTAAAATGAACTAACTATGTGCTTAATAAAAAGGCTCAGAGTTTCAAAATGGGTAATTGAGCAAGTAGTCACCCCCAAAGGCGATTTATTTAGGAACTTGCATTTTCTACATGGACATAAATCGTATTTTAGTAGGGTTCCGCAGTGGCAGGTAATCACGTTCCCAATGATTCCGTTCCGACAGGATTCAGTGAAAAAGTTCGTGAGGATAGTTGAAGAAACGTGTACCTTATCCATGTTGAACCGTATCGTCACTTACATCAAGTGAGAGCACATTCAAAATGTAACTCATCTTTTTTTTTTTTTTTATCGAAAATAAAGCGGGCAAACGAGCATGCGGGTCGCCTGATGTTAAGCGATTACCGCCGCCCATAAACATTTGCAACACCAGAAGCATTGCTAGTGCGTTGCCGGCCTTTGAGGAAAGAGTTGATACGCCCCTTAAATACCCCCATATTAAAATTTCCAGGAAAAATCCGGGCGGGAAGTTGATTCCACAATTTACAGGTTCGTGGAAGAAAAGTTCTGGAGAATCTTGATGTCGTAGATGACCAACCATCAAGATGGTGAGGATGGAATTGGTCTCTACGACGCAAGCTCCGCTGCGAAAAGACAGATGGTGGTATTAGTTCAAACAGCTCCTCAGAACACTCGCCATTGTAGAGACGATAGAACACACATAGAGAACTAACTTCTCTACGGTGCTCTAAAGTCTCCAGCCGGCTTGTAAGTTCGGGATTGTCGACCAGTCGAACTGCCCGCTTTTGAATGCGATCAAGAGGAAGGAGTTGATACTGAGGTGCTCCAGCCCAAAGATGTGAACAGTACTCCATATGTGGACGTACTTGGGCTTTGTAGAGTAGGAGCCGATGCTTAGGCTGAAAGTAGCGCTTGGCTCGGTTGAGCACCCCAAGTTTTTTAGAGGCTAACTTAGCTTTTCCTTCCAAATGATCGCGGAATTGGACTTCATTCGAGATGTCGACACCAAGAATTCCGAGAGTTTTGTTCGGCGAAATGGGAGTGTTCTGAAAGAGCAGTGAGGAGCACAACGCTGTTTTCTTGGCAGAAAATGCACAAACTTGTGTCTTACTGGGGTTAAATTGCACAATGTTACGTGCGCCCCAATTTGAGACTTGGTCAAGGGTGGTCTCAACTTCAGACACAAGTCTGGACCGGCACTCCCCCAGCTGAACAGGAGAAAGCTGAGCGCGACCATTGTAAACGGCGTCACCCGTGCTATCATCCGCATAGCAATGAATGTTCTTGCAGATAAGCAAATCATTGATGTGCAATAGGAATAGCGTGGGTGACAGCACTGAGCCCTGTGGTACGCCAGCATTAATTGGTTTAGAAAGGGAGCACGAACCGTCGACTACGACTTTAATGCTACGACCTTTAAGAAAGCTGGCGATCCAATCGCAGAGCTTTCCCGGGAGTCCATAAGATGGCAATTTGGATAGAAGTGCCTTATGCCAAACCCTGTCAAATGCCTTCGCAATATCCAGGCTCACCGCAAGGGCCTCTCCCTTGCTATCGATGGCTTGTGCCCAACGGCCCAACTAAGAGGTCACCAGCTGATCGGCCGTGTCGAAAACCGTACTGACGATCGCTGATGAGCTGATGTTCTTCTAGATACCCAAGCAATTTTGCGTTGATGATTTGCTCCATCACTTTGGATAGCAGGGAAGTAATGGCGATAGGCCTGTAGTTAGATGGATCTGACATATCACCTTTTTTAGGTACAGGGTGCACTAAGGCAGTCTTCCATGTTGAAGGGACATTGCTGGAGGAGTAGGAGAGTCGAAACAGACGCGTCAGGATTGGAGTCAACTCAGGTGCACAGGTTCTCAAAACAACCGCAGGGATACCATCTGGCCCACTCGCCTTGTTGATGTCAAGAGACAAAAGCGCCTTGCGTACGTCACGCTGAGTGAAACGAATGTCACGCAAGGAACTATCACACCGCGGAATGGTAGGCGGTGTTTGCCCTCCATCAATTAGCGTCGAGTTATCGGCAAAGAGAGTACCAAAAATATCAGCTTTCTCTTTAGCAGAGTAGGCCAGTGAATCGTCAGGCTTGCGGAGAGGTGGAAAAGAAGAGCGACAGAAATTGCCTTGAATAGCTTTTGACAAAGACCAGAAGGCACGAGAACCAGATGGCATCGTAACTAATTTCTGACCAATTCTGTCGATGAACCTGAACTTCGACCTGGCAATGGCACTTTTGTGGGATTTGGAGGCGGCGTTAAAAGTTTTCTTTAAGTTCTTCGCCATTGGGTCTTTTTTGTTATGTGCAGCGATCCATTTCTGGTATGAAGATTGTTTATGGCTAGCAGACTTATTGCAGAGGCCATTAAACCACTTTTGAGTACGATCCCCAACCGGAATTACAGCATTAGGAATATAGCACTCCATGCCTTGCAGTATTACGTTAGCTATAGCCTCAGCACATTTGCTGGCGTCACCTTCAGACAAACAAAGCTGCCTCCATGGATAAGAGGCGTAAAATTCACGCAATCCATCCCAATCCGCTGATCTATAATGCCAGATTTGACGCTTACCTATCTCACGAGTGCGCGTTGTAGGAGGCGAAAGCACACTAGTTTTTAATAAGCAGTTCTCTCGTTAGTTAATCTCGTTCAAGAGTAAACTGTATCATCATCATCATCATTATCAGCCTCTTACCTGCCCACTACAGGGCCAGGCCTCCCTCCTTATAGGAGAGGGGATATGGAGCGTACACCCACCACGCTGCTCCAATGCGGGATGGCGGGCTTAGGGTAATGTTTCATTTATTCATTTATTTATTTATTCATTTATTTTAGCATTCATGCACATACAAATACACATGAGGCCCTGTTAGGGCGTCGCTAACATTATTTACATATTACAAGATATAAATCGTTACATACACATTTATCATATTTATAAATTATCAATAGCTCCAATACATTAAATTAAATTATATGTTTAATATTAGGTCACTAAATATAGTTAATGTCAAGAAAAGTATAATGTCAAGTAATGTGTAAAGATAATGTCATAATTATAATTTAGTAAAGTTAGTGGGTGAATTATTATTCCTAGATAGGTTTTCAATTAAACATTAGATATGAATATAATGTCAAAGTGCAATGTAGGTCTAGAGTCAAGATAGGATTTGTTTTATAGTTGTAGTAACTCATCTATTTTATAAAAACAGTTTTGTAAATATATATATATTAACGATCACTATCAGATGTTGATGATAGTGACCGGGAACGACGGCTTAACGTGCTCTCCGAGGCACGGGGGTGTAACACCAGCAACTTCCAAACTCCGGGCTTGGAATGTAATGAACATTTCATAGAAGAATGAAAAAGCTCAGAATTATTCCGTGACCCGACCCAGAAATCGAACCCAGGACCTCGTGATCGAAGCCACATAGGCTAACCACTAGACCAACGAGTAAACTGTATAAATGTTACAAAACATTTAAATGAATGTTTAATCGCTTACATTGAATAGTACCGCAATTATTTACAGAATACTAAATAATAAACAAGGACCTGCACCAGGAAACAGGGGAATAAATGAAAATAAAAACGTAACCTTGTATTAAAAGTGTTCCTACAAACAAGTAACAATAAATTGTAAGCGATAGTATGAAAAGTCTTTCAGTTGGTCGCTCTTTTCCTAGGTTATGGGCCACAAAAATTTAAATATGCAAGCAAAGTAAAGGCAACCGTTTTAATAGAAGATTGTGCATTTATTCCATTCAAAAACAAGGGGTTTCTCATCCTAACGTAGACTTACGAGTATTAAAATAAAATAAATACATGGTAAAGTCTAAATTTTACCATGACTTCGCCTAATATACAGTTTTCAAATAAAATCTTTGTTAAACCAAATGAGTTTGCTTTCTTTTTTCTGCAAGATACCTTTTTTCTCAAACCTTCGACAACGTTAATACAAACTTGCACTCACTCAACTTCGCATTTATAATATCAGTCAGGAACAACTCAACCAGTTTCAAACACGTTTGAATACTAATTCATAAACTTTCTCGCGCGTCGCAAATTCCAAACGCGGCTAGCAATGGCATCGTAAAATTTCCAAGATAGCATACACATTACTGCGCTACGACGAAGCCACGCTACGCTTCTACACCGCGTGCGCCGTAACCTAGCTATGTCGCTGCGTCGCGTAGCACCTCTACGCCGTGTCTGACAAGTGATGTCTACGTGCGCATATGCAGAAACTCACGAAGATACCGAGACGCATGAAATATGAACGTCGTAACAGATATAAGACGTGCCGGGCTTACACTTTTATCGTTCCATTTTATGTTTTCAATTTCAAATTCATTCATAACTTCACTTTTATATTGAGATCTTTATTGTTTATTTTTTGCAATACCATAGTGCTATTTTATAATGGTGTTTTAATTGTAAGTATAAATATCGAATACGTCTCTATCGCTCTGTGTCGAACACCATAGTAGATAGTGACAAATAAAGATAAATCGAAGCTCACGCTGTCGAATCAATAAAACATCCTTTCAGAATAGCACTACTGAATGAATAACAAAGCAAGTAAATTCAGGAACTAAGAAGACACTATTCACTGTAGATATTATGTATGTACTAAAATTATATGTGGCGGAAGAAATGGCGACCGAAAATTCCGTACTTTTAAATAACAAGACAGAGGAGTAAAAATAACAAGACGCCTTTATAAAGAAAATATTCAATATAAACGAAATATATCTACAAGAATAATTGTGTGAGTATAAATTAAATATGCTAAAAACATGTTAATCATATTAAAATAGTATTAAAACACATTTTAATTAACAATGTAAGCAATTAAGTTTAACGGCGTCTATCTTCGTAGCTTGCGGCGGTTTAAAAGTAGAAAATCGATAAACCGTTTTTATAGCTCGAAACGTTAGCGAATAATGTGGCTGTAAAAGCTAAGTGATTGTAAAAGTGATAAGCGCAACATTATTTTATCTGCGGTATTTTAATAAACGGCACTTCTGAAACCCTATCCACACACCCGCCTTGGGTTTATTTTTAACTTATTTTGTTAAAAAAAGCCATGATTATAGCGTCTAGGGGAATAATGACAATAAGCCTATAATAACGATAAAAACATTATTTATAAGTAGATTAATTATTTAAATAGAGGAGAAGAAATGTCCATAAAATATACTAGAATTTTAAAACATATTTAATTAAAGTATTAGATTAACTTATTTTCTCGCATATAATTCGGTTTTTATTCACCACCTTCACCTTTGAATAGGATAACAAATAGCCGATATAATAATGCATGCCTCAAAATAAAACTAAAATGTGTTAATGTTCCGTCAAATATTTAGAATTCGACAATGGCCGCTAGTCGACTTCTCGAATAAAAAATATTTAATACGCGGAGCCAATGATATATTTTTAATGGCAGCTCTCAAAAACACTGTTTGTCAGAATGCCGATGTCATAATTATTGTAAGCCATATAAACAGCCAAATAAACAAACTTACCGTAGTCTTTGACACTCAAACCGGCTATTAAACAAGTATAATTGATTAATCAAGTGTAAACGGCTTAAACAAGTCCTCAGTAATTGTAAGTCGCATGACAGACATTCAAAATGCTTCATCACCGAATGCCTTTAAAATAAATTATAAAGCTGGCTCATCAAAAGGTCTTTGTATAGCTACAGAGGGTTCTTGGATACTATGAGGATATTTTTATAATTTGTAATTTTATTAGAACATTTTTTTACATAATGACTAACTATTGACTGTTATATGCAAAGTAAGGAGAAGATATAACCGCATCGTTTCAAGTCCAAGAAGTCTATTACCTCTCAACTGAGTTCGCTACTAAGTGATCTTCATTCGATAAGAATTCTAATTTTTGCAGAGTATCTCTCTACTTAGTATACAGCGCTACATTTGCATTTTACAGTTGATTTAACTTTCGTAAGCTTTTTTAACTAGGCATGAATAATAATAATTGCTAAATTACTATTGATGCCTAAGATGACTAAAGACCATTGGATAAGCTTTTACCTTCACACTAGAACTGAGAGAATTTATAATAAAAAATAAAAATCATTGTAAATTTTGAAAATATATGATTTTTAAAAAGGTTTTTTTTGTGTTTCTTGTCGGCTCTTTTCAGTAGGTAACTCCTTTCCGAACCGGTGATAAAATCACTGCAAACAGAGGAATCTGACATATCTGACTCCGGATTTAAAATTTGCTAATAACTTCTTAGTTTGTACTAAGAATATTTTAGCAAACATATAATTATCGGAACTCGTGATGGAAGTAATATAGACTAACCACTAGATCAACGGGACAGAATTTTAAAATGACCTGCCTAGAATGGTGCGTATCGTGGTTATAATCTTTAGTATAAATCTCTCTTCTAGGAGACGCAAGTCTCCACAGGATGCATTTACTTAGTCTGATAGTGATTACTGATTGACTGACTGTATACTAAAAAGTTTCATTTCAGCAAACACAGTTATAAAATGTCCCTTATCACAGCACCGCTCGCAATCTCTTTAACAGCATTATTAACCATGAAACATAAAAGGAAAGTTATGCTAAAAGAAATTTCATAAAGTACAAGAGCACCAATAAAAGCGCCGAGCAAAACTCTAATAGCCGATCTCCCGACGAAATGGTTGCGAAGCTCTCACAGGCATGTACGCTTGTAGAAAAAGTTTCAACAATATAATGAAGACTACAATGATGTAGCTCAGGAGCTAGTGGAAAAAGTTTACAAATCGTCTAAATTTGCCTCCACGCCAGTTTTTATTGATTGTCCCGATTTATCTGTCTTCGTAGATATTGGAAAAAAAGTTTGGGAATGAATTCGATACATTATTATTCTGTATTTTATTGAATATGGGGCAACAATTCCGGTGTGAAGGACTAAGCTAACACACACACACTAACTTTTATTTTTATAATATCAGTTTGATTTTAGTAGGCATGTCATCAATTATTTATCAGTCTATTTTAACACCCTCTACAGAACTTCGACGGAGAGAGTATAGAGAGAGCCTAGACCCACTACGCTGCTCTAATTCTCCATGGATTGATTGGTGGGCAAGCATTTTTAAATGAATAATTTATATTCAGAATAATTTTAGAAATACTACTAATAATTACAAATTACTTAGACGTACTATTTGCAGAAATGTGCTAAGCACCACAATTTTCCAGCAGCTCCTTACCTATTGCCAAGCGAAATTAACCGGCAACCTGCCAGTTACTTAAAAGTCTGGTATCCCGCGCTTGGCACAACACTATTATCGAGTCTACAGCTTTTGAGGCGTAAGTGGCCTCACGAGAAGAGCCTCTCGCGAGTAAAACTCACATTATTGGCTTTCCTTAACTCTTGCCTCTTTATTACACAAAGAGCTTGGGCATTTGTATGGCTACATCTTTTAGCGAAAGTGTATGTTCTTTCTGTTGACCCGCGTAATTCCGCGGGTTTTATTATAATATTTATACCCCGATACTTCCACAGGACTGGAAATCACGCGGATGAAACTGTCGCGCTAATTTAGTAGTAGAATTTATAAGTATGTAAGGTCGACATGTTGTATGGATTAGCTTTAGTATGAGATATTAGTGCTCATCGGAAAAATATAACCACTATGTTTAATTCTGCCGCTAAATCATTACATTGTATAAAACAAAGTCGCTTGTTTATGTTTGTCCGGATTAATCTTTAAAACTACGCGACCGATTTTCATGCGGTTTTTTTCATCAGATAGAGTGTTTCAACAGGAAGGTTCATGTGTATAATACATGCACAATGTAGGAGAGAAAACTAATAATTTTAGAGGTTTCTGATGTGATGTCGTAAATTACCGCATTTTGCCCTTACATTGCAAACGCTGGCTAAACCCTACGAGATACATCAAAATAAAGTTCTACAGCATAATACGACTTAAAAAGGTTTACTTTCAACCATAATGGCTTATTTACGAAACGATTTTAAGCAATACGGTATTAATCCTTCTCCAGTTAAGTATCTTAAATACTTTGTGCATTCAATAAAGATCACTATTGCCCTTTACAGCATGTAAATATTTTCCATGATATGTAAGATTCAAAATGCAGGGACGAGCGTTTGGCGGTCGCGCGGAGCGTGCGTGCGCCTCCGTTGGTACATACCAGCATTACATCCGTGTGAAGTTGGGGCGGGCCGCTAGTAGCACTATATTTTCGTCTACAGGATATGGCGAAATTTTTTTATACTCGAGAAATTACACCCGTGCTCAAGGTATTTGTTTGAATTATAAATATAACCTCAAAGACGTATCCTCAAGCGACTAAGCGTTCCGATACGATGTTTTGTAGAAATCTAATAAGGTGTGGATTTTCATCCCACTTCTACTAAGTAAGCCCGCTTCTTAGATTGCTCCATCACTTACCGAGAAGGGTTAACTTGTAATGAATAAAAATGAGTTTTCTACAAAATGATTGCAAAAATGGTTTTTTGGCAGAACCTTTAAATAATTTCGTAGATCGGGTAATGTGAAAGTGACTGCAATGTTTTTACAACCCTCTTTACATAGATATTGCGCTCAAATACAAAGTTTTGCCATCTAATACAAACTCTTTGTTGTCTCAATGATATTGAAATCTCACCTTCAGTTCTTTCAGGCTTTTACGAGCTCGTATAAAAGACCCCATTGATTTTTTTGTAGGCTTGATTTCTTTGATGCTTTACAAGCTACTTACTTTTCAAAATACCAAGATACTGTAAACATAAGGGTGTTATAAGAGGACGTGTCAGTCTGTGTAACTGTCTGTGGGATCGTATCTTTAAAACCGATTTAGGGCGATTATGATGCATTATTTTTTTCAATAACTGATATGATTGAGATGATGAAGCTACGCTTTCTTTACTATGATAAATAGCATTTCTGCCACTTATTTATTTATTCATTGTAAGTAAACCCACAGTTTCTCAATTTGTATCTCATAGAAGTGGTTATTATAGTCAAATAACACGTCGGATTTAGAAGGCGAGGATCCTGGGTTTGATCCGTATAATAATAATGTGAACGTGTTATAAATACAATCGAAGTTACCGAATTATAATGTATACATTTTGTGACCGAATTTCCCACTGGACGGTAAAGGAGCCACTCAAATTAGCGGGATAAATCTGTTTGCCAACATAAAAAAGCAATTTGGAAGTCTATTATAAATAAAGCTATCCTTTTACTGAAGTTTCCTGAGCCGTTATAAAAAGTAAATGAACCTATATAATATTTAGTTACGGTAAAAATAAAATTATACCCCAAAACGAGCACTCGAAACTGAGTGACTCTTATATTTTTACAAGCCCCTTTACATAGATATTGGACTCAAGTCTGAATAACAAATACAGAGTTTGCCATCGAATATAAGCGCCTTGTTCTCTTTAACGATATTGGAGTCTCAACATCGGTTCTTTAGGCTTTTACGAGAACTCATAAAGGGCCTCATTGTGTTTTGTGACGGTGACGGGCTTAACGCGGGCACCTCTGCACGGAGACAAGTAAAAGATTTCTATTGAACAAGTAAAGTCACAAATGTTGCATTTACTTTTCTCCTTATTTATTTTTCTTTTGTTAATATTTGTGATAAAGAGAAGGAAAGTTTTAGATGCAATGAATCGAACAAATATTAATAGAAGGAATTGGATCGTCAGTCATATTATCCTTTGAATGATGATATGGTAACAGATTAGAGATTGATTTCCCTCTGTCGCAGCAAGACTTGTTACCTGGGCCGGCAGTAGTCGTTGCAAGACTTGTTGCCTGGGCCGGCAGTAGTCGTTGCAAGACTTGTTACCTGGACCGGCAGTAGTCGTTGCAAGACTTGTTGCCTGGGCCGGCAGTAGTCGTTGCAAGACCTGTTACCTGGACCGGCAGTAGTCGTTGCAAGACTTGTTACCTGGGCCGGCAGTAGTCGTTGCAAGACTTGTTACCTGGACCGGCAGTAGTCGTTGCAAGACTTGTTACCTGGACCGGCAGTATTCGTTGCAAGACCTGTTACCTGGACCGGCAGTAGTCGTTGCAAGACTTGTTGCCTGGGCCGGCAGTAGTCGTTGCAAGACTTGTTGCCTGGGCCGGCAGTAGTCGTTGCAAGACTTGTTACCTGGGCCGGCAGTAGTCGTTGCAAGACTTGTTACCTGGGCCGGCAGTAGTCGTTGCAAGACTTGTTACCTGGGCCGGCAGTAGTCGTTGCAAGACTTGTTGCCTGGGCCGGCAGTAGTCGTTGCAAGACTTGTTACCTGGGCCGGCAGTATTCGTTGCAAGACTTGTTGCCTGGACCGGCAGTAGTCGTTGCAAGACTTGTTACCTGGGCCGGCAGTAGTCGTTGCAAGACTTGTTGCCTGGGCCGGCAGTAGTCGTTGCAAGACTTGTTACCTGGGCCGGCAGTAGTCGTTGCAAGACTTGTTGCCTGGGCCGGCAGTAGTCGTTGCAAGACTTGTTGCCTGGGCCGGCAGTAGTCGTTGCAAGACTTGTTGCCTGGGCCGGCAGTAGTCGTTGCAAGACTTGTTGCCTGGGCCGGCAGTAGTCGTTGCAAGACTTGTTGCCTGGGCCGGCAGTAGTCGTTGCAAGACTTGTTACCTGGGCCGGCAGTAGTCGTTGCAAGACTTGTTGCCTGGGCCGGCAGTAGTCGTTGCAAGACTTGTTACCTGGGCCGGCAGTAGTCGTTGCAAGACTTGTTGCCTGGGCCGGCAGTAGTCGTTGCAAGACTTGTTGCCTGGGCCGGCAGTAGTCGTTGCAAGACTTGTTGCCTGGGCCGGCAGTAGTCGTTGCAAGACTTGTTGCCTGGGCCGGCAGTAGTCGTTGCAAGACTTGTTACCTGGGCCGGCAGTAGTCGTTGCAAGACTTGTTACCTGGACCGGCAGTAGTCGTTGCAAACGTTTAAAAATCCTTAGTAGCCAATTGAAAAAAAACTTATTTGATTTGATCTTGGAAATAGATCGAATATAAAACGTCGAACCCCCGCATTTCATTTGATTTATACCAGTTTATATGTCTTGGTGGATTTTTTGATATTTTGACATTACTTATTAATCCGACTGTTTTATATCCACCCTGTTTCAACATACACGAATCAATATATTTTTGTAGTTTTCAGTGAAATTAGATTTAGAAAAAAATAGAAGGTTAATTTTAAGCTTTCTAAGTATTGATTAAACTCACTATGAACAGATTTTTTAAGTTAAGTTTATGTTTTAGGAATCAGTATTTGATCACACAATGAACTATTATAAAATATTCAAAGGTCTATAAATTTCAATAACATCGCTAAAACAGTCCATCAAAGTAATGGATAGAATGGCTTACTTTCCGCCCGAGTCATTATAAGGAAACCACTTATCTGTGATACGAGTACGCTAAAAGGATACAAAATTACCAACTCGCACAAAAGACGCAAAAAAGGAAAGATTGACATTTATAGGATCGGCTACACTCAAGCGGTCAATAGTGATCCGGGTGTACTCCGTAACTTCGCCCCGGGGACATTAATCTAATTGCTATTCCGTACCGTCCCGGACAATACATTCGCTGATATGTAAAGTTCTTTGTAAACCTTTTTTTGCTCGATCCCGTTTGTCCGATCGGGGATAGCTCCCGTATTATGGAGGTATGTGGGTATTGATTGTGTTGTTTGGAAGATATGGAACCCTACTGGCGACCGTCTTGCTTGTATTTAAAGTATGTTCAGATCATAGTTAGCTACTAGAATTATTTTTTAAAGATTATTGATATTTTTAACACAATGTCTTTTATTTTCTAGTTAATCTATCTGTGATGTAAATTTATATCGGGCATTTACTGATTCTTCTTACGAAAATTCGCTAAGATAGTCGATTATATTAGCAACAAAAATAAGAATTTCCCTACGAGGAAAAGAGAACTCAAGAAAGTAAATGTAGCGACATGCCAGGTAAAATAAATCTTTACATAAATCAAGAAATGTGATACGTATAAAATAAAAAGTTGTTATAAATAAAACAGTTTAGATACGCTGAGGTGTCGATGATAAAATAACGTTTTTATTGCGCAATTAAAGCGTGAGCAAACATTGTATGTAGAAAGTATCACTTCACACTAACGACTCTCCTTTGACGATCATATCTTGGCCGCCTTAATGTGCTCCCCTTAATAGCTTCCGCGCAGACTAGTCTGAGAGATAGTGGAATATTTATCAACTGCTTGAACACATTTTCAACACCGGACGCAAAAAGGTTATACATTAACCTGCTACTGCCAGCGACGTCGTTTGCGGAAATTTAGAATTAGACTAAGAAGCTAAAAGAAAATATAGATTTCGAAATAAATAGTAGCTTATTATATACGAGTAATAATTTTGAGTATAATGTATTTTCATTTGAGTCCCAGTCAAATTTATTTAGTTTATTACGTATTTAATAAACTCACACTTTAAATTTTAATTATGATAAATATAATTTGTATCCGACAGTATTTAGATCTGTGGCATTAAAACTGAAGGGAAAAAACAAACAACCTAACTTTAGAAAATAAAACAAAGTGTTACGCGATTACGCAACAAGAAGTCAAACGTTCCTTCCAGACCACTTCAAAATCTAAGCATCAACTATATTATAATGTTCCTTTATTATATGGTTTTGGATTTATTGACTTCCTGCCGAATCTCAAATAAATAAACTATTGACTGTGTTGTTATACACAGTAAATAATTCTATAGCTAGTAAACGTTACTACCTCTTGGACTTTTTGAAAGTTGCAATCGTTCTTGGGAGTTTATTAAAATACAATGTATCGGACTCATTAATTTAGACTTTTACGAGCAACCGCCAGTGAAATATACATTGCTCAAGTATATTATTGCAGTGAAATATGGCAGCTTGTTGGCGGGAAATTGGGGATTTAAAATATGGAAATTGTCGTGTAAAATTCACAAATATTTTTTATATTTTGGATAAGCTTGCATAAATTATGTTGAATGAATTTATTGGGGGAATTCGTGTAGTGGTACAGTATAAAAATACTTCTGAAATGATATATCCGGCTTTTAAACTGAAATTTAAAATTAAAATATGAATTTTGTAATATGTATATAGTTCGATATTCAGCAAAAGTATTTTTAATCTTTTGGATAAGCTTGCATAAGTTATACTGAATAAAGTTATTGACACAGTTTATAAACTGTTCATTCAAACAGTTCATTTCAATAATAAGCCGTTGTTGAGTAAAATATCAGTAGGTTTGCTGATATTTTACCCACATAAAACAGCACTTTAATGACTGAAGACTTAAAAATTATTTTATTTATTGGAATAATTAACAGGTAGCTTTTTTTCAGTAACTTAGGTTTTTGTGGTATTCATTTTAGATTATTTTGGTAAGACAATTTTGTTTTTTTAAAGTAAATTAACTTTCGCAAACCCCTATCCATTTAACAGAAAGCAATTTCTATTTATTACCTATTATCCCGTTGACACTTGCTGGACTGTATTCTAAAATGGAAGAGAAAGAAAAGTTAACGAAATATACCTTTAACGTCCAGATGTTACTATTTCATAATACCATACAAAATACATGTTCATTTCCATAATATAATATCGAAAAGTCACGTACGCCGGTCACAGATGCGATGCAAGGACGATAAAATATATCTAAATATAATGCTCACCCCATAGTTTACGGAATATTAAAAATACTCTTCCCGCACTGCCAGTAGCGTATATATTTAGAGATAATTTATTTGCGATATGACGCTCACGTACGCCGCCACATGCAGTGAGGGTAAAATACGCGTTTATAATGACAGTGCTACACTCAACACGTATTTGTTTCGAGCGCATTACAAATATTGCGATAGCAGTATGTGGTACATGCATTACGTAAATGCGAACAGGATGTGGTGGAAATGGGAAAGGAAATGTTTGGATAGAAACTATAAAAATTGAAATATATTAATTTTATCTCGAAAATTACTATTTAAGAACTAAGTAATAGTATTATTAAAGAAATTACTGTTTTTTACTACCTGGATATATTAATATAAAGTATAGCTACTTTTACGCGCATAATAAGTCGCTATTCCAATGAAAGATAAAGATAATAGATAGTTTCTGTCTCTCGCAGAATATCTTTTTTTTGGGTAGGCAAAGTTTACGTAAAGTTTTATAATAGGTTGAAACGTGCGAGTACACACAACAAACATATCTACACTTGTATCTGGATAACGTGTTAGAATATACAAGAAACTTTAACCTTTTAATTTAATTGTTCAGGTCTGACTGGAGAGGGGCTGATGAACAGCAAATACGCACTGCCAAGCGTTGTAGCATTGCGCTACGATGTCGTATAAAATCCTACTCTTAACCAGTTAGCCCGCTTCTAACATAATTATAGCATCACTAACCATCCGGTGTGATTAAGAAAAATATATGATAAGACGAACTAATTGTTAATACATACTGATGACAAATATATAGTAGGAATAAATTGTTAGAATAACTAATAAAGACAGCAACTATATGTGACAACAGTGTAACAGTAATAACAAACTTGAAATATTTAACTAAGACTAAATTCTTCAAAAGCCCAGGAGATGTAGACGCGACTGGAGACTGGACTCAGCTGGAAAGTCAACATTGTTCCATCGTTCAAGCGTCTCATGGGAATGCCCCGATGTCGACCTGAAATGTATGTAGAAGGTTTTTGTCTGATGTTGCTGAGAAAATAGCAGGTACATTTAATATTGTTTTTATAATTATTTATTACTGCTTTTGTCGGTTGTTCTAGTGGTTAGCCTATGTGGCGTTCGATCCATCCACAAAGTCCGAGGTTCAAGTTCTGAGTTCGGCTATGAAATTTTTATGTTATACATAATGACCTGGACGGGCCAAAAAACGGAACAGAGTCACCATTATTACCATAAGCCCACCAATACGCATTAGAGCGAACTACACTTAGCCTATGAAAGAGAGGCTTAACCCTAGCAGTTAAATTATGCTGATAGTAATGAATTATTTTTAGTAACACATTGTGTATGTAAAAACATAATTACAAATAATCATAAGTTAAAAGATAATAGGTTCTTGTACTATTATGTATTCTGTGGTAATACCCAAAAGAAACCATAGATTCACGCGGAACCAAGTCCATAAAGAAATATTAATCCCTTTTCATCCCGAATCGAAAGCTTATAGTCTTATTAACTGAAAGAGAAAGGACGGTCGGAGGCACGATCATTAATGAGGAATCTACTTAGAAGGCCTTAAGTGGATTTCAATATTATTATCCTCACTGATTTCTGATTTGCAATTGTAAATAACATCAGTTTAGTGCTAATGAAATTTGATTGAGGAAGGTTTATTAATAGTATTCGACGTAAAAACGTCCCCCGCTATTTAAAAAGTTCAAGTTCAGGTCATATAAAAAAATACAGTAGTTCAGCGTTCTATTTATTTCTGTGATTAGTTTGTTTATCAAAACCAAAACAATTGGGAGTATAAAAAAGAAAACGAAGGCTTTTTAAAATTACTACATAGAGTTGTCAGCATAGATTAATGATAAGTCTTGCTTTTTGTTGAGCAGAGCGAAATCAACGTTTAATCTGTGGTTGTCAAGTATAAAGATATCGACATAAATAATTTTAACTTTATACATTATTAGCAGATTCCCATGACTTCGCCCACGAGGAGAATAGTGTATTACAAACTTCTAAAAACAAAAAAAAACAAGGAACAATTCTTCCTTACATTGTTTTGTTGTGTGTTTTGGCAGCGTTTTCAAATAATGATAGCTCCCAAGCGGTGCGATACTTCCAACAATTATCGTCATATTTAAATCAAATTATACAAACTCAAAAATAATAGCACATGCTTGATTTATCCACTACTGATCCACTTTTAAGTAAATAGAATGGCTAACTAATACCTGTGAGTTAACTATGCCGTGTCAGGTGTCTATGCGAGGTAGTAGAGATAATGAATGAATAAACGTTGTGTCCGGTCCTAATGGATGTTGCTAATGATAAAGGGAGACGATCCTATTATCATTACTAAGCTGTGACGAGTATATCCAGGAAGGATTTAGGTACATGCAGCTTGTTTTCATAATATCATCCACATCATTATAATAAAGTCTATTTTAATGGCCTACTATAGAAGGCTTTTCTTTTAAGAGTAAGTGGCTTTAGAAACTTACACTTACTGTTTTACGCCTTGGCACTGGGATGCTTAGCGTAATAATGATGAATGTTTATTAGATGACAATGATGATGATTGATCGGGATTGACAGCTTAATGTATTTTCTTAAGGGGATGAAAAACCAAACTATGGGATGTAAATGAGATTTTTTTGGGAAAAAAGACAATGTCATTATTTACGCAGTTGCTACACAGCTTCTAAAAAATACTCTTAACAAACGTATTCTCTTTTACTGGAGAAACCCTAGCAGTTTTTAAATACAAGAACTCAGCAAGTAAATTTTATTCATAATTCTAAAAAAAACGCAAAAATTTTCTTGTTGTTTTAAGTAACTTTTCAAGTTTATATCTTATCTTCAAGCAGTATAGCTAACCAAGGACTCTCAGTTCAAATTTGAAATTGAACGAATAATTTGAAAGGAATAAAGACCATTGGATTAAGTTCAATGAGAATATTCAAAGTCATAAGCAGTGGTTTCAACGACTTCAAACAATAGGACATTTTCTTCATTTGCAATTCTGAATTCGGTCTCACTAATGCAAGGGATAGAATGGCATCCTTTGTAATTTTGGAACAGGACTTATTTCACATTACAAAAAAGGACCTTCTACGTAATGGGTTCATTTTACAACACCAATTCGGAATTGTACATTTTTTAAATCGTAGGATTTCTGCCCTGGCAAAATTATCACTAATGACCACCCAAAAAATTCAAGATTCTCTTTATATTTTTTTTATTTGAGAAGAGAGAGAGTGTATTAATTTTTCATGCCTGTTCCAGACATAGCTTCTAACTTTGAACATTAAAATGACCGGTTTTTGTACCACTGTTTTATACTTATTGAAGCAACCTGCCAGACTGCTTCACAAACACTTCTTTCCGTTTACGTTGACTGACCACAAACATTTTGGCACATTTATTTGTTCAAAAACACACAGTCTAACATATTTTCATCAGCTTCATTCAAGTATTCAAATATTTGAAGCTATATCTGGCACGAGCTTTAGACATAAATGACGAAACAGGTGATTCGGATAACGTAAAGTAAAAAATTATTGATTGTCTAACACATATCGTCTACAAAGGCATGGGCATTGGTGTGAAGCCTCATGCGGATGTCAACTCAAAAAATCATAGCATAAAACAAGTTTGTTGCAGAATTAGATATGGTGTTATTTCTTCCTCGGAATAGTTCGGTACTAAAAGCCTCTGCTACTACAGCTAATATAAAAATATATTTTAATTTTTAAATAATTATAGTTCACTATTATTTTTCGTTCATGAAAAACTAACGAGACATAAATAATAAACATAACGAAATTAAATAAATTGTGAAAAACTAAGTTTATATTGAAAAGTCACATACAACATAACATATTTGAATGAAGATAAATTTGAATCCCAAATTAGAATGGTAGAAGTGGATTATAATAAGAAACACGGATTCAATTTATAAGACAAAAAGCTCTTCAAATATAAGACATTATATTTAAAGAGCTTTGTGAATTGAATACCAAAGGATTTGAAGATATCAACGGAGATAAGGGATCTACTTAAGAACTCATGTAGCTTTCAGTTTAATATTGAATCGTAATTGTGAATTACTGTTATGGAAATGATCAAAACATGAGATGGGTACTCGGTGGTGAAATGGAAATTGGACTTTAGTATCAAATTATAGTTATGGGTTGAAATAGGTAAGATAACATAGAACATTTAGTAAAATAATAACAAAGATATAATTGAAACATTTGTTGTACACAAATCAATTATTAAGAAACTTTGCCTAATTTAAAGCAGAAAACGTTTTCAAACAGCCAGTATTCGTCTTTCTCCTCATACTAAGTAAAATAAAGTTGGTTTCGACAATAGTTATTATCATAGGGCACTGACCGAAAGCTAGACGTCGTAAAAAGTCTGGTCTCGTAACCACTCAACTATTGTGGCTTCAAACATCATCACCTTTTAGACTAATTGTACCTTCAACATTATGAGAAATTAATTCAAAATTCTCCATACATCTACATATTACAGCGACCCCCGAATTGTAGATTGGCTGTCTGTGTAAGAATCCGATTTGCAATTGTAAACTGAGGCAGGGCAGGGATCGATGGAGGGCGGCAGGTAATAGGAAAATGTAAATGAGCTCTAACTGTGGATTACGTCTGTTCTAATATTTCGAATCGGTCGTTACTCGACGGTACCTCTTTCGAAAGCAATGGAATATGTTCGATATTCGATGGCAGGGTTATTTTTACACTACGAAAATCTAGAGCAGGAGTTACTGGATATAATAATGAAGCCTACAGGTTGATCACTGAAAACAGAGACTGAATAATTGAATATGCCGAGCACAATAAAAAGAAATCGCTTAAACACGCATATGATGTAAACATTACGACATAAAACATTCCACAATGTAGATCAACTTAAACATTAACACATTCATACATTATTACTCTATGTTAATTAACCTTAAAATCTATATTTCTCTCCTATTAGGACTACATCATGAGACACCATCTTAGGTCTTTAAATAATAAGTTATCAATAACATTTTATGAGAAAAGTAATTACTCCAGCTGCTCTCACAGACAAGCAAGGATCTTCCATTATCGCAATAAACAACCAAATCAATACGCAGCCGGGAGCGAAAACGTTTAATTACAGTTTACGGTTATGTTATCTTTTATTACCACCAACTCGCAGCGCTGTGTTGCAGGCGCTTAATAAGAGCAAAAGATGTACTACCCTCATACAACGACGTTATGAAAACTTTATATTAACGTATGATGTATTTATATATAGACTTCAATTGTAAATAAAAACGCCAGCGAATCAGCAAATTTTCATTTAGCTTTAAATTAAATTACCTATAAATAGGATTAGCGCCTTAAATCTATTGGCGTGATAAAAACAAAGGAACGGGTCATCCAAAAAAAACATTTTTAAAAATTATTTCCTACCTGTTTGTTCACGCTAACTTCCATAGCTTAACTGGTTTTAATGCGGTTTTTTTAATAGAGCAATACTCAGACTTGTTTTATTTAGAAAAAAAGTTTAGTAAGAAATACTTCAAAATATACAGAATTGTAAGTGGACAAAATCGTAAGTGTCCGGTAGTCATAAACATGAATTAAGAAAAATATATTTGATTTGTGCGAAAATTGCGCTTTGTAAACTAATAATGTTTATTTTCCGAGGACACCTTTCCGCCCGGTGACTTCAAAGTCCCAACAGCCTGAGGCGGTTTCTGTTTCATCAATTTAATTCGATATTAAGAATTGTGGACGATTGAACGACAGATCAAAGATACACTTCCCTTTGACCGGCGGGGGAGAAATCGAACGGCCGATCGGTTTTATTTACTGATTTTGAAAAGAAAATTTTCTCCATAAAAGAAACATAACGGATGAATAATTGAAATTAATGCTATGGTATAAATGAATTTATTTGGCATTTATATAAATCAAATTCATGTTTAGCCTATTTTAATGGCCTATTACAGGGCCAGAGCTTATAATGAGTAACATCTAACTACTCTACCACTACTCTGATCTAATTTACACTTATCGTGCGTTTCAAAGGAGGATGTAACATTAATTTAACATTACTAATCCGAACAGGCTATAATTTTTTACAAAAAACTTCGTGAAAGAAACATGCTCAAATTTTTTTTTAAGACCGTCCTAGTACTTGAACCCAGGACATCGTGTATCCAAGCCATATCGGGATCGCTTAGTCATTTAATTATATTTTCGAGTAATAATATTCATATAGATAGATAGATAGATAGATAAAATCTTTATTGCACACATATAAAGAATAACAAACAGTATAGTATATAAAACAATGATTAAATATGTACAATAATTTAAGAACCATCTTCTTCGTTTAATATTCACAAAGTTTTTATCTTTTAAACCTCCCCCGTCTGACTAAATACAGTAAGATAACACCAGTAATTAACGAAATAAAACAAAAACTGATTACAACAGAAATACAGTGACAAAGGAGTCTTTGCCTGACGTAATCACAAAACAAGATGGCGGCGGCGTGTGATTCGGAACAAATGGAATGCGGGCCGAAGGGATCCACGCGAACAATCGTATCTAAGTAGTGCAAATGTAGCAAAAATAATATTTTTCTTTAATAATAGAGCACGCAACGATTTCACGTTTGATATATTTAGTAGAACGAAACCTTTAAACGTCTTATGTATAGTCTAAGAATCGGTGTTAGATAGATTTTCGTCATTTTATAAAAACTGAAGGTTTGATAGACCCCGACTCTACAATTTGTATATGTACAGAATAAACTTTGTAACACACCTAGATAGACTAGTGAACACATTCTATTATTCAAGTTCAGAAGTCGTAAATATGTTACTAAGTAACGGATTGTAGATTTTTTTAATAAGGTTTTGTCCTTATGTACGATTTTAATAAAAGAAGTTCTAATGAAAATTATATATTTATACGTAGGTCCCGGTCATCATCTTTCCCTTCTTACAATTGCTTTTTATAAAACAGATATACAGACCTTTGGAATCCAACGACTCACACTTGCCTGTTTTTCGTTCTGTAGCTCGTTTTGCCGCCCCCTCTGCACCCTCGATTTCTATAATATTGTTATATATTATGTGCTACACTGAAATGGTACATAGAATACTGTTCAGTCAAATTGTACTCAATTCCCACATTTTTCTTTGCCAGAAAGTTTTCCTTTTGTTCAGGATTTTTTTAGTTTTGCACTTTTTTCCCGTTCCCTCATTGCTCTCATTAATCTGATATGATTTAAGAGTTCCCGAGATCCGCTGAATTACTCCACAATGGCTAAGAAATGGAACTTTAATGGTGGCCACAATGATTTATAGAGGATGGATAAAGAATCCGTGTTTTTAGGGTTCTTTCGTTAGCGTTGAGTTCGAAAATGCATCACTACTGTTACCTACGACGAAAGTCTTTTCTATAACAGCGAACTATGAATTATACTGCTTCGTTTATTAGACAAATAAATAAATAAAATAGTGCCAGCTTGTAATTTCAAATTAACAGCTTTTTAATAAATGCAATTGACAGTAATATATATACGGTACCTGCTTACATCAATAGAACCGTCTTGAAATTTTTGTTTTTCTGTCATCTATTTATTCCGACTAATAGTCGGTCTTCGATCGGGTTGTGAAAATTTTAAATACGTTGTGATATTTATTTAATAATGTTATTTAAAATTTTCAATTACAATAGTATCAACAGTTTTTTTAACTAAGCAAGTGATCGCTTAATACTTACAATAATGCTATTATGATACATTATATCGTATTATATACATACATTACATATTGATAAAAACCTTTGCTAAACAACAAAATCTCAATTATTACGGAACACACAAAAAGAAACCATTACGGAACATGTTTCTATAACATAACCCAACTCACTCTTGATCATTTTATTTATATATTTCCTGCAACACGAGAGATTGCGTCGGTGTTAAATGTACTTGCCCTTTTTGCAAAAGGTTCATTGTTTCGGAGTTGCGAATTGTTTTTTTTTTATATTTTTATTGGGATGTTGTGTTGTTTCCGGAATTGCGGAAAGTTGCGTTGAGTTGACAAGATTAATTGTGTCGGAAACGGTGCGTAACGTTCCAGTTTAACTGACGTACAGTGCGCCAACTGTGAGATTTTACTTAGTCTTTTATTGTTTTTTATTCATTACAAATAAGCCCTTGAATGTTATCACAGCTGGCTGTGATGGTCCACTCTAAGATAGAAGCGGGCTAACTTGTTAGGAGTAGAATAAAATTTACACCCCTCTTGGTTTCTACGTGCTAAATCGCTTGGTGGTACCATCCAATTAGCAAATCTTAAACAACCCAGCTGAGAATTGAACCCAGGTTCTCCGTCTTATAAAGTTACTGCAAATTACCGCGTACCAATGCGCCACGGAGGAGGAGGAAGATGTATGTAGTTCACGTTTAGGAATATATTGATAGTTGTTCGTTTTGAATTACCTATACCCATAACGCGAAATCGATGAAGAAATTAATATCCCTGATGAAAAACTACGAACTCAACAAAACTAAGATATCCGATTTTGACGTTCATTTTTTCCAATTATTTGCTTAGTGATTGCACATTTTCCGCATGTCTTGACAAGTATTTTGGCCGTATACAAACTGCACTATTGTTATACTGTGGTACTACGCAATGCCGCGACTTGCGATGTGATGTTTTGATACTTTACGCGATTGTATGAAAAGCTTTTTGCAACTTTCCAGATTTATTAGCTTTTTGAAAGGAAGGGAGGATTAATAAGCTATGTCTAGAATTTCGCATTTCGGCTGAAGAGTTATTTCGTCTAAGAGATAATAACGAACGCGTCGATGGGTCCTGTGGTCGAAGCGTCGTCCAATAACACGCGATCAAAGATATCGCTTGCTCATTCTTTGCGTTAGACCATACCTGTTTCTCGTTATTTCTTGTATATTTTATAGGTATATTTTATAGTCAGATATACAAAGGCTAACTGGGTCAAAAAGTCATTATATATATTTTTTTAATGACTACAAGTTGGCCCTTGACTGCTATCACACCTGATGGCCAATGATGATGCAGTCTATTATGGAAGCGGGCTAACTTGTTAGGAGTAGGATGAAAATCCACACCCCTATCGGTTTATACACGACATCGTGTTGGAACGCTAAATCGCTTGGCGGTACGTATTACAAAAACAAAACTCAAACAGCTTTTATTTCAAGTAGGCTTACTTACAAACACTTATGAAATGTCCAGTCCAAATATTTGTAGTGACTCTACCACCAACTCGGTAACATCTCAATCAGATGAATACAAAAAAGGAAAATTATCATTAACTATTATTAGTTTTTTTTTAAAATGAATTAAACCCTCAACCCAAATATTAATATTAAATCTCGCTCCTTAAGAATTCAATCTCAGCTAAGCGATTTAAGAGGTGTATTTCAATTTAAGCGAAGTTTAAATCTTTCTTGCTGCTTGGAAGTTGGCCAAGTCGCCGCGGTTCCGGCCCGCTCCTACTGCGGCCCTATCTCGTGCCCTGAACTTGACGGCTTCGACTTTCCACACGAATCAAATATTACTTACATGTAATACAGTAGTGTGAAAGTGAACCATGTACATTTTAAAGGGTTTAAATCATATTTCCCTGTTATACTCTTTCTACAACCGTCGACCTCCGTAGCGCAGCAGTTTGCTCTAGAATTGTTAGACCAGGCTTCGATTCCCCAGCTGGGCCAACCGTCATTTCAATAGCAATTTCAAGTCTGACTGGTGGGAGGCTTCGGCCGTGGCCATCCTGCCGGCAAAGACGTAGCGTCGAGCGGTTAAGCGTTCCGGTACCTGCGATGTCGTGTAGGTTAAGTCTTTATTACACAACTAGGAAAGCAAATTTAATTAGAGCAATGCACTGTAATAAATGATTAAAGATTATAGAGTACGTAGTAGCCCGACGTTAGCGTCAGATTTGTGAGACTTATCTAGGTTTACACTACGACACTACACGCGGTACACTCAGTATATAGAGACAGTGTAAATATATTTTAACACTAAAATTAGTGTCACAATATTATTCGCATGATAATATTCCGAACAAGTGTGAAAAGAACAGAATTTAATATCTGACACTAATGTCACATTTTCTGTTATCGTCTGAACCTAGTATAAGAACGAATTCAGTTCCAAAATGTTGTACTAGTAAACTAGCAAACTTTCGTGGCATTATTCCCGTATCACTCTTAGCGTATATGCCTAAAAGCCTCACATTAGGGCGCGCAGCACGTTTCATTATAACAGCATACCATCAAAACTTAGTGTAAGAGCTACTCACTCGGTCTAGCGAGAGTCATTCGTCGCCCGGTCACTGCCAACTTTGTGAATTTTAAATTAATTTCAAGATTAACCTGTTCGCGTTGCCTCCTTCGCCCTCATAATGTAAGCTGTGTTATAATTTGGCTGAAAATTTTAGTTGCCGGAGATTGTGAACTGTGAACCTTGTCTAGTGTTGCCATGAAGCTAAAATTACTCGGATAAATCCTAGATTTTTTAGCGCAAGTTACAATCATCGTCATAATTTTTTTAACAGCTTAACTCTACCATGCTGCTTTAAAATGTCAGGTTTAAAAGTTTTAACCCATCGTGAAGAATTAATGATAATGACCGCGACGGACAAATTACCGTGCTTTTTAAAAGCATGGAGGATATTACCATCAAATTTCTATATTTGGGTTGCTACTGATAATTTCTTTGAAAAAAGAAAATTTCAATGTAACACAGAACATGACGTTCTAACATTCTTATCACGTTATCACGTAATATTATAATTCGTAAACAGACTTTAAAGACTGAATGTTTATATTTAATAACATAAGCTATTGCTTGACTGCGATCTCACCTGGTGACAATTAGTGACAATGCAGTCTCAATGTTACTTTTACTTGAAAGGCGTACTTGTCCAAGATTCGCGCTGTTCATGGTGACTGTACTGGTTGCCTAAAGTGTTGAATTAATTCTGCGAGCTAAGTCCGTTAAGGCAAACGTTTAAGTATTTATATAAGTTGAGAGTGCTTTCTACTTTCTGTTTATTAAAGATTTTAGTACTGCAAATTGAATGGTTTCCCTTGGTTAATACAGATTTCTGTAACAACTTCTGATTTAAGTCTGAATATTTTATGTGCAAATATTATTTATTTAGAAATTTAAAAAATCATAAATGATTTTTAATAAGCAAATGGTTGTTTGGCGGGCGTAGGGTAATAACCGATATTGTTTGATTTGTGAAAAATATGACAATGATCAAAGGCTTAACTTATTCTTCGAAGCACGCAGTTGGATGGTGGGTAGATAGCTGAAACTATTAGTACTTGATATTGGGAATATTTTAAGAATTTAATTCTTAACTTTTTTTATAGCTCGCTAGCTGAATAAGATAACTGCTGGAGGATTAAGGTAGTCCAATCTATTAAAATAATAAACAATCAATAAGTTTATTTAGATACAGTTCGAGAGTATGGTAATGATTAAAACTGCTACAATAAGTGAGTGTAACATTAGCGCACAATATAGGGCACTAGTCGTACAACACGCGCGGCAGCCGCTCCGGAACAGCTCCGGAAGATCATGGGACGACGCACAAAGCTGAGCCTGTGTTGTTTGCGCCCTGTTTCACTTCGCTGCTTTTACTGCCACTCCCTCGTTAGTTCAGCGTGTTACAGTTCAGGAGGATCTGGGTTCTAGTCCTGGATTCCTGCACTGGATTAAAATATAAATATAATCGTCCAGGTTAAGTGAGAAACGACGTGATTGCGAGTCGTTTTGTAATTTTGGTGTTTAGCAAGAAAATTATATTTAATTGCTTAAAATATATGTAAGAATAAGTAGGGTAAATGCAGTATAGATAAGCGTACAATGTGAAGCACACAATGTCTCAGAAAATGCGCCGGAACATCACGGACTATCACAAAGCATTGCCTCCGTGTAGTTTACGCTCTATTTCACATTCCTATTTTATCCTGTAACTCTTCAATAAACCTCAATAGCACTACATTTAAGATGTGAGCTCATGAATTTAATTTCCGTCCGTCGGACAATACGGAAACTAATCATGCATTAAAAAGAAAGCCGCTTGGATAGTTAAAACAAAACCTTGTAAGCCAAAATTAGCAGGCCAAAAATTCTGTGCTCAAACTCACAACGCCACTGAAATGCAGATTAGCGTGTTTTAGGTTCATAATATATGATCCTATAGCAATTCCAATATGTTAGAGATAATGAAAAAGACCGAAGACTTAACTTTCTCTCCGAGGCACCAACCTCCCAATTTACAGTTAGAATATTTTGGCTATTTTTCCCTTTTCTACAGGCCTGGCCCTGTAGAAGGCAGTTAATAGGCTGATATTGAAGGTAATGAAAGGCTATTATGACAGAGTACGTTACAAATTGTCTCAGTCTCTCCATCTATAGTATCGCAATAGATAAAGAAAGACAAAAAACAAGTTCGAATCGTACACTGCAGAACTGACAATAAAGTAACACAAACGCGATTTCCCTTCATGCTAACTAATACAATATATTAACAATAACATGAACTAAGAACATGATATTATTAATTAGAGCAAATAATTGATAGTTAAGTTGAAAAGCTGTGCCAGTAGAACAATAAGTAACAGAATGTAGGGCATTAACATGTCAGGGACAAGTTTAAGCATCCCCAGGAAGTAGTGAAGATCGCGAGACGCTGTATAATGTGCCGTGAATACGCCCTGTAGTTACGACTGTTCTTCGCTTTTGTTGGCCGGTGCTTTACAGAAAGCGACATTTGGAACACCTTTATATTTTGTCTCCAAGGTTTTCTGTGTGGCTGCTTTGAAAGACTTTTTAAACGACTATCGTGGAGGGAGATTCTCAATTTGTTTTACTTTACTGCTTTTATATGATCAGTTTCGTTTTCATTGATGCCCCGTTATAATTTTTAATCAACGAAAAAACGGAGGAGGTCGTAAAGTCGAGGCATACGAGTATATTTTTTGAAGTATGACCACGCATAATTTTTTTAAGGGTAGTCCGATTTTGATTCTTTTTATTAGAAAGGTTATAAAATAATGCCAAAGTCATCATATTAGAATCTGATGACGGGAACCTAGGAAAATCGAAGGAATTCTTCAATTTCATAGGCCAAAATTGCAACAACACTAGATAACATTGCCTAAAAATGCTATATGATGCTACTTTTATAGTTTAGTATGTGATAAAAAAGTATTTGATAAAAAAGTATTTATGTAACCTAAAGCTATGCCGCATGTGAATTTAACAACCGAAAACTCTTCAAAACGGGAACACGAAAAAGTTTAGGTAAGCTTCTTGACGGCTGCAATTGACATGACGGCAGTCTGTACTATCCTGGACTATCCTGGACCATCCCAGGCCAGACCTCCTATAAGATAAGTGGGTGTAGAGCTTAGATCCACCACGCTGCTCCATGTGGTGGTGGTGTTGACGGGTTTAAATACTAAAAGGCTTGCTATTGAATACGCTGTAACGGACATAGTTAGGCATCTTTTTAGGTATAAGTCATGTTTTTGGCTCCCAGCATTATTAATATTACAACAGGCGCGGACAAGACGACGCGGCCGGTCGAAAAGAATGGAAGTGTCGCGCAAAGAAGAGTTGTTATAAATTAAAAATGTCGGGTAATGAGTTTCACAAGACGTGCGCTGCCTGTAAACAAACACTAGCGTCAGGGCGCGTTTCCGCTATGTCGTGACGATTAATTCACCGTTGGACGACAATCGTATGTCTCTAACTGTTTCTATTATAACGACAGATAGACGCAATAGGATATCCCAAAACGATTAATTGTCATTTTTTTAGGGTTCCGTACATCAAAAGGAAAAATGTTTATATTGTTGTCCGTCCGCCCATCCGCCCATCAGACTTTCTATCTAAACACTTTGTCTAGAACGCGTGGAGGTATCGAGTTGAAATTAAAACTATACTCAGATCTGTGATCCCTCAAAGATATGAAAATATGAAATTTCCAAGTGAGGCGTAAAAAATTGGTACGGCCGCTTATGCTGCATTAAATGCCCACAATAAAATCAAATTTTATTCAATAAAAATATGCCGTTGACATAATACCATAAAAATCTAAAAACACATATTTTTGTGTCTTTTTTCAGTAACAAAATATATGACTTTGGAACTGAATCTTAATATAGTAAAGTAAGTAGTGAATCATCAGTACAAAAGAAAGAGTCGAAGTGCATCTGCTCTTTGGTGAGCCTCGTCAGTAATAGTCAATCATCGATATGAATACGAGTATGTTCCTACTTTATACGAAACCCGATACTGTAGGCGAATCTGACACACACTTGTCCAGTTTTTCTGTCGTTTTACAACTTTTTTTGAAACAACGTCTTACAACTGTCATGTCAAGACACAATGGGAACGCTCCGTTAGCTGCAGCCCGGGGGCACGAAACGGAATAATGCAAATTGCAAATTTTGTAATATACAGTCGACTCGCTGTCGTGATGGCGTCGCTCGCTCTTGTCATTTCCCTTACAGTTTTTTCGCTTATTTTCTAAGTTTACCATCTGTTTACGTTAGTATTGCTTTGCAATCAAACAAGTAATATTTGATTGCTTAAAACACACTTACTTCGCTTAGAAGAGCGGGTCCAGAATCAAGGATAATTCCTTAATTCTGAACTCTCTAATGAGCGGAAAGGAAATATAAATAAGTTATTCCACATTTTATTATAGTTGCCCGCTAGCCACAGATAAAATAACACATTATAGTAGTCACAAGGACAATTGAGTTAACAATCTGCGCGCATCTTGCCCACAAAATGTATTACAAACATAAATGCCTAAGATCATATAAACCATCCACCAATTCATAATAATTTAGCATAATTATAATATAATTAAGACCTTGCTAGCCATTGTTAAAACAACATACTTGTAACAGTAGACACAAGCAGCTAACAATCTGCGCGCCTCGTGCCCACAAAATGTATTACCATTGTTGTCCAAATGTCTGTTTCGGAGGCAAAAACCAACCGCAATTGGAGGCAGCCAGGCGGCCGTGTACCCTTTTTGCAACGAACAATTAAATTTCGCTACAGCTACGTGTAAAATGCCTGGAATTAATTTACTCCATTCCTCTAATTTTTAGTAAAGTAAGAGGCGTAGTTGGGGAGAAATTTATGATTGTAGCTACCTGGTGTTAAGGTTTCAGTTTATAATGAGTGATATTCATTTTTCAATAAAAGTATAATACGTTTTAAATTAACTTTCATGAGGCAGAACTTAAAAGTAGTAATTAAAAGGTCCTGGGTTCGATTCTCTACTGGGCCTGATAATTTGGTCCAGAGCTTGCTGGTGGGAGGCTTTGGTCCTGGCTAGTTACCACCTTACACCCAACATCAGCCAGACCTGGACTGACTAAAATCTCACTCGACCCAGGAATTGAACCCAAGAACTCCGTCTTGTATACCTATAGAAATCCAACACGAACACCAATATGCTATGGAGATCGTCAATTCAAATCTACGCTTAAAGGTACCTTATGCCTTCCATTAAAGTATTTTTACCATTTTCTTATTACTACTAGCAAGTATACTATTTAGGTATACATGTTTTAATAAAATATTCACAGTACACTAAAGAGAACTCCTGAATATTCCTTACTTAATTGCGTTGAATCTCCTTTATGTATTTTCATGAAATTTTAAATGGAAGTATGGTTAAATTACCGTCCGCGTCTACAATACAGCCCGCCGAACCCCGACTCCCATCCTGAACTAGTTCTCCCACTCATCAGATTTCGGCGGACAGGTATATGCGGATATGTTGACAATAATTGTTATAATTCTATTGTTTCAGTGCTTTTATATGCCTTCATAGCAAATAAACTTAATATGAGTGACTAAACATCTTTGAAATTATCTGTATTTATAATAATTATAGTAGATACCTAAATGTAAAATGGGTAAAAATTATAGTTAATTTGAAAAAATCTTATTTGTCTGTCTGTTCGCCCTTATCTCCAGAGCTGCTTTCAACCTACCCAAATGTCTGAAGAAACTTCAAGTTTAAATCCAATTTGAAAGTATGAAAGGAAAACTACTCGAAAAAACAAAATTTAATGCGGCCAATTTCACGGACGTAACTTCCGCTCGAGAGCGAAACAGCACGAAAATCCATTTTCCATTTTGATATTCGTTTTTAAATTTACAAGATTATAATTATGGCAACCCTACCGAAAACATGGAGTCCCGGGAGACAAAGGAAAATGCAAATGATAGACTGTGCTTTACTCGTAAATATTTTAACGTATAATGTCCCAAAGGATTTGAAATATAAACAAGTCAATTTAAGAGTTTCTGTTATTTTTTCACTTAGTGTTATTGATTCCGTTACGAAAAAGAGTAAAAAAAGCCTACGTGTCATTTCAGACTACCTATCCCAAATTTGTCTGTAACATTTTACATTTGCAGTTTTTCTACTAAATGCTTATGAAACTATACACGATACTTACAATTTTTGTCTTTCTGAAAGTCTATTTGTTCAGGCTAATCTCTGAAACGGCTCGGAAGGCAGGTCCTGTTGAGAAGAGCCTGCAAGAAACTCAACAGTTGCTCTTTTAAAATTATTAATTTTTATAATATTAACTGTACATAAAATTATTTATTCTACTTATGTTATGTTGTTACATAAAATTATTTATTCTACTACTTGTGTGAAGTTGAAAGCTGATCCAATTGCCTCTCAACCTCTTTGTCATTTAAAAATTCATCTATAGTATAATAACCTAGACTCAGTAAGTGAGTTTTAATACATTGCTTAAACTTATGCATTGGCAGATCTAAAACTGAATTGGGCATCCTGTTGTAGAAGAGTACACCCAGTCCAACGAATGACTTTTGAACTTTTCGGAGGCGATACGCTGATAAAACTAATTTATGTCGATTCCTAAGAAGACAATCGTTTAAGTCCTTTTTATACATATTTATATTTTGTTTGAGAAAGACTAGGTTATTGTATATATATTGACAGGCTACTGTAAGGATTCCTATTTCTTTAAATTTATCACGAAGGGACTCATTAGAAATGTTGTTTATTTTTATTTCTGTTACAAGTGGGCAAAGTCGTGGGTGTCTAATTTTTATTTTGAATGTAAGTTGTAAAAAATTTAAAATAACAAAACTAATTATATTTTTTACCAAAACCACAACACTTGTGAAACTGTACCACCATATTGACCTTGACTGCTCTACCGAGCGCCTTTTACTTTACCCCTACCCGATGCCCACGGCCGGCGATTTTGCGATAGATAGACAAAAGTGAGGAGGTGAAAAAAACTTTCACATTAAAAAATACCAAAAATTTTTTTTTTAAATAAACTGAATTGAAAACTTCATTTCATATTGTACACTATTACAGGACGCCCACGCTTCACCCGCGTAGTTCCCGTTGATAAAATGTACCCTACATTTTATTCTGATCTACTCGTATAAGCTGTATTATTTTAAAGTTTCATTAAAATCCATTCGATAGTTTTCGCGTGAAAGAGCAAAGAACATACATACATCCTTACTAACTTTCGCGTAATAATACTAGTACTATAAGTTGTAACACCATTAATCATTACGAAATTAGTAAAGCAAAACATAAATGTATTCACGTGTTTGACTCACGTTACCCTTTCACTTGGTTCTATCCCCACAGACCCAGTCTAGTCTAGACAAGATTTGTTACCTACTCATATCGTCTGGATTGAGTTTACGAATAACACGTTCCATCTTACCTACTACTATGTAAATAAGTCTATAGTTACTCGCGAACGTTGTGGCTTGGATTTGTTATCATTTGTTTGTCTTAAGATATTAGCTAATAAGCTATGATCCATATCATAATCCCGCGAATCCGTCCTCTTTCTTCTTTTTACCGACTACAAGTTGGCCCTTGACTGCTACCACACCTGATGTTAAGTGATGATAGAGTGGGACGAAAATCCACACCCCTTTTGGTTTCTACACGACATCGTACCGGAACGCTAAATGGCTTGGCGATACGTCTTTGTCGGTAGGGTGGTAACTATCCACGGCGAAAGTCTCCCACCAGCCAGACCAAGACAAATTCCGCAGGAAATTTAGTTTTGTAATAGTCCGAAAATATAGCCTATGTCCTTTCTCAGGCTCATAACTATTTCTGTACCAAATTTCATTTAAATCCAATCAGTAGTTCAGGCGTATTTGAGTAACAAATAAAAAGAGTTACTTTTTTATAATATTAGTACACAAATTCGCTATTTTGAATCCTACTACTACTTGTACTACTACTACTGACTTCAAAGATATATTACACTAAAAAACAAAATATAACGTCATACCTATATGTTATAAACTGCAATGGCACCACATTCAATCCGATTATCAAATAGGATATAGATACGAAGTAATTATTCGATTTTTTTAAAAGAGCTTAATTTATGTTTTTAATGTGATCCAGAATGGTGAAATCATTCTGGATCACAGTGGACGAAATTCCACTACTACCTTCCGATTTCATCGTTAGATGATGATAAAATTATTGGGACTATTGTAGTGCATCTTTAAAAAGTCACATAAAACTATAATATTTAATATTTTTAATGAAGTATTTAAATTGCGTTCAATAGTTCTTGTTAAATATAACCTTACCGGAATGATTGGTCAGGTTTCGTGAGAAAATGGAAAATTTATGAAATAAAATTCCAGTTAATTACAGAAAATGTCGTACGACCGTACAACGTACTCCAAACTTTTAATTTGGTGTGTCACGTTACCTCGTTAAAGACATTCTCATTGTGAAGTTTATTACGTTTGCTCGGAATAAGGCATCTGTTGGAATGGGGATGACTGGCGACCTCGAGCGACTGAACACGTCTGCGACTTCGGTTAGTCATTAGGCTGCCTGTCCATTGATGCGGAGCGGGTAATGACGAGTGGAAGTGCGCACTGTCTGTACACATGGACCTACCGCACACTCTGGCTAACATTACTCGTAATGCCGCATTCCGTGCTCCTCGTCAGGTTTTTAAGCCCAAATGAAAAAAAAGTACGGAGCATGGAGATTAGTCACGCAAGTAGAGCAGTATGTGGGCAGAGTGGGTTATTTCGCGGCAGCGCATGCCGTATAGCGACGAGCTGCGCGAGGATCATAGTTTGCACCCGCCCCTGTCCCTTGGTCCAGAAACCCAGAATATTCTATGATTTTTGAAATTATTTCACAACTCCTTATCCAGGCGTTTAACAGGAGCGGTATTTGATACAATTATATTGGTAGACTTTTACATTGATTACCGCTCCGCCATCTCGCTCCGTCAACTCGATCCGCTCTAATGGGCAGGCAGCTTTATGGAATAAATTCAGCTCTGTGCTTCAGATGTTTAATTTAATTAGAACTTGATGGACGGTGTTGGCTTGATGTCGATTTTACGCATTGTAGACTTTTATTTGTTACTTGTAATATGCCAGTAATTTCGTCCGTGTAAGAAGTCATTTTAGCAATAAGTTAAATTAACAGTAGGTCTTGTCTGTAGATAAGTATTTTGAGCAATTCATAGGTTTTACTTACTCGACGCAAAAACTAGCAATTTGCCGTCAACACAACTGAAATAAGACGCACTAAAACCTTGTCTTCAGGCCTGAGCATACTTTATTAAGATAATGAGAATTTAAGTTATTGTTATAAAGTAATACATTGATACTTAGGTTGAGCATTTAGTTTTTTGTTAAAAAGGATTGGTAAAAAGGATACCAAGGACAATTTCTTTGGCTATCAAGAAAATAATGTCCAAAGCAATAGAAAACTTCCGTCACAGTAACAATACCGTAGAAGATGCCGTCTTGATGTCGTTTCCTGTTAAACCTATATTATATAATAGTAAAATTGTACACTCACAAATTTAATTCCTACTTGAGTTTAACATATTATGTTTCCTCATATAATGTACTTGTTTGTAATTCGTTTAACAAATAAAAACCCTAACCCATTAGTTATACATTGAGTAGAGTTTGTTGTGCAATCTGCTTTCCGAACCGGTACAATAAATACTGACAGACTTGACTTTTCAGAAGTGCTTGTATAACCGCCTACTAACGAAATAAATGAATTTGATTAAAAAAATATCTAAGGCAATTGACGAAACTCGTAGATAAAAGATATTATTTCATAAGAATAGTTTACAACCATACAAATATGGGCATCTTAATAAAGTAATATCCAAGGCAATAGCAAACTCCCAGTCACAGTACAGTATAAGTTGCCGTCTTGCTTGTTCAATGTTTAGTTTGCTGGCAGCTATGTGTCTTGCCCACAACCCACTCCACAGCTGTAGCCTGTACACTACCGGGTACCAACCGACGCAATATACCGGCGTCTATGTGTTTTAGCCGCTCGGAATGTTTTAAGAAGCTGCATATTTCGTACACTTGTGTCAACGATATTTTATTAAGGATGTGTTACTTACTTTAGGGCCCAATTTTTTTCTCATAGAACACTTTCAAAATTGAACTCACTTCGGTTGTCCCTAATTTCTATCATTATTCAAAACTCGATGAAAAAATGTGTAGATTAGATCTGATTATGGAAATTTGAGTTACAACTGAGTTGCAACCACGAAGTATCAGTTTAGAAAAAACAAATATTTGTTGGTTAGTTATTTAATTAAATCGTGCGAAATTCTTTACTTTTTTGACATTCGCTTAAGGCTAAAGTCTCGACAAGTACTGAATATGCAATATGATTACAAGTTATTTCAAGTAATAATCTTTGAGCTTTTTGGAAATATTATGTGCCTGCAACGTAGGCCTAGAGATCAATGCTCTAGAGTAAGAACCGGCTGTACATTTGGGAATAGGGTGTAACACCTTTTGTTGAAAACTATCTTAGATTGATCTACGCTTTTGAGGGTTTCTACCTCTTTTAAGCACCATTACCTAAACTCCATAGTATCCTACCGTACTGAATTCATAGTAGGTCATACAAATTTCCAGCTTTTATAAAACTAAAAAGATCTGGCCATCACTGGCTTCTAATCACTAGATGCCATATTGACGTAAAAATGATGGTTTTCATTTTTTTTAACCATCAAATAATGAAATCATCAATTCATTGCATCATTCAATTTCGATACAATATATTGGTATTTAATAAAATCTGGTTAAGTACTAATTTCATTTAAATTCCTATCTCCGAGCCTGGATTTAATATGGGAGCGAGGAATTCTGCAGTGTCGCACAGTCTCCGGAATGCAATAATTAGAAAATCTCCTATACTTTATTAGTTTACCATCAATTTATTAGTTTTTAGAGCTCTATGTATCAAAGGTATTTTTTAGATTTGACTGAATGGGGGGAGCGTATCTTGTTTCTATTTATATCCATACGTCATATTATGTAAGAGCAAGTTTTAGGCTCAGTTTTTTCACTGCCGTACCATTTTCAAATGTTTGTTAAAAGGGTTAGTAGTACTGAAATACTATGAGTTTTCTTCTCATTTCGAATTGGTTAAACTAAAGCAGTCTAAACAGGAATAAATCATCTTTCGGTCACTACCGGAAAAGAATGTGTTCGGACACATTCTTTTCAATCCACATAGTTTCGACGCTTACAGCTTAAAACTATAGGTTTTATGCCGCCAGCGAACTGATGGCTTTTCTAGTGATGTTAATGAGTGACTACACGTAACATGAGTGTCTTGGTGATTCCTACGTGATTTTGTCGTCATAGCCAAGAGCGCGAGACACCAAATATTACAAAAATCACAATAGCACTGGTGTTTTCTTTCTAAACGGAATCACTAAACATTTTTAACAAAAAATAGAACCGACTCAAAACGCACTAAAAAGTAAAAAATAACTGTGTAATTCAGTTGCTTTAATTTACTTAAGCATATCTATGAAGTCGGTGCCAGCCAAGATTAAGGAACATTTATTTTACGTAGTAAAGCAATTTGTGGGTTCTAGGCGACATCCTTAAAGAATAAACCTCGGCTGGCACCGACTCTTAGATATGCTTAAGTAAATTAAAGCAACTAAATGACACAGTCATTTTTTACTTTTTAGTGCGTTTTGAGTCAGTTCTATTTTTTGTTAAAAATTTTTGTTTCTTACTTTTTAGTGATTTATCGCCACGTAACGTACTCGTACTATACTGTCATAGTATATTATATGGCACTAGTAGCCAAAAAGCTACCGATACCGAGACAAACACCGAAATCGCTGAAATCGCCGAAATCGCTGAAATCAAAAAGAATATATACGTGTCGAATTGAGAACCTCCTCCGTTTTTTTTCGGCGGTTATAAAATACGATAGTGCGTTTATATTATTTTCTTTCTAAAAACAGAATCTATCCACATTTTAACATGAAAATAACATTTGAGTTATCGTCCGTTTTTTCAAGTATAAAATGAAGATAATTAAAAAAACAAAAGTCACCCGCGCGAACCGCTCGCCCGGCGTCCACAACGCTCGGCCGAATCGTATAATTGAATCAAAACACAAAATGAAATTCACTAAAGAAGTATTAATTTAAGAGCAGCTTTTATCTGGCCCGTGTTTCTATAAAGCCTATTTTGGTAACTTTAACCAGACTGTTTTCGGGAGTTTACTCAACTTTATTTAGTAGTACAGTGGCAACTTTTTTATATGAAACAGTGTCATCATACATTTTATATCCTTACTAACTGAGAACCGAGATTCCTTAAATATTACCGAGTTCTATTCAAGATATTAATATCATCCATAAGGGTTAACCATTAGAAAAAATAATATCTTACCGTTATTATAATAAATTATTAAATATAATAATTTGTTATTCTTCTTATTCTTCAAAGTGTTTACATTAAAATAAATACATACGCGATACGCAATAAACAAAATGTGCGTCCACGAGAGCGGGCGCGACTGCCGGCGCGTGCGTGCACAGTGAATGCGCGGTGACTAGGGTCTAGAGCGGGCGCGACTGCCGGCGCGTGCGTGCACAGTGAATGCGCGGTGACTAGGGTCTAGAGCGGGCGCGACTGCCGGCGCGTGCGTGCACAGTGAATGCGCGGTGACTAGGGTCTAGAGCGGGCGCGACTGCCGGCGCGTGCGTGCACAGTGAATGCGCGGTGACTAGGGTCTAGAGCGGGCGCGACTGCCGGCGCGTGCGTGCACAGTGAATGCGCGGTGACTAGGGTCTAGAGCGGACGCGACGCCGGCGCCTGCGTGCACAGTGAATGCGCGGTGACTAGGGTCTAGAGCGGGCGCGACTGCCGGCGCGTGTGTGCACAGCGAATGCGCGGTGACTAAGGTCTAGAGCGGGTGCGACTGCCAGCGCGTCCACAGTGACGTGCGAGCTGTTGTAGCGGTAAGACGTTCCTCAGATGTTACAAACCTTGGACGAGGATTTTATATTTTTGCAGGATATTCCGATCCTGAGATGGGAGGTGCTGCGCACAAGAGATGGTTTGCACGTGATTAATAAAAACAGAGAAAAAATGGCAAATTTTTATCTTTTATGCAGAATTGAGATTGTACCTGTGCAAAACACAGTACTCTCGAATGCCCGTGTCAACATTTGACTGATCTGAAAACTTTGATTAAATACACAGTATTCCAGACAAGGCCTCTGTCGTCCTAGGTTCCCGCCATAGTCACTATCCAATAAGATTCAAGAAACCTAAAGCTCTAAGTTTCTTACTACAGTTAGGCTTCTAAGTAATTGACGCCATCAAAGAAAGAAAAGTCTTTGTGAAAACGGAACGGCTGTAATTTTGTACGGCATGGCATCTCGGCTTATCTCGGAAGGTAGAATACTGATTATTTCGGACACAGCAATTAGACGTCAAAGCTGCGGGTAATTAGGCAAGCAGGCTTTTGTTTTCGAACAATTGATTTTAAAGATGAACGTCTGGTTTCATCGCGGCATTAAAGCCATCACGTCTCGTGTATTAATCGCACAGATTAATGAAACAATAGCTAGTATCTCAACCATCTTTATTCATTCAGATTACGTTAGTCATTGGTAATTATTTCTCACAGACAACAAAGTAGGTATCATGTTTTACAGCAAATAAATAAATCTTAACATACCATGATGAACCCGGCACCCGCACTGTGAATCCATAGAATGCAAAGATATTCGTCCCTCTTTTTATCAAGAAAAGACAAACTAAAATAGGGTATAAAAACACGCGGATGAAGCCACAAGCAATAGATACCTAGTCCGTAGTAAATTATCTATAGAACGAAAGTTTCGTTTAGAATCTCCAAAATCGCACAAAATTGCACCCCGATAAAGGCATAATTGTAGCAGGCCAGAGATATTAAAACCACCGCCGCAGCTGTTTTGTTCTACAGTCGCTTTCTTTCACAGCCACTGCACAGGTTCATCGTTTGAACTGCACTTTAGTGCTCCACTTTAAAATAATAACTACAAAGAAATGAGTCTATGCTCTGGGATTGTTTTGGACTTCTCAATCGTGGAATTTTGCAAGCGATTTGGCTACAGTTGACGAAAATTAAACTTTGTTACGTTTATCGTTCTCTGTAGGTTTTATTATGTTTTTGCGCGATGTCGCAAGGCGACGCGCGGCATGTGAACATTACAACATAAACGACAAAAGTTATCAAAAACAAAAATATTTTTTCTTTTCCCTTTTAACCAATTTCAAAGAGACAATAACAAATGAAGGGCCAATACATAAGTACACTCAGATGCAGTATACGATCGACTAGTGCTTGATATCTAGTCATTACAACATAGATACTCGTATGTGAAAACTTATCATAGACAACCATTTTATCTTTTGCACAAATTTGAAAGAGACAATAACAAATGAAGAGCAACCTCCTACGTAGGCACTCAACTCTAAGAGCCGGATTGTTTATTTCCGTTTAAACCGTAAACTTACCTGAATCTCATTAAAAATTAACGAGGAAATTGTCGGTACGATGCGGAATTAAAAATTTTCAAAGAGAAACAGAAACGTGCGGCTGAAACGATAAAGCCGACGCAACTAGCCGTGAAAGTGGATGAAGAACAAAACACTTGCCTCGGTGGATAGTTTTAATAACGGCACAGTTTTTTATTAAAGTGCTGGGATTTTTATTCCGAATGCAAAACGTGTTGTGAAAGCAGCATGTTAATCCTTTGAACTAACATTTGGGTTGCATCAAAATATTTTCGTTTTTTTTACATTCTTTATCATTTCGTTAAGGTTACTAGATTACAGCTAATAACGACAATAACATTAGAGTGCTTTCAATAACTTAAAAGAACTCTGTTAAAACAGTAATCATAATTGGTTGATATCAAATAAAAAAGAGCCAATCAATAACTAACTTAAGAACTTAACTCTCCGCGAAGATCACAATGAAGAGTTTATAGACCTAGTTAATCGATAGTTTGTCCGGAGACTAATGTGAGATGATTGACTGCAAAGTGTGTGTTTTAAACATTCTAAAAAGCGTAAACCCGTCTGCAGCTAAACCTTTAAATCCTTTACCAAACTATGATAAAATATCTACACAACTAGAAAATACCGCAATACAATCGGGAGCTTAGAGTGAGTTCATCCAAATTTGTGTGTAGCCTATAACGAGGTCATTAACTGCAAAATGATTACTATAAAGTATAAAAAGCGTAAATTTTCCGGCGATTGTAATAACAACCTTACGTCAAACTCTAGAACAATTTTGTCCTAAACAACTAAAAAAGACCATAATATACTTGTAGAGTTTATAGAGCAAGTTAATCGCAATTTATCTGTAGCCTAATACGAGGTCATTGACAGCAAAATGATAGTTTATATTTTAAAAAGCGTAAATTCGCCGTCGACCGCAGCTAATATTAACTCTTCACCAAACTAGGTCATGAAAAAAGGGATTTTCAGTGAATTTGTGCGTCAATACCAATTAGCTTGATTTCAGCGTACACATTGAAGTGAATAAATCCGCCGATTTTGTTTGGCCTGTTTAAATTCACCGCAAATTAAACTAGGGCTGCTTGTTTATGTTTGACGGTTTTTTTAATTTGATGTTAACTTAGCTTTCAATAATCTCCCAGTCCCAACTACAATGTTGTGTTTAAATTAAAGCTAGTTGTTTGTGTTTTATGTTTTTTATTGGATGTTAACTTAAAAGTCAATATTGATATTTTTTGACTAACATCTTAAGTAGCTTTCGATTGGCTATTGGATCAAGAGTTGGATACAGAAGGCAGTTAGTTCTTGAAACGGCGCGTATTGTTAAAAGGTTTACCGATGAGTTCTTGAGCACTCAAAAATACCACAAGCGGAGAAGCAGATTTTTTTTACAAATTTCTAACAGTGTTTCGTTTTATATATTTTTATGTTAAAAATAAACATTTTTAAGAATTAAAAAAATGTAAATATAAATAAATGAGAAATAAAAAGTTCCAGATGCGATATTAAAAACTGATCGCTAATGCAACAATCTTCTTTATTTAGACTAACTTGGAAGAAAATTAAAGATCCTAATTGCTTTATATATAGGAATCCAACCATGCGCAAACTCTTTACATGATAAATCAACAACCATTCAAATGGGGTAAGCCAAGGCGAATCCAATGACTTTATTTTGAAGCATTTATATCTACTATTTGATTTAAATAATTGTATCACTACATTGAATTAAACACAATATGTCGTCATTAAAAAACGTTTTACTTCAAAGAGACACGTAGGATATTTATTTAGAAATATTTTCCATTTAATATTTAGCTATCATTTTTGAAATACACACGCATCGGGCATTCATCCCCGATGCATCTGCCGACGCATAATTTTAACGTTTAAAACGATTATATTGAACACCCAAATGTATTCACAATTTATTTTTTAATCCCGAATACATTTCACAAAACACTGCTGGCCGGTCACGTATTTCATATATAATATATACTCAAACTAATATTACTCTCAATGTTCAACAATTTTAAATATTCTTGCTGATTCCCGAGGGTATGATGACATGGTTGACGAAATTAAGAACGCCTTCGAAATACCAAACCACATCAAGTTGTATTCCTAATATCCCTGGAAGATACATTTTTCGTTCCCCTACTGAAAAAACAGTGATTTCTTTCTATTTAATTAAATGTTAGTGTGATACAAAGCAACCACTCATAAATAGATAACAAATTTCGTTTGACAAAAATTCACAACTTGTCTGTTGGAACATCCGTCTTGATCCAAGACCCCAAGTACATAATAATACATACAAGTACATAATCGGATAAAATAATTAGATAAAGTCTAAAATGTTTAGGACCTTGCTTTAAACCAAAACCAAACAGTTTCCAAAACTAGAATATCTATACTGTACCTACTATCTAAAATCCACACTTCATTTTTGTGTGTAAAGTTGCTTTATTTTTGCATGGGTCAGCGCATTCACTCTATTCATCTGAATAAGCACAAACTAAAAGCCGGCTAGTGCCTTTAAAATAATACGGCCTCATAATTTAGACTGTATTTTTTTCGGGTTTTTATTTTTAATTCCGTGAATACGCGGACTTTGAAGATGAAAGCAAATATGTACGAGCTATTTCAAGTTTTAGACGCAAACTTTTTCTAACTTATAACTCGCCTTTTCAAACTGGGATTTGCTAAGTTATAAACATACGGCAGTTACCTTGTTTAATACTGGAAGAATTTCGTAAATTCCTTCGTGTGGCGTCTAGTTTCTTTCAATAAAATGATCAAAACATCTTTTATTTTAATAAAGTCATTACCAGCAAATCTTTAAATACATTTTTCCTCGCCTGCAACGAAATATTCGGTCTCAAAGAGCTGTAAAACGGATATAAATATTCTTAAATTTACTGCTCCACATACTCATTTACCTTTACTAAAACATTACTCTTTACATCTCATAAAATAAGTAATCACATTAAGTGAAGGGCATAGCAGAGCCTTCGCTCCATTTCCCTAATTAGCTGCCTTACATTATTCACTCGACGCCATCGGAAGATTGGCCTTCCCATGTAACCGTACCATGGTCCTTAGCATGTTTGTAAGTTTATATGATATATTACATATTTTTTACTTTCCAAAACTTTCGAAAAACCAAAATATCACACTGTCACTAATATTGTTTTATTTATTACACGTTAGCCCTTGACTGCAATCGCATGACAGTTGAATAAGTGATGATGCAATATAAGATGCAGGTTAACGGGTTAGGCGTAGAAGATCCACTCCCCGTTCGGTCTCTACATGACATCGTACCGGAACGCTAAATCACTTGGTGAGTCGAGCCAATTAAGCAAATCTTAAACAACTCAGCTGGGAATCGAACCCAGGTCCTCTGTCTTATAAATCCACTGCGCAAGGCCGCATACCAATGCGCCGTACCAACGGAATTCCAGGCAAAGAGTTTTCAGCAAGGTGGTAACTAGCCAACTAGCTAGTATGCACTAGTATTTACCATCCGATATGACTGCAGTCAAATGCTAACTTGTAGTAAAAACAGAAAAATTATTCAAGTCTCCTTCAGCTTGAAAAGAAAAACCAATAGTACCTTAGTTTACTTTAGCGTGGGAAGGAACGGACTGTTGCATACATTAGTGCTAGCACGAAGATTTGTTTATGGAAATGCTACAGTTATCGTAACATTAGCAAGGAAGTTGGCTGATGTTAAAAACATTGGTTAATGTTACGAATCATTTTAACTCTACTGTTCTTACAGGCACATTTTAAATACTTTACCTCATTTCAAACGGCGATTTGAAGATCCTGAAGTTGCGGGTGCAAAGCAGCGCACTAATTAACGTTAAGTTCAATACATCAGTCAATCTTTAATTTTTTTTACAAATATGATAAATACAAAAGAAAACTATAAATGGTTTATACAAAATAAATATTCCTCGACATCGTCCTTTGACCCACCGGAACAATAGTTGTCGACTCTACGTTCCCTTAAAGGGTAATCTCGTGAGCAAGTTATAAATCAAAATTACATTACTATTACTATAGAAAAGTTAATTAAGTTTTTACACTGAGGATGCCCCTAAATCGAAATATAGATAATTAATGTTCTACGTACGTTTCACTCTGTTTTTTGTTAGAGCCGCATTTTGCAACATTGCCGCTTGGTTTCGGGAAAATAGTCAAATAAATAAATTATTCCTTCCAATATGATGATAAAAAAATATTTAATACCAGCAGATGCCTGCGACCCTGTTTCCGAATATATTAGTGCATAGTGACCTCCCAACAACGTCTAAGAAAAATGTACGTTTCCATTCTTTAAGATGTTGGATATAGCAAAATAATAATGGCGTTATTTTCTTGTAGTTCTAATAAAGCTTCCGGACGGTTTACCAAACGACATATGAAACAATTATCGTTGTATTTTAGCCAATTTACACTTTTATATCTTTAAACTTTCCTCGTGAATAGCTCTATGTCTTAGTGAAGATAACATCAAAATCAGTTAAGTAGTCTTTGATTGCGAACAGATAGACGGATCGTCATATGCAGTGGAGAACTTTTCTTTTATAATATACAATACAACAAACTGGTGTAGAAGCAAATTGAAGCGACGCATCACCATTTTTATAAACAGCAAACTTATCTATATTTTCCTATCACTAAAGTACAAAGTTATCCAAAATTGGAATCAAGCGTCGACGCGTATTAAGCCCTACTTATTGTATGGGAAAACGATACCCACAATATAGGTATCTTAAGTCTAGAATGAATAAGCATCTTCTAGGCAAGCGCGTGCTCCCGCAGGCTGCATTATCGCTTACTGTCAGGTGTGCTTGCAGTCAAGCGCTATCCATAAAAAAGGATACAAAAGAACGTTTACCGTACGACACTGAACTCTGATACCGCATCTTGGTAAAAGCTAGTGCACCTACGCTTCGCCTTTGTAGTCAAAGAAAGCAGCGGGAGCACGTATGCAGGAGTTCATACATATTTCGATGAGCTGTATTGGCGTTGTGGAATAACTTTTATTTCTTGTATTCTATCATGTGTAACATACTCTACACATTTTTATTATATATAGCTTGGTCAATTCTTTGTTTTTTTTTCATTACTTTTAATACTATCTTAGGGTGATAATGTTTAATACAGATATAAGAGAATAATCAAGGTCGATGGCAAACGTGCTCTATGAATTAGATATAACATTACCAATTCTATCTTTGTTTCATTAAATTTACTGCTACTTAGGGTTAATAATATAAATATTTGAAATACAAACAATATTTCCCTTAATTTTACTAGACCATCAAGCGAGGATCAAACTTTACACCTCTAGAGCTTTCACCCTCAGTCGGGAAGTTATTCAGGCTTTAACATTACGTGGTGCTTGTATCCGTGAGTAACAAGCGCTAGGTCGGAACCCTGATGGCGCACTGATGGTAGATTGACCACCCACACAACACCAACGTGTGGGTAAGGCGGCGTACACCTGCAGTAACTTTGGCTGCCGACTATAAGCTGACTACCACGGGCGTAGCCAAGTTTTACTTCAAGAAAATTACCTTTTTCTAAATTGGCTGGCAGTTTTCTTGGCAGAAGTGGTAGAAGTTAGCTGCCTACGTGGTCATATGCATCGATATGCGCAGTGGATTTATAAGAAGGTCCAAGGATTAGGATTTTCCGAATTGGTTTACCCCTATCCAACTATAGCGCTAGTTATCGACACAACAATACTGTAAGCCAGTTGAAGTTGAATCTAGGATCTCTCAGCTTTAAGTTTTCACGATATTCAGGTTTACGTTAGGTTTTGTTCTCTAGATATGGTCTGAATACCGCCTTATGCTATAAATCTTAGGACCCCTACAAACCGCGCAATTATTTTGATCGGCTCGTAGTCATTAATGGTCAGCGCCAACTGCGCCCAGCGTGAACACTCCCGAAGTAGGTAACTCAGTGGAATTTCATTACCACTAAGAATTTCCTATTTCACTATTTTATGTATCTGATGTGTTTTTGTATAGACGAAGGCGTGCGAAAGTTCATCAATAATATAATTTATTGATTTTGCTATTTTGACTCAGCAACTACAAAGTCCATTTACAGAATTGCACTTTCCCGAGTCAACATCGCCTGAGGATGCTCGGGGTTTGAGTGAAACGAACGTAGGCTTCCGCTTCGATTTGTCTCGAAAACAACAAATTCGATGTGTGATGTGATTAAACATATAAGATGACAACACAAATTCTTTGGACACGGAACAATGAGCGGCAACTATAAATATATCATAAATATATATTCATCACAACAAACCATTGATGCTAGTAGCGTACAACAACACGATTTCGTTCGCGTCAAATTAAATATTTTTGTTCACTTAATTTATTATGCATAGCTGTTTTTTTCAAAGCTTTTAGAGCACATTCCCAGTCCTAGTTACCCATGATAACGCTTAAATATCAAAATAATCTCATTTATTTGCTGATTCACTATATCTACACATGGCCTACACTCTACATAGTAAGTCAGCAATGAGAAGAGATTTTTTGAACACATCAACTTCGACAAGAGATACTGATATGTCACCGAAAGACAACAAGATCCGTAGTCGTAGGATTTTAAGCAAGAGATAAATTGTATTATTTTACGCCTAAATTTATCAATTTGCGATGTCTCGTGGTAAATTTATAAACTAACGGATGTCTATTCATAAGATTCTAAACGGTTCGACCAATCACAGAAGAGCTTTTAATTTTACGCTTCTTAAAAATATGGAAAATAACACAGTGCTATCTGATTGGTCGATGTTGATAGTGGCAATACTTATGTCCATAGACTTAGTACAATTGTAGCAACACTTGTGCGTTGTGTATCGAGAATTCGTTGATAGTATTGACTGCTTGGAACTATTTGTAGCACAGGATCTTGCTGAGGCATCCTTTTCACTGTAACTACATTTTTTCATCACTAAAAGTTATATTATCATATTCTTTGTCTGTGGGCCGCCGCCCCAAATCTTTAGCTTTATTGAAATCTTCTATCATTTTAATATAATTTTTAATGTTTCCTCTATCTATTCGGACTTCCGCAGCTTGCTTATTACGGGTCTATTTTAGTAACGTTAGCAAAATAAAACTATTTTCACAATTCCAAACAGTTACAAAGTTAAAACATTACAAAAACACACAAACAACTGGTTTGTTAATGTTTTGTTGCGAACAATGGCGGCGGAGAGCAAGTTATTCCTCTTCACCGCCAAGGATCACGTGACTTATTCATCAAATCAGAGCGCACATAACGTTTAGTTATTGCTTACTTATTATTTTACGTGTGAGTTCGGTAAGTTTATCAAATTACGAAAATATGGGCATAAAATAATACAATTTACCTGTCGTCTTATTAATCAATCTGTCTGTCTTTATAAATTACGAAAGTTTATAAATATCCCAGGAAATTTATAAATTTGCGGTTCTCGCTATTTTCCGGTGACAGATATACTGAATAGAAAATTTGGCATAAAAGTTTTAAAAAACTGTTGCTACACATTTTATATAAAGTGACCAAGAAGCATCAATTTAACGCGAATGAAATCGGGTAACTGTACGAAGTTTACTTATGTAGAAACTATCGCTCGATCGGAAATTTGTAGAGCGCGAAGCCTTTACGACACAGTAATGATAGATGCCCAGCCCACACGATGTCAACATAAGTCCCGCTATAAATCTTACTCAGACGTTATTCCACTGGATATAGTCCGCTACAGCTAAAGTGGGACTTCTCTGTGATGTCGTTATGATGTCGACGTTGGTACCCGTAGTGTTTTATGTTTATAAACTGACGTATGTACTGGGGTTTTCAATTCATTTATATTCACTTCAGTTTCTTTGTGAAATAAATAGCAAGATTTTCAAAGTACTATGACTAGCCAAGACTTTCTCAATACATACCTTCCCGTAAAATGTTGTTAAAGCCTAAAAGAAGCATAAGAGATAATAAATATATTACCATTTTATCACACCTACTCACTAGTTCGATATCGGCATAAATAAGCACCTACTGGGAAACTATTCGAGCACTACCGACACCGACAACCTACTTTCTCGATGGTCTATTTCTCGCGGTCGGTTTCCAACAATGAAAACAAGATAAACTTTGTGGCGGTGGAGTTTTTGGACACAACCCGCCGAACAAAACGGAGGATGAATTTCAGAAAATAAATCAGAAAATATGCGGTTTCCGTTTCTGTCAGTTTGAATTATTTCAATAGACTTGTAGCAAGAGACGCGATCTTTAAAACCTTCAACCTATTGGCGAAGTAGGTATGTATGGGAAATCATTTTACCAGACCCTTTGATATTACAACTATAACTAGCTTTGATATTACTAATATTACTTTTAGGATTTTTTGGACTGAGAATCAGTTAGTGTAATAGATATACATGTGAAATGAATACGATTACTCAGGCCCAGTTTACGTTTCATTTTCCATTTCGTTTGCTTTTCGGGTTTTTATTTTCCAATTTAAGTATCTGAAAACTTATCTTTGTTGAGCTACTTACACCATCTTTAAGACTTCAACTTTAAATAAAGTGCTCTTAAACTAGATTAGTCTTGAAAACACTAACCCTATAATGCTACACAAATGTTTCAATCACTTTTCTACGTTCATAAAACGCTTTTCTATGATTACATCGAAGGTAGGTAAAAACCGCTAAACGATATTTAAAAGGGCAACCAAATTGAATATCGATCAGAGCACCTTCGCGAAGACGACAGTGTTTAACTTTAAATGGAGTTTACATAGAGTTTCCTCTAAATATATGCGATCTTTATTACATTGGATAAGATCAATTCCAAAACTTTTTCGTTTTACGATCAGCTTGGATCAAAAAGATTTGTGAAATTACTTACACAAGCATAAACTTGAAAAGTTTAGAAATTATTAGATGTGCCTCTAAGATCCAGTCAATTAACTTGTTTAAAATTCGTTCCTGGTTCTTATTCATAAATCAAGATGAAGCTCAGGCTCGGGTAACGACCCAAGACAATTTTTCTAGTGTTCCGCTATAAGTTTAACCCTAGAACTACAAATCTTATTCGGAACCTCTTATTTACAAATCATACGTCAAGGTCACGATCAACATCGAGATGTGTTGGTCGGCTGCGGTATCCTTCTGCGAGTCTAAAAGAGACTGATTAGAGGGCGAGGGAAGCGGATCTAGATGCTCCTCACATATGAAGCGAAGACAGGTCAGAAAGAGGTCTCCGCTAGTTGATATTTCGGCATTGCCGGGGAGTCCCACATACCCTTCCGGAAGCAGACTCGATCTACGGATGTTCTTCCCACAGGAATGCGCGAATGCATTTATTGTTGTCATTCATTGTTAAAAACAAAAATAATACAAAATCTAATACATCTTGAAAAATGGTGTAGTGGTAATGGTAAAATATAACACAATAAAAAATATATAAAACTTGAGACACTCTTAATCTTGAGTACACGGTTTTATTAATGTATGCACTGTTCTATAAGTCTATACTTACTGATGGTTTTTCACAAATATTAGTTAGAGGCAATGTTTAAACAAGTTAAAATAAGCTATACAGGACCGTCCCACGGCTATTGTAGATGGAACATTTTGCTTACCGGTTTCGAATTCCGGTACAACCAGGCAATTATTTAAAAATGTATAAATGCAGTTTGAATTGTTTTTAAAAATGAAATAAAGTCTTCTTTCAGTAAAATGTTCCACCCACATTATTAAGGTACTTTCCACCATGTGGCATAGCCGTGGGACGTGCTGTATAGCTAAGATTGTACGACTCTAGCATTGATTCGTTCCTCATCAACGCAAAGCACGCTTTAGATTCCATTTATTTGCATGTACCGACGTACTGAGCGACTCTGTTCACATACCACACGCTAAACGAATTAGGAAATTCCACTTTGGCTTTAACAAACTAAACTTCCTTAATAAAGTGCTAGTAGGTACGTTCTTAAATGTATTTTCTCTGAAACTTGTTAGCAGGAAACCAAGTTTATATTATACCTAGCGCGAATATTAATAATTTTTCTAAAGAAAATTAACAACTTTTTTAACCTGAACATTTCAATTTCCTTTCCAATTAAGCGCAAAGCATGTCGGGACGTTAATAGTGGCAACGGATGGAAACTGGACTTAAGGTCTTTGTGGATTTTAATCTGTAGTGCTTTTACGAGTAATATTTAACTGTTTACATTGAATACGTATATATGTTTTATGTTATTTACTATACACTCAACATACTATAACAATCAAACATAAAGGTGACTTGACTAATCTTTAAAAAAAAACAAAATCATATTCCAGCCTGCATGTAACCATCAATCGCTTGTAATTATTTGACGATGAACTTCAGTTAATTAATTTGTCGATTGTTTAATCTAACATCATAACGAAATTTAATTATTTACATCTACATTTTACATTAGATATACTCTATATTCTATAATTACTTAGAATATCGAATGTCGACTGTTTTTTTTAAATCGAGGCTAACGTCTTCATAATCGAACGTATACATATTCATAATCGAAGCCTATGTAAATACTAAAATAACTACTAAAAATCGAGCAGACCCTGGAATGTGATCAAGAACGTAGAAGAATAACGGCAATTTGCAATTGCTATTGAAAACTGCTTGGCCGAAACACAGCGTATTTTTTTTACTTTTCCACCCAATACATTTTCCTGAGGCCAGAATGAAAAAACACTAACGCAACGAGGCAGAGGTAGAAATAAATAAAACTACCTACATTTTCATATTTGCGACGTTTAGCCCAAATGGAAATGGTATTTTATTTATTCGCAAAACGCGAATACATGGAAATTATTCATGTGTAAAATAAAAACTCTTTACAGTTGAATAAAATATTTCAAATATGGCTAGTGCCTGTCAACATTATCATCAGCCTCTTTAATGGCTAACTGCAGGCCTCCTCTCCCCTCTTAGAGGAGAGGAAAGCTTAGACAGAGTCAAACTATATGACTCTGTCCATCTATGCAGATTGATTGGCCTATATTTGTCTCTATAAGAATAACTCCATGTCTTGCTTTACTATAGGGACTGGCAGGCAGGAGACGAGAGTGAGTAAAGAAGGGAAGGTTATAGCTCTTCCAGCTCTTCACTTTCTTGGGAGCACTGCGGGAAGACTTGTCAATCCCGTATTTGTGTTGCTGTTGCTGCTTGTCGCAAAGCAACATCACTGTGTTTAATTTAATAGTTACATACTGGTATTTTATAACACTTTTTACTAAGACAGACGTGACAATTATTTGAGGGACATTTTCTGGTATACTCGATACACTGCAACAATACTATAATAGACCCTGGTTTTTCAATGTACAATGTGCTTTTCCAACAACTAGTAATAAAGTGCTTTTCGATGTTTGAATAAAAGTTTGGAAAAACTAAACTAACTAAACTAAACAATACTATGCAAGTTTTTATTAGGTCATAATTTTGTGTTATACCATAGCTAAATTTGGCTTCTTGTTTTTAAAAAAATATACTTTGACCAACTTTTACATTAAAATATGTACTTATGCCTGTAGTACATTTTCACTATTCACTATTTCAGAATACCGAAGGAAACTGTCAAGAGACTAAACTTCTCCGTTCTCAAATCCCTTTGGCGATGCTCTACTTAGCAATATATCACTATACAATTTTTATATCAATCATTTGCATAAGACACGGAGCTGAACAAAACAACGGTGACGGCAAGTCCCTTTGTCGTCGTCATAAAAGAAACAATGGAAGAACTTTATCATAAGCAATAAAGGGTGTTGGCTTCAGAAGGATTTATACAATTTTTATATATCCACGCCTTTCTGAATGTGAAAGTTATCACTCTGGTAAAATTTAAATATTCATTTCTATTAAAAGCCTATCTATAGTCAACGCTATCAGTTACAATCGATCGATCGATCTTCACTGTCAAATTTAACAATCAATTAAACTCGATTAATTTCTATTTATATTAAGTACGTGAAAGATATTTGCGACGCTTTATTACTTTATTATATAATCTAAATATAATAATTCTTGTGATTATTAAAGGATGATTTAAAACTATTGAGTGAGCTTAACTGTGCTTTCGATATACGTCGCCATGTAAATAAGATTTCAAATTTCCAAAATAATAAAGATTATTGTACTCCACACTAGAGATAGAAACTTCGATATATTGTAAGAGACATTTCAATAATTCAAAATAAGGTCAATCGGAAAATATTCTACCCAGAAACTTCGGCAAACCGTTGGATGCAAGTGCCACAAGTCGTGTGTAGGAAACTCTTCAAGAAACGAAGAGGCACTTTGTAAGTTCAGCAATGAAACTCTAGGAAGGTTCTACGACGACAAAACTAAATTTCTACTTTTTTTCTATTACAAAGCGGAAGAGTTTGTTTGTTTAAACTCGCTAATCTCTGGAACTACCAGACTGTTTGTCAGTATTATTTTTGTATGTCCCAGACTCATATGGAGTAGCTAAGGCTATAAGCGTTTGCCAGTTCTTTATAAATCCTTATACAATTCATGAATACTATTATGATAAATAATGATTTAAGGAATTATTTAAAAAAATAGTACTAGAAACATTGAGTACATTGATATATTTCAAAGTACCATTAAGTTCTACAATGAACATTTGACGTAAGTACCAGTGGATCACCACCGCCTATAGAGGAAGCTTGGATGCCACTTACTGAGAACATTAACTTGCTCTCCTACGCTCCTCAACTTTAGGTACAGTAGTAGGATTTTTACATAACGCACCATAGTAACGCCACTTGACTACAGAAATATGACTGTTAAACTACCTATAAGCGATTGGATCTTAAGAAAAAGGTCATATTATCATCCGTCGACTACTTGGATAGATGTCGTTCAATAAACCGATTAAATTTTAGATAATCCCTTTATCAAATCATATAGGGAAGAACAATTGGTTAAGAAATAAGAAAAACCGGCAATGTATCTCTCTGTATTCCCAACTGAGAATAGATGTTTTTCTTCTTTTAGATATAGATAAGATGTTTTGCAATCTTATATTTTTCATTATCTGGAATGTAAATAGAACTTAACCCTGGTATTCTCAAATTGCGCCGCTTTTTTAAAACTGCCATTTTTTATATAGCGGCGCAGATGACAAAGTATCTAGAAAGTATTTTTTCCACGTTATATAAGATTAGATTTCATGAGCCGTCTTTTCTAGTTACAGATCATTATCTACTTGATATTAAGATTTCCCACTACTGTGAGATAATTATGAATCAATTTTTAACCATTAAAATTAGTTAGTAACCATTAGTTTCTCGTTAATCTAATTGTCATCATAGCATGTAGGTTATATTAATAGATAGATATCTAGTGCGCAGCCAGGCGCAGAGGCAGAACGACGCGTCGCATCTTGAAATTCATTTCTATTTTCAAAACTTGCAAAAAACATATTTGAATTTATAAAAACGGACTTTCTTAAGCGCGACTTTCTATTCCATTTATGAATATCTATCCTTCATGATTTGAAAACTGAGATGAAAAGTAGTTAGTTATATTGTGTCGCTTCAGTTTTAATCTGAGTTGAACCAGAGTACAGACTTGCGACTCTAACGTTAGCCTGATTAGAATAGTGCATTCATTCTATCATAAATAAGTGATGATGCGGATGATCCTGCCTTGCGTCATCATCGTCGCTTACATACCTTGAGATACAGTAATAGTCGCAGCTTGACTCTATTTCAGTAGGTATTTTGAAACTGAAACGTTCTACAATATTTATCAGGTTTCTTTAATTCAACTTTCCTGTATTTATTCAAGAGTTCAAAATGGAAAAATGTCATTGTTTCGCTAAAACAATTGGTATCTTGAATCCTGAATGAAAACGCCCTCTCACGTTAACAGAATAAATTATGTGCGTCGAGAGTCGGGACTTTTATTGAATAAAGCTCTTGTTTTATTATTTATTTTCTGAAAGTTAATTCATTTCGTTCAAATGGCACACTTAAGAAATTTCTCATTTCGTGTAGTTATTAGAATGAAAAGTTACAAGTTGTGTTCGGTACTTTTATTATAGCGACGAGTTTTATTTCAAAGAGTGTTTTAGCTGAAAGTTTGTCAAATATTGTTTCGGGGGTAAATATAAAAAATGTGCGAAAGTGAACGGAAACAGCTTCGACGCCGCTCAAAGTTGCGCCGGAACGCTCTTACAGCCGAAGTTTACCTGAGCGCAGCGCTGCTTTCGCATATCTTACCAGACGCGGCACCTCATCCAGATCACTCACTAACACGTTATCGGGATCGATTGATAAACAAGGAACTTAGCGGCAAGTTGGGCGGAAACGCCTGTTGCGCGCGGGCAGCGGGCGGAGGGCGGAGGGCGGAGGGCGAGCACTCACCGGAGATCAGGGCGAGCAGCGCCCAGGCCAGCAGCATGGCCATGGCGGCGACGCGCGGGCATACCACACCCGCGCACGCTGCGCTAGCACTCCGGCGCGCTCATGCGGCCTGACGACGTGCGGCGGCCGGCCCGAGCGGCGCTCGGCGCGGGACTGGGCTCGCCGCCTACCGCGCCCTCGCCTCGCCGCCCGCCCGCCGCCCGCCCGGCCTGCGCAGCCTCCAGGTGCGCGCGACACCGCGAGCCCTGCCCCTTGAAAAATCCTCCGATTAGGCCATTGTGTGGACGACGCCGTAAATGAGGATGTTCGGGTTACGAGCCGGGGGAAGTGGGGCAGCGAGGGCAAGGTCGCTGCAGCCCTGGCCGCCGGGCCCTGTGCTCGATGCGCCCTTTATGTCTCGCGCGTAGCCCGCGAAGTCATCGAGCCCGGCCTCCCCCCGCGCTCGCCATTCATCACGCGGCGGAAACTTTAATTAGCCCGCAGTTTTGTTTTTTCTTAGTCTTGCGGTTTTGTTGTATCCTTCTTTTGACGACTAAACATATTTTTTTATTATGCATCGTACTAGATGTCGTAAAAACTGGAATTTTAAGATAGCTATATAAAAGTTGCTTTAGTTGAGCGGAACCCAGTGCTTAACTAAAACTGTCTCACCTTCCACGTAATTACTCAGGAACGTAAATTTCAAAATGCTCAAAAAGGACGAATTATGTTACTGTTGTTAATCGAAGCATGATATGATAGAACAATATCTTGTTTAAGATAGATACGTTATAGGTCTATAGGTTTTTGCTGGACGCATAGGGTGTATAGGCACTCTATGCGTCCAGCAAAAACAAACAGTATTAGTTGAAAGCGGAAATTGAACTTTGATCCAGTGTATATCAGATCCGGTTGGAAACGTAGCGCCATACTGCTACGCCGTAGCAATATCAAATTCATTTTGAGTGCGCGGAACGAGCACCTATTTTTAAGTTTTGCAATCTATTCTGTTTCCTGTTTAGTTAGATGGTTACGAACCATACGCAGTGGACTGACAAACAATAAATAAAACAGTTTACTAAGCAGAATAAGAACATTTAAATAACTAAAATTTTATTTTGAAAATTTATATTCATGTATCAATTTAAATGAATTAAGTTAAACATAATATATGTTGCCACTAGCCCTTATATATTACTAAGTTATATGGTTCGTAAGAACTATGTATTGCCTGGTTATGTTGTGCCTGTACCTGCCTGTACCTGCCTGTACCTCAACTACTGCAATTTTGTAATAAATGCTAGTCTTATTACAACTCGCTGGTAGAACAAGTTTTCGGTGCACCACATTGATATACAAATGAGAGATACATTCAGCATTTTCTAGATACGTATATATACGTATATTACGCTTGTTACGCTTTGTCTTTTTGAAGAAATTCTTCGTATTTTTTATCTTGGAGTTAAAAACTTAGTGGTTTTAGCTCAAAAAGCACTTAGTACCGGGCTAGAAAATTACCACGGTCATTTTCTATCTCTATCATTTATTTATTTACATTTACATTTTTTTTTTAATTTTCAACAGTGCTCATGAAACAATTATAAAAAACACTATTAAAAATTTATAAAAAATCTAGTCCGCCTGCTGCGGGGCCCGGGGGTCCAAGCAACCGGTGGTCAGAGCTCCAGAGCGAGGCACCTCCTCACAATACGCGCCGTTTCAAGAATTACCGCCTTCTGTATCCGACCCTTGATCCAACAGCTATGCGAAAGCTTCTTAAGGTGTTGAGTTTAAGCAATGTAAACTCACTTACTGAGTCAAGGTTAATATACTATAGATGAATTTTTAAATGACAAAGAGGTTGAGAGGCAATTGGATCAGCTTTCAACTTCACACAAGTAGTAGAATAAATAATTTTATGTAACAATACAGTTAATATTGTAAAAATTAATAATTTTTAAAGAGCAACTGTTTAGTTTCTTGCCGGCTCTTCTCAACAGGACCTGCCTTCCGAGCCGGTGGTAGAGTCACTACAAATAATCTAATTTGACGTTTCAAAAGTGCTTATAATTGGCCTACTTCAAATAAATGATTTTGAATTTGAATTTGAGTTTGATCGAAGCTTTTCGCTATAAGACCATTACCTGAAACGACTATAGGAACAATAATCGTCGAGTCAACATTCCACATGGCGGTAATCTCGTGAGCAAGGTGCAAGTATTTTGATACTTTAATTATTAACATTAACATTAACATTATCATTAACATCCGATAATAATAATTATCGTAAAAGTTTTAATGGGTCTGGGTCATGTCCTTACTCATATACTCTTTTGGCATTCTCTCTACAGTGGACTCAAACTGAGTTCAGTTTGAATCCACTTTAGAATACTTTGCACAGACATAATCAAGTAGCCAAGATAACTCGAACTATAGGTACGACCCAGCGTCAGTTCTTGAAAATAGCAGTGCGTTGCTCTACTGGGATAGAACGATTATCACTGATAGGTATATTGTAGCCAATAGACCTGATATAGTGATAATTGATCGATCAACGCTCCGTGCAATGATTGTTGATATTACTGTTCCACATGACGATAATCTGGTGAAAGTTGAAAAGGAAAAAGTATCAAAATACTTGGACCTTGCTCATGAGATTACCGCCATGTGGAATGTTGATTCAACGATGATTGTTCCTATAGTCGTTTCAGTCAACGGTCTTATAGCGAAAAGCTTTGACCAACATGTTAAAAAGCTTTCGCTTAGTTGTTGGATCAATGGTCGGATACAGAAGGCGGTAATTCTTGAAACGGACCTGCTTGGACCCCCAAGCCCCGCAGTAGGCGGACTGGATTTTTTTATAAAATTTTAATAGTGTTTTTTTTTACCCGACTGCGTCAGAAGGAGGGTTATTTTAATTTTTATAAGCATTGTTAAAAATTTTAAAAAGAATTATAAATAAATAAATGATAGAAAAAATTATCGTAAATAGTTAATACTCTTTTTATTTCGCTATTTTCCGCGATAAGTCGATGAAATTGACTAAAGATGATGAATTGTAGAGTCAACATCTCCTGAGGATGATCCGATTTCGTAGTGAAACGCACTTAGAGAGCATTCCGTCGGTACTTTTGTGGGTGGCTTCGTCGTTTGAATCGTGGCTAATAATAAAATGACTATGGTGTCTTCTATATTTTGGTATATAATTATGAATTGTTTTGGATGTATTTCTTCACCTACGCTTAGGTATATTTATGCTTAAAAATATATGACAAAATCGATTAATGGGAGGTGAATACGACGGAAGCCATATGTCATTATTATTCTTAATATAATACTACCGTGTATCTTCTGTATTTAGTATATTGAGGGCGACGCTGTTTAACTTCGCCTCTGCATTAGGTCTATTTACCGCTTCGGTTTACAGTTCTATTTGAACTCCCGCGAGCCCGCCGCCGCGCGCTTGCTTTTTTACTTGGAAAATATTAATCCGTTTCTCAATTAACGCTTCAACTTTTTTACCTTTGTTGAGTACGTTATAAATAGGAGAATTACAGTTTGTGAAAATGTATGAAATATTTCATAGGTACTATGTTGAGTTGTAATACTCGTACCTAATTCTCCCGTACGTTTGTTGATTTTATTTATTTTTGTTTCTTATTATAATCGACTTTTACTCTTATAGGTACAATAATCTTAACATTATAGGTATTTACTATATAACAAACTTTTTTTCCGCCTCCTCTTCATCTATACTAATATTATAAAGGGGAAGCGTTTGTGACTTTGTGAGTTTGCGATCTTGTGACGTTGTAAAAGGTAATCTCTGGATTTTCTGATCCAATTCTCAAAATTATTTCACCAATAGAAAGCTATGTTATTGTAGAGTGTCATATGCTATAAAAATTTCCAAATTTAATTATGCATCTTTACTTAAATTTCAATTATGTAATCCAAATTGTAAAAAAATGAGAAATATAACGATAACATAACTATTGTATTTTTAAAGGAAATTTTTAATTTCTTAATTCCCTCTCACCTCCGTAGTCATAAAGACTGAGGTGTGGGTTCGGCTATAGTGCAGCGGAAAATCGACTCCACGACCAGTTGGTGATGAGTCTTCTCTTTTAGATATTGAGGTACTTATTACGTTGTAAAATAACTATATGAAGCTTGTATCTAATACTCATACAAATCAAACATCGCCTTAATCTCTGCCCATTTATCCAATAATACAGATTAAATCATTCAAATTTCACAAACTAAACCAATGCATGGAAATCGAAACACAAATCCAAGATACCCCTAACCCCGGCTATTGAAAGCGGCTAGTACTGACTACAGTAATACTTCATGCGCCTATTGTTCTGCAAGCCGATTCGGGGTCGTATTAATGATTCACTCCTCTACTTATAGCTATGATTGCCTAGATGGATAGGATTTCCATAAATGTGTAAACTTTGCCGTTATGGTGGAAAATTGACAACTCTCCAACCTAATTTTTTGTTGCGTTATTCTTTAAAGATGTCTATATAACTTTATGGAGTGAGTGGAGATAGAATTTTATCTTTCATTTTCACTGATAATATTACGATAATGTTTAGTGCTTCCTTATGTCTTGGTGTTTCTGTAACCAAGCAGAAAAGCCAGCTTCAAAAGATAGTTACATTTAAAATAGACATTATAAATGCAATTATGATGCGGTTTTCTTTGTTTGAAAGCTAACATGTTTGAGGTCTTAGCTATATGTTATGATTGACGTGTTTTCTATCATGGTAGAACTCATTTTGAACGACTCCAAAAAAATTTTTTTCTCAATTCGACTGTATATTTTTTTTCCTGGAAAAAAACGTTATTCTAGCCGAATTCATGAACAACGCTGGATTGACAAGCCTTGATTTCGCCGGTTTATCTATTAGGAGTCGACCAATATTGCACTATCAAGTGCGGAGTCGCCATTACAGTGCCTTGGAACCCAATGTGGACTCTTCGAACTATTTACCGCACAGCACCCATAGCTTTTCGACGACATATGACCATATATGTCGCTACAGATATATCCAGCCCATTTCCATTTTAACGATCTACTTCTTGTAATTACATCTGTCACTATGAATATTTTCCTTACATTTATATTACTTAGTCTATTCTTGGCTTATCGTTCCCGAACAGATTGTCATGGTATAACCTTCCTCTTCTTCTCTTAGCGACCATGTAAGGCACTCGCATGTACATGAGTAGTAGTATTGCTACATCAAACAATTTCATTTTTATGCTTATGTTCTTATTTTTAATTGTCTTTTAAGCCCAATTTTTTTTTTCACACTATAACGTCCATCCGTTGTATTTCCTTTGCAGTGCATTTTTCAAGAAAATCTAATTGTCATAGGTAAATTAATACTAATATCATTATGGTCACTCTACTTGCAGAACATTTCCCGAAACTAAAGACCCACCTAAATAATTTTGTAACTATCACACCTTCCGATCTCTATTGTGGTTGGAATGGCTTACTCGTATCAAACTAATCTACGATGTTAGCGCTCCCTCCTTATCTATCTTAGGTTCAAGCTTTTGAATAGACATCCTGCAATAAATAGAATAGGTATAATGATTTATCTAATCTGACTCCTGCTAAAACTTTTGTTTCTAAGTATACTTATTTCAGAGTACCTAGTAATATTACAATATTATGTAAGCAATGTTCTTCTTCTTCTTTTTCTTTCTTCCCGGGCTTTTTTCCGCACTTGGCCACGATGTTGGTCGTTGTGCGTGATTCCTCCGGTATAGGTCCCCTCTAGTTTATTCCAACCAGCCAAGTTCGCTCCAGAAGCTTAGGAGGCCGCCCAGGTCGCCGATCGCCTGATGGAGTGTCGCTGAGGAACCAATGTCGTGTCTCGTTTTCCTCCATGCAGGCTCTGCATAGAGGACTGTCAGTCATACCTAAAATTGAAAGGTGTTTGTTTAACATGCAGTGACCTGTTATAAGCCCTACTACTGTTCTCAAGTCATACGACTCAAGCGCATGAGTTTTTTTGTTCAGTTTGAATTTAAGTTTGGTAGTGCTTATGGCTATGCTTTTGTGTGGTTGCACTCTGTTGTGTTGGCCCATAGCTCGGCATGGGCATTTATAGTTTGTTTATGTAGCCATGATTTATGTTCACTGAACGGTATGGGCGCTATTGGTAGTGGGCCTACTACCTTCAGTGTTGCAGCTCGTTTTGCTAACTGGTCTGCCATATCATTACCTATTATTTCACTGTGACTTCTTAACCATTGTATATATGTAGGCAATATTTTCGTCATTAAATTTAGGTAGGAGGGGATTTGAAGCAAAGACGATTTGAAACAGCGTCGATTTCTTTGAACCTACTCGTAAAACTGTTCGCGTGTTGGCAATGTCCCTTTTCAGCTTTTCGGTCAATTCACTCCGTCCGCCGGCGTGTTAGTGAGTGCTAGTGACGTTAGTTGCGCGGCTGTGGAGATCTCCTTGCCTCTTGAAAAGTAAGTTCTTAACAATTTTTAAGGTGCCTTTATTTTTTAATTCAATTCTATATATTTGAAGAAGAAAAAGATGAAGAATAAATATATATACTTTATACTACATCATAAATAAAATAAAATAGGATTATGCACAAGTGGCGGTTTTATCGCTAAAGCGCAATCACTGCCAGACTATACTAACTATAGATGAGAATAAATACACTGAACATTTATACATATGTGCTTCTTGATAGAGGATTAAATAAAAATTGGGAGGTCCTTCCTGAGAAATTGAGGAACTAAGGAGATTTGAAACAGGCTGATTCAATTCTCCATTTTATATCAGCCAGCAGTCAATAAATAATGTGTATAAAAATAAAAAAAGCCAGACAGTGACACTGACAAACAGTTTAAGGGGCATGATAACAAAAAGATTGTGAAGAGGCTACAATAATTATTGTATTGACGATATAAAAAAATTAAAAAGATATTAAACCGACGAAAAGGAATTAAAAAGTAAAAAATAATTGCATCATCATCTCTTAAATCTTATTGACGGCAGGCAAAGAATATACAGACGCAAAGGAGAACGATACATTCAGACAAATTTTGAAACTACAGTTGCATACGGTGCTGGATCAATAATGGTTTGGGCGGGCATTTGTTTGGGAGCCCGCACAGACTTGGTACTTGCTGAAAAGAAAAGTTAAGTCCAGAATTCCAGCTCCTGCCAACGTGGGTGAACTGCGAATCGCCGTAGTTAAGGAATAGCGAAGACTATCCCAGGAGACCATCGATAACATCATTGTCAGTGTGCCTAGACGGGTAGAAACTTTAATAAGAGCATTGTAACGTAAGGAGTTTGGGTAGAAAGGAAACCACCTTAGTTAACACAAAAGAAATTATATTCATAAAAAATTATGGGCCGTGGGTGTAAGGCCCGCCTAATTTAAGCCTCGCGCAGTCCGGTACTTCCCTGGAGCCAGGCGCGACTCGGCGACAGCTGATGGCCGGTCACGGGATGGGACGGCCGAATGATGCCACGACGCCGGTGATGATACGACCACGGTGACGTCACGGGTACGGCGGCAGTTGTTGATTGTACCGGGATCGTAAATGGTAGCTTGGGACCTGGAATTCACGTCCAGAAAGGTTTTACAATCGTCCTTCCCATCTTTTCTGGTTGTGACCACCACAAACAAAGCTACAGGGGAAGCCCGAAAGTGTAGGTAGTGAGGTGGCCGTGAAGACAATCAGAAAGGAGAGAGAAAGAATACATGAATGATAAGAAAATGGTATTTAAACAATGAGATAACAATTAATTAATTACGTAATGAAAATAATTAGAAATAGCAATAGGAAAGAAAGTTAACAAAAATTATACGAGAGGTAGGTAGGTACATATATAAAAAAAGAAAGCCTATATATAAATGCAGTGATTCAGCACTTACCCAATATGTGGGGATAATTATTACACGAACACGAGCAGGTCGTATTAGGTCTATTTGTAAGCACTAAGTGCAGCTTAATTATGTTAATTAATAAAATAAAAATTGGTAACTATAACAAGTAGTGACGGCCACTAGGTCGTTGATCGTGAAATGAACTGTCAAAAGCGCCCGTTTAAAAAACAATTAGCACGGCCGGTTAATACGAACCTTCCGTATTTGGGAGTATTATAATGAGTTTACGAGAAACTAATGTTTCTACGTTACAATACCCCCTCGCGTAGTGAAGGATTTTATTATTTCTAAAAATAATAAAATCCGCAGAGAAAAAAAATTTTTAAACTACACATTACTGACTAATTTTAAATCTTTTATGTGCCAGGTACCTATATCCTTTCCAGACATGTCCTGAAGCACGTAAACTAAGGGAGACTTTTTGGCAATTATTTTGGCTTTAATAAACTTAGGAGCCAATTTCCTACAAAATTTGTCTTCCTTGTTACTCAAAAAGTAAGCGCGCTTCATTACTAGATCACCGACGTTAAACTCTGCGAACTTACGTCTCAAGTTATAATGCGATGTATTCTTTACATGAGCTTGCCAGAGTTTAGATTGTACTTTATCAAAAATGTTAGACAGACAACCCAAATTCTCAGCATAGCTATCACGTGGCATGAATAGTATTTCGCTACCAAGATCGTTATCAGTGTAATGATTACCATCAGTAACAAGTTCGCGCCCGAAAACAAGAAACGAAGGGGTAAAGCCTGTAACTTCGTTGACAGAATTGTTTATTGCAAACTGTACCCTGGGAATAAACAAGTCCCATGATCTATGATCATCGTCAACGAATGTAGAAATGCATGTGATGATAGTTTTATTATACCTTTCTACGAAATTTACCTGAGGGGTATATCTAGGGGTATAATAAATATTGGGGATGGCATATTTCTTAAACAAGGCCTCTGCAACCCTACCGGTGAATTGGGTACCATTATCCATTAAGATGGTTTGTGGTACACCATGCACAAGAAACACCGATTCTTCTAAAATTTTCGTTATAATATCTGCAGTGGCCTTTTTAATTGGAAAAATTAAACAAAATTTAGAAAAACAACACGTAATGACTAAAATGTAGCTATTACGCATTCTAGTAACGGGAAGGGGTCCCATTAAGTCCACAGAAATCATCTGGAATGGTCGTGAACAGTGCTTAGGACGGCCCATTTCTCCTAAAATCTGATGATTCTGTGACTTATACGTTAAACATTTGTGACATGTGCCTATAAATTTAACAACGTCCTGATACATGCCGGGCCAGAAATAACGCAAAGCAAGTCGACGATAAGTCTTAAAAATACCTAAATGTCCAGCAGTGGGTTCACTGTGATTTTCGTTGATGATGTCAACGCGTAATTCACTTGGAACCACTTCCTTCCAAGAAAACTCCGAAGTAAGATCGTGTTTATTTTTAGAAAGTCTGTACAAGGTGTTATTTTTTATTACAAAATTTGGAAAATTAGTTGGCGTTGTTAAGCAACCGTTATAAATGTTTTTATACCATGTATCATTCATTTTTATATGGTAATCGGAAGTACTAATAGCACTTACTGGAACAGCTCGCGAAAGGGCATCTGGTATTACGTTGTCAACCCCCCGACGATGTTTTAATTCAAAATTAAAGGTTGATAACCGAACTCCCCAGCGCGCTAATCTACCAGTGGGATTACTGAGAGAAAGGAACCATTTTAAGGCACTATGGTCTGTATAGACTGTGAATGGTTTTCCATTCTCCAAATAACACCTCCAGTGCTCTAAAGCGGTAAGAACTGCTAGAGTTTCACGCTCAGTAATGCTGTAATTCTTTTCTGCCCCTGTCAGCGACTTACTCATATAAGCAATAGGATGCTCCTTGCCATCAACTGACTGAGTAAGCATGGCACCAACTCCGTAGTTGCTTGCATCAGTATGGACTTCAAATGGCTTGTCATAAACAGGGCAGGAAAGAACTGGAGCGGAAACTAAACATTCCTTAAGCTTATGAAAAGCAAGATCAGCCTCAGGTGTCCATTTAAAAGGAGGAGCCCCCTTCTTGTTGGAAGTCAGCTTATTTAATGGTCCTGCTATGGTGCTGAAGTTGGGGACAAAACGACGATACCAGGTAGCTGTCCCGAGGAAGCGTTTTAAGTCCTTTCGACAAGAAGGTGTCGGATAATTAAGGATTGCTTCCACTTTTTCGGGATCAGTCCGTAGTCCACAACTGTCAACAACATAACCCAAATATTTAAGTTGACTCCGGAAGAAATTACACTTGTCTAAATTAATCGTTAAGTTGGCCTGTTTCAGTTTGTTAAGAACTCGGAGTAGTAATGAGACGTGACTGTCGAAGTCTTTACTGATAACGATGATGTCATCGAGGTATGCGAAGACTTGTAAATCAAACTCGCGGAATAACAGATCAACTAAACGTTGTTGAGTCGCAGGTGCATTGGTAAGACCGAATGCAGTCCTTTTGAATCTAAAGGTGCCTCTGCCCGGAACATAAAATGCTGTCTTGTCTCTATCTTCTGGCTGGATCTCAATTTGCCAAAACGCCTTGGACAAATCTAAGCTAGACAAAAAATGAGCGTCACGAAGATTGTCTAATATTTCAGAGACATATGGCAAGTTATATGCATCTTTAATTGTCACCACGTTTAATTTGCGACTGTCGAGGCAAAATCTGGGTTGGCCATTTTTTTTATTAACTATGAGGACAGGCGATGACCAAGCGCTCTCACAAGGCTCGATAACGTCAAGATCCAACATCTCATCGACCTGATCAACCAGAATACGCTGTTTCTCAGGTGACATGCGGTAGTAGCGTTGACGAATCGGTTGTGCATTTCCGGTATCAATATGGTGTGTAATGAGGCTAGTTTTACCTAGGCCGTGACGCTCAAAAGAAATGTGCTTAAACTGATCAATAACGTTGTCAGCTAAGCATTTCTCTGTATCGTTGAGACTGTCATAATCCTGAATAGCTTTTTGAGTTAAATTACTATGATCAGAATTGTCTTCAATATTTATAGTATGTAAATATTTAGGACAAATATTAAATTCTCGCCAAAAATCTACACCAAGAATAAGGTCAGTGTTAACATCAGGTATAACGTAAGCTTTGATAATATGAAATTTATCTTCGAAGTGTATTGGTAAATTAATGTAGCCAATACTCCGTAAGGTATGACCTCCTGCAGCAGAAACAGTTAAACTACCGTCTTTGATTAAGGGAAACCCCTGATTATGTAAATATTTATCAGCATGATTACCTATGATAGTCACTGCGGAACCAGAGTCAAGGAGACCAACCATATTAATATTTTTAATTTTTATATTGACATAAGGTCTACTATCACTTGAGGGAACATGGAGAATTGTATCAATCTTGTACGTTTCAAAGTATAATTTTATGGTTTTAAGCCATGCCTTCCAATCATCGAGATCAAATTTAGAATCAGAAGGTGTAACGACACAATTCTCCCTTATTCGTTTTTTGAAGTCGAAGGAGATTTTAGATTTTTGGAACAGTCAGGACACTGAGGGGTCTTGACATTTTTACGCCCACAAACAAAACAAAAAATATCGTCTTTGTCGGCCGTACACTGTCTCAAATTATGTGTGTTCGTGCGACACCGAGGACAAAAACGAGGTTTATTTGAAGTAGCATCTATTGTATGCACATACTTTGGATTATTACTAATATTTTGAGCCGATTCTGATGAAATATTCTTAGTAATAAGTTTATTATAATTTGTGTGATTAAATTTTGAATAATTATTAAAATTTGGTTTTGTGTCTAATTTATTTTTATTATTATTACCTACATAAGCAAACTCAGGTGCTAGTGTGTCTGAAGTTACTTTTGGTGGTTCATGAAATTGAGCTAAACGAGCTTGAACCTCTTCATAATTACGACAGACAGATCTAAGGTCGTCAATAGTTTTTATGTTTGGAGACGAAGCTAAAATATTCGCATAAACTGGTCGTATATTATGGAGAATGATCTCTAATTTATCATCCTCAGAAAGAATTTTGGATAATCTAGAAAATAATCCCGACATAATTGACAGATAAACGGTAATATTTTCCGATTCACCTTGAGTCCTGGAACGGATCTCGGAAAGTAATCTGTAGTCAAAATCAAATCGGTCGAAATCATGTTTTAAAAGTTCCAAAAGAGTATTCCAGTCCGATGCCTTATCTTTGACACTTCGGTACCAGTGCAAGGCATCTCCCGTAAATATTTCAGTCGCGTAAGAAATAATAGTTGCACTTGCAATATTTCTGGCCTGACAAAATTCAGAAATGCGTTGAATGAATGATCGCACGCAAGTTTTGCCGTTATATTTTATTTTTGAAATGTCACTGGATAAACACATACGGTCACAATGAACGGTAATATTAACGGGGTTGCTAGAATCCGACGTATCGCTTTTGGACTGAGAAATTAAACTATCTAACGAACTGTCTTTCAAAGTTTCGATTTTGTCAAAAAATATCTTAAATTGTTCTACACACTCGTCAAAGATATGTTTCGTATTTTCATCGCAAATAATACGATTAAGACGGTGGTAGGTATGGTTGATTAAGTTTTGTGTACGTAGTAACGTACTCTTATCAGGCTGAGACTCGAGAGCTGTACGAATTTTTATTAATACATCTGTGACTCCTTTAAGGTCCTCGGATGCCTTAAAAGGACTATCAAGTATATCCTCAGATGGAAATTGAGGCCCTAACTTTACAATTTGCCTTCGCAAATCTTGTACAGTTGTCGCTGGTATCGTACCTCTAATAGCTACCTCGTACTCTAGCTCGGTTTTCTGAAGTGATAAAAATTTTACTGGATATGACGTCATGATAAAAAAATAAATAAAAAAATAGTAAAAATGAGAAAGAAAAAAAATTGGGTAAATGCTGAATTAAAGATATAAAAAAAATCTCCAATCTGTTACAATTAAAATTAAACTAAATATGAACGTTTCGGTTGTCATGCAAAATCAATTTTAAATGAAATATTAGTGATATGAAAGTAAATACAAAAGAAAGCTGAAAAGAAAACAAGAAAAAAGAACTGAAATAAATAATGTAACTAGTGTGTACTCAGCCTAATACAATTTGTGAACAATGAAAATAATAAGGTTTCTAACAATAAATTATCACAAAAAAAAGAAAGTTGTGATTATACTTCATCCGCTACTTATTCTTAACAAAACAAGTTACGTTGTTTGATAATGAGTTAAAATGTAGGTAGAAGAAAAAAAAATTTAATTTACAAAGTGTAAAGTTACAAAATTATATATAATATTCAAAAAGTTTATTATGATTCTGAAATCTAATTGTTTCACTTTTAAAATTAAAAAATATGGACTTAGTACACCTTAGTTACTTGCAACCAAAAATAAGAGAAAAATAAAACGTTTTACAAAAACAAACCACCAACACAACTACTACTGCGGAAGCATAAATTAGACCATAAATTACCACGTTTGAAGGCGCCAGTGTAACGTAAGGGGTTTGGGTAGAAAGGAAACCACCTTAGTTAACACAAAAGAAATTATATTCATAAAAAATTATGGGCCGTGGGTGTAAGGCCCGCCTAATTTAAGCCTCGCGCAGTCCGGTACTTCCCTGGAGCCAGGCGCGACTCGGCGACAGCTGATAGCCGGTCACGGGATGGGACGGCCGAATGATGCCACGACGCCGGTGATGATACGACCACGGTGACGTCACGGGTACGGCGGCAGTTGTTGATTGTACCGGGATCGTAAATGGTAGCTTGGGACCTGGAATTCACGTCCAGAAAGGTTTTACAATCGTCCTTCCCATCTTTTCTGGTTGTGACCACCACAAACAAAGCTACAGGGGAAGCCCGAAAGTGTAGGTAATGAGGTGGCCGTGAAGACAATCAGAAAGGAGAGAGAAAGAATACATGAATGATAAGAAAATGGTATTTAAACAATGAGATAACAATTAATTAATTACGTAATGAAAATAATTAGAAATAGCAATAGGAAAGAAAGTTAACAAAAATTATACGAGAGGTAGGTAGGTACATATATAAAAAAAGAAAGCCTATATATAAATGCAGTGATTCAGCACTTACCCAATATGTGGGGATAATTATTACACGAACACGAGCAGGTCGTATTAGGTCTATTTGTAAGCACTAAGTGCAGCTTAATTATGTTAATTAATAAAATAAAAATTGGTAACTATAACAAGTAGTGACGGCCACTAGGTCGTTGATCGTGAAATGAACTGTCAAAAGCGCCCGTTTAAAAAACAATTAGCACGGCCGGTTAATACGAACCTTCCGTATTTGGGAGTATTATAATGAGTTTACGAGAAACTAATGTTTCTACGTTACAGCATGTGGAGGAAATACTTGATATTAATTACCATTTTTCTAATTTAATTAATTATTATTTTAATATTAATTTTCACTTTTCTCGGTTACATGAAAAGTTCAAAAATGTACCATTTTTCACAAATAGCCTTTACTCGCAAAATCTGTTCTTAATGTGACCTCATTTTAAGTAAAACAAATGAAACTTTAAATAACAAAAGAAGTGTAGTAAGTAGATTTTAAAAGAAAACTATATTTTTTTAGATTATGGACCTTTTTTATGTTCCGCTAAATATGCACCGGCATGTTTATGAAGTTGATGCCATCCAAGTTTAGAAAACGTTTATACGAAGGAAGTAGCAATTGCGCAATGTACTTTATGAGTGCTAGCTAACCTTCTTAAGGTGGAAACGTTGGACCTTAATTTGTTAGTAAAAATATTTTTTTTTACTTTTTACTTATTTATCAACACCTATAACCTATTCGTGCTATATTAGGTATTAGAGTACGGCACTTGTAGCCAAAAACTACCGACACTTATATATATAACTAGTACTAGAAAAAAAAGAATTACCTTAATCGGACTTGTAGTTCCGGGCATATGCGAACAAAAACATAAAAACATACATACATACACTTTTGAAATTTGGCATATTTCCCCAGACACTGATATTGAATAACATATACGAAAACTGGCCAGTTCTGGAAATATTACATACTTATGGATTTATTACTGATGTGGAATCCGTTAATCCACCGATTTTGGTGCGTGAAATCCGCCTTACTATTAGAGATTTTCTCTCCTTTCTTTTGGAATTCGCCTGGCGTTAGACAACTGTAATGCCCCCATGCCTCTCTCAATTGAAATGTAGAATCAGTGGATCCCCGAATTTTTGCGCGCGACTTTCGTCGCGCCAACCTCCTGCCTCCAGCCACAGGTTTGCTCTTACTTGCTTTCGGCTCCCAACCTGCGCTAGAGCTCTACGATGCCCCGTTCCCGTCTCATTTTTAATGTGTACCTAATCCGTTACCTCCTATTTTGGCACAAAGTCATGGGCACGGTTAGTTATTATAATACTATGTGACCCCCCCTACATAAATTGATATATATATGGTAAGGTAAAACAAGGTAAAATTAATGTTTTATTATTTATCAATCACTGGCTTAACAAATTCTCGGAGTCATGGGGTTTAACACCACAAACTTCCCAACTCTAAATATTTACTGAATTTTTACTAGAATTTTTAATGAAAATTTCTTTTAAGAAAGTAAGACTCAATATTATTCTATAGACCATGATTTGTACCCAGGATTCGTCATCGTGGTCGTGAAGCCACATTGTATAACCACAGAACCAACAAAGAAGCCGATAAAGATCAAATGATAATGCTCTTAGAAAATGCAAAATTTTTTAATAAATAACATTTCAGGACAGATTCAACGCATATAAATTTTTTTTTTTTATCGACTACAAGTTGGCCCTTGACTGCTATCACACCTGATGTTAAGTGTTGATGCAGTCTAAGGTGGAAGCGGGCTAACTTGTTAGGAGTGGGACGAAAATCCACACCCCTTTCGGTTTCTACACGACATCGTACCGGAACGCTAAATCGCTTGGCGATACGTCTTTGTCGGTAGAGTGGTAACTAACCACGGCGAAAGCCTCCCACCAGCCAGACAAAGACAAATTAAGAAAAATCTCAATCTGCCCCGCCGGGAATCGAACCCAGGACCTCCGTCTCATAAATCCACCGCGCATACCACTGCGCCACGGAGGTCGTCGAAGTATAAATTTTAAAATCAAACTGAAAAACTTAAAAGCATGCAATGCATACCTACAGTAATTTCAATTTGTACTTAGAATAGTCATGGTATAAAGTATAAGCCATGGATTTAGCATTAAACGCTTTTTAACTAAAATGTATTTACGAAAGTTTATCAGCCAAAAAACGATATAGTAGATTATGTATGAAGAGTTGAGATAGTTTAATCTCTCATTACTATCGCTGCTCGTTTAACTGTATTGTATATACTTCAATATTGTGCAATTATATTGTATGATAGAAGGGATGCCTTACAAATCTGTGTGTGCGTAATGGGGCCACACTTTATTCTATAGCTCAGTATCTATTTTGAACGCATTTTTAGTGACACTGTCATGTTCATTATGTCAATGTCAAATGTCGCCTTCGTTTTACTGTCAAATTTAATTTTTGTTTGTTTGCAAGAAAACAAAGTAGGTACTCCATTTCTTGTTGAAATTTAAAAATACTAAATTTCTACATAATGAGTCAAACAATAAACGTCGAACAGTTAAATTCGGCGCTTACCTCCCTCAGGACTCTTCGCTCTAGTGTAAGTCATGTATTTGAAACCTTATCAAATGGTCTCCGCGCAGACCACGGGGAAGACGGCAAGGATAAATTCCTGCTCGAGCTACAGGAACTACTCAACAACGTAAATATAAATTTGAGAGATTTAGAGCAAACAGTGAACGGCCTGCCAATACCCACTGCGCCGTTTAACCTTGGCAATACTACGTTTCTGAGCCAAGAAACTACGCAGGATCGCCAAGCTCTGTACACTCAACTAGTAAACAGCTACAAATGGACGGATAAAATACATGAATACAGCTCCTTCGCGCACACATTATTGAGCCAGAATTCGCTGAAAAGATCATATATTAACTCGGGGAGCACGAAACGCCGCGGCAAGCTCCAAAGTAATCATAACGTAGCACCACACCAAGTTGACAACGTCATAAACAACATCGATCGGTCATATGGAGCTATGAAAATCACTATATCCCGCCCTTTCGCTAGCAATGCTGTGGTACAAATAAATTTAAGCCATGTTTTAAAAGCAGTTGTTGCATTTAAAGGCTTACTAATGGAATGGGTTATGGTGAAGGGTTGCGGCGAGACGTTGGACTTGTGGACAGAATCTCGACATCATGTTTTCCGGAAGGTGACAGAGAATGCTCATGCTGCTATGCTGCATTTTTATTCACCAACGTTACCTGAGTTAGCAGTGAGATCATTTATGACATGGTTGCATAGCTATGTCAATCTCTTCAATGACATGTGTAAAAGGTGCGGATGTCATTTGCATCATACATCAATGCTGCCACCTGCATGGCGCGACTTCCGTACCCTTGAACCATTTCACGATGAATGCAAGCAATAGTTAATGTGGTATTGAATGGGAAAGCATGGAACACCGGTTGCATTGCTTGTGTTGCAGCTTTCTCCTTCAATATAAAAAGTGTTTTTATTGACAGTTTGTGTAATTTAAGTGTAGAAAATTATAAGTTTATATGTGAAGTAGTTTTATATTTAGTAAACTAGTCCCAACTTCATCCATATAGAAAGAGTTCTCCCTCCCGATTATCCCGATATCCCAATAAATTATAAATAAATAATAAAGAAAGAACATAGTTAAAAAATGTATGGAAGTCTGCCCCAAAGATGCCCAGAAATGATATATATGTCATCAAATAGTACAGATCTTCTATTTAAATAGTAATAAAGTTACTTGTAGCTAAGCAGTCACTTATAAAAGTTATGAAGATTGATGAAAGTTGACTTTTCATACTAAAATGATGGTCATGTGATTCAGAACACAAAAAATTTATTGAAATTCATATATTTTCAAGTGATTGCTATGAAACATGGGTAGTTGTTTAAAATTCATTGTGTATTTAATTAAATATAAGCATACGTTTGGACAGCCTGGGGCAAATTTTGGCAATGTACTTTCTAAGTGTGACCCATTCACAAAAGAAATGAAGAAAAATGAAACAAATAAAAGTAACTCAAGTAAACAAAATTGATTCACTTATTATTATCGTTTTATATTACAAATTATCATTGGAGGTGAGTGTTGACGCCGTCACTAGGAGTACTCTTAAACCTACACCCGTGTCACAAATCTTGGGCTCTTTTCGGAGTTTTCACTCAGCCACGCCACAATGGGCCTGTTGTATTCTAATAATTATTATTCTTTAATTTCCAATAGATTTAAGCATGCATTTGTATAGGAGCAATTTGTAGTAGATTATGATTCTTCTATATAAAATAAAACTATGTTTCCATTTGTGCTAGTTTATTTCATATCATTAACATAATTTATAAACTTCAAACAAGTAGCTATGTAAAAGGTTTACACATGGCAACACTGTGATCAACACTGCAATGAACAGACAGCACATGAGCTCCAATACTGATTTTCAATGGAAAATGCTGATCTCTATCATGACCTAACCCTAGACATCCATGTCTATTCCTCCCCCACATGTAGAGATCACCCTTATTTGTTACAGCTGCCAAATGACCAATGCCACAAGCAACTTTGGTTATCATGGAATCAGGGTTGAATTCATTTCTGCCAAATAAAGGTGCTGGTATTTGTTTTGGTCTTGTTGAGTGTTGGACGTTTGGACCGAGTCCTAATAGTCCAAAGCCCCATACAAATACGTCGCCTTGTTCTGCAAGGACAAAGATTCTACATGTTAAGGTTTTTTCAGAAATTTATTATATTATTTTTTGAAAGGTCGCAATGCACTATTATTCTGCGACATCTGGAAGTATTTAATAATTTATTAAAATCTCACCATTACATATAAGACAGAATGATCCGCCAGCCGCGATGTCTACAATCTTGCCCAAACCCTTAGTAAAATTGACCAGCGCATATGACATGTTAACTTGCTGCTGGTTGTTGGACATCGGCACCTGCCCATACTCAGAGTTGCCCCAACCAAACAATTCTCCCTTATCTGGAAATGTAGAGCCGTATAGTAAAATGTAGAGATGTGGTGATTAAGACATTGGCCGATTAGTCGGTTGAATGTAGGCCGACTAGTCCGCCACCCAATTGTGTAATAACACTGTAAGTATTACCATAATTCTTCTAGTAATTTCTTGCATGAGGGGCCATCAATAAACAAATAAATTTATTAAATTACTGTAATAATTTTTAAGACCACAAAGTAAACTTATAAGACGGAATTCCAGATTTCGTTTCCGTAATTTGTCACACAATGAGGCAAAGTACCATTTAGAGCTAGCACACAGTCGACGGTGGAGGCAACTTTGACAATGTTCTCGCTAGTAATGTCACCCTTGACGAGAGCTGGATGCCCCTGGTTGGAGTACGCTCCCAGACCGGTCTGCCCGTCAGCTCCCCAGCCGCAGGCGTATACTCGACCGCTCTCTGTGATGAAAAGACTGCAACATTTTATGATAATATAACATCATATAAATTGCTTTTTCTGAAAAGCTAAATTTAGAACTCAGCCAGAAACTGCGCCACCATGCCTTGGGCAGCTGTGCCGCTACTCAGCGGCCGGCTATAATATTATAATTACCTATGATCTTGACCGCAGCAGACATCAACAATTTTTTCCTTTCCCAGCCTCTTGATATTATGTGAAGCCATGCTGCCTCTGTACTCCTCGTTAGGGTTTATTTTCCTTCCACACTGGCCATATGCATTGTTACCAAGGGAGTAAACACCTTCGTTATCTGTTAGAATGAGGGTATGCGCTCTACCTGCTGCCAGGCCTGTTACCTGGAAATGAGTACATTATTGTATACACTAAAAGCTCTAGTATTACATAAAATGACTAAGAGAAGAATATAACTGTGTTCAAATTATTATGTAAATTTAAAACACTTATAGAATATTAGTTCAGTTACTGAGTCTTGGCTGAACATATAAATGGATCTGAACAACGACAAACATTCTTGTAACTAATCAGCTTTTCTCCCAGCACACAAGACCATGATTGTAAAATAACAATATAAATTGCAACATTAATTTTTAAAAGAATAACTGCTGAGTTTCTCGCCTGCTCTTCAAGGAAGAATGTGCAGGTTAGGACACAACTCGTTATTTTACACAAAATATGTATACGCGGTAGAAGTGGGTGCGAGGGGTATACCAGCGAAGTCTCTCTACAACCTGCTAAAAGACCTTGGCCTTACTAGAAGTGCAGTAAGCTCCATATTGGAACGAGTGTCCAAAGCTGCACTAGTAGGGTCCTTCCGAATATGGTTGGGCAGGGAGAATAACCTGAACAGAGGAGGTGAGTGTTGACGGCCGTCACAAAGGGTACCCTTAAACCTACACCCGTGTCACAAGTCTCGGGCTCTGTTCGGAGTTATTCTCTCAGCCACGCGATGGACCCGGCACCCGCACGGTGAATCCATGGAATGCTAAGATATTCGTCTCAACATAATATGACTTCCCGGAGAGTCGGGATGACGCTGGAAAGACAGCTGACTGGTGGAAAGACATCTGACTGGTGGAAAGACGCCGGACTGCTGGAAAGACAGCCGGGGGTACCGGCCTAGCAAGCCATATCCCTGTATCATATCGCTAAAAGTCCAAAAAAGAAAAATACCCCTGGGGCAGTCCGAGAGGGGGGGCGAAAGATCTGCCCATCGGTTGATAATAATGACGACTCTGGCGCGAATTCGGACTTAAGATGCCCTTCGTGCGGGAAAACTTACAAGAGACGAGCCTGGTACCAAAAACATCTTAAAACACATGGTGTTGAAGCACGACAGCCGTCGGTCAGTTCTTCAACGATCACCACGGATAGAGTTTACCCTCACAAATCCCTTGGTGAGCCATTGTGCGACAGTTACCAGGAGTCCATTAACATCAGGACACGTCTTAGCATTCCCAGCTTGAAAAATACAACCTGGAAAGAACATGACCAAAACTTGGCGGTCCTACTGGAACACCCAGGACACAAACAAGATCTGAACGACCAAGTTTCCACATTTCAAAATACAATTCACGCGTACTTTTCGGAATACTACCCACCACCGACTTGTTATGCTCAAAAACCTAAGGAAAACACGTTTAAATTGAGAATGCGGAGGAAGAAAAGGGAGTTAATAAAAAAGCTTCGTAAAGCAAAGTCTATGGGCGACAACCATCTTAGTCATCAACTGTCCAGAGCTTTACGATCAATCCTTAAACTCATTCAAGGAATATCTCTTCAAATATCAGAAAGCCGCGATAACTTATACAGGGCTAAACACGAAGTCAATTTTGATAAAAACCCCTTTGAGTACTCAAAAAGCATTTTCAAGGAAAAAAAGGGAAAACTTGTCCTAACCAATGAGCAGATTTACGACCACTTTAAAAGCACATATGAGGTACCAAGACAGGGGAGGCTATATTCAGATCCTCATACACTAAGGCCTAGCAATCCTCTAGCAAACTTTCAAAGTATTCCACCCACCATAGAGGAAATAAACAATACTATCAGGAAGAAAACATCTACATCTGCACCAGGCCCTGATGGCATCCCCTATATTGTGTACAAAAAATGTGCTTCAGTCCGTAAACATCTCTTAAACATATTTAATAAGATCTGGCTAGGACAACAAATACCAGCGACATTTGGCGAAGCGATTTTTGTCCTCATCCCAAAAAAAGTCGAAGTAACTCATCCAAAGGACACTAGACCGATAGCTCTAACTAATACTATTTCCAAATTATTTTTCAGTATATTGCAAACAAAAATGACAAAGCACATGATAAACAATAGGTATTTCAGGCCTAATCACCAGAAAGGGTTTTTGCCCGGAATTTCTGGTTGCCTGGAACACAATTCACTTCTAGGCGAAAGTCTCAAGGATGCTAGAAAATATGAAAGGCAAATTACGATCTGCTGGATAGACCTAGAAAATGCGTTTGGTTCTGTCCAGCATGATCTATTGACTTTCGCCTTGAGGTGGTACAATTTTCCTGATCTAGTTATTGATTTAATCACTTCTTACTATTCAAAATTGAAATTCACCATAGCAGTAAACAATGAGTACTCAAAACCCCTACATTACAATGTGGGGCTGTTTCAAGGTTGCTGCTTATCCCCAATAGCTTTTAATGTAGTCATCAATATTCTAATAGATAAATTAATTGTTCAAGAAAAGAAATGGGGCTATCGGTTTAAAATTAACAATAAATATACAGAGTCCATCTTAGCTTTTGCAGATGACCTTGCTTTACTGACACGAAACCCAAAACATTGTCAGGAGCTATTGAATGTAGTGGATGAGTTCTGCTCATGGACTGGTGGGCTGAGGGTAAAGCCAAGCAAATGTCACTGTCTATGTCTGGGGAGACGAAATACTAAATTTACATCTTATGATCCGGGTCTCTCTATTAGTGGCCAAAGTGTAACCACCATTGCTGAAGCATTGCCTTTTAAGTTCCTCGGTAGAAAGATTGATTACAAAGGACGCACACCATCCCTTGAGGTAGTCGTCGATAACTTCATAAATGACCTTAATATGGTAGACCAACAGCCCATTAACAATATAAAAAAAGCGTGGGTCTATGACAACTATCTCACTTCACGTCTGACTTGGCCATTCCTCGTTTATGATATTGGCAGAACCCATCTGGCAAAACTAGATGCAAATGTCATAAAAACATTGAAGTCTTGGTTTGGTCTAGCACTCTCGGCTGACCCCTCAACTCTATTCAGAGATTACAATAATTTTGGGTTAAAACTAAAAAGGCCATCGGAACTCTATAAACACCTCAGGGTTACCAGAACGCACATTCTAGTTAAGTCCCAGGACGAACTAGTTGCATCACTTCCTAAAGACGAGGGTGCCGGAAAACTTGACTCTAGGCTTCAATTTTACAAACAATTTATGGCAGGGGCTCAGGTAAATAGAACCGGGTTGGGTGCAAGACGTAAAAAGGAAGACCAAGACATAATAAAATCTTTTCTTAAACAAGATGAGGACGACAACTACAAAGTGCATGCCATGAACCTAGAAATGCAAAACGAGTGGTTAAACTTAGGCGAGTTCTGCATCCCTCTGGCTCTGAAGTGGCGCGCCTTGCTGTACGATTGGTCTCCTGCCTTATTGAAATTTTATCTTAATGCCTTTCAACTGACTCTCCCAGATCAGAGTAACCTAGTAAGATGGGGAAAAGCCTCGGAAAAATCTTGCTATACCTGTGGTGAGGCAGTGGGCACTGCAAGGCACTTATTGGTAGGGTGCAAGGTGCTCCTGGACAGGGGTCTCTACTCACGCCGCCACGACAGAGTACTAGAAATCATACGTGAAGCTATAAGCCTTTCAGTAGCTAGGGCTCAAAAAGGGTTGACGACGAATAAAAGACAAACTAACTTCGTTAAAGCAGGCTCAAATACAAATTCCACCAGCAAGCCTTATTCAATTCTGGGCTCTGCTCCTGATTGGACTATATTAATGGACACGTATGAAAAGCACTATAAAATCCCGGAAGACTTAGCTATTACGACATCTAGACCGGACATATTTCTTTTTTCCAAACAAATCAAACGTATAGTACTTGTTGAGCTTACAGTGCCGTGGGAAACAAACATCCCTAAAGACCATGTATTCAAAGTGAATAAATACTATGACCTTACTAATGAATTAACCAAAAATGGCTATGTGGTTAGTTTATACGCGGTAGAAGTGGGTGCGAGGGGTATACCAGCGAAGTCTCTCTACAACCTGCTAAAAGACCTTGGCCTTACTAGAAGTGCAGTAAGCTCCATATTGGAACGAGTGTCCAAAGCTGCACTAGTAGGGTCCTTCCGAATATGGTTGGGCAGGGAGAATAACCTGAACAGAGGAGGTGAGTGTTGACGGCCGTCACAAAGGGTACCCTTAAACCTACACCCGTGTCACAAGTCTCGGGCTCTGTTCGGAGTTATTCTCTCAGCCACGCGATGGACCCGGCACCCGCACGGTGAATCCATGGAATGCTAAGATATTCGTCTCTCTCTCAAATTGTACCTATGTATACTTATAATAATCCAAAATATTTTCAATACTTTTCTAAGAACAGACATAATATGCTCTTTTTGTTTTCTATTATTCAGACATATTAACACTTCTTTAAGGTCTTACCCATATATCAAAACTTTACCTTAGTTTCCAAAGACACGTAAGGTATGTAAATAGGTGCAGGACTAAGGAGCATTTCCAGAGGATGTCCAATCCTCGGGGCGTGGTACCCAATCTGTGAGTCAGTATTGATGCCAGTGCCAAACACTTTGTGCTGCTCTGTGGTCTTAACAGCTGCTACGGAGAAGCCATAGCCACAGGCTATCTTTAACACCTTGAACATAAAAAAGTTTACAAGTTTATGAACAGTAAATACTTGATTTATTTTCATATTCTCTGAGAAAAAAACTCCATGCAAGTAACAATCCTGACTCAAGTTAAAACCATCTAACTTTACAGTTGAGAAAATGTTTTTGAGGATGTTCTAGTAAACAATCAAATGTATTCACAGGGTTTTTAGCCAATTTGTCAAATACTGATTTGATTTTTTTTAATTTACTGACTCATTGGTACAGTGGTAAGCCTGTGTACATCATGAGGTCCTGGGTTGTGTTGTAAAATATTTCAGTTTTTCTATCTGCTAAGAAATTTTGAAGGCCGAAGACAAGAAGCTGGTGGTGTTACAAACCCGTCTCTTAGTAAACATGTTGAGTTGTTGGTCCCAGTCACTATTATCAACATCTGATAGTGAAAATTATCAAATTGTACATATGATTGTATCATCTGCTTCCAAGGTAAAAAAAGGTAAAACGTGGTAAAAGTATATTCAACAGTACTTCTGATTTTATGCAGTAATCTACTTCTTCTATAGTTTGTTCATTATATTAAAAGATTAAACTTAAAAAAGGATAGGTACGCAAAACAGATGAATATTACCTCATTCCTTATCTCTTATAAATAAAAATCTTAGTTTTTCAAGAATAATTCATTTGTTTTCTGTTGTCTCAATGGCTCAACTATACTCTTGTACAAAACATAGATGTTAAATGTTAGTTGCATTTTCACTTACATCAAATCTCTCACAGAAACTGGATCTCATAGGATGCCAAACCAAATTAAAGTTGTTTCTGTAAGACTTCTTGCCTGTTTTCTTGGCCCTTGGCAAGTGTATGCCGAGAGCCCCTGTCTCCGCTAGACCCCATACATACACTCTTCTGTCTGAGCTTTTGCTAACTGGGTACTGAAATACTACAAAATTATAAAATTAGGTTAGATACTTAGATAGAGCAAACAGAAGATAAATTCTGATTGAAGAACTACTTTGTTTATTGTAATATTGCTTTGTCTAAAATTATGTTGATTATAAACATGAGTAAAATAATATATAAATAAATATTATAGGACAATTACACACATCGCTATATAGCTTAGGTAGCTTGTGTTATGTGTACTATGATAACAGATGAATATTTTTATATATATTTATTATACATAAATGCTTATAATATATAGATAAAAACCCAGATACTGGAAAACATCCATGCTCAGGACTGGATGAAGCAGGATCACAACCCACTACACCATTCGGCCATCAAATACAATAATTACACATTTTTATCTAAGGCTTATGATATGACAGTGATGTATAACTTTGTATATTGGCAAGACTGCCTCGTTGAACCAGTGGTTGGCCTTCAGTTTCAGGTTACTTTGGCTTCAGAACACAAAATATTTCACACAAAAATTCTCATTCCAGAAATGGGATCTCCTGTGCCTAAGAGAGCTGTTATATGTTACATATTAAGCTGTTGCTTCAGGTCACCTTAACATCTGATAGTAATTGTTCAATATTATAAATTTATAACTCTAAACCTGCCAACCTGCATTGGTGCATGGGAGGGGGGCATGCTCCATTTTACCACCCTATATATTTTTACACATATAACTTTAATAAGCATAACAAATTGTTTAAGCAAATCCGTTCTCGCAGCTCTTAAAATTATTAGTAAAATCGGCATAAAAAGCCATTATTTTTTACTTGGAAGTTGTTCCTCTTCATTGGGATCGTGTATTTTCTTCTTTGTTGTGACAGAACGACTTATGACAATAGCAGGACTTCTGCAGATAATAAACAATCTTAACTTATTCATTTTAGCATTTTTTTGTCACTTAAAAACATGAAAAATTCAATTTCTTCAACAAGTAAATCGTGAAATTTAATTTTACCACCACGGAACACGGAACTTCAGAAACTGTCAGTTTTTTGACTAATGTCAATGTCATTTTGGTGACAATATTTTTTTAATTAATTTAATGGCCTGGAATCAAGTGACAATTTGTCAATAATTTGGTCCACAGATTACTTTGACATATTGATGGCATCAGCATCAAATAAAATTATATCTAAAAATGATGTTATTGCGCTATTGTTTTAAGGCCCGCGCCCATTGTGACTACTTCGACTTGTCACCTACTCGAGTGCGCTCACTATGATGGTGACAAATAGCTTCATTCATAAATTACCTCACATGTTAAAGGGGGTAGACAGTAGACGAAATGTGACATTTGTAACAAGGGGGTGGAAAGTGATAAACACGAACTTAACGAAAAACTAAAAAACACTGTTATCGGTATAAACATAAGATTAAAATTGTTTTGCCGGCCAAACGCTATACCATTGTTACGCGGCAGTATAAGGACGGGAAATGGTAAAAAATCCTAAAATCCGTCTAAGCTAATTTATGAATGGGCCCCTTAGGACAAATATAATTACTAATTATGTTTTGAATAACGCATCATGTTAGCCATATAGCGCAAAATGAAACGGGAATAAGGACAGAATAAAAATTGTAATTGATTGACTGTTTAATTTAGGGAAAAATAAAACAACCACAACCATTAAACACATGAAATCGGTAATATATTTGATTACCTGTTTATAATACATAGAGACTACACATACACTGATTCTATTTTATCTTTGAAAGTAAACTGGCGCGAAACTGCGTGTTTTGGAACAGTGCTTTGATAAGGTTCCTGAGTTCATCAACCTTGAAGTGTATGGCGAGAGGGCCGGTGCCGTCATTCCAGTGGTTCTCAATATCCTTCAAAGAACCGGAGAGGACAAAGATCAGCTCTTGCAGTTTTATCCACGACTTCACGTACTTATCCACGTCTGTTGGTGTCTAAAACATTATTAAAAAAGATTTAGAGGGGTTACATTTTTAGATATGAAAACATGCTTGTTTTACATGCATGTGTCCAGTTTTATGTTACAAATTTGAAATGTCTCTTCTACTGTTTTACCTTTGAATTCTTTTATTAAATTTTTTTTTATTTTCAACAATGATCATGAATTTATGCGCATAAAAGAATCAAGAATCAATCAATCAATCAAAAGAAGTTTAGAAACGCATTGTCATGTATGTCTCATAACAATGTGTTTTAAATATAATGGGTAAACAACATGGGTAACCTAATAGAATTAATTGAAAAAATTTTGAAATTTATTTTTATGGGTAGGCTTAGTGTAAAACAAACAAATACATAGCTAAATATAAAGATTCGTCCTATATAGAACATTCTATAACTCACAATAAATAGTTGTGGTGCTTTCTGAACTACCAGTGTGTACATATCTGTGAGCTGTGTTGCCATCTCCATTGATATGTCTTCCACGGTGCACACTCTGTGTATAAGTTCATCCACAAACATGTTCACTAGTGTTGCCATTAGCCTGAATTTTAAACAAATTTTTCCATTTAATATATGGTACACACATAGTTCAATCCGTTGTTTTTTTAACTACTTGAACAGTTTACATGCTCAGTGTTAAGCCTCATTATAATTATTATATTAAAAAAAGCATTGCACACTAAATGTTCACCCCATCACATCATTAGCACAGCCAAACCCATAGCATACAAGTAGCATTTTAGCATACATTTAAATATTTGATTATATTATTTTATTTATATTAATTTCTTTAATATAATAAACCTTTTAAAACATTTAATTTAAATTAAATAGAAGTCGCCTGTTTGGCGTAGGCCTTTAAATCTTTCTAAATTTTCTTGTTACGAGCTGTACGCATCCAGACTGGTGGTGAATAGATGCACCTCCATTATATGCAAAAGTTTACATCCAAATTAAATAAATGGATTTGGGACATAAAACCGTGCACAGAAAAATACATACACATAAAAATCTATAACAGAACCTTAACCTTTTTTAAAGGCAGTTAAAATTGAGCTTAAACTTACTTAGTAAAGACGTTGGAAGGAAACACGCCTATCCACACATTCTTCAAGGCCAGCAGTTGCCGGAGACACTGCCTCACTGCCGCTTCGGCGTTTTCACCCAGAACATCTTTGACTACGATGCAGTTCAAATCTGTAATCAGAGTTTATTTATTGACATTTTTGCATCCATAGGTTCACCCGCGTAGATTGCAATAATAGCCTAGGTACCTTACGTCTATCTTATTTCTAGCAGTTAATTTTCATGTTGAACATATGTTGACTGTTATCTATCTTTGTGCCAAAGAGATTGTTTGTAAAAAGTATGAAATCTTGGCAAGTATCAAAACTGAAATCTGAACTATCGCTTTTTATTTTGTTATGTGAGATAAAGACAGAACATTTGTTTCATGCATTGACTATCATCGAAAAGATCTAATAATTAACATAGAATCTAAGAAATAAGAATCTTGATCACGAAATGGTTATTATTCATAGTTAACTTTTTGTTAAATAGTCCAGTAAGGGTCTGGCTCACATTATGTAGCCTCTACATAAGAACAATGTGTTGTCGTAAGCTCGCGCTAAACCCCTTTTTTGTGCCGAAAAAACCGACAGCTGATGTATTATGATAGCTGACGCATGGAATGATGTGAAATACTTAAGATGGACTTCCTAACACTGCACTCAACACGCCATGAGACGCGTCGCAGCCTCTGTCGATGTGTAGTGCTCAAGATGCCATTGAGTTACCTGAAGAGCGTATATTGTCAAGGATCTGTTTCCTCTGCTGCTGCATGTGCATGGTGAGGTGCCGGTAGCCCAGCTCCCTGATCTTCTGCACCAGGTCCACGAAGCAAATTGCGTAGTCAAGCGTGCGCCCTTCCATCAGATTGAGCCACTTGTCACCCAACGTCTGCAGATTGTGCGCCAAATACATGCAGTTGTTGTGGAATAGAGCTGAAATATAAAAAGAAACAAAACTGTCAGGTCAACCATTATATTTTAAGCAATTTCAGTTGGTATTTTTAGCGAAAATCTCCTTTCACTTGGCTATACCATAGAGGGTGATAGCTTCTTGATAAACATGTGAAGTTGACCTAACCCACATAATCATAGAATGGTCTGGCCACTTATTTAGCACATAGTTATTATAAATAGGCCTTATGATAATAAACCATCCTCATCAGCCTGTATGATTCTACTGCTGCACACAGGCCTTTCAGAGAGCGCACCACACGATCCTCTGCCTTTCTCCTCCAGCCATTTCCCACTACCTTTTTGAGGTCATCGAACCATCGGGTTGGAGGGCGTCCTACATTACACTTATTGGTTCGTGGTCTCCACTACAGAACACGCTGCCCCCAGCAACCATCTGTCCTGGGAATTTTATGGTCTGCCCACTGCCACTTCAACGTGCTTTACCTACGAGGTATACTACTTTGGATCTCCCGCCCACTGAGCAACTTTAAATTTGTGGACATGACCAACTGTTAGTATCCACATTTCTACTCCATAGGTCATTGCTGGCAGTCGTTAATGACTTTGGGGTATGGACGAATAAAAGACATGACGCAATTTCCCATATGCTGCCCAGCCCAGCTGAATTCTTCTGTCAACCTCCTTGTCGTAGTTATTCCTACTGAGTTGGAGAATTTGCCCTTAGTAGTTGTATTCTTGAACAAGCTCGATGCTGACATTGCTGATGATAATGGGTGAGATGACATGCTCATTGACTATGACTGATTGATGATAATAAATGTGCACTTACCAACAAAGTGAGGAATAGTCTGCAAATAATTCTCATTATGATACGGAACAACTGCATCGTAAAGTTCAAAAGTGAGTCGCACTGTAAGGTACAGTTTCTTGCTCACAACCCCTGAGCATTGCACCGCTTGCTCCATCATTACGTACACTAAATCCAAGAGCTCTTGAGCTGTGCAGGATATCAAACACCGAGGAAAATAAAATAAACTATTCGGTATTGTCTTTTCAAATAAATCCAGTGCTTCTTCCATATAAACATTTGCAAGACCTGAAGGCTTTTGTTCTTTTGGTTCTTCAGGTATTTTCTCAAGTCCTATTGACATTGTAACATTTAAATCCTTAAGCATTATAGAACGAGCTGTATCTAAGAAATGCTGACTTGAACTGTTAGCAAATAATACATCTATATTCTCCATATAACTAAGAAGGGGCATAGTTTCACCTTCTGAATGCAAACCAAGTTGTTTTATGAAACGCTGAAACTCTTGTATTTCCGCAGTTATTAAGTAATAAGACTGTAAGTCATTTAAATTATTAGGTACTGTACATATAAAACATTCATTCACCATGAAGTGGCAAAAATCTGTATTTATCAGTTTGCCAAACATGGCCATTAAAGTTCTATTATTAGTGTATTGTATTACAAATTTATTGCTGATGTAAAGTAACAATATCTTCATCTTAGAAATGGTCTCTCTAAAATCAAGCTTAGGACACGGCTTACTGTGGTTTATTGTTATAATCATCACTTCTGAAGATTCACATTCAATTGTTGATTCATTTTTGAGGACTGGCCAAACAACCTCTTGCAAAATGAATACCACAAAGTCTTTGCACTTGTCAGTTAGTTTCTGACATTTGTATAGAGCATTTAAAATGTCAATGTCACGTCTGGTACCTTGTAATGTTATATTTAAAGTAATAACTGTTTTCCTGGAGTCTGATTTGGCTGTGTAAGAGATCAATTTTTCCCACTCATCAAATATATCATGACATAGATTATCAAAAATCAATAGATAATTGTTTTTTGTTTGAGTGTATAAATCTAGCTTTTCAAAACCTTCCGCAGGACTTTCCAAATATTGTAAAAGGTCGTAAAGAGCTTCCACTGATTTTGAGTAACACTGTGCCTCCTTGCTTTCTTCATAAATTTTAACATAATTCCCGCATTGCACCACATCATGGACTATATTCCATGTGAATGTGACAGTTTCTAATTCTTTGGCAATTTTATCATGATTTTCTATGGTCTTCAATATTTCTGCCATGGTCTCATTTTCTATTTCGGCTTGGCAAGCCTTCATTTCCTCAAGAAGCTCCTTGCTCTCTTCACACAAGCCTGCAGCTTCATCAAGTATAGCAGGAATGTCAAAATCAGTGTCACTCAGGAATACTTTCATATCATTTTTTAATTTGTCTATTTCTTCTATCAGTAAGGGCATTTTTTCTTTGATTGTCCAAGTTTTGTTACAGTCTAATATTGTTTTTATTTTACTTTCAACATCATAGTCTTCCATTTTAGTATTTTCTTTTTGTTCTGTCTTTTTTGATAGGGGGTTCTGGTTTTCTTTCATATTTTGGGGATTTATTGTGTGAGGTTCGGCTGCTGTTCCGTGAAGTATGGTATTTATTTGAGTTCACTGCATGCCTTAGAGTATTGACTAGGAATCTCTTGTTTGTTTTCTGCTGAGGTGCCTTTATCCAACCTGAAGGGCCTACAATTTCTGCTCTGGCGGCCCCTTGGACAGCTTCTCGCAACAGCTCTTCAACTGCTAATCTGCATATTAATTTAAAAAGTTTTCATTTATTTGTAAAACTACAAATACTTAAATTAATTCAAACATTAACTAACTTAATAAATCCTAGTAACAGGGTTGTATTCTAGTTTCATAACCTGATTATCAACAATAAAATCTACAATATTTTAAATAATAATTTCTACAAAAAACAAGCCTAAGATTAAGTTTTTGTCCTACTGCACTACTGTCAAAACTATACTTTAGTGCATAAACTGAAAAATATAAACTGCAGTAAGTTCTATTAGAGAGCAGGTGTTTAAAACTAAATGTTGAATGTGTCCTAAAGTTGGTGTTTAGTCCTTATGTTAAATATTTATGTAAATTTTTTTAAAGCTAATAAATTAAAACTATAATAATAGAATATATGTACAATGTATAATATTGTGTCTGTCTCTGTGTTGTGTACAAGATATTTAGTTTATTCTCATACTAACTTATGTATACTAACTTTTCTATTGCAGGTAAAGAAAACTTTGAAACCAGATTTTTATTCTTTAAATTTTTTATAACTCTTTTGACTGGCCAATCTCTATTGTGCCCCTTTTTAAAAAACTTGACATTGGCAAAATATATAGTGTAAATTTGGCACTACTAAAAGCCAAAAATAAAAAAGAAGAAGAAGAAAACTGTGCTAGTAGGATTCTACCAAAGTGGGCTGGGCAAAAGGGCCACTTCTTAACCTACACTAGTATCTGTCACTACTAAAAGGTACCTTGCAAGCACTCAATAAATCCATTTATGTTAAAATATTAGCTTCATTCTCTTCAACATACAAGAAAAACATGGCTTAGCCAGTGATAGTAGAAAATTATTCTACTATCACTGGTTTTATAACTATAATTCATTTTTAGAATTATACTAAAACACTATATAGCTTGACGCTAGTTCTTAGCCACTTAGGTCCGTCGACAGAAATCGGCACCAGGACCAGAAGAAATCAAATTATTAAATAAGGTACATATGCACTATTTAGCCCCAACCAAAAATCGAATTCTGGATATATTTTTTATATCACCAAAAGGCACTAAGGTATTTCGTTTAACTTACAGCTACAAAATTATTAAATATTTAATGACAAAACAAATATTCTATCGCCTATTTAAAATTACTTCTCTAAAGCCTCGTCATCTAGTGGTTCTTTGGCGGGTTCTTTGCTCGCGTCTTCTTTATCTGTCATAGTTTAACTTAATTCTGTTTCTCTAATTGCCGTCTAAGTAATTAGGAAATATATAATTAATTTAATCGAACCATTCTCAAATATTTTTTCAATACAAATCCACCATAAATCACAGACTAACACATGAACACAGAGTATGACAATGAATGAATCAATGAACGATACCTATACATTACTTCATAGATTACTTACTGTGTCAGACACAACACGAACACGAGTCGCAGACGTGTCTTGATCAAAATCATAGAGAAACTTCAAAAGGCCTTCAAACTTCAATATTTTTGCCTAAATTCGATAGTTTATTGCTTCAAGAAGTGCAACGACAGCGGGATGTCCCTTTCACGTACATTTTAGTCACCGCCTGTTTTGGGAAAATTAATATTCACAAATATTATTAATAATAATTTTTATTTTTTACACACGCATTTTTTGTTTAAAAAACTTAAAGATTTAAGTTAACTTGAACGCACCAGTAATGATTTATAAAGCTGGTAATAATTTGACGCGTGGAATGAAACGTCAGCCACGTACTTTGAAAACTTGTCAAAAATAAGAAACATTTCACTTTTTGCGGTACCTTCTATTTTGTTAAAAGCACCAATTTGGTGATTTATTGTAAGGTAATGATATAAAAGTACATTTACTCCTTTTTCTCTGTAATTTTTCTTTAATATCAAGTGTTGTATTCGATGAAATAAGTTTATTTTCATTCAAATTATGTCCATACAAAATTGGTTTATCGCACTAACAACATACTTTTAAAATTTCAGCGCTTTTTCACGTATAATGGCATCTAAACTGTTGGCGCTGGTTCTCATCGTCGCTGCTGCGGTGTCAGCAGACGAGGAACCTGCTGTCGCGAGGCTATTAGTCCTAAAACAAGTGTTGAACACATACTTAGTAGAGAACATGGACATCTTGATTAAATACACACTATTCAACGTTGGAACGGCGCCGGCTGTGGACGTGAAGCTTGTGGACAATGGTTTCCATCCGGAAGTGTTCACTGTGGTTGGAGGACAGCTGTCGGCAGAGATCGACAGGATACCGCCGCAGACCAACGTGTCCCACGTAGTCACTGTCAGGTCGAACAGATACGGCTACTTCAACTTCACAGCGGCTGAAGTCACTTACAAACCCACTGAAGATGCTGTTGAGGTGAGCATTCATTAATTTTTTAAATTGACCATCAGAGGTTATATTATCTTTTAATAGTCTTTGTCGGGCAGTATATCAATTTTTATTATAAACAAAAGAAAAACCTAAAGAAGTGGATACCTAAGAATGGGCATAAGTTAGACTACAGGGATGTGTAGCGTCGCCATGGGTGTTCAACTTGTTCATGGACAATTGCTCGATAGATTTGAAAGTATATGTGGTCTAAGAATGAATGATTTACTCATTAAATGTCTTCTCTACGTAGATGATCAAGTATTACTTGCATCGTCTGCTAATGAGTTACAAAAAATGGTAACTATTATGAATGTAGCTTTGAAAATGAAAGGAATGAAAGTGAATGTCAGCAAAGCGAAAGATGTCCCAGATGGCAAGACTGGCTGTGCTGGTGCCCACACTTATGTATGGTAGTGAAAGTTGGGTATGTGTGAGTCATAACTTTGTGACAGAGTTAACAATATAACTAATAAGAGAACAGTGTGGAGTACAAGAAGATGTAGTGACTAAAATAGAGAAAAGTATGCTTAGATAGTTTGGGCATGTAGAGAGAATCGATGAAAGAAGATTAACAAAAGAGATTTATAAGGCGAGAGTGAATGGAAATGTTGGGACGGGAAGACCTAGGCGAATGTACATTTTAAATAAAGGTCAAGTCAAGAGTACCTCTTGTATGAAAGGATTAATGAGAGTGGAAGAAGTTAAGGAAGTATGCAAGGACCGTGGCAAATGGAAGGATGTAGTCTTTGCCTACACCTATGGGAACGAGGTGTGATGCTATGTATGTATGTTTATTAACTTTTCTGGCACTCTATTATAACAAGAAGAGATATATAGGTATATATTATAATAAGTGTAGAACACTGAACCTGTTTGATAATTTCTTTCATTTTTATGAAAGTAAATTATTGTAGGTAGGTAAATGCTTGTTTCTCACAGGCATTATATTTTTAAAAGTTCAGGTCTTCATATTAGATACATGCTCTAATGCATGTTTGCATCCCCACATTATTGATGTCATTTTCCAACTATACTAAAGCCAAACTCGATTGAGAAAGCTTGTCAACAAACAAAGGTCATTGCCAAAAATTGTATGGAAGTGTACCCCAGGCTGCCCAGTAATGATATATATGTCATTAAATAGTGCAGATTTTCTATTTACAGAAAAACAAAGTTGTATGTAGCTATGCAGTCGCAGGAAAAAGTTATGAAGGTTGAAAAAGTTGACTTTTTATACTACAACGAGGGTCATGTGATTCAGAACACAAAAAATCTATTGAAAAAAATTTTAATTTTTTTGATATATTTTCAAGTTATTGCTATGGAACATGGGTAGTTGTTTAAAATTCATTGTGTATTTAAATAAAACAGTTAAATATGAGCATAAGTTTGGACAGCCTGGGGCAAATTTTGGCAATGTCCTTTAAAATGAAGGTAGAAAATGCAACACTTTTTTTAAACGACTTCAAAAAAAAAAGGCGTTTGTATATATTTTATGTGTGTTCGCGCATAACTTCGTCGTTTATGAACCGATTTTGATAATTCTTTTTTTGTTGGAAAGTAGATAGTCCGGTGGTGGTACCATGATAAGAAAACCAGGATCTGATGATGGAATCTTGGAGCAACCGAGGGGAACTTTCAAAAATTGTAGGGACAATAAGTACGTTTGTTAATTTTTCCGATAAGTATTTAAAAGCACTACAATTTGATGAAGGTCCGGAGTCGATCTGATGATGGAGCCGATCTACATATAAGAGAACTCCTTGACGATTTACTGCATTTACCTTGTGTTTGGGCTCGATTAATTTGTCTTGATTAGAACTTTACATTAAGATGGGCTGTGACTGTCATTGAGGGTCTGGTGATGAAGACAAAGTACAGTTAAGGGAGCTCCGTAACGGCTTACAGTAGCTACCTTGTGTTTGGGCTTGATTAATTTGTCTCGATGAGAAATTTACATTTAGATGGACTTTGACTGTCATTGAGGGTCTGGCGATGAAGACGAGGGACAGCTGAGGGAGCTCTTTAACGGTTTACAGTAGCTACCTTGTGTTGTCGATTAATTTGTCTCAATGAGAACTTTACATTTAGATGGGCTGTGACTGTCATTGAGGGTCTGGTGATGAAGACGACGTACAGTTAAGGGAGCTCCGTAACGTTTTACAGTAGCTACCTTGTGTTTGGGCTCGATTAATTTGTTTCAATGAGAACTTTACATTTAGGTGGGCTGTGACTGTCATTAAGGGTCTGGCGATGAAGACGAGGGACAGCTGAGGGAGCTCTTTAACGGTTTACAGTAGCTACCTTGTGTTTGGGGTCGATTAATTTGTGTCAATGAGAACTTTATATTTAGATGGGCTGTGACTGTCATTAAGGGTCTGGCGATGAAGACGAGGGACAGCTGAGCTAGCTCTTTAACGGTTTACAGTAGCTACCTTGTGTTTGGGCTCGATTAATTTGTCTCAATGAGAACTTTACATTTAGATGGGCTGTGACTGTCATTGAGGGTCTGGTGATGAAGACGATGTACAGTTAAGGGAGCTCCGTAACGTTTTACAGTAGCTACCTTGTGTTTGGGCTCGATTAATTTGTTTCAATGAGAACTTTACATTTAGATGGGCTGTGACTGTCATTGAGGGTCTGGCGATGAAGAAGAAGGACAGTTGAGGGAGCTATTTAACGGTTTACAGTAGCTACTTTGTGATTGGGCTTGATTAATTTATGTCTCAATAAGAAGTTTGAAAGGTTATAGTTTCCAGTTAGTTTAATGTTTACTAAGTCATGATCCAATGATCTACGAAAACTCGAGGAAACTCTTTAAACTTTATATTCACTTTTGCAGGGGCGTCGGAATGTTATAAGTAGGTAGTGAATATTGGTACTTATGGTTTAGTTCGAGTAGGTTTATTAGTATGTTCGTTGTTGATAAAGCACTAAAAAGTATGAAATAAAAAAATTTTAACAAAAAATAAAAACGCCTTCAAAACGCACTAAAAAGTAAAAAATAACTACTTAATCACGTCTATGAAGTCGGTGCCACCCGAGCTTTCTACTTTAAAGTCTTTACCTAAACTTGGATGGCACCGACTTCATAGATGTGATTAAGTAAATTAAAAGTAAGTAAATGACGTAGTTATTTTTTACTTTTTAGTGCGTTTTGAAGGCGTTTTTATTTTTTGTTATGCCTAATAAATTTTAAATGATGTATTGTTATTTTAAAAAATCTCATTTTAAAGATATTGAATATATTAATTAGTTTTAAGCTAATTTATTGTCATGAATTCATCATTAACTTAAAAAAATTAGTTAATTAAAAAAATTGGGTGTAAAATGGCTAGTGATTTTTACCTTCATTTTTAATTTGTTTGTTGACAAGCATTCTCAATCGATTTTGGCTTTAGTATAGTTTTGTAATCGGTATGATCCATCTTAGGTCACATCTACACTCATCTTAAGCTGAGATTTAGTTAAAGCCCAAGCTACTCTCATAAAAAAGCATGTTGGATCTACCAAGCCTTAGATCCGCCTCTATGATGTAAGAGGCATAAAAGCAGGAGGGGCTGGTGGGTTAAATTAACAGATGTATTACAAAAATTCTATTTTATTTCAGGTCCAGTATGCTATCAGCAGTTCTCCCGGTGAAGGCACCATTGTAGCTTTCAAGGATTTCGACCGCAAATTCTCATCCCACATTCTGGACTGGGCTGCTTTTGCTGTCATGACCTTGCCGTCCCTCGCAATACCCTTCGGCCTCTGGTATACATCAAAGAGCAAATATGAAAGGCTATCAAAACCCAAAAAGACTCATTAGGTTTAGAATTTAAGTAAGTGTAAAATATACCATATTATTGCTAATGTTATTTACGACTTAGGGATTAACTTAATTAAAGTTGTTGTAGATATTTTGAAATACGCCACTTATACTTAATAAAATATAATAACTTTGTAAACAATATATTATTCTTGCGATTTTTATTTGATTTTAGACACCCTTGTAGTGCTGTACAACTTGAAAGACAAATATTTGTGTGAAAACAAAGTATCCATCTGGTACTATTGAATGATTTTCATGAGATTATTCTGTGTTTTATGCATACTTTGTTAGAATAATCAAAGAACATTAGCAATAATAAATAATATTTTATTGTTTCATTAGTTAGATCATTCACATCATTAATTTGTTAATACCTTATTTATAAATAAATAAATGTTTTTTCTAATTTACTTTGTTTTAAAAATTCTTCTACTCGTGTAGATTCCATTCATCAGCGTCATATACAAGACTAATGACTAGACTTGTTTCAATTTCTTTATCCAATTGCTGTTATAAACGCAAAAGTTTTGTACTAAACAGAACTGATAGAATACAAAATTTTATGCTAAGCCTACCAATCCACATTCAAGCAGCGTGGTTAGTCTTAGCTCCAAATCCCTCACCTATGAGGAAAGAGGCATATCCTTGACCTAGTACGATTGAAAATTGTCTGATACTGTATTGACCAAAGCCTTATTCTGTACCACTATTTTGTTTTGTTCAGGTTGGTAAATGCAGTGATGTTGGGTAAATGGAGCTCACTCTGGGCACAGTCAATAATGAAAAGTTAAAATATGACAGTAATCAGATTGCAGGACCGTCAGAAAGACAAAGTGTTCTCCTAAACAGAATATTTATCCTACTGTTAAATCCAATCACTTCAATAAGAACATTGGTTGGTCAACTTGGTTATTCTGTCTTGAGATGTAAAAAATATTAATTAGGTATTTTAGAATCAAATAAGAAATAATAGAATCTAATAAGAACAACATAAGCAGATAAAATATTTAAGTATCTAGCACAAATCAAATAAATGATTCATATTTGAGTAACCTGGATCTATTTATAATTGTTTTGAGTCCAGTTACTAATGGACCTCTGATATGTGTATTTGTTTACTTTATTCTTGTCTTGAATATCCAGGTTAGATGGAGAGGAGAAGAGAGATGCTGTATCTTCTACAATTTAGGCGTCCTATCATATCGCAGTAGGTATCTTACTCTTCTGCCTAAACTGCCCCAGTGATGTTTTATATGAAGAACACCAAGACATCTAACAATGTAAACGAAATAAAATAGCTATATTATTATAATTTTTAAATATGTACTTACATAGAAACCTATGTACTATTTAGTGGGGTTTTAAAATCAACCTAAAAAAGAAAAATATTTTTATTTCCTATTAAATAGCTTTGCCCCCCACAGCAGGTTTCCCACTATCTGGACCACTAGATTACTTGATACCAATCAAATAATATACTATTTATAATACTAGATAGGTTTAGTACCAACCCAAAGTTAAGTTTCATAAACTTTTTTCTAGGGCAAACAATGTATAAAAGTACGCTTGTTTAAAATTAATCAGTAGATACGAAACGTCCTAACTAGGTAGGTATAAAGTAGTAAATATTATTGCTCCGCATATAGGTATAGTAAATGGTTTAAAATGATGTAATACTACGCATGCGTAAACATCCTACTTAGGAAACCAATTATCGAAACAAAGCACGCGAGGTAAGGAATATTTTCTTAAATCAATAAATTAGCACCTACCAAGAAATAAGTAGGTAGGTGTGTACTCAAAACTATTACTCAAATTCTGTGCCAAAGTACGTAATTTATCCAAAATCTAAAAGTAGGTGTTTTTAAGCCCATAATCTTTCGATTCTTTCTTTCTTGAGAAAAAGCAACATGACATTAACAGATTTTTAACTAACGTAGAATTTATTTTTTGTTTTTATCACGTTGAAAATTGTTCAAATCACGAAAAAAATGGTAGTCCGTTGGAGCAAGGTCTGGCGAATATGGAGGGTGACGAATGGTTTCTAATTGCAGTTCCTGTAGAGTGAAAACGGTTTCTCGTGCTGTATGAGGTCTCGCGTTATCATGGAGCAATAATGGTGAAGATCGATTCATAAGTCGGGGCTGTTTTACTGCTAGTTTCGCTATCATTGTTGACCAGATCGGAGAAAGCTATAGTAAATAACACTACGCTGAGACCACCAAACAGTTACCATTACCTTTTTATTGGTAAGCTTTGCTTTAGGACACTGTTGCGGCGTTTGACCTGGGGTCAGCCATTGCATTGTCCATTTACGATTATCGTAAAGAATCCATTTTTCATCACATGTCACAATTCGATCCAATATTCCTTCATTTATGTCAAGGCAACGCAAGTTTCAACACGCGTTTCTTTCTGCAGATCAGTCAAATCATGAGGCACCCATTTTTCATATTTCTTTATTTTATTGATTTGACGCAAATGAGTCAATATTGTTGGTAAAGTAACGTTTAACGCTTTCGTGATGGAAACTTTGATTTGAAGAACGAACCACGTGGAAGATCGCCCACACAGGTGAATAACAATGATTTGAAAGAGATGGTGGAAGCCGATCCGAGGCAAACTACCCAGGAATTAGCGGCATGGTTTAAACCAAAATCGCACAGTGCGTTCATTAGCAGTCCTCTCTCCAAACGCAACAGAGCTGTTTCTGCCGCGTTAGTTCCGCGTCGGAATTAGTATTCAAAAATCACACGAATTTTCGAAGTATCCATCTTTATTGTCTAAGCTGAATAAAAAAAACAATTTAAAGTTGATAATCGAATGTTGCACATTTTTTAAAAGAACTACATAGATACCGTATGAAAAAAGTTTCACTTTAAAATCTTAAACCATGAAGGTTCTATATCAATTCGAACTACCTATTACAATAAAACGGCAATTTCATTCTTTAACCCCTATTATATAATTATATGTTATGTTGTAATATTTATCACGAAAACGTTTAGGTAATAACCGCGCAATAAAAACAAGTTGGTAATAATGAAGATGTCATTTAATTATTTATTAAAACAATGAAACTACATCGATGGTGATAGCATTATATAACACAAATCCTTCTATGTAGAAAATACAAATATATCTGTAATAGGTACACATAAATAACGTGAATAAATCATCTCTAATATTATTTACAAAAAAATTATTACTAAATAATTATTAAAATGAATTTAAGCGTACAAAAACTAGTAGACAGCCGTAAAAAATCACAAAATAATAATGATCTTTATATATATAAATACCTATATACATACAATCTTGCCTATTAATTAAAAATATACATGTAGATTTTAATAACGAATTAAAATTAAACAAAAAAGCTTTTGAAATATGGTGGTAGATATTAACTATTACAATTTCCATTTCATTTGATTCTGGTACATATAACATACCTATCTACCAATGTTATCATCAACTAAAGAACATATATTACGTTCGAGACAAATATATATAAGTACTAGAAGACAGTTTGTTATATACATATGTATATAAATTATTATTTTTACCTAGCAGTGGCACCTTAACACACCACTTTCATTGTGTCTATTAATGAACACGATCTAAAAACTAAGTGAAAAGTGCCATGCTGTAATTTATAGGCAATAAGTTTATACATGTATAAATCAAAATTTTAAAATAATACCAACATTCTTGTTCGATCATTTTGAATTATAATAATCTGTGTTCTTTCAGATTTTTTATTTGTCTGTTATTATACAACTAGTTTGGTTACACACTAACAACATAGACTATCTCGCGCCTCGCGAATTAAAAAAAACGGAAGGCATTCGCAAAATTATAGTACAAAATTAAAGTTTCAAACCGAGTTCCAATAAGGAACTCGGTTTGAAACTTTAATTTTTATAGGCATTTTTATAAAGCGCACAATGTGTGGAAAATTTGCGTTTTTATATGCCAAAACACGATTTGGTTTTAATTTGCCCGACGATTCCAGTATCTGCTTTCAGTAGCCAAACTACGTCAGCATATACAAATTTAACTTAATTAAACTGGCAGATGTTGGGCTTGGACTGCTTAAGTTTAATAATAACTAGCTGTGTCCAGGAGTTGCAGCATAGTTTTACGAGAAACCGTGATGAGTTTTGCACTTTTACATAATTATAATAAGTAGATAGGCACATGGGCGTACCCAGGTGGGGGCAGGGGAGGGCAGCGGCCCCCCCCTGGATAATGTTGACGTCCCTGAATTTTGCTGGCAATGCCTTATTCCACTGCTACGATTGAAAGGTCGTTCAGCACACTTAGACTTGTGAAAACGTGGCTAAGATCGACTATGAACGAAGATAGATTAAATGGGCTTTGTATGCTCAGAGTTCATAGAAAATTTGTTAAAGATATGAGCGATTCTTTCACGGAAGACGTCATAAATCGTTTTGCTGAAGACCCTCGAAAATTACTTTTACAATAGCTACTTTTTTATACTACCAGGTACTTATACAATGAAAAATATATATTTTAATTTTTTTTTTATTCTTTATAAGCACCTAGCTTATTTGATCTGATCTGAAATCTGATTTGCCCCCCCCTGGCCCACAACCTGGGTACGCCCATGGATAGGCACTATGCAAGCAATATCATTCGAAGCTGCAATCTATTTGAATGCCTTATAGTGCTAATGGGAAAAATTACCGTTGGCTGCTTAGCTCGAGTAAACTCTACGGGCAATTGACTTAAGAACCTCTTCTAGGCTCAATTCAAACCAAACGGAAAAAAACTACTCTCGAGAATTAACTTTCGAGTAGTCCCAATTCACGCACTAACTGGAAAAAGCGCATATGTATCTTCATTAAAGGGGCTCAAGACTAGAGGAGGTTTCTGAGGACTTCATCTATGCTCGGGAATGAATTTTATACTTATAAAATCATTGCTAAACGCTGAGACATCAAAGAGAGAGAATTTTAAATTTAATTTCTCCTTTGATACTAAAAGTAAGTCTTTTTACTTGATTTTTTTTTTTTCATGAAAATATTGTATTAAACAAATGCATTTCAATGTAAGGCGTGCAGAGGAAACAGTGACCCTTCACTTTTTACAATATTTGATTTTATTCTTACTATTTATTACAAGGTGGCTTTACACAATGATTGACTATGTTGACTATACAACACTCACAATATTCAATAGCAAAATTAATCAATTATTCATTATTTTATTAGCCTATCTTGTACTATATAATATGAAAATTTATTGTTTAGAAGTTGACTCAAATATTAGCTGCACTAAAATTATGTCCAAAAGTTCAAAAATCTTTGACGCAAGACTCAGGTTTCAGTCAATGCCGATTGACCAAACACACTTACGTCATCATTATCATAATAGTATGTGTCATTAAGAAACTTGGTACCAGAAGAACAGGTTTCTTAATAACGTTTTTTAACCTCGAAACGAAAGTCTTGGATCTATTTGGATCGAAAATACCCAATCTTCGATGAAACACTAGTAATAAAGTTAACTACAGGTTATATTATATATTATCGTTTGAAATATCTGGTGTTAACGAATTTCTATTAGAGTCGTATAAGAATATTATGTTTGACCCTTACAAATACATACTTTTATACCATTTCAGTAGGTATCTACTGAAATTCAACGTCACCTAATAAAATAATCGATAGTTACGCGTAAGTGCAGATAAAAGGTTTCTCATGTTTATAATAATTTTGGAATGTCACACGATCAATTTCAACATTTTGTTATTGAACAATACATCGCAAAGAAAACATAGAAAGTTAATTTGTTTATTGAAATGTATAAGATACGATCATAGTCTATTATATATCTAGAAGATATCATTGTACATAGATATACGAATTATATTACATTATTATAATCAGCTAAAGCAGATATCGTCGCTGACGTTTTCAATATCGGCTGTCTGATTTATAAACATAATATCTAATGGTCTTACTTGAATGTGATTCACACAAAGAACTATACGAAATTATCCGAAAATACAACTCATTTAGCACTTATTGTGCCATAATAATACAAAATTTAACGCAAAACAAATTTCTTTCGAAACATTATGGAAATAAGTATGTCTAATGTTAAAAAGTTGCTTTTCTAAATTTTATGTGCAACATATAATATGATGGTGGAGTTGAAAGCAAGTGAAATGAGGAATCGATAAGATTTTAACAGTTTCCGCAAGAATTGGACTATATCGAAATATAAAAAATATTGCATTATTTATTTACATTGCTATAAATACATTACTCTTTGAATAAGTCACTATCACAAAACACGGCCGATATCTCTGAGATATTTTTTTTATCTTGTGATATAAATCCACCAGGGATTATGTTTCGTAGAAGCATTTATATGTTGATCGGGTCGGGGCTGTATGAGAGGTTAACGACTGGTGACGAAGCGCCGTAGTCGGGGGTCGAGGGCGACGAAGTAGGCGGAGTATCCAGGGGTTTCGCTAACACGGGAGCCACGTACTCGGGGAACCGGACAGTGGTCTCCGTTTGCAAGGGCGCCGGTGGAGTGCAGCTAGGGAAGGGACTCAGTAACAAAAACGTGCCAAAGGCAACGATGGAAGCCATTATTAAAATAATCGTTCGCGCTTCAAACCCGGCACGCAGTCCAGCCCAAGCGGCCATGTTGATCAACAAAAGCAGCACTGACACACGAATTAATCTAACTGCAGTCGAGTGAATTCGCCCACCGCCCACCCCACTCATATCACAAGGCCCGTACGCAAAGTATAGATTATGCTTATCCCCAACATGCTTTAGACAAAAGTATATAAGCCCAAACGGTGCCACGAGAGGGCAGGCCAGACTGTAAACCATGGTTATCGAAAAAACAGCCAAACTCCATGCATAATGAACTCCGAACGGGAACTCATACAAGATAGCCTTTTTGACATAACTTTTTTCCGCTTTTGATTTAGATTGCAAGAGATACCAAACGTAAAGGAACAACTCGGGAAAACGTATCAGCTCGAGCGCGGTACCGATGAACCCTGATGTGATCACGTAGTTTACAAAGAAAGCACCCTTGTCAGGTAGAAACACACATTCCCAACGCATCGTATCGTTTTCGTGGTGCAATGTCCACCGCAATAAGGCATCTGCACTGGCGAGCCCTAATGATGGCAAAATCAAAGTCATGAGCAACAGATATGATGTAGTTTTAGTCATGATAGAGTAGTTCTGTTGAGATTTGGTCCAGTGAGAAAGGAACTTATCAGAGAATGCCACAATTGCTGGCATCACGGCTGCCATGGTCCACAGGAGTAAAGTCGGTAGGAACTCAAAAATTATGGTGCTGATGCGGTCCAAGCTCTCTGGCTTTACAACCATTGCTCTAAAAAGGTTGACAATAAAAGCTGGTGTTGTTAAGAAGAACAGTACTATAAAAAGGCAGAAATTTATTAAGATGGCCTTGACATACCAGATACCAGGCTGTACTGATAGATTCTCCCAAATAATATCTGAAGGGTTTGTAGCATGGGTCAAAACCCAACCCCTATGCAAGCTAAAATGATTGATGACATGCTCAGCGAGTTGGTAGGAAGGTAGAGTTAGGAAGGCAATGCCTAATGGGTCATTGAGGACCATAGCTTTGCATCTTTTAGCTTCATCTTTAAGGCGTTTTTCCTCTACTGTGTAATATTCTAAGGCATCCACTTCAGGCCCGCACAAAGTTGGTTTGACAGTTATCCTTTTCCCTGTCTTTCTGAAATATGTATCTGTGTATATGAGGGCTTCACTCACCATTTCCTTCTTTTCTTGTACTTCATTCAACTTGTTTATATTGTAGGCAAGACGCAGATCCACGATTTGTATGTGTGGGAAGTTGTGTGTAAAATATGCTCTTATAGTGGCCTCATTTCTATCTGCCCTTGAAATGTTTGTAATCATAATAGTACCAGTCATCGAGGTAGGGACTGGTTTCCGCCCAGTGCATCTTCTCATGATGAGAACTGATACTGGCAGGAATAAAATACTCAATAGTGTATGTACCCATAGCCAAGGCGATTGCCCATTTATATTAGATAAAGTTGTTCGACTAAATGTGTTGGCATCCAATTGGTATGATCCTTGGAAGTTGATTGGGAGGATTATTCCTATGGAGACCAAAGTGACGATGAACATAAGTGTTATTGCATGTCTCTGGAAGGATAGGTAGTGGACGGCGTCGGGGCCGCATTTGGCGAGGACTTGCTCGCGGGTGAGGCGGAACACGGCCGGCAGCCACGCGAAGAAACCTTCGTCGATACTCAGCGACTCATCCGCACTTCGTCTTCTCTCCACCAAAGCGTCGTTGTCACCGCCGCGGTAGAACAAATTCGTCCACCTGCTCTTGGACCGCTGAACGAGCGCCATACGCCCGTAGTTCCATGCCGTGCGCCGTAGAACCGTAAATAACAGTATCAAACATGTCCACGATATAACGTTTAGGATCAAGGTTTGCGGTATACCATTGTATGCCCCCGTTATTATTACACTCTGCGATGTGTTCAGGAGCATACAGCCCTCGTCATTGGTCCCGTTCGAAATGTTAGCTGCTAAAGACTGAAACATATTGTCTGCCTGCATTCTTGATGTTACAATTCGATCGGCGAAGAGAAAGTGTTAAATGATCACATAATTTGGACACAAATGCAACGCGATATCTTCAACTGATTAGTCACGCTATTAACACATAAGCACTTGTTTAACTTCACAATGCTGTTTATTTAATGTTCCTTTTTAAAACGAATTATCTTTTGTGACAAAGAAATAAATAAAGGAATGACAAATTAACTAATCTAATCAAAATCAAATGAAAAAATTACAGACAAACGATCTGAAATATTTCATAAAAGTAAACTCTATGGTTCACATTAGAATTTTCCACTGAAATTTTCTTTCATCACGGTATCGGATCTAAAACTGTTACTGTGCACAAACTAATGGATTCATTTCTTTGCTACAAACCACAGATTAACTATCTTTGGTATATTAAAACTATCAAGTATCCGGTAGTCATTTTAATATAATGGATTATGCTCTTAAGTTTAATCAAATTATTATTCCTTTCCATATAATTTCTTATATACCTAATCTAACGCCGATCGTATCACACAAAAAGTAAGTATTCAAAGAAAATTTGACTGAAAAAGCTAGATCACAAAGCCATAAAACCTCCAAAGACAAATTCTTAATAAAACCTTATGTCTTATGTTAAGTTTTAGCGGAAATGTGGAAACGGGATACAGCTTTGACAGTAAATATATGAGTTACCAGTTGCAAAAATAAATACAGATGAGTTTTAATACTTTTCAATTTCATTTAGTGAAAAAACTCCGAAGGTAGGGTGCTGAAGTTTTGTCTTCATGTAGAGCTTAAATTATAATCAATTTTAAACCTATGAAGTTAATGGAAGTCCTTTACTGGACCGTAGTTTATTAAATTATGGAATTCGATTGGAACAATTATTTAGAAGATACAAAAAGCGTCGCTGTACCTGAAGAATTATTTTCTCATGTAAGTTGCGACTTTTAACTGCTGTTTAATGTTGTATAATTATTGATAAAAGTACTTTAGATTTAGTTTTATTTGTTTAAAAATAGAATGTTTAAATTTATTTTTACATTACTTACATTTGTAAGAGCATACAATTCAAGTTGATAGCTTTCATTGCCTAAAAGAAAAGTTGTTAAAATATATTTTTTGAACAGAATCGCGACAAAGGCCATGGTAAGCTATTTTTAGATCGATGTATAGAAAAACTGTAAAGCTAGTCTAAATACAATAGGCGGAAAGATTTATTCATTTCCTTTAATTACTAATACTATTTTAATTATTACTAAATTTAATTTATCCATAAGGAAACAACTATCAAACTAAAAGTGTGCCAACTCATTACAATTGAATAATAGCTGAATTAAAATTATAATAATTACAGGTAAATAAATTGATTAAATATAATTAATGAAATTTAATTATTTGCTCAAATTGGTAGGATCACCTACCAATTTCTGTAAATTGTTTAAGTATTACTATTTTTTTGTAATAACATTAAAATATCTAAATAGCTAAATAGTAATTATTTTACTCACACAATTGTAATAATTTATTTACCTTTCATATTACCAACTCTATAAAACTTGTGGTGCCTTTAAAATTATAATCTTTTTCAAAAATATTTTATTACTGGGTCATTTAGATCTGATTAAAATCAGCTCAGTCTTTAGAGAGAAAAAAACATTTACTATTGTTTAACTTTAATATAAATGGCTAAAATTATTCTTTGTTATGAAGTGACCATGGATTTTAAATTATGCACGATATGTTAATCTCAATTCTCAAGGTGACTAACTCCGCTAAATTTAATAAAATATTGCTGTACCTGTATGAAATAAATATAAATAAAATAATAAATAAATAAAATAAAGCTCCCCTTTTCTCCTTTCTTATCTTATCTCTAGGTTTTAAAAGGGTTAAGGTCTTCAGTTTTATAAGCAGAGCTGTGGGCCTAGGCCAAGGATGCCAACCATCGGCTAGCCAGCTACATGTGGCTCTTAGTATGTGTAGCTACAGTTCTTTAGTTCGAAACTACAACTATTTTTTTTTATAAAACAATTCATTCACCAATATTCTAAATTGATAAACCTCTGAACGCCCATGTCAAGGTGTTATACCATATTGTCTATAACAAAATAGTTCAAATCTGGCCTACATAAAATTAACAACTGCCCTCAAGCCACATTTTATCATTCTTAAAATAGAAATATATTGATTAATATATTCCCTATTATTAATTTCTAATAAAAACTGAAACTCGATTAAAAGTACTATTTATTGTAGGAAAGAAAAATTGGCTCCTTAAAAACTTTGAAATTTTGTATATTTTGACAATTTCAAGGATATTATTAATAAGTTGAAAGACAATAGGCATCAACGCTGTAATACACATTTTTAAGGGTAAATAAATTGGTTTTTAAATATTAACAAACCTTTCTTAAAACAGATAGGTATGTATTTAAGTGACATCTATCTGTATACTACAATCATTAGTTTTTGTGAAAATTTAGGTCATATATTTACACAGATTGACTAAATCTCCTTTTTTAAATAAGTAAAAATATATATTGGTTTCTTTTTCTTCCTCATTCATTTATAATACATTTTTTTTTAATTTTCAACACTTTATCTAATACCTCTACACAAGAATTTCTCGTACATATATGTATGTAGTTAGTATATGTTATAATCTTAATCTCGGAAATGGCTCCTATGATGTTCATATAATTTTACCTACTATATTTACATAAAGAAAAAAAAGAATTCAGAATAAACAAAATTTGCTTCTTTCTCTTCTACTTGTATGCTCAGTAGTACAATAGTTTGACTTCCTTTGTCATAAATTTAATACGCCAATTCAAAATCATTGATCTTCATATTCGAATGAAGTGTCAACTTGGGTCAAGCTGTTCCTGAGTAAAAAGCCTTGACAGATTAGGATCAGTTTTTACATTGTACAACATAAAAGATTAAAATGTACCTTAATGTTTCTTTGTCTACATGTAGAGTTCAAAGGGTCTCTAGAAGGAAAAAATATTTAGTGAATAAAAATACCCATTTGTGGAAAATATATTTTTAGCTATTTCTATGACCTTTAAACAGCTCCAATAAAAATGAATGAGAGAATATTCACATTATATCACGAAACAGTGATAATAATATATATCTAATAATATTCTCTCATTTAATTTCAAAGACTTTTAATATTTTTAACATGTTCACAAATATTTTAATTATGGTTAATAAATAGCAAATAAAATATATCAAATAAAGAACAAATTCTCTAGCTGTAGAACATTCTCTTAGCAATCGCTTTTCTGTTTATTTTGTAAATGATCAGTCTAGGTTTCAGATAAAATTATGAGCCTGTCCTCTCATGCTACAGCATTATGTTAGTAACTAGCTAAAAAATATTCCTATAAAATATTCTATATACTATTATTTATTCTGGCTCTAACATATACAAGCGTCCCATCATAATCAAACAAAAATGGGAGATATGTCACTTTTATTTTGACAATTCTGCCCTTCATATAGATTTTTGCTAGCATTTTTGTAACCCCAAGGAGAAAGCACAAGTTTAACACCAATATTTTAGCGTTAATTAATTTTAAATTGATTTTCCGAAAGAAAGAAAAATTAATTACTCCAATAATTTTTTTTTACAAGACATTGTTTACAAAAAATGGTATCAAATATATTGAAAATATAACTAAAGCAATTCTAGCATTGAAAAATGTATTTAAGAACAGAAATATTGAAAATAGTATGTTGAAAAATCCGAAAAAACAATAACTTAGTCACACCTACTACTTACTAGCCTACAGTTTTTGTTTTGTTTTTGAAAATGTCTTACATAATTAGGTGACCAGCCATGGTGGGTCTACACTATATCCCCTCTCCAATAAGGAGGTAGGCCTGGCCTGGGCTGTTCATAGGCTGATAATGATGATGATGATGAGTTAGGTGACATATCTTCTATTTTCGTTTGATCCATTAACTATGTGCACCTTCATAGTCAGTCATACATAATATTGATAATATATTATAGCAAGGAAAAAATTAATGAAAACCCTGTGGAACTTTAGGTGGAAGCGAGCCTCAACAATGGCATCAAGCAGGGCATGCTATTTGAAGTGTGCCACAAGAGCAACCCCGACATGTACTGGATAGCACAGATCACCATGGTCTGTGGACATCTGCTGCGGATCAAGTTTATAGGCAAGTCGTATTTTTTATTCACTAGTGATGCCCAGCTGTTTGATCCGCGTGAGTCCTGTTCCCATGGATATATCCGGATAAAAACTAGACTTAGGTGTGTTTTTAGATAAATATGAAAATTGCTTGGCGGGACGTCTTTGTCCAGACCTGTACCAGATCAAGAAAAAATTCAATCGAACCCAGGACCGTTGTCTTAAAAAACCACCGCGTGTTATTTTTTTTATAAATATTCCGTTATTCTGAAGGAGCGGAAAACGATTTCTGGTGCGACATATCAAAAACGAAGGTGCATCCGCTGGGCTGGTGCGGGAAGTGCGACGAACTAATCGAGCCACCGGACGACATCAACGAGCGCTGCGGGAACAATATCATCGATATGATGAAGCGCGCGCTGCTGGTGGGGCAGTCGGTGGCGGAGGACGCGCTCGCCAACAAGGGCCTGTCGCCCATCGACCGCATCAAGCAGGGCATGAAGGTCGAGATACAGAACATCATCGATCCTTACCGATACTGGATTGCTACGGTCAGTACATAACATAAAACTATTATTATAAAAATAAATATCCCGACTGCTTAGAAATAGTGAACTGAAAGAGAAAAACAAGGATCACTATATCTATATTAAATTCTAAATATTTTATGGTGCATCCACTTTTCCCCCATTTACAGTCGCATTTTGAAAAGTTGTATAGCCTATGTCAGTACTACATTTCTAACGAATTCAACGACACCTTATATATCAAAATTCATAAGAAATACATACATACACTCGCAAAACTTTACCTCCTTCTGACGCAGTCGGATAATTATGTATATAAAACAAAGTCCCCACCTGCATCTGTCAGCGACTGTCTGTGCAGTACCAGCCAGTGGCAACTCTAGTATCTTCTTAGCGTAAGGGTCACATCGGTTGCAGGTGTGCGAGAACTTGGGCGGGCGCCTGCTGCTGCGCTACGACGGCGCGGACGAAGATCTGCCGCAGTTCTGGATGTTCTTCTGCAACCCGCGCCTCAGCAGCTTCGGATACGTCACCAACAAGGTACAGCATCTTATTAGGCAACTATCTACTATTTACATACAAAATGGATGTTTTGAATTCTCTATCCATAATATATATTCAGGAGCCATGTTATATTTTGACTCAGCCACCGGTACGGAAGGTAGATCCTGTCAACAAATTGCTCTTATAAAAATCAATGTTACCACCCTGCTGGCAAAGACGTACGTACCGCCTAGCAATTTAGTGTTCCGGTACGATATCGCGTAGAAGCCGGAAGGAGTGTGAGGAGAGTTAAGACGCCTGTCTCGGTCACTGTCGTCTGCATCTGATAGTTCATGAATAAAACATCACCCTAAGCCCGCCTACCCGCATGGAACATCATGATAGGTATTGTTTGTATGCCTTCCTCTAGAAGAGAGGCCAAGCGCTGTAGCTTTAGTATGATCTAAACGAACAATAAGCTTGTGAAGGTAATTTATAATTTTATTTCCACTGTCAGGGTTCGCCATGGCAGTTCAAGTACCCGGGCAAGGTGAACAAGTTCTCGTGCAAGAACAAACTCAGCGCGCAACTACGCCAGAGCGCCGAGGAGGCCATCAGCGAGCCCACGCCCGCTGACCTCTTCCAGGTATTCCTCTCTTCAGTCGGTCCCTCGCGACTGAGGATCGTGATCCCCTTCAGCATCTCCCGATATATAGAAAGACATCTTTTTTGTTCACTATAGTAATTAACTTTTAAACAGAATTTAACGGTCACCCAATCACGCAGTACGCAGCCAAACGTGTCGCTCGCTTAGTTAACTTGTTACGTGCAGCCAAGTCAAGGACGCTGCCGTGTAAGCGATACCAAAACCACCGTGCACTATAGATATTAACTTTTAAACAGAAGTTAACGGTCACCCTATCACGCTGTACGCAGCCAAACGTGTCGCTCGCTTAGTTAACTTACGCGCGGTTTGTTTGATAATAATGTGTCGCAACATTTTGTTATTTATAAATCAGAAATTGAAAAAAATATATTTCATAAAATGTACAAAACTGTTGATGATCTACCTTATGGTTCCTTTTTCCATTGGTTTAGCTGTGGTAGCTACTGCAAGTGTACTTTATAAGACAGACCTCGCCTAGAGTCTGGGGCCTAAAATGACCTCGTATTTGGGTCTTTTTGGCCCCTTGTATAACAGTCTTCTATTCCTCCCCTCAGCCGAGCCAAACGCTGGAAGCGCACAGCTTCAGCACGGGCATGAAGCTGGAGGCGCTGTGCCCGGGCGACTTCGCGCGCGTGCGGCCCGCCACCGTGCTCAAGATATTCAACAACCTGCACTTCCTCGTGGTCATCGACGACCACGCCGACGACTACGAGGAGACCAAGATGGCGTGGTTGTGCGACAACATGCATCCGTACATCTACCCTATAGGTGAATATCATTACTAGGAGCCGGCTGGATCCTCAGCTGGAAGCGCACAGCTTCAGCACGGGCATGAAGCTGGAGGCGCTGTGCCCGGGCGACTTCGCGCGCGTGCGGCCCGCCACCGTGCTCAAGATATTCAACAACCTGCACTTCCTCGTGGTCATCGACGACCACGCCGACGACTACGAGGAGACCAAGATGGCGTGGTTGTGCGACAACATGCATCCGTACATCTACCCTATAGGTGAATATCATTACTAGGAGCCGGCTGGATCCTCAGCTGGAAGCGCACAGCTTCAGCACGGGCATGAAGCGAGGCGCGTCACTTCACGCGCGTGCAGCCCGCACCGTGCTGTTTCAACAACTGCACTTCTTTGGTCATCGACGACCACGCCGACGACTACGAGGAGACCAAGATGGCGTGGTTGTGCGACAACATGCATCCGTACATCTATATATATATTTACTAGACTGGATCCTCGCTGGAAGCGCACAGCTTCAGCACGGGCATAAGCTGGAGGCGCTGTGCCCTTTCTCGCGCGTGCGGCCCGCCACCGTGCTCAAGATATTCAACAACCTGCACTTCCTCGTGGTCATCGACGACCACGCCGACGACTACGAGGAGACCAAGTTGGTTTTGCATCTTAATTTATATTTTATATCATTAGTAGGCGCCGGCTGGATCCTCTGGCAGCGCACAGCTTCAGCACGGGCATGAAGCTGGAGCGCTGTGTTTCACGCGCGTCTGCCCGGTGCTAAGATTTCAACAACCAGCACTTCCTCGTGGTCATCGACGACCACGCCGACGACTACGAGGAGACCAAGATGGCGTGGTTTTGCATCCGTACATCTACCTAAGGTGAATATCATTACTAGGAGCCGGCTGGATCCTCAGCTGGAAGCGCACAGCTTCAGCACGGGCATGAAGCTGAAGGCGCTGTGCCCGGGCGACTTCGCGCGCGTGCGGCCTGCCACCGTGCTCAAGATATACAACCTGCACTTCCTCGTGGTCATCGACGACCACGCCGACGACTACGAGGAGACCAAGATGGCGTGGTTGTGCGACAACATGCATCCGTACATCTACCCTATAGGTGAATATCATTACTAGGAGCCGGCTGGATCCTCGGCAATTAGCAAACGATGAAAGCCACAGCATCACCACGGGAATGAAGCAGCACGCTGTGTCCAGGGACTTCTTTTTGAACCGATGAAAAAACGGAATAGGTTTTGAATTCGACGCGTATATACAGGATGTCCCAAAATACAACGATAACCTGGTACCTGGCGAGAGGCCAAGTTATAGCAGTTGTGGAAAAAATAAGAAAAAAAAACCAAGTGATTTAGTTTTGTAATTATTGTCATTTTAAAAAAAACAAATTTTAATCGAGACTCTTGGTCACATTTTTATGTACTGTAATCACAATTTTCACAATTTTGCAGCGATTTTTTCAATGACGTAATCTTAAATAGTGGAGCTACTAATTGCAACTACAAATCTATGTAACAAACATCGTTAACTTAGTAAAATAAATCAAGTTTCATTAACTCATAGTTTACAATAACAATCATGGTCACTCAACTCTGACACTACATTTGACAAATACTACACTATGCTTGGCAAGTAATTTCAAAACATGGCCTATTTAGTCAAGATCTCAAAATGGTGCAACACTTGCCACTTTTCTTGCCATTAAAAATATTATTACAATGACGGCTGGTAGTAAGTGATCATGCAATCTACGCAGGAAACAGACTAATCTGCTTAGAGTAAAATTAAATCCACACCACTTTTAATTTGTACAATACATTATACCGGAACGCTAAGTCGTTTGGCAGTAGGTAGGTCGCGATACGCCTTTACCGGCGAGATCAATGAGTTGTACTGAGGGCGGCCACCGAAGGGGTTTCAGTGATTAAGTTCCACATAATCCGACCTCTCTCCTAGGAGGCAGGTATCTCCGAAGAGATTTCAGGGCCGGCAACTAGCCACGGAGAGACCAGGAACAATTCAGAAATAAAGATTATGCATTTATTTGTTGTCACTCTTGCGACCATAGGATGGGCGCAGAGGAACAAGTTCGAGTTCAAGCCGCCCAAGGTGTGGAAGGAGGGCGTGTTCGAGTGGGAGGAGTATCTCACCATGACGGCCTCCGTGCCCGCGCCCGACTACTGCTTTGGGAACAAGGTGTTGCTTAAAGGTAAGCCTAAAAAAACATTTTTACTATTTTTCGCATAAATTGGAATAATCCAAACGACAAAGTCATCCAATCCTCTGCCTACTTTCACTAAGATGACTCTATGTGATGTTGACAGAATTGATTCAACGATGTTCCGTTACAGTTACACCATTTGTCGGTTTTTCGAGGAAAATATAAATATCTTTTAAACCCGCTCACAGTCCGCGCGAATACTCTCGGCAAGCACTGTTATGTATTGAACGCTTGGCATTTAGTGAATCCGGTATTCACTCACTCATTTCTGTGTGCATTCGTTGCGCAGCGAATTACGATTATCCACACAACGTACTGTGAATCAACGGCACTTGGAGAATCTCGCATGTCTGGGTGTGTGTGATTGCGGTGGAATTACGATCATCCACACAACGTACTGTGAATCAACGGCACTTGGCGAATCTCGCATGTCTGGGTGTGTGTGATTGCGGTGGAATTACGATCATCCACACAACGTACTGTGAATCAACGGCACTTGGAGAATCTCGCATGTCTGGGTGTGTGTGATTGCGGTGGAATTACGATCATCCACACAACGTACTGTGAATCAACGGCACTTGGCGAATCTCGCATGTCTGGGTGTGTGTGATTGCGGTGGAATTACGATCATCCACACAACGTACTGTGAATCAACGGCACTTGGCGAATCTCGCATGTCTGGGTGTGTGTGATTGCGGTGGAATTACGATCATCCACACAACGTACTGTGAATCAACGGCACTTGGCGAATCTCGCATGTCTGGGTGTGTGTGATTGCGGTGGAATTACGATCATCCACACAACGTACTGTGAATCAACGGCACTTGGCGAATCTCGCATGTCTGGGTGTGTGTGATTGCGGTGGAATTACGATCATCCACACAACGTACTGTGAATCAACGGCACTTGGCGAATCTCGCATGTCTGGGTGTGTGTGATTGCGGTGGAATTACGATCATCCACACAACGTACTGTGAATCAACGGCACTTGGCGAATCTTGCTTGTCTGGGTGTGTGTGTGATTGCGGTGGAATTACGATCATCCACACAACGTACTGTGAATCAACGGCACTTGGCGAATCTCGCATATCTGGGTGTGTTATTGCGGTGAAATTACGATCATCCACACAACGTACTGTGAATCAACGGCACTTGGCGAATCTCGCATGTCTGGGTGTGTGTGATTGCGGTGGAATTACGATCATCCACACAACGTACTGTGAATCAACGGCACTTGGCGAATCTCGCATGTCTGGGTGTGTGTGATTGCGGTGGAATTACGATCATCCACACAACGTACTGTGAATCAACGGCACTTGGCGAATCTCGCATGTCTGGGTGTGTTATTGCGGTGAAATTACGATCATCCACACAACGTACTGTGAATTAACGGCACGTGGCGAATCTCGCATGTCTGGGTGTGTGTGATTGCGGTGGAATTACGATCATCCACACAACGTACCGTGAATCAACGGCACTTGGCGAATCTCGCATGTCTGGGTGTGTGTGATTGCGGTGGAATTAGTAAAATTTCTTTCTTTTCTATCATTTCCTAAAACTCTACAAAAAGTTAAAGATAATTTATAACAATTACCATGGCGCTGAGTTCCAACAAACAATGCTTTTTTGACATCTACTCATAGTAAACGAAACCATCCAATTCCAAATCTACAATTTCCTACAAGTTAGAGACATTGAGCTCCTTAACATATTATCTACCTACATTGATAGATAAAGTCAAGCCAACGTGTTAGATTTTCAGTATATAATCAATAAATTTTGTACAATATTGGGATTTCGCATTTATTTGTCACTTGCCAAACCCTCTTCGAGTTTCTCGTGGACTCCTGATGGTCTACCACCACTTTGGAAGTCAATAGTCTAGACCACCCACATAGATAGAAGATAAATAAAAAAAATAATTTTTTATTTATCTTTACAGGCATAGAGGTGAACATGAAACTGGAGGCTGTGAATCCGCTGAACCACGAGGAAATTCACGTCGCATCCGTGGAAGCCATCATCGAACATATGTTGTATGTCGAACTGTTGCCCATCGGGGAAAAATACTGGTCAGTTGCAATTTTTTTATTGATTTATTTGCAGCATAACTGTCCAGGCAGGAAACATGGCGAAAAAGGCTGGTGGTGGTGGACTCATTATGGTATTCCATTTTTTTACATAAAACTTACTGTACATAATATTAGGTACAGGATGTAACTACTAACTTGTTGATGATGATATCTAACTTTGAATTTCACGTTAACATCAAATTCCAAATTAACCCTGTTTATATACTTTCCTAGGCAATCGAAACGGTTCTGGAGTTCCAGAGTTCCAGTTGAAAGCTTTTCCGTTTCGATTGCCTAGCACATTGTGTTGATGTGGACGATCTGATCAACAGGCTAGTGGAAACTGTCCATTCGGTTGGGTTCTATAAGACCCACCGCCCAAAAACCAACAAGAAATTCTCTGACCAAACACTCAAGCTCATGGAGGAAAGACAAGGAATGCGATTACAATCTTCAGGGGACGCTCTGAGCTACCGACGTATCAATAGACAGATCTCTAAGTCGCAGAAATATGACTTACGCCGCTACAACACCGAGCGTATCATAGATCTAATAAAACACAACCGTGGCTCGAAAGTGTTCGCGAAAGGTCTGTCTATTGGACGCAGTCAGTTGACGCGTCTGAAGACCGATGACGGGAATCTCATTTCTTCCAAGCCCGAGATCTTGGGCGAGGTCGAGAAGTTCTATGGACAGTTATACACGTCAACTCAAAAGCCTGTTGACAATTTGGCTGAAGACCCCAGAGCCAAATTGACCCGACACTATACCGAAGATATCCCGGACGTCAGCCTAGACGAGATTAGTATGGCTCTCGAACACCTAAAGAACAACAAGGCGCCAGGTGATGACGGAATCACAGCAGAACTCCTGAAAGCGGGTGGTAAACCGATACTTGAAGTCCTTCAGCGATTGTTCAATTCTGTCATTCACGAGGGCAAGACGCCTCAGGCGTGGCACAGGAGCGTGGTTGTTCTGTTTTTCAAAAAGGCTGACAATACCTTGCTGAAGAATTACAGACCAATCTCGCTGCTGAGTCATGTCTACAAGTTGTTCTCCAGAGTCATCACGAATCGTCTCGCTCGTAGGTTTGATGACTTCCAGCCTCCCGAACAAGCCGGTTTCCGACAAGGCTTTAGTACCATAGACCACATCCATACGCTGCGGCAGGTTATACAAAAGACTGAAGAGTATAACCGGCCACTTTGCTTGGCGTTTGTGGACTATGAGAAAGCCTTTGATTCTGTGGAAACCTGGGATGTGTTAAGGTCATTGCAGAGGTGCCGAATCGACTACCGGTACATCCAAGCGTTGCAGTGCCTGTACGAAAACGCCACTATGTCGGTCCGTATACAGGATGAGACTACGAGGCCAATCCAATTGCAGCGAGGAGTGCGACAGGGAGATGTTATCTCCCCGAAGCTATTTACCGCCGCATTGGAAGACGTCTTTAAGCTCTTGGACTGGAACGGACTTGGCATCAACATCAATGGCGAGTACCTCACTCAACTGCGGTTTGCCGACGATGTAGTGATAATGGCAGAATCTCTAGATGACCTTAATAATATGCTCAATGACCTAAGCAGAGTTTCTCAACAGGTGGGCCTTAAAATGAACATGGGCAAGACAAAGATCATGTGTAATGCTCATGTTTCGCTCCACCCAGTTATTGTTGAAAATTCTGCACTCGAAATTGTAGACGAGTATATATACCTAGGGCATATGGTCCAGTTAGGTAGGTCCAATTTCGAGAAAGAGATGAACCGCCGAATCCATCTCGGTTGGGCAGCGTTCGGGAAACTGCGTGACATCTTTTCGTCCAAAATTCCTCAGTGCCTGAAGACGAAGGTCTTCGAACAGTGCGTGTTGCCAGTGATGACATACGGATCCGAGACTTGGTCGCTAACTGCGGGCTTCATAAGAAGGCTCAGAGTCACTCAGCGGGCGATGGAAAGAGCAATGCTCGGAGTATCTCTGCGTGATCGAATCAGAAATGAGGAGATCCGCAGAAGAACCAAATTAACCGACATAGCTCAGCGAGTCGCAGAACTGAAGTGGCAATGGGCGGGGCACGTAGTTCGAACAGCTGATGGACGTTGGGGGCCGAAGGTGCTAGAATGGCGACCCCGCACCGGAAAGCGCAGTGTTGGTCGACCCCCCACCAGGTGGACTGACGACATCAAACGGGTCGCAGGGAGCCGCTGGGCACATGCGGCTCAGGATCGTTGTGTTTGGAAGTCCCTAAAAAAGGCCTACGTCCAGCAGTGGACGTCCATTGGCTGATAATGATGATGATGATGATATACTTTCCTATTTTTTCCTATCCCAGTTTTCAAAACGTTCGTGTTCGCCCTTAGATTATTGCATTTCTACGGAATGCTATATATTCTTATTGCCTGTCTGTCTTTCCGCACTCCGCACTCTTTATATGATCAGTCGATGTCAGTTAACATTCCATGTGCAGGTACTCCCAGGATAGTGACCTGCTGTTCCCTGTGGGCTGGTGCGACAGCAACAACTACGAGCTGCACATCCCCGACACGCAGCGCGAGCCCGAGCAGCCGCGTGAAGAACCGCGCCCGCCCAGAGACGAGCACAAGCCGCCCGAGGAGTGGTGCCACAGGATCTTCTTCAACTACAAGTGCTATGCAGGTTACTATATTCAACAACTGCGAGCTGCACATCCCCGACACGCAGCGCGAGCCCGAGCAGCCGCGTGAAGAACCGCGCCCGCCCAGAGACGAGCACAAGCCGCCCGAGGAGTGGTGCCACAGGATCTTCTTCAACTACAAGTGCTATGCAGGTTACTATATTCAACAACTGCGAGCTGCACATCCCCGACACGCAGCGCGACCCGAGCAGCCGCGTGAAGAACCGCGCCCGCCCAGAGACGAGCACAAGCCGCCCGAGGAGTGGTGCCACAGGATCTTCTTCAACTACAAGTGCTATGCAGGTTACTATATTCAACAACTGCGAGCTGCACATCCCCGACACGCAGCGCGAGCCCGAGCAGCCGCGTGAAGAACCGCGCCCGCCCAGAGACGAGCACAAGCCGCCCGAGGAGTGGTGCCACAGGATCTTCTTCAACTACAAGTGCTATGCAGGTTACTATATTCAACAACTGCGAGCTGCACATCCCCGACACGCAGCGCGACCCGAGCAGCCGCGTGAAGAACCGCGCCCGCCCAGAGACGAGCACAAGCCGCCCGAGGAGTGGTGCCACAGGATCTTCTTCAACTACAAGTGCTATGCAGGTTACTATATTCAACAACTGCGAGCTGCACATCCCCGACACGCAGCGCGAGCCCGAGCAGCCGCGTGAAGAACCGCGCCCGCCCAGAGACGAGCACAAGCCGCCCGAGGAGTGGTGCCACAGGATCTTCTTCAACTACAAGTGCTATGCAGGTTACTATATTCAACAACTGCGAGCTGCACATCCCCGACACGCAGCGCGACCCGAGCAGCCGCGTGAAGAACCGCGCCCGCCCAGAGACGAGCACAAGCCGCCCGAGGAGTGGTGCCACAGGATCTTCTTCAACTACAAGTGCTATGCAGGTTACTATATTCAACAACTGCGAGCTGCACATCCCCGACACGCAGCGCGACCCGAGCAGCCGCGTGAAGAACCGCGCCCGCCCAGAGACGAGCACAAGCCGCCCGAGGAGTGGTGCCACAGGATCTTCTTCAACTACAAGTGCTATGCAGGTTACTATATTCAACAACTGCGAGCTGCACATGCACTGTTGTAAGAGTTCAACACAGTGCAGCACTAAGAAGCGGTACAGTGTTATGTTTCTCGCGATGGTCAGCTATATTATTGCGGAGCGTTGCCGTCGCATTGATCACTCAAAAATGACACAATCGTTAACCCATGAGGGGTTTGTTCATTAATCACGTGAGGCCCGGAAGAGGGGTCCATGAAAAATCATGAAGTATTAATATGGTCTTTAGGGATGTTTGTTTCCCACGGCACTGTAAGCTCAACAAGTACTATACGTTTAATTTGTTTGGAAAAAAGAAATATGTCCGGTCTAGATGTCGTAATAGCTAAGTCTTCCGGGATTTTATAGTGCTTATCATACGTGTCCATTAATATAGTCCAATCAGGAGCAGAGCCCAGAATTGAATAAGGCTTGCTGGTGGAATTTGTACTTGAGCCTGCTTTAACGAAGTTAGTTTGTCTTTTATTCGTCGTCAACCCTTTTTTTTTTAAAAAATTAGATGATACTTACATAAACATTAAAAAAATTAAGATTCTTTATAGGTACTTAAACACGTGATATTGCAATTTTAAAACTCACCATGTATTACCAAGGGGCCTGGGGGTTAAATAATGCTAAAAAACCATCACGTGAATAACGGACGGCCCCTAAGTGATGTTCCTTAATTGTAGCCTCTTCAAGTAGTGTTTGTTAACATGTCTCTTACAACCGGCTTTCCCTTTGTTTTACATTTTATTTAACTTAATATAATATTGTCTTTTTGTAGGTCCATCAATAAGTAGAAACAAGCTGTCTCAACTGCCAAAAGCAGTCGGCCCCGGTCCCTTGCTGCTAGTTCTTAAGGAGGTGCTCAACAAAATCATATCGGCTTCCTACAAGCCGGCCAAGCTGCTCAAGGATTGGGAGACCGAGGGGCCGCCGGAGGAGGGCATGCGGCTTGAAATGCTCAGAGCCAAGTGAGTGTTTTGTGACTGCCTCATTGGTCTAGTGATCAGTCCTGCATTTCAATCTTCGATTGGGAGACCGAGGGGCCGCCGGAGGAGGGCATGCGGCTTGAAATGCTCAGAGCCAAGTGAGTGTTTTGTGACTGCCTCATTGGTCTAGTGATTAGTCCTGCATTTCGATCTTCGATTGGGAGACCGAGGGGCCGCCGGAGGAGGGCATGCGGCTTGAAATGCTCAGAGCCAAGTGATTGTTTTGTGACTGCCTCATTGGTCTAGTGATCAGTCCTGCATTTCAATCTTCGATTGGGAGACCGAGGGGCCGCCGGAGGAGGGCATGCGGCTTGAAATGCTCAGAGCCAAGTGAGTGTTTTGTGACTGCCTCATTGGTCTAGTGATTAGTCCTGCATTTCGATCTTCGATTGGGAGACCGAGGGGCCGCCGGAGGAGGGCATGCGGCTTGAAATGCTCAGAGCCAAGTGAGTGTTTTGTGACTCCCTCATTGGTCTAGTGAAATGCTCAGAGCCAAGTGATTGTTTTGTGACTGCCTCATTGGTCTAGTGATCAGTCCTGCATTTCAATCTTCGATTGGGAGACCGAGGGGCCGCCGGAGGAGGGCATGCGGCTTGAAATGCTCAGAGCCAAGTGAGTGTTTTGTGACTGCCTCATTGGTCTAGTGATCAGTCCTGCATTTCAATCTTCGATTGGGAGACCGAGGGGCCGCCGGAGGAGGGCATGCGGCTTGAAATGCTCAGAGCCAAGTGATTGTTTTGTGACTGCCTCATTGGTCTAGTGATTAGTCCTGCATTTCGCATTTCAATCTTCGATTGGGAGACCGAGGGGCCGCCGGAGGAGGGCATGCGGCTTGAAATGCTCAGAGCCAAGTGAGTGTTTTGTGACTCCCTCATTGGTCTAGTGATTAGTCCTGCATTTCGATCTTCGATTGGGAGACCGAGGGGCCGCCGGAGGAGGGCATGCGGCTTGAAATGCTCAGAGCCAAGTGAGTGTTTTGTGACTCCCTCATTGGTCTGGGAGACCAGGGGCCGCCGGAGGGCACAGTGAAATGCTCAGAGCCAAGTGATTGTTTTGTGACTGCCTCATTGGTCTAGTGATCGATTGGGAGACCGAGGGGCCGCCGGAGGAGGGCATGCGGCTTGAAATGCTAGATCCCTCATTGGTCTAGTGATTAGTCCTGCATTTCGATCTTCGATTGGGAGACCGAGGGGCCGCCGGAGGAGGTCATGCGGCTTGAAATTCTCAGAGCCAAGTGAGTGTTTTGTGACTCCCTCATTGGTCTAGTGATTAGTCCTGCATTTCGATCTTCGATTGGGAGACCGAGGGGCCGCCGGAGGAGGGCATGCGGCTTGAAATGCTCAGAGCCAAGTGAGTGTTTTGTGACTCCCTCATTGGTCTAGTGATTAGTCCTGCATTTCAATCTTCGATTGGGAGACCGAGGGGCCGCCGGAGGAGGGCATGCGGCTTGAAATGCTCAGAGCCAAGTGAGTGTTTTGTGACTGCCTCATTGGTCTAGTGATTAGTCCTGCATTTCGATCTTCGATTGGGAGACCGAGGGGCCGCCGGAGGAGGGCATGCGGCTTGAAATGCTCAGAGCCAAGTGATTGTTTTGTGACTCCCTCATTGGTCTAGTGATTAGTCCTGCATTTCGATCTTCGATTGGGAGACCGAGGGGCCGCCGGAGGAGCGCATGCGGCTTGAAATGCTCAGAGCCAAGTGAGTGTTTTGGGACTGCCTCATTGGTCTAGCGATCAGTCCTGCATTTCGATCTTCGATTGGGAGACCGAGGGGCCGCCGGAGGAGCGCATGCGGCTTGAAATGCTCAGAGCCAAGTGAGTGTTTTGGGACTGCCTCATTGGTCTAGCGATCAGTCCTGCATTTCAATCTTCGATTGGGTAGTGGAAATATTTGAGTCTTTTTTCATCTTGAGACGTTTTTATGCGATTTTTATGAGAACGGATTTTGATGCGGTTTTCAACAATAGATACTGATTCCTGAGGAAGGTTTTAGTTTTATGTAATTTGTTAAGGTTTTGTGTAATCTGGCTTAAATCAAAGCATGGCAGAGGAATCTAAAACGCTGTCTAAATCCTTAGAGATATAGTGAAACAATGTATGAAAAAATATATCCTCTTTATAAGGGCTACAAAAATCGGCGATGCCACATGTCTATCTTCTAAGAATAACTTGCTCATTGTGGCCTATTCTTTTAAAAAATTGGTTTGTGTTGAATTTTTTTGTGTCTTTGAAAAGATACACATGTATATTTTGGTCGCGGGCGTCTGCTAGTTCAATAACAATTTGTACTCCGCAGGCTCAAAAGCAGCACGTACCACGCGTACGTGCCGATAGCGACGTCGTCGGAGCGCGTGTCGTCGTTCTGCCGCGACGTGTGCGTCAAGCTGCAGGCGTGCCCCGCGCTGTTCGGGCCCGAGGAGTACCCCGACCACTGCCCCAACAATTGCCAGCAAGTCGAGAAGTCTACTTTCCGTAAGTTAAACTCGTTTTGTTATTACAAACTTCTGTTCAACTTGCCCTATTTCTTTATTTATTAGTCAAATTTAAAAATTGAAATAGTACTCGCTTCCTGTTAACTCGTGGATTTGAAATGCAATATTATGATGACATGGAGCTGAGCGGATGCTGGAGCAGGAGGATAGCCGTAGGAGCTCCGCAATAAACGATACAACCGCATTCGGTTTACAATCGTTTGATCGTATTGACGACTTATTTGTACTCATATGGCAACAAGGGTCTTATGCTGGAGCTGGAGGCTGGCTACAGGATCTTTACAACTAAACGACGCAACCCAATCGTGTTTGCGCTTGATGATTTCTCTCCATGAGTAGTAGTATAGTATATATAGTAATAGTCCTAACTAATCCTAATCCTAATCCTAATCCTAATATCCTAACTAATATTATAAATGCGAAAGTAACTCTGTCTGTCTGTCTGTCTTGCTTTCGCTATACAACTACTGAACCGATTTAAATGAAATTTGGTACACACTAAACGAGCAACTAGCCAATCGTGTTTGGGCTTGATGATTTCTAACTCCTATTTCTTCGGCAGTTGATAGATATTAATGAGTAGTAGTATAAAATATTATAAAATACTAATTACGAAGTGGGAAAGCTATAAAATGAAAGCTCAAAAAAATGTTTTTTTTTACTTTACTTGTTCATTGATAACTTGGCCTCGGAATGCGATCTCACCAGTTACAGTGCAGTCTAAAATGGTAGCGGGCAAAAGAGGTGAAAGAGGTTTTCAAACCACGCCTCCTATTGGTTTTGACGCAGCGTTATAGCGAAATGATAAATCGCTTAACGAAAGTCTCTGCCGGCAAGGTAGTAACTAGCCACAAACAAAATGTCACTTTAGAAAATATTAAATCCTAAATTGACCAGTAGGGCAATTATGTAAAGACACTACTGTGTACGTTTCAAATCCGTCTCAGTCCCCCCCCTCTCTCTAAAATATTTTCAGATGGACATATACGAATTTGAATCGCACACCGTCGAGTGTCAATAAAGTTGATATATAACTAGCAGTCGCCCTTAGGTACTCTTTAAATTTTAAAGACAGACTTTCATACTAAGTGTGCTCTTTTCCCGCTCCCCCTCTGAATTTAATTTTTTTATAGTTTCTCGTGAAGCAATATACTCCGTCCCGTTCCGTGTACTACATTTTTGTAAAACATTGTACTATATTACAGTACATTGACATTAACAATATATATTTATGGAAAGCTGATGTGTATAGCTTTTAATAGTCTATTAACCCCTATACAGTACGTATGACATAACACGGAGGAAGTCAACTTAATTTGGACGATATAGCGGCATTGTCATGTTTGTTAGAAACTTTGTAATATCTCCGAAACTATATAACTAATTAACATACTGTAAAAGGCAAATCTTATCTGTATAATATCCTTGTGATTATTAAACAATTTATTTTGCTAAGGATTTAAGTTTAGTCGTATAAATAATGACGTAAACGTAAGCATATGAAATAAATGATTTTTTAAAACACAAAAAGTTATATATCTGCTAAAATGTAAAACAAAGCTAAATTTAATAAATATCACGGTCCGACTCGCGCGACAAAAACTGTGATAACTCGGGTAATATATACAATACAAATATAAAATATAGCCTATAACACTCACCGATAACGTAGCATTCTACTGGTGACAGAAATTTTAAAATCGGATCAGTAGTTCCGATCAGTAGCCCCGCCAGAACTTTATTTACAAACTTACAAATTTACAAACTTTACCTCTTTATAATATTAGTATAGATATGGCCTCTGATCTGGAAATGTGTGTTGCATATCACTGCACGACTGTGCATCGAAAGTGCAAAGGAGCTTATGTCCTTGTTTTGATAGTAATAAACATAAATGTTATTTACTTTCAGATAATGGAACAGAACGGCGTGGCAGACCAAAAGGGAGTGTAAACGGGAAACGAAAAAAGAAAAAGGGGGCTCCGGAGAAGAGAGAGAAAGAACAGCCGCCGATTCAAGAGGTGGATAACAATAGAGACAGAGAATCTGTTGAAAGCGAACATAGCGCTGGCTCCACACCTCCGTCGGAAAGCGGCACTAGACCCAACTCGCCAGACAGTGTAACAGATTACAAGAGGAGTACGAGAAGAAAACGCGAAATTAAGAACAATTTCCCGAAAATGGAAATGAAAACCCGCGGAGCTAAACTGCCAAATTTCGCTCTACAGATGAAGGAAGCGCATTGGGACAAAAAGGACGTCGAGACAATCTATAGCAATTCTTGCGCAACTAAGAAACAAAACGACAGTGATACGGAAAATGAGACTAACGAAAGCAGCTGCAATTCGAGAGACGCCAAAAATATTTCAGATGTCTCGGATTCAGAAGAACCTGAACTGAAAAAGCTCAAGTTTCACACGGACGATCCGCTACCGACAGATAATAAAATGTTTGAAAAAGACACTGCCCTGACTTTGATGAAGGGGAAAATGAAAATAAACCGCAATCCTCTAGATTGGTCCATCGACGATGTATACAATTATCTTGTCAGCACGGAAGACTGCAAGCTTATAGCTGACAAAATGAGGCAAGAAGAAATAGACGGAGAAGCCTTCGTAATGCTCGATCTGCCCACAATAACAGACTTCTTGCATATGAAAAAAGAGTATGCACTTCAACTTTGCAAACACATTACAATGATTAGATGGTATTGTATAGATCATTTTGAAGAAAACGGTGATACTTGAATTATTTATATTACCTGTTATTGTATTATCTAGTCGCAAATAAATTTGTTGAAAATGTTTCATTTATCTTTTTATTATAAAAAGGGGTCAATACCCGGAATTTCGGCGAAATTTTCTGCAAATATAGTTACAAATTTTGAAAATGAAGAATTTTGATTTCTCTTGTTTTGCTTCGCAACTGAAGTCCTCGTCCAAGTGGATGTTTTTCTTCACACTGGCAATCTTGACTGGTATGTCTTTCTCCTTGGAACGACTACCTTGCTGTATTTTCACATAGTTTTCTATTTGTACTTTTTTTGCAGCAAGCTTCTGTATGTTTTCAGCAGATGCAACCTGGTTTTCTGCAATACCAATATTCTTGTTTCTTATGTTTATTTCAGAAAACATTGCGCGATTTGCCATACTTATCTGAATACACGGAGTGTTGGACACTAGACCTACAGTATGATTAGTGTCCTCTGTCTTAATGTCAGGGTTACACTTTGAACCGCAATCGTCAAAGGTAGAATCCGTTAGATAGTTGTCGTTTAAAAAGGTGTCTACGGCTGAAACCGTGTTTTCAGATACTTTTGAATCCCTGTTATCAACGTCGAGCTTGTTTGATTTATCTATCTCCTGGTCTGAAATCTGTCTATTTTCCGGTACCTCTTTTTCATGAACCATAGAATTAGATGATCCTATACTGTGAATCATGTCTCTAATAAAATCTTCCATCTCCGAGAATGAATCGCCTTTATTCTTTTCCAAAATTTCATTGAACTTTTTTTTGTACATTTCATAATCTCTCATATTGTTATAAAAATTGTCAAAAATTTGTTGGACAGTAGTTTTAAAAAGTTTAATATTGGAATCGAGGCTGCTTACGTCGTCGTCGGTTTGTAACTCTTGAGACATTTTGCTTAATATTTTCTTTTCCAGTTTATCGAGATCCGAATTAGTAATAGAGTCTTTATGGTCTCCTGATCTTAAATCATTGTCTTCACTGAACGAGTGATCGTTGAAACTACTGTTGTCCTTAACGGGAATTTCATCGTGCTCGTAGTTTTTGTAATATTCTTTATTGGATCCAGTGACTTTACATTTGGATCTCGTGTAACTGTCGCTTTCAGTCTTTGAAGTGTAACAAACATTGGCGTCTGATTTACAGGCAGGGTGGGAGGTAGCCCGCCCAGCAGAATATGTCGTATAATAACTGTGATGCTTTTTAACACTTAATGCTGATTGATCATCGCCTAAAATACGGTGAAAATATTAATTGTTAACGATTATAAGCATATAATTCTATAAATTACAAAGAAACACGTAAAACGAATACCTCTCATCATTACCAGGGCCAGGCCTCCCTCGTTGGAAGTGGCAGGCTTAGGATAATAATGTTTTAATTTATTAACGATTACTATCAGATGTTGATGACAGTGACCGGGATAGATGACTTACCATGCTCTTCGAAGCACGAGGGCATTCACCACCAACTTCTTTCGCTTACAACTTTAATGTCTTAGAAGAATAAATAACTCCGATTGATATCACAACCCGGCTTAGGATTCTACCCCTCGGGGACCTCGTAATCGCAGCCTTATGACCACGAGCTAGTTACAATTTAAATATCTCTAGGTAAGTACATAATATTATAAAACATACTATACACTATACTATATTTAGGTATTAAAATATATCATCATATTTAATTCTGCATAATATTACCACCACATGAAATATATGTAAAAAAAGCAAAGAAAATAATGTGACTGTGACCCTTAAATTAGTCCTACTTTACTAAATATGTAATAACACATACACATTTTGAGATGTAAGTAGACGGAGACAGCAAAATACGAATAGTTTTAATTTCTGTGATGTATTTTGAATTTCAGTCTAGTAAAATGCTGTATATTAAATACAGCATAAAATACAGCAATAAATTGATTTTATTTTAGAAGATATTTAAATTTAACGTATTGATAAGCCAAAGACAAAAAGCAAAGCAATGGCCAGTAATCGTAGACACGAAATCTGTCTTCGCCAATAGTAGTGGTATCGTAGATGCTGGTAGATACTGTTTAAATTATTCATAATCTATACTAATATTATAAAGAGGAAAACTTTGTTTGTTTGTTTGTTTGTTTGTTTGTTTGTAATGAATAGGCTCAAAAACTACTGGACCGTTTTTAAAAATTCTTTCACCATTCGAAAGCTACATTATCCACGAGTAACATAGGCTAAATTTTATTTTGGAAAAAAATAGGGTTCCGTAAAATATTTGGGTTTTTCGGACACAAGGTGTAAAAAATCAACCAGAAAAGTTACTTATTTTGCGTACGCTGCCTAAACTATAAAAGATAGAACCATAAAATGTTCTAATTAATTGGAGATCTTATAAATATCTACAAAAAAGTCCGCGACACACTATACCTATCTATGTCGAGTGGGGCACAACAACCATTTTTTTATTTAAAAATCTTAAATTTTTTTTGGACTACATTTAAACGCATTTATTTTACTCATGCTATTAATCCTTATCAAAATAAATTATTTCATCACTAAGTACAGTTTATGTAGATAATATTTGGTATTTAAAAGATTAAAACTGGACTTTTGGTTTTGAAGTTATGGCGAAATTAAAATATTACTATTTATGCGTTGCGAAGTGAGCGTCACCAAGGCGGGGGCGCGGGGGGGGGCTATGTTATATATACGATGATGAATTAAGAATTCGATCTTTGTTCAAATATCTATTTAGTACACGGAAGAGTTTGTTCGTTTGTTTAAACGGGCTAATCTCTATCTGCGTGTCGGATTGTAAAATTATTTTTGTTTATTCTGAAGACTAGACTCAAGAGTGAAATATACTATTTAATATCAATTTATACCCATCAGCTTGCTATAAATATATATTTTTAATGTTAATGTACTGAAATGTCATACAATGTTTAACAAAAATGTAGACCTATAGTACACGGGACGGGACGGAGGATATTGCTTCACGGTAAACTATAAAAAAATTAAATTGAGAGGGGGAGCGGGGAATGAGCACACTATATGTGCCTTTACACATTTTGTATGAAAGTCTGTCTTTAAAATTAGAAGGGTACCTAATAGGTTTTCACGCGGACGAAGTCGCGGGCGACTGCTAGTCATCATATAAGCCGATAGACGTCTAGTGCTCCCTGCTGCTGATAAGCCTTTTTCAGAGACTTCCAAACTCAAGGATTGTAAGCCACCAGAGTTTATAAAACGTAATAATCATAGACTTATTCTTTGTTCGTAAGAATTAATTAAAATAAATGATTTCAGAAAATAAGTGTGAATAAAGTACAATTATATTTTTCTTTAAATTTTCATTATTTTTCTGTTTCTGGTTGTTCTTGACTTAGAAGAAGAATCATAGTTCTTGACTAATGGCTCCTTCAAACATCGACAGAGGCGTCAGCAACGATGCCCTAGTTCACACAATTCAAGTAGCGTCTTTCGAGAACTACGACAGATTTACTGTACCGTAAAACATGGCAACTTTACCTAATTCACAGTAACTTTACCATATCATAGGTATTTAACAAAAATACAAATTGCTTAAATCTTACCACAGATAGAATTTTGACTCAATAATCGACAATATTTCGATGTTTTCTGGCACCGTTTTCATATATTTTTAGCAATGAAAACACACAGATTTTACAATACTGTGATTGCAAATCTACAGCTAAAAACACGGGGTTTTCTTTAAGTGTAAAAGTAAGGTCGCAGTGGCTTACCTTTAAATCACAGGTTAGTAAAAATTTTATATTTCGTTTAAAATATTCTTAGGATTGCTGTCGCAAAAACATTGCTACTAATTCGATTTATAGAAATATTACATAATTTTTGTTTACGTGGCTTTGGTAAAGTTACCAATGATTATATTGTGGCAACTTTACCTACCGCTAGGGTTGACAAAAAATCAAGTATGTGTCAATTCTTGAGTTTCTTATTGTTTTAAAAATATTTTGTCAAAAGAATTTATGTAAAAAATAAATGAGTATTATAATATATAAAAATAAATAAAATTGTTGATATTACTGTTCCTCATGACGATAACCTCGTGAAAGCCGAAAAGGAAAAAGTATTAAAGTACTTGGAGCTTGCTCACGAGATTACCGCCATGTGGAATGTTGAGTCAACTATTATTGTTCCGATAGTCGTTTCAGTCCATGGTCTTTTTGCGAAAAGCTTCTTCATAGTTCTAAAATTTTAAACACGTAAAACAAATATATAAAGTTTTGATTATATCAAAGTTAGAAAATATATCAATTAAGTCATTACATTTTACAGAATGGCAAAATATGGCTTCAAAGAAGAGTATTTATTTATTTTTTGTAAAGTGACGTATCTGACCGATACAGATGACAGTGCGTGGGCGCGAGGGCACTACGCCCGTAGCTGACACTGACAGCAGCTGTCAGCTGTCAGGCGCAAAGGCGTATCAAATTACTAGCTTTTCATTAAATGCATATATATGTAAGTATATAGTATATACGGACTTATGAAATTAAATTTTATAATTTTTGTCTGTCTGCCTGTCTGTCTGTTCCGGCTAATTGACTGAAACTCAAATGTAAAATTGTTTTTACAATATGACTTTTGTTTATGATAGTCAGACTCATAAGGAGTGTCATATACATAATTTCAATAATTCCTAATTGGTAACAATACAAATTTTTAATGTCGTTATAATTTAATAATACAGATAATACTAATTTTAAAAATAATGATTAAGAAAATTTAAACTCTTTTTTTCCTGTTGTAGCCAACCCTATACGTAACTCAACATTTGTATGTAAATAGGTAACATTACCTACTTTTTTATAAATGCCCAATAATTTGAACCTCACATGCTATTAGATAATAAACATAGTCTAAAGAACAAGGTATTTCAAAATAAATTAGTATTTATTATGCAATAGTTTATGAATAAAGTGACGTAGGTAAAGTTGCCAATTTTGTGTCAAGTTTACCAGTGCCCTTTATTTGTCCCTACTCGTTTAGTTATTGTATTTCAGGTAATAACTATTACAGAATACTATACCCGGACTGCTAATTATTATATACAAACAGTTTATTGAAGCATTTAACTTGTAGTTAAAAAATAAAACGATAATTTCTGATCGGTAAAGTTGCCATGTTTTACCGATACATACAGATGTGTGGACGGTTCGCACTATTCCATCCACGAACCATGGCTACATAATACGACAACACTGCTAAAAAAATAAAAGCTTATTTATGGTTGTATATTACAGATTAAAAATATTTTAAGGCAGACTACATGCGAAAGCTTTGCCAAGAGTTGATATGAATTTATTTACTCATAACGAAAAGAAGTAAAGCGAATTGGTCACAGTGATAATTGACTCAATTGACATCGCATGCGTTTAACGACAAAGAAATAATTAAATTATCAGCAAAGACCTTGTATGATAGTAACAACAGCAAGCTAGTTCTGTATTGAATTTCGGCTCTTATTTTCACCGGTTTTCACTTCATTGAATTTTAATGAATTTTCCCCTTTTTAACCTACTTAAAAAACGGAGGTTATTGTATATCAGCATAAATAAATAGAAACATAACAGTAACAACTGAAAACATACAATATATGCACAAAAGATGAACTATTTTGAGTGACTTAAAATGTACTTAAAAATTAATAAATTATGTTTAAAAAAATTCACTGGAAAAGAACATTTTAACATAAAACCGTTGAAATGCAGCCAGTATTTTTGCAACCATTCAATGTTGGCACAGTTCATGCAGTTGAAATGATAAGTGGCCTAGTTTCTTATTTTTTCAAAAAAATTATTAATGGCATGATTTAACTCCATCGTTTGTAGAATTCCTAAACTTTGACAGTAGTTATGTCAGTTTGAAATTGACATAAACGACGCCGCCATGACCGTTGTCTATGGGCAAAAGCAGTTGACTAAATTGATCACTGTCGTCTGTCGAAACCGAAACGAGAATCTCAAAGGCCCCGCCTATAAATCCTGTAAATATAATTTACTCGGACTTTCGCGATGATGCTTTTATAAAATAGGCAAAATAGGTAATATTTTTTTTGGAAAAAATCTCTTATAATTATTGATACTGTGTTTTTAGATGTATCGAATGTATATAAAAGCGATTATCGATTTACCAACCGCAGTTATATTGTACTAAACGTGAGTTTGTGCGTGTTTTTGCGTATGTTCGCTCGTTTTCAAGTGTATTCAGAAGGGCTGAGGGGGTACCGTTACCCGTGTAGAGTACATTAGAAGTTTTTATGTTATAATTGGGCGTCTGTGCGTTATTGTTACTATTTTTAGTGGGTGTTGTCATTGTGCCCGGGTTTACGGATTAGGTCATCGAGTGTTGAACATGTGTGCCGGAGAAAAGTGTTTTCTCACTAAATAGGACTTGTTTGATTTCTTATTAGATCTGTGAGGCAGCAGAGTGGTGGAACCATGGAGAGCATAAAACTAATATGTGTGTTGGCGGTGCTGTCGCAAACGACAGCTTTACGTGAGTGTTCCTGATAATTTTGCTATTTAGAGCTTGCTTGTTGAACTTGAATGAACTGTTATCAGTGCATAAGCTTCTTACGAATGAAGGTTCATTTAACTTCTTGTGTTATATTTTCATAACATTAAAGTTAATTCTAAAGTTTGCTGACACTTTAGTTTCTCTATTTACCCAAGTACTCTTATTAGTATATTTTTCGTGACCGGTGCTAGAATTTATAAATATTTTAAATTTTTATGACAACAACCATTTGTAGCTTTCTTCTCTGATCCTGGTCTTTCAAACTTGGTCATGCTGTTGACTGTTGTGTGTAGCACTTGTAGCTTTGTAACTATCAATATAAGCTAAAAATCACCCAGCAGTGCTGTGCCCAGCAGGGCAGGGCCAGGGTTGCCCAGGCACAGGACACAGTCCCTGGAGAGGCGCAGAAACGACCAGACCATGTATAAACAATACCTTATTTAGAGTCAGTTACAAGTCTGAAGGATGCAGTTATAAAGCTGGCAAGGTGCAATAAAATATTTCTTGTTAATTTTTAAGCTTAAGCCTCAATAAGTTGATAAGGGGGCAGATGCTCCCGAACTCTTTTTGATAGGGTCTCTTTTAATTAATGTCCAGATTATTAATTTTTTTACTCTTTATTTGTACACCACACTTTATTTGTACATTGAAAAAGAACATATAACAGAGACATAAAATGCATTAAGTAGAACTGGTACAAGAGGCGGTCTTATTGCTATTTTATTAATAAATAGCAATTTCTACCAGACAACCTTAGGTTTTAGAAAACATTAGGACACTAGAATGCAGGTGGTGAATGATAAATATACATACATACTCACTATTACATAATCAGTTACACAAAATACCTATACAATAATTATAACAGATATCCTAAGATAGACTATATTTCATGCAGCATAAAAAAAATCGACTAGATTAGACTATTTTCCTAATATAAATTTCTAGCACAACCTTTTTGCTTCATTAGAGAAAAAAGTAATGAAGTGGAATAATAAATTTTTGGTATATATTGTAGGCCTAAAGTTGTCAAAAGTGGTGATGGTACAGAAAGCTTATTGATCTCAATCATTATCTGCAACTTCTGATAGTAATAGTTTAACATTCATAATATAAATAAATATTACGTCCTCTAACCCACAATAGAGTGAGGTGGGTTTAGGCTGCATATCTCCTCTCTTATAAAAAGGGAGACCTGGCCAAGTCGCTAAGCAAAATTTATTATTTCTGAAATCCATGTCAATGCAACATTGTAAGGTCAATATCATTCAAAGAATACTATACTACAGCATAGCATTGCAAAAACTAAATATTTCTAATAGTCCTGCCTTGTTTGGTTTTGAGCAATTAAATACAAGGAGTGTAGCTATGCCAGTAACAACTTTGTGGCCCATTGCTAACTGGCATTGACTGTTTAGTTATTGATTACAGGGAAACTAGTCTTTAATTGCTTACTACTTCTACTTAAGGAAGGCAAGTACTGCAGCAGGCACTCTTGCTTAGAAATGTTCAATTTATATGTATTTATACCACATAGATGGTAGCATTAATATCAACAAGTGTCACTCCATGTAGAAAAGGTTATATGCAGCTGAGACTCACCACTCTGCTTTGACAATATGTTAAACTTGTTTAATTACCACTATTTATGTTAATAATAATGAATGAGATAGATGGCTTAATATATTCTCAAACTAAGAATTGAAGTAAAAGTATTATCATATTGATATTATTTGACGGCGGAGTGGCACAGTGGGTAGTGACCCTGCTTCTGCGTCCTAGGCTGTGGGTTCGATTCCCACATCTGGAAAATATTTGTGTGATGAGCATGCATGTTTTCCAGTGTATGGGTGTTTATCTATATTATAAGTATTTATGTATAGTATATAAAAAAATATTCATCAGTTATCATAGTACCCATAACACAAGCTATCTAAGTTTACTTTGGGGTTATATAGCGATGCGTGTAATTGTCCTATAATATTTATTTATTTCCATGGCCCAAGCCAATACTTGAACCCAGTAGGACTATAATATGATGGAATACCTGTCTTGTCTAAGAGATAATGACAAACACATACCATTGTTTGGTTATACATGAGGTAATCCAACAAATGCTTTTTGTGAGGCAGTATCGCACTACCTTTTGTCGTATTATACATAGAGTACTGGCTACTACTGAATTATCTCCTTTAATTTATATTTTTTCAAAAAGAGTAACATTATTCTTACTAGATTCTTACAAATTACAGATCAACATGATAAGATTAACCAAATTAATTCAATCATACATTTCCTTGTATCATTTGTAACTACCAAACCCCAACATATGCTGCAATGGGTGCTGGATTAGACAGGGGGTCCACTTTAATACAAAGTTGTGCCTATTGCTAAGTGTGGTTTATTGGTGTACAGTGACGTCACCGCCGCGGATCGTCAAACAGCCGACAGTGGAGGAGCTACTGTTCCAAGTGGCCCAGCCTGGTGAAGTGGACAAACCCTTCATCATAGAGTGTGAGGCAGAAGGAGAACCTGCACCCAAGTAAGTCTCAAACCTGTTACTTTTAGATATAGAAAATCATTTTGTCTTAGACTACATCTAAACTTATCGTCAAGTGAGTTCATGCTAAAGTAAAGGCCTAACTTATACAAAAACTTCCTGCTCAGGTTTTCCTGGGAATTTTAATATGGGGGTATTTAAGGGGCGTATTAACTCTTACCTCCTCTGTTCAAGTTTTTTATTCTCCCTGCCCAGCCAAATTCGGAAGGACCCTACTAGAGCAGCTTTGGACACTCGTTCCAATATGGAGCTTACTGCACTTCTAGTAAGGCCAAGGTCTTTTAGCAGGTTGTAGAGAGACTTCGCTGGTATACCCCTCGCACACACTTCTACCGCGTAATATGGGGGTATTTAAGGGCGTATTAACTCTTTCCTCAAACGCCGGTAACGCACTAGCAATGCCTCTGGTGTTGCAAATGTTTATGGGCGGCGCAATCGCTTAACATCAGGCGACCAGCATGCTCGTTTACCTGCTTTTATATCGATAAAAAAATAGAGTTAAACCTTACAACAAGACTCGCTAAGATATCATCCTACAATGCTCTGTTCTGTGTTTATCAACTTTAGGTATATGTCTTAAAGCTCCATGTGCCTGTAATTTTACCAACCAGAGTGACAGAGGTCAAGAATCTTAGGAAAAGATCTATTTTTATGAAGAAGAATGCATAATGTCTAGCAAGCATGAGAGATTTAGATGGCAAAAAATACATACATAAAAATCACTGCAAAAATTTGCTTTAATTTTTTGAAAGCAACTGTATTATGCTTATGTACTGTGTAATGTTACTCGTTTATATGCGGACGCAAGTCCAAAATCCATTAGCTGTCCAAACATGTCATTCTATCGCGCGGTGAAAAATCGATGTCCAGTATGTCGTGACGATCGGCCAGACGCGTGTTTCCGGCAATAAATCCGTTGCAATTTCGTTAATGGGCGAAAGATTGGATCCTGAACCGGTTATCTTATCGGACGCTGGAGATTGAACAGCAAACGTTATTTTCGACACTAGTACCGTTATGGGTTTATATGGTACTTGAACTAGCCGACTGGTGTTTTCGCATAGATGCTATGGCTGGCACTATGGCAGGCACTATGGCATATTTATATATAGGCTTTCTAACATCTTTATTGCAATATTTTACCTTCGACGGCCTCCGTGGCGCAGTGGTATGCGCGGTGGATTTATAAGACGGAGGCCCTGAGTTCGATTCCCGGCGGGGCAGATTGAGATTTTTCTTAATTTGTCTTGGTCTGGCTAGTTACAATCGATTATTATCGACAAAGACGTATCGCCAAGCGATTTAGCGTTTCGGTACGATGTCGTGTAGAAACCGAAAGGAGTGTGGATTTTCGTCCCACTTCTAACAAATTAGCCCGCTTCCATCTTAGACTGCATCATCACTTAACATCAGGTGTGATAGCAGTCAAAGGCCAACTTATAGTCGATAAAAAAAAATTGAATTTTATGAAAATTTATGTATTCAAACACTGAATTTTATGTATTTATAATGGAACGAACCGCTCGCCACGATAGCTATTTCATAGAAACACAAACAAAGTCACCAACCGGTAAGACGAGGGTCGCAGCGACACGTCGCTTGCTTGATTATCTGTAGTCGGCTATGAACATGCAACCTGAAAACTAAACTTTAGCAATGCTTTGCTGCATTGCATAAACCAGTTACACTTACTGACATTTGCAGTAACCAGTAGTCATCTTATTGAAAAGTATACTGGAATTGTTCCCCAGAGGCAGTTTTCGTTGGTGTGGCTTATGCCTTTGCGGAGAGCGTTATGAATAGTAAATATCTATTTCGTGCTGGACTTTTTATTGAAAGCTTCGGAAAATGTATTCCTGAAGCCGAATGCGATATGACTTAAGGTTGTGCCAAAATCTTTATTGTAACCTCCTTTGCATTTAGATAATTTTTATTTAATTAATTTATTTTACATACTTATTTTGCTCGGGATTAAAGGGTCTCTAATAACTTTGGTAGCAGACTTGACAGACGTTGTCCGGTCCGAAGGAAAGTAAAGTAAGGTCATAGATGAAGTAAATCCTAGAACTCGTTAGTAACTAAATTACATATATATAAATTATGAAGAGATCTACTTAAACGCACATAAAAGAGTTCTTCACTATCCGTCTTGTTGCTCAGAAATGATGATTGTACAGACTATATTTTGTCAATTTAATTGTATTACAGCAGCGACTTATGTTGTACATACTATGTCGATGTACTACACACTGACAATAACTTTATAAATTACTTTTCTATGCAGTAACTCAATCTTCATTACACATAAAATTAACTCCGAAACCTTGTCATTATATTCCAAATATTTTTCGCAAAAGTTCATAAATAGTCAGAAAGGTCTGATATTCTCCGACATGTTATTTTCTCAATACACATTTATTATCCTAACCCTTGAAAAGAAATTCTGTTTCCTCGAAAATTACATTCAAGGTAACATTTCGCACTGCGAATTTATACTTATTGATGGAAAGGGCGTCGAACTTTACCGCCCTCGTGTAGCGGTGCGATGTTTTCCTCGAGCACCTCGTGATGTAAACAAACTGGCCGCGCAAAAAATATACTTACCCGCGTATAATTCAGTTAACTTGCCTTAAAATATATATCCATGTACAATTCGGTTGACTTGCATTGCCTTATTCAAATCAGGTTCAGTTTTTTTATAGCGGTACTCGTTCCTCGACACATCCAAAATAAACCTGCATTATTGTTCACGAATTCTCACGTACTGCATGCACTTTTGAGGTGACTGGCATTGTCTTAAATATTGTCAATATTAATTTTTACAAAAAATGTATATCTGCCGCTGCCTTTGGGAAAACTACAGAATGTAACCTTAAAAGATCATAATCATCATATCGGCCGATGAACATCTTCTGGGTGAGTCAATTAGAATTTCGTGGAATACATTTTCCATGTTTCGCTATCTTAGTTTAACTTTTAAAGCAAACGCAACCATGAACATAGGTAATAGTAACAGGGAAAAGAACATTTGCTCAACTTCCTTAGTCAATTTATAAAGCATTTTTACCATATTTTCTAAATGTAGATTCTGAAACATACTAGCCGGAAAGTTAGTACATTTTTATCGATCGAATCTGTAGAACTCTTGAATTATCTGGAGCAGAACACGGATCCCGGCGATTGAAGTGCATATTGGTATTCCATAGGATACCCGTACCTGCGCGGAATGAGGGCGAACACTTCAACTCAGTCTATTTGAACATAATGATTGATTGGAGGACCTCTGTCGACGAGTACTTTTTAAATCAGTTTCCATATTTAATGAATAATTAATTTTGTAGTTGAAAATTGCAGACTCAACATCTCTTGTCGATGCTCCGGTTTCGTAGTGAAATGAAAAGTTTTTGTCGGGTCGGAGGAGGGGCCGTTTAAATTCGTCGGTTTAAGTACAGAAAATAGCAAACTAAATGTGCATGTGTGTTCATCAGTTTCTCTGTGTACTTTGGTATTCTGTTCAGATAAAATAAAAAAGCGAAGAACTTGTACGCCTTTCTGTCTATCCGTCTGTGTAGTCCTTCTGCACCAGTCCTTCTGGATGTACGTGTTAAAAATCACTTCTCACGAACATGCCTCAATGGAACCTATATACCTATATAGGTGACCGTTACCGATAGAAATTATATTGTAAATCCTTTTATATGTGCTTTGAAATGAATAAATAGAAAAACATGTTTTTTAAAAAGTGTAAAAAAATTAAAAACGGTCGACAGCATTTCATGTAATTATAACTGTGCTGTTTAGGATTTTTATGTTTTTTTTGTCTTTTGACAAATGATAGAAATGATATCAGTTGATAGCTTAAACTTACTCATTCCACATCAGTAAAAAGTAAAGAAATAAATTCATAGTGTGGGCAGACAATGGCGTTATAAGACAAAGAAGGAACCGTTCATTTTAAATTTGACCTTATTAATCAGCTGACTTCGATTTCGGCACGAGTCCATTGTCTAGGACAGAGATTCCCAAACTTGCCTCGAAGACGACTTGCCATGTTTTTCTTTGGTAGACCCCCTGCAAAACGAATATTTTTTTATTTCATTACCTAAGAACTAAATCTTCATCAGTGTGTTATTTAGGTTATTCAAAATTCATATTACGACCTGCTAATAAACGCGCTATACCATGAACTCGTACTTTCTTTTACTTTTTACACACATACAACTCATGCAAGATCATCGTTGACACCTGGGGGTCCATAGACATCTTTGGGTATCACTGGCCTAGGATCGAATTTTGCATTATTGTTCATCGTCTCGTCGACCAATGAAATGGAAATGACCAATTTGCTTTATGAATGCTCTTAATGTTCCAATCAGAACCGACTTGATTTAATGTTGCGTGGTGTTGCTTGTAAAATTGGTTTATTGCGCAATGATACATGAAAATTTTTAGTTAAGATATTGAAAATTCGTGATAAAACTTTTAAAATATAAGCTTTATAACTTATTTGAATCAAAAATATTTTTGTAACAATTCTTAATTTACTTTCTTTTTGTTTTTATTGTTTCCGCTACCACCTTTAGAATATATTAACTTCACAATGTCTATACACGACAAAAGTTTAAATAACAACAAGGGAAATTAAATATTAACTAACACCTCACTGTTAAGAGTCGGGATTGTGTTCGAAACTCGGCCAGTAGACGATTGTTGAATGTTGAAGAGTTTAATTACCATTTACAGCGCAGTGCAGGATAACTCGCCCGCGCTCCGCTCAGGCCCTGCTCTCCACACGAGGGCTTTACCCTGCAGTTTTGCGCACGAAGGTTTAATCGCGCGCTTTCCATTCAGCGCTCCTCAAAGCTAACTGCTAAACCTTTGAGATTTGTTCCATGTTGAAAATTCTGTTTGTTTTTCTTTCTGTTAGGCTTAGCAAACGAGATCCTGTTTGATATGTATTTTTTATTGAAAAGCGTTTTATGCAACCGCAGGTTTTAGGATTGTATAGTTTTCTGTCTGCTGTGAGACATTATTGCAATTGATCGGTTTGTCATGTAGTTCCATCTGTTGTTCATAAAAATATAGACAATAGCTACTGGAACTTCCATAAACCTTTATTCATGTAATTTTACTAGGGAAGTTTCAGATTTGTCCTATTCAATGTGCATTAAACTGCACCGTCCAGTTTACGTAAGAAGTTTTTATAAATTAAACCTTAAATATAGTTTTACAAGCCCTTTGTTAGTAAGTGTGGATCAGTGTGGATCGTATCTCTGGTGATAATAAATGGTACTGTGGTCTGATTATTAAGTTGGGAAGTGAGAGCAATTATTCTTTAACTCGTAAATCCCATAAATAAATGTCGTTATAACTCCGCCATGTTACAATGCGTCACGACAGGGCCAGCCGCCAGGCGACACAATAGTTTCCGTTGTGTTAGTTTATTCTTATTGCAGGACTGTGGTTGCAGTGTGCAGTGTGCAGTGCTGCCCTTTGTCGCTAACTGTTCCGTTCACTGCACTAACTGTTTCTCTTTGAGTCTGTCAACCGAAATTCCCTTCGCGGCGCAACTGCCTTTGTGTTTTCATATTGAATGGAACATTTTTTTAACTGTCCTTAATTTTTAAGGCGACGGTTGTAAATGATTGATTTTAAAACGTCTAATCATGACAATTTTTGTACATCGTAGGATTATTATAAATGTAGAGATTTGATGCCATTATCAGCAATTGCTTAATGGATGTTTCTAATACACAATATTGCTTTTTATCTTTTAAATACTAATAAATTCAGCGGAGGAGGGCGTTAGTAATGGAAACGCAGTATTAAGTATATTTTGTACAGTTATCTAGACTTTAATCTCTTTTTTAAAGATAATATTTAATTATCAGATAATTTTAAAATGTAACAATAGTGTAAAACTATTTTGCCATAAAAAGCTCAAGTCAGGATAGCACAGATTCTGTATGTTATTTTTTAATATTTAATTTCCATTTGTGAACAAGTTACTATAAATCTTATGAGAATATATAATTTCACATGATATTTCCTCAGCAACATATATTTGTATGAACAAGCACGCGTGCTCTCTTATCTGACATGACTTTTTCCGAGCAGCGTGTTGTTTCAACCGCGCGTGGTCCCATCTCGTCGCATAAAACATCGCATCTTTATGTTGCAACATTTGAGCGCGCATTCCCTTGTGCCGTGTACCAGCGCCGAGTCGTATGTAATTTATAATTAAATGGATCCTGCGCTGTTGAAACTGTCCGGGGACCAAATTAACCGGCGTATATATCATTTACTTGCCATTAAAAAGTGTACTCTATCTCGAAAATAGGTCAGATGATTTGGTAAAAGATTAGTTTTTACACCATTAGCCAGCATCGTCTTTTGTTGGTGATAGGCCTTTCCGAGAGCGGACCACCACCACTGACAGTTCTGTATATTCCCAATTCTACAATTCCCCAGCTTCTTCCAAATTTCGAAAGTAGTGAGAGTAACATAGTCTAAGAAAAAAGACGTACTTACGCTAAGCGATTGAGCGTTCCAGCATGATGTTGTGTAGAAACTGAAAGGGGCGTGGATTTCATACTCCTAAAAGTTAGTCCGCTTCCATCTTAGATTGCATCATCACTTACCACCAGGTGTGATTGCTAATGGTAATGAATAAAATAAAGAATGTAGTATTATGTGTAAACATAGTTACTAGTTATAGTTGCCGTCAGCCTTTTTTATTTAGTGAAATTTTAAAAACATACAGAAAGTAGACAAGGATTTCAATTTACGATTCGGAGATTTCGGGAAAAAATTATTCTTACAGCAATGTTTAAAATAAAGTTTTATTTTTTTCCTGAGGTGCTATATATATTTACTTGAATTCGTTGACATACATATTGATAACGACGATTACGAGTTCCGTTCTGTCTAAATTGTATTAAATAACAATAGTTGTAAGTAAGCAATATCTACGTAAATTGTTGGTATGCATTTCCCCTGCTCTTGATTAAAGTTGGGTCATATACGAATGCTCTCCACGTATCTCCACCCCCTGGTCACGTGCATTGTGACGGCTAGATAATTAAGTTTCCACGTATACGTGTTAAGTGTGAATACCTACTGGCAAATGCAGGGAGGCTATTGGATTTTTAATTACATCTTATTGAAGTTCATCGGAATGGCATTTAGAACATAAGTCTGGCATTTACGCATACCTACTAATAATAATATATATACAAGCCACGCAATTCATGGGTATTTTTACACGGCACAGCAAAATAAGGGTAGAAAAAAATTACTATTGTAGTGACGATCAGTTATATGCTTTTTTTCGTGAAAATCCTTATTTTCCTTATAATGTGCCTGACGTAGGTACGTTACCCAAAAAAAAATCTCCAAAAATGTCTATGCGGACAAAGTCGCTAATATTTGCTACTGTTTTATTCGTTAACTTACAATTGCAACTTTGATGCTACCAGCGCACCATAATTTATTATTTATAACATTTCGTAATTACGATCGAAAGTCATTACGGTGGTCGATGGTGTCGGTAAAACAGTGCACCGAGCGGCGCTTCGATGACCTCATTCGATACAGGTTGGTTCTGAGAACCGTTTGATGCAAAATCGTTATTTGGACGCGTCGAGCGTTACCTCTACACTATGTTTGGAGCCCCCGCGTTGCATTCCACTGATTCTGCACGTAATTCCGCTGCCATACCTTTTATGGTAATGTCTGGGACCAGATGTGAGATGATAAATTGTGATCTCTAGAATGAGTATTTTAATTATTGTCACGTTCAATTTTTATACCTCGACAGCTCTAGTTATAGTTATTGCAAATTGACTGCAATCTCACCTAATGTCAAGTGACGACACAGTCTAGGGTGGAGTGGAAGCGAGTAATCTAGAACTTGTAACCTAGAGGAGGTAAAAGGTTTTATTCTATTGTCGGTTACTTAACTATCATCTTTGTAAAAAACCAAAGCATTATAACAAAGAGGATAGGTCATCTGCAAATAAATGTTAAATGACGATGTATTGCGCTAACAGCAATGTGTTAAGTTTATTTACCGTGTATTATTTTCTACACGGCATTGTATTAGAAAAGGCCCTAAGTTCATATCCCGCCTATTGAAGTTATAGAATCAATACGAATACCTTCTATAACTGTTACTGTAGCAATATTTTTTATTCCAACTGTAAATTGATCAATGTCGAGTCAACATTTTCTGAAGATGCTTGGGTTTATACCCAGCACGGTAAATTGAAATACCAGGTGTACATCGTAAACGTTACTTCGAGTAGCAAGTAACTTTGTTCCAGTGACATCACACTGGTATTCATTTATAATTGACCAACTAGTTTTTTCTTATTTAAAAATACTTGAATATTTTATATTACACAAGACTTGCGTTCTATACACGTTTCAATGTAACATGTCGTATGAAAAACTTCCAAATGTGATCGTTGCTGTTACGTTTTGTTGTCTTTCTTGAATAAAAAAGTTGCAAGTTTTACTTGTGTATCAACTTTGTTTTCAGTATTAGATAATGCTAGATGTACAATTTAAAAGGCGATCACGCAATGGTATGTTCAGTTACGATTTTAAAAAATACATGTGAGATCATCCACTCCAATGCACGCATATAAATCATTCATAATTTTAATAACGTCATTGACATACGTAAGACCTTAGTCAGAGTTGTTTGCGACGTCTTTCAACGTCAATTTTGTCTAGTAGTAGTAAGTCCCTACAATCAAACAAACAAGTTGAAAACACACTCGTATCACCAGGATTTGACTGACATAGTCGCGGTAATGATCAAAGATATTCTTTTAGTCCACTCATTCGGCGACGTGTACAAATATGTCGGTATTATTCCGCCATAACGTTTCTTTTTTCTCGTGGTAAAAAAGGTCATTTTATCACGAGGATTAACCCAAATTTTTCGAAGAGATTCTCAGTAAAAATTCTAAGCACGGAATTGCGAAATTGGTGGGTCGAATGCCTGAATACTTAAACGCAAATCACATTTAGGTACTTCTCGAGTTAACTAACTTTGTTCTCAATAAAAATATGTCAAATTAACTTGATTCGAGACGTACTTAAATTTGATTTGCGTTTGAGAATTCCGACTTTCAATTCGGTCTAATAAGTTAAAGCTCTTTAAATTGGCTGATAAGCTTTAAGTGGACTTAGGATATTGAACAACAAATCCAAATATTAAATCAATTGACAATCATAACTTATACCCGTATTGTAGTGACAGAAGTCCATGACAGGATGACGAGATCAGTGATGTCATACGCACTAATGCAGTCACGTTATAAAGGTCAGGGTCGGTGCGACCCAGAGCGTATTAACTCTATTGGTGCGTGACATTGGTCCATTACTTTTAAATTTTAATATACGTATTTTAGTGTTATGTGAAACTTTCAATTTTTTACAATGGTAATGGTAACTGATGTCCTCGTAGCATATGAGGCTTTTCGCGAGAAATTTGCAATACATCATTCATTGGAGCATGACTGCAATGTAAAACGAACCCTATTCTCCTTGTTTTAAAGTTGTACTATTTTGATACAAGTAGCGGACGCTTTTAGCGAGTGTCCTTAAAACAGGATTGATTAGGGTTCATTTTTTAACCGACGAAAAAAACGGAGGAGGTTCTCAATTTTACACGTATATTTTTTTTTTATGTATGACCACGCATAACTTTTCACAGAGATGGCCAATTTTGATAATTTTTTAAATAGAAAGGGCATACTTCCAAGGACAAGTGCCGTATAATATACTATGACAGTATAGTACGAGTAAGTACGTAAATCACTAAAAAGTAAGAAATAATTTTTTTTTACAAAAATAGAACCGACTCAAAACGCACTAAAAAGTAAAAAATAACTGTGTCATTTAGTTGCTTTAATTTACTTAACCATATCTAGGAGTCGGTGCCAGCCAAGTTCTACTTTAAGGACATTACCTAGAATCCACAAACTGCTAACTGTAAATAAATGTTCCTTAAACTTGCTGGCACCGACTTCATAGATATGGTTAAGTAAATTAAAACAACTAAATGACACTGTTATTATTTGTTAAAAATTTTTGACTGGTCACAGTTATTATATTTTGTTTTAACAATCAAAACAGGTATAATGTTTAAGTATTAATTTGAGAATGAGAATTTATTTGTGTAATAGGGTGACTTTGATCCAAGTCGACTAGATGTTATCAATACAAGGATACCAACGCCTTGGTCCAGTGGCTAGCCTTTGTGGCTTCAGATCACAAGGTAACTGGATTCAAATCCTAGGATGGGCTGATCTAATGAGTTTTTCTTTCATGTAAGAAACTATCAGTAAAATACTAAGCCTGGGAAATTAGTGGTTTTTCATCCCTGTGCTTTGGAGAGCACGCTATGCTGTTGTTCCCGACCACTGCCATCATAAACAATAAATAATCACACATTATAACCCTAAACCCGCCACTTCGCATTGGAGCAGCGTGGTGGATATACGTTCCATATAGGCCTGATCCAGTAGTGGGCTGCCAATCGACTGATGATGATGAAATGGTCACAGCTATATTAAAAACCTTTGTTATATATGATACAATTTCTTATAGATCATAATTACGAATAGTCCATTTATTTTCGATCCAATGTACACGAGTAGCTTCTACAAATAATGGAAACCACAGTAGTGTAGGCGCAGGGTCTAGTTCTTAAATGACCCTATTTTCAACTAGGTAGGTTTCTCGTCTACCGGTGTTGAATTACAGTTACAACTGAGCAGAAATAGAAAGCAGTTGCTGTCACATACAGCGAAAATATTATATCAATTAAACGAATTTAGTACACTAGCTGTGCCCGGTTTACCCGCGGTAGAAATGAAAAAATAATGAACATTTAATTTTAAACAACGTGTAATGTTCTTTAATGATCCCAATTATGTGTATATTTTCAATTTTATCTGTTCTTTTAGGTATTCCCTATTTAAAAATAAACAATATCAAAAATTGCGGAACCGACGGGATTCCCTGTTTTTTATAGTATTTACTTCGTTCGCGAATTAAAAATGTTATCACCCTGCCTAACGGTATAGTAGTAGCAAGGAGTGAGGAGGAAGGCCTGGCCCTGTTGTGGGCCATCTGGATGTATAAAATCCCGTTACTTTGTTCATATATAAGTACAGAACCTGCAATACTCGAATAAGCTGCAAATAATAAGGATCACAACATTTTCCAAACGCTCATTGCTCCACTTTAGCCCGTAATTTGACACTATTATGGCAGCGTTTTCTAAAAGAAACGCTTTCAAGCACCAAGCGCTGTACTCATTTTGATGGAAGGCTCTATAGAATATGGCGAACGCTTTCATTTTACGCTTCCTTACTTAAGAGCCTCCGCGGGCGCGCTCCTGGGGCTCGCTTGAAAGGGCTTGAATTACTTGCGGGTAGGTGTTTCGCGCTATTGTCTTTACTGGGCTGAGATATTCGTCGCGCAACTGCATATGCGGTCCTAGGTTCAATTCTGTGAAAATTTAATTTTTATACTGGCTCTGATCGAGTTATGTAGGTATGCAATAACCCATCCTAATTTACGATTATGAATTTTTAAGTATGCTTCATCACATACAATCAAATGACATAGCAGTTTGCTAACTTATAAAAGCATATTATAACCAAAATTAACAATAATAATTGATTACTTTATTTAGGTATTTACTTTGTAAATTTCATTGATAATAATTATCTTGAAAATGTTTAACCCCTCACCTTCTATTGAACCGTATACAGTTCGGCACGCAATAAGTCTTATTACGCGGCAGCGAAGCATTTTAAGTTTTTTTGACGTGACAACGTCTTATAATTCGATAGAGCCGGCTGCACGCACGAAAAAACATGACGTCATGCGTCGTTACCTCGCTTTGAAGCGTTCCATGTAAGGCTTGAAGTGCAAGCGAGAGCGCGGAACGAGCGACAAAGAAGCACAATCGGCCTTTGCGTTCGGCAGCGTTCCACATCCGTCTATTATATATAATTATTAAATATATTAATTTTAAATTAAAAATTAATATATTTATAAATTAATATATTTATTATAAATTTAAAATATAAATTTATAAAATCAAAATCAATTATTTTATTTATTTAAATTAATATTTATAAAAATTATATTATATTATACTTAAATTAAAAATTTTAATAACCAATTAAATGCTACCATTCCATCAGTATTTTCTTAAGACGTTGTCACGTTCAACTATCGTCAGTAAACAGTCTTTACAGACAACCAATTTTTTTTTTGTAAGTGATAAACTTTTTGTTCACACAAGTTTGGACCATTGACAATTAAGATACTTGTTGACGAATGACGTAGAATGTGAGGGGCTAAGTAAGTTAGGCTCTAAATAAAGTAAATTGACAAATCCACTGTCAAATCCTATTCTCATTCTCAGACTGACTGCCTTCCGAGCTGATGGTACAATCACTACAAACAGATGAATTTGACGTTTCAGAAGAGCTTGTAAAGTGAGCCTACCTACTTGAAATAGACGAATTTTGATTTATTAGTAACATCAAAGACATTCAGCTGTGGACATTGTGGAACGGGGAACTTTTATACTTAACTAGAACAGTAGCAGTGTTGTTTTCGTAACTCTTAAACTAGGTAACATAAATAACCCAGATATTGTTATGAGTTTATTCAGTATTTTGTTGTGTTTAACAACGAGCTTTGAGTTGTAAGGTAGCTGAAGCTTACACAAATACAACGTTGTTTAGAAGTAAAACAATAACTTGCTTGTTCTAGTTTAGGGAAGACGGTGAAAAAACAAACTCATAAAGAAACTTGTCAAAGTAAAACAATTGTTTAAGTAGTGAAAGCTGATTTTCGTTTTGGATTGACATTACATTTAACGACCTCCTTGGCGCAGTGGTATGCGCGGTGGATATATATATAAGACGGAGGTCCTGGTTTCGATTCCCGGCGGGGCAAATTGAGACTTTTCTTAATTTGTCTAGGTCTGGCTGGTCGGAGGCTTTCGCCGTGGTTAGTTACCACCCTACCTACAAAGACGTACCGCCAAGCTATTTAGCGTTCCGGTACGATGTCGTGTAGAAACCGATAGGGATGTGGTTTTCATCCTACTCCTAACAAGTTAGAAAGAGTACTTATAACCTTTCGCGTTTTTAATGTTTAGTAAGGATAACTAACTACTGTCGGTTTGGAAATATTTCAGACTCCACCGAGGGTATATAGCCAGCAAAAATCTCTGTACGAACAATTTATCTAAAAGATATAATACCTATTTACATTTACCTGCCACTAAAATTGTAATATGCATGCATGTTAATTGTTTCTATGAATTTTTATCGTTATTATTAAGTAAAATTGTATTCGATTCAGAGGTACTTTACAGGTTAAGTTCCTCAAAAACAAATAGTAGAAGAGTAGAAACTACGTCACTTAAAATTCTACATAAATGGTGCATGTGATTCAAACAAGAGTCAGGATAAAATGAATGATAAAATATATGCATGAATAAAACCATCATTCGTAACATGTGTCTTTAAAAATAAACTAATAAATAACACAAGCTACTTACAAGCAGAACATTAAGTTAATCAGACACTGATTAACTGAAACTGCGTCACCAAAACCGCGCTCTAAATTAATGACGCCAATGATTCAAACTGCATAACATGATTTTAGTAATAAAAAACTGACTAAGACGGATCAAGCAACTAATAATCATCATTACTCGCCTACTATAAGTCCAGGCTCTTTAGGCGAGGCGATATGTGGTTATTACCCACCACGCTGCTCCAATGCTCATTGACCGGTCCAGGGTGTTAATGTTTGGTTATTATTATTTAAGAATCATTATCAGATTTTGATAATATTGACCGGTACCGACGTATTAATGTCCGGGGCACGAAAGTGTAACAACACTAACTACTCGACTTCTGAATTTTATTGATTTCTTAAAAGAAACAAAAACTGAGTATCAATTCTTATTTATCAGGATTCGAACCGAGGACCGTGTCATCAAAATCTGAAGCTACAAAGCCAATAGATTATCGAGACAATCCGATAAATGCAAGCTACAAAAAAGCGGAACATTTTGTAGTAAATACATAAACTGCAGAGTGTAACTGGAGCGCTCGAGAAATAATTCCCATAAAGCGCACACGTTCCTAGCACGACGTACTCGCACATCCGCCTCGGGTTGTATTAAACTTGTAGAGTAGTTTTGAAAATAATTTCCCCCAGTGGAAAACTCGTTATTAAAGCGTTGGAACTTGGAAGTTTGACCCGACCGACGTCTTTGATATTAGATTTTATGATCGATATCACTTTAAACTAGTGATAGGTGAAACTAAATTATTTTTATATGTTATATTGGACCTTTATTAAACTGAAAATTTAGTCTTCTTTTGCCGCAAGGTAGCTCAGTAAAGGTATTTTTTTTATAAACTTTTATTTCTTTGAAAGTTGAAAAGAGCTTAGTGTTAAGCTACTATAATAAAAAGAACTTGTAAAATATTTTTAGAATAGATAGAGACAATAGTGGTAGAGCCCTTTGTGATAGCCTCTTAGCCTCTTTGTTTCGCCGTCTAGTAGCAATACGATTTGAGGATTGCTTCCAGTGAAAGGTTGTTCACAGGGTTGCAATCAAAAGGACACCCGGCACAACGCAACGTTTGTAGATTGTTTTCCTTGTTTTCACTGGGAAGTGACGCACTGTTATTAAATGGCGATTTTTTTTATATAATTTAGCACAAGTGATCTTGAAATAATCGTTTTATCAATTTATTGAATTTGGATGAACGGTGTCGATTTCGGAGATGAAGACCCTAGTTGTATATTATATGAGACCTATAAATGGGATTCTGTAACATAATAACTCTTAAATATTACTTTACTATATGCGACAGTCCAAAATCCAGTAGCGTGTGTGTGCAGAAGCGCAAGACGTAAACAGAATGTAATCCTCTTACGGCGCAGCACTCGCTAAATCACTTTGCTTCCTGGAAACTGACCCGGCAGCCCGGCACCCGCAACCTGACGTCCGGTCGTTACACTCTTGCTCGGGTTTCAAACGCTGAAAATATTCCACACTTCAATCTTTACATTATTTTTTTTAATTTTCCTCACCTTTCCAGACGAGATTCGGTGAAGAATAAAATTGCGAAAAGAGAAAAGACGGATGCTCTTGTTAGATCATTATCATACTATCAGCCCATTTTAGCGGTTCCCTACATAGCAACGCCATCTAGAAGAGGGAATACGGTACCACGATTTCCCATTGCGGGTTAGCTTAGATTATAGCGCATTCGCTTAATGCGAATTAAGATGATATTTGATCTTGTAACACCATCTTCCCAACTTCGGACTGGAAATATCTCGTAGGGAAAACAAAGCTTAATGTTTTGGACTCAATCTCAAGACATCGCGAACCGAAGCCACATACACTATACTGGAGACAGTTTAGAAAGCAAGTGAAAAGAATACAAAAATATTGTGCTTTAAAAAAAGTACCTGAAGCGTAATAGTTTTGATTTAGGTTTTTGTTCACTTTTTATTAAATACAAGTGTTGTAAGACATTATAACATGTAAGCCGCGAGTCGCTCTGCTACGACTACGACTGGCCGGTTTCCGCACTCTGGTGGACAAAGTGCTGGCATCCTGTGCACCTTCGCTTGCACACAATGCATCCTAGTAAATCTTCGTCTTACTTTATTGCTGCCATTTATACAGAATTAGCTGTGCTCAGCGGTTTCCGTTCCTAGTGAGCGTCCAAATCGCTAAATGAGTAACAATTCTAAATTTATTTATTTATTTATTTCTACTACAAGAACAGAAATAATAAAAACAAACAATTATTTTTGTAAGAAGTAGACTACAAAAGCGACCTTATCGATTAGTTGCGATTTCTTCCAGGCAACCTTGGATTTCAAATCAATCCAGTTTTAGTATACGAGTACGTGCAGAATGTAGTAGATACGGGACAATTTTATTTGCTGCAGAATAAACGCAATAAGCCGATGTCTATGGTTGCAATTTGTAAAAGTTTCGGATTATTCGTTATACAGCCAAGCTTTGCATTGTTTGTTTGCTTTGTTTACGTATCGGATATAGTCATTGTTATTTGTGTATTTTTGACGGCGTTCGCAAGGGATATTTCCGGTGATTCACGTGAAAAGCGAAAGTTGGAACGTTTTCTTTAATGGTGTTTTATTATCTTTGTTAATGCTATTTACTAGACTTTGTGTTTTGAAATGATATGCTTTTTAAGTAGGCATTAAATACATATTACTGATTTATTTTTGATTTTTTCTTTTTATATTTTCCCTGCCTTGATAAAGTGGTTTGAGGACTCTTATTCAATGAAACAAAAAAGATTATTGAATCATTTGCTGCCATGTAGAGATTTGGGAAACTGGTTGTATTGTACTTTGGAGACTACGTTTAGTCGTCGACCTATTTTAAAACGATTGCGTGATATGCGTAGGTATTCATAAACAACCACCAACCTAATCATGGAACATTAAACCCAATCCTGAATGCCGAGTTGGGTAATTAAGGTAGGACTATGCCACTAACAACTCATTTTTGCTGTGTTGCTCTATGAAACGCTACTTATTAGGCCATATTTATTGTAAACGAAACCCATGTGTTACTCAATCAATGTTTCGTACTCTTTATCTCATCGTATTAACTATGATTCATAAAATAAATGTATCTGTTTTATACTTTTTAACGGTATTTTAATAAACGGAAATAATTTGAACCGTCTGTCTGTAGGTCAGTGGGGCGAATTGAACATGGCTCACCCAAACACCATGCATTAGTAAATTAAATACAGCGCGTGTACTGAATGTGACTGTAATTGCTAATATCTCGCGCCGGTCACTGGGCGTGAGCGCTGCTGTGTCGTACATTTCTTATTTATTAATATTAACCAAATACAAGGTCACTTGTAGTGCGTGATGGTAGTAATCAAATTCATCTATTCTGTATAGATCGTTCAATCCACGAAGGCTCGTCGTTTTTTGTTTTTCAAACGCTTACAGTGCAAGTGTGCAATAAAAACTGCAAGAATACGAGTTCTATTGCACATTGCTACTCGTCACGTAGTAATAGAACTCACATTCTTGCAGTTTTTAATGCTCACTTGCACTGTAAGTGTTTGAAAAACAACAAACGGCGAGCCTTCGTGGATTGAACGATCTATAGTAAATGTGGGTGGAATAAGCAATTATCAACTTGGTGGAAAACCGGCGCCTATAGCATTAGCAGAGCAATACGTCACAGGTCATCTAGGTAACATCGTAAAGTGCGCTGCCCTACGCCCGCCAATCGGAGTCATAGAGGTTAAGCTTCATGTGTCTATAATTATACTGGCAACTGTTATTATATCCTTCAGAGCAGAACACAGAACTCAAAAACAAGCATGGCAACATTATTTTCCCAAGCACTTTCGCAAAGAGTACTAGGTAATAGATATTACTTAAATTATACGTACTCATAATATGGGCATTGACAAAATTTGGCACTGAGAAAGGTTTCATCAGGGAAACGAATATAGGTTTTTCTTTCTAATCGATCGAAGTCACAGGCGTCTACCACTTAAATTTAAATACGCACCATTAATTCAGAGTAAACTCATGGCCGATGTCCTTTTTTGTGTTTGTAATATTTTGTAATAAATATAATTTGCTTCAAAACAATTATTAAACAACAATCCGTTCGTTTGCAAACTTTACCGAAACGTAACTTAAGAATGCATGCTTAGGGGACTCGAAAGTCCAAAGAATCGTTACAGTGAGGTTGAGGGCTGCTTCTGTCGAGAGTCACTCCTGGATAGTTCTTCCCTCCCGAAAGCTCCTATTTGCACACTCTCGTTTGTAACGAGTTTGTCGAGTGGATGACAATCTTTCGTTTATAAAGGACGAAGGGACGAATTGGAGTGTAGTGTTTGTGTTGATATATCCGTATATCTGTCTATACCGTAGTAATGTGAAACGGGATATGAGTGCTGCCTTAACCTAAAGCTGGAGGGAACGCCCTTTGTACTTTTGTTTATTTTAGAAGGAAAAATGGTTTTTAGTTTCTATTAGTTTTTCTTGTTTCTTCTGGAAAGATTAGGTACGACAAAGGGTGCTAGAAATGTCAAAATAAAGCTGTTTTTAAAAAAAATTATTAATTTTTTAAAATCCGGCAAGAAACTCTACAGTTGCTCTTATTATCTTATGCACTAATAATAAATTACTAATCGATTACAGGAACAAATATGGTGAAATAGCATTCTCTAATTCTATAAAAGATTACTTTTTTTTGGCGATATTTAGGTGCAAGTTGTAAATTTTTCGGATGAGAAAATAAAGCCATGCATTCATTTTATAAGGGGTTACATTTGGTTTGTTTTACACTTAGAACTTGAGAATTTCGCTAAAAACTCATTTTCAGTTTTACATATTTATAGAATTCGTAAAGGAAATATTCTACTGCTATGCTCATTGTTATTCGTGTTGTGTCAATTACGAGACTATAGTTAGTGGTTAATACAGGTGTAACAGGTTTTTTAACCGAGGAAAAAAGTAGTTAGTAGTTAGTGGTTTTTGTCTCGGTATCGGTAGCTTTTTGGTTACTAGTGCCGTATAATATACTATGACAGTATAGTACGAGTACGTTACGTGGCGATAAATCACTGAAAAGTAAGAAATAAAAATTTTTAACAAAAAATAGAACCGACTCAAAACGCACTAAAAAGTAACAAAATAACTGTGTCATTTAGTTGCTTTAATTTACTTAAGTATATCTAGGAGTCGGTGCACGCCAAGGTTTCTACTTTAAGGACATTACCTAGAACTCACAAACTGCTTTACTACGTTAAATAAATGTTCCTTAAACTTGCTGGCACCGACTTCATAGATATGCTTAAGTAAATGAAAGCAAGTAAATGACACGGTTATTTTTTACTTTTTAGTGCGTTTTGAGTCGGTTCTATTTTTTGTTATACATCATAATATTCCACCATATTGTTTACCACTTAAGACTAAATGGGCCATGTGCTTGTTCCATTAATACAATAAAATAATGGTTTTAATCATCTGTAAGTTTCCAAATAGAATAACGCAGGTACTTGTTAACAATTTATTTGTTGTTTAGTGTACTCGAACACATTGCGCCGAACTTCTAGTCCTCTCTAAAGTTTCAACACGCCGAACTTTTCAAAGAGGACTATAAGTTTGACGAGAGTCGAGACATATCTACCTATGTGAAAGTATTGTAAAGCCACGTCTGATACTAACCACGTCTGGTACGTAGGATGTAAAACGAACTTTTGTTACAATAAGTACACTAACAGAATACGCGCACCGCCCAAAGTCTGAGCTGAGACGAGTCCTGATAAATTATTCATGAGTCAGTCCCACTGACTCAACGTCGCCTCTCGAGAGCAGACGAGGATATATTATGTCACCGTTAATATCGTTTTGTTCACTCATATTTGAAGTATCTGCTAAGGTCACTTATTATGATTTGTAATGGCGATATCAGTTAGGCTGGCTAGGCGAGCCAGCTTTTGGATCCGACTCTGACCGTTTAGATTATGTTCTGAGAGGTTAAAAGATGTTTTTAAGCGATCGACGTCAGATGGAACCAAGGAATGCTGTAATGATTCACGATCGTTGTACTGAGATGTCATCTCAAGTTCTGCTGAACTGTATTTCATGATGGTTAATTTAGACCAACTGTACTTAGACAACTATCCAGTAATTGTATGTAGGTATCCTACATCGTATCCCATATACAGGATACCGTATATATTATATATTTCCGTTTATACCGTATATATTTCTGTACCACTCACAAGGCGTATAGAAAATTATGATCGTTACAATAAGTATTCTAAGCTTCGAAACATATAAAACAGACAGATGCACAGGTATTTTATTGTATTATAATTATGTGCAGAAAGAACCCGTTAAAGTTCAATAATATTTCGCCAAAGAAGCAAAAGTTAATTAATATTGAAGAAGGAAAAGTAAATTTCCATTGCTTATGAGTGACCGGCGCCTGCCGAGCGCCGCTGTGTCTAAGTGCACCGGGGTAAAAAATGTCATTAACCTACTACCGAAGGCCGATGGATAAGACCTATTATACGTCAGTTGACTCTATAGCTCTATCACATTGACTTGTTGAACTGACCTCTTACGCTATTTCTGGTCCAACCTTAAATTTAGGTCACGTTTATCCCAGTATGTCGTCGAACTGGTAATTTAAAGCCAAATGTGAATTATATGAAAAGTTTGAAATTAAACCGTGGGTTTACACATATTGAATTAAATGGTACTAATTGCAAATGCCCTTGTCACTTCCGTGAAGTGCAGTGTCTACAAACATGCTGCAATATGAAAAAAATAATACTATTATTTAAAAGTGCACGTAACCTCAGCACTCCGTCGCGGCCAATTTATACTAAACGACGGTGATTACATCACACTTAACCGTTTATTCTTGTCCAACAGGTACCGGTGGATCAAGAACGGGAAGCCTTTCGAGTACACCAGCTACGACAACCGGATTTCCCAGCAGCCCGGCCGCGGTACGCTTGTCGTCAGCCAACCGAGGAACGAAGACCTCGGCCAGTACCAATGTTTCGCTTACAACGAATGGGGTACCGCAACTTCGAACTCCGTGTTCGTGAGGAAAGCGGAGCTGAACTCCTTCAAGGAAACCGATGGCCCTCAGCAGACGGTCACAGCTCAAGAAGGTTTACCCTTCAAACTCACTTGCGAACCCCCCGACGGCCATCCCAGTCCGAACGTCTACTGGATGTTGCAAGGCGAACAGGGGCAGCTAAAAACCATCAACAATTCTCGCATGACTTTGGATCCCGAAGGAAACTTGTGGTTCTCGAACGTAACTCGCTTCGATGCGAGCGTCGACTACGCGTACACCTGTGCAGCGAAGTCCGTGTTCAGGAACGAGTACAAGCTCGGCAACAAGGTTTACTTGCAAGTCCAGCACACGGGCGTCTCGCCCACGCAGAACAAACATGAACCGGTCCGCCAGTACACTACTCGCAGGGTTGAGAAGGCCTGGCGAGGCAAGAAAGTGGAACTCTACTGCATCTATGGCGGGACGTGAGTATTATATTCTCTTCACTTATTTTATTTCTCTTTACTTAAGTTGAATGGGACGACATAGATCGGGCTTATAGATCTTCAGAATGGGAACGCCTTCTGCCTTTTGCCTATCACAAATACTTAGGCAACCAGGCAGTTTAATTTCTGGGACAATATGACAACAAGGTAGTTTATATACTTTGGACACTAAGCGGTTAGTAATCTAAGCTAATCGCATGTTTGATGCTTATGATTTATTTGAACGTCAACGTGGTAAAATGTGCAGAAACCTAAAGAGAATTATTTTTACATTGTTATGCGTGCCTTTTTATAGCACAAAAAATAATTCCAATGCGAATTTTCGCATGCGACCTAATTAACCGAACAATAGAGTTCCGTTCAGAGGAAAAAAAAAACAAAACGTTTTCCGCTTTTAAATTTATGAAAACAAAATTGGGCTAATGCTTTTATGGTGTAGTTTACAACAACCCCCTTGGCTTTGTGAGAACAGCGCGCGTGCCAAATAGGTCGTCTTTCGGTGCACTTACCCTGCTCTAGAATTTGCAAACCAGATTTATATTACCGGCTTAATTTTATTGTGTCATTCAACCTTTTTTAAATGATAGTTTATCCACGATTATGGAAGTAAATATTTAAATAAAAATCTTGGAATGTTCACTTTGAATTTTTTCATTTTTGAAAATAATGATAATATTTAATTAGAGCTAGGAAGGAAGTCAATACTCAAACAGCTATTTTTATCATTACTATAAATATTTCTTCGTGAAATATTAAATTACTGTTTTAGATAACGACAATAGTGCACCTGACTAGGTTTACAGAGTTACAGACCAGACCTTTGTTTACGTGTCCGGTATTGGATACGTTATGTGTAGTTCTTTACTGTGTTGGAGACATACACAGAGAAACTTTCAGTTTTCATAAAAACAGGCAGGTCTGGCCGTCGTGGGCTCTTGGATTATTGGGACATTTCAGCCAATCACTTATCCATATAGATTAAAGCCTTCGACAGTTTGATTATCAAGTGGATAGAAAAAGTTTTTTAAAGTTTCTTCGAACTTCGCTGAAGTTAAATTTAAAATGAAATCGCAAACTCTTTGTTACATTTAAAATTTTCAATATTAAATTAAAAAATAAAACAATTTACGTAAGTTACCCAAAAAGTCACAGGTCACAGAAAACTTTCCGCAGTCACACTTTACATATTCTGATATGTTTATCTCATAATGAAAACAATAAAAGTAAATTAATTAAAGTTCGTTTTATGTCATCGAATAGATCTCCATAACATCCTCCTATCACCGAAAAAGGAACGTGGAAGTGATAACCTCCAACTTTGAGAAGATAGACCATTATCTGTTACAAAACCAGTTACTAACTGCTAAAATTATTATAAACAAACTACGTTCTTTTTTTTTAAATATACAAAATAGTTAGTTATTTTTTCTTTTACCGCCGCATTAAGAAAAGTATATATGTTCACATTTTTGTTTGTATGTGTTTAGGTTTTAAAAAAATGTGATTCTTCTCAAAGTGACATTATAATGTAACTCATTAGTTTAAAATGTTTTTGATCTTTATTAAAAAATGGCGAGGTTGAATATAATGTCCTTATTCCTTATAGCAATAAATATTAAAAAAAAACGTCGCCGTGAGTGGCTTTTCTCCCATCAAAAAAGCCGCACTCAATATTGGAATAGTTTTTGATGTAAAGCTTTAATGGAAAATGGTTCGATAAATCGTTCTTTGAACCGCCCACATATAGAAAACGTCAATACTTCCAAAGTTCGACTGTGGGTTCGCACATTTTCTATGAAAAGAAATATAAATTGAACTATCTATTTACTTATTATTCATATCGGGTATACTTTTTATCCAAACTAATAAATAAGTTATATTACCAAATAAATAAAATAGTAAAAACTTCAAAATAATACCTCATAGAAATAAATAGACAACTGTTTGTTTTAATTCGTTGTTTCCCGCGGGTATTTTCAAAGGATTCCAATGAATCAACAGGAGCCCTATCGCGCTGCGCAGTTCAACATGCGTCATTATGACTGTTGCTTTTCAATAATAAATAAATTATTCATCGATCCTGTGACTATGGGCCTTGGCTAACTGCAATCTGGGGCACGTCCTAATGTTAGTTCGCAATTATGATTTATTTTCATTGTTTAGTTATTTTTAGTTTTATCATTCTGGTGGTTGCGATTTTATTGAAAATGTATATTTTCATTGTGTTTTTATCGTTTGTGTTGTATGTATTTATGTACAAGGTTAGTGTAACCACAAATCACTATAGATAACAATGTGCGTCTTAGATATTCTCAACTTTGAGCAAAATAAAAAGAAAATGTTATCCAGTGGAAATTTAGATTTGGGTCTTTGATTTTTGCAGAAAAACTACTGCTGAAATATTAAAGCGAAAGCCTTCTCATTATTTGTCGTTGGAAACTTTTTGAAGCTAAAAAAGCTCACAATGATAACGAAAATTTGCACTATTGTCGTAACTAGTACCGGTTTCAATTAACTTGGAGTTTTGTTTTTAAGTTATTAGGTTTTTCATTTAAAGGATTAAAAAAACTTAGCGTTTATTTATTCGCAATATTAAAACACAAATTAAATATGTATTACGTCTGTACGTGTCCTAACAACATCCGTTATATTATGCAGTATAGTCCAATATGTATATGTTTAAGTAAAAAACTACAGTTATACGCGGTATTAAGTATGAACTTTTCTAAATAATTATCGATATACAGGCCACTTCCTCAAGTGGTGTGGAAAAAGGACGGGCGCACGATGCTGTCGTCGCAGCGGTTGACGCAAGACAACTACGGCAAGACGCTGGTCATCAAGCGCGCCGGCTACGAGGACCAGGGCACCTACACGTGCGAGGTCAGCAACGGCGTGGGCACCGCGCAGACCTACTCCATACAGCTCAACGTCGAGGGTGAGTTGTGATCACTGGTGTTTGCACATTGCTCCCTCGAGTGGTGTGGAAGGAGGACAACTACGGCAAGACGCTGGTCATCAAGCGCGCCGGCTACGAGGACCAGGGCACCTACACGTGCGAGGTCAGCAACGGCGTGGGCACCGCGCAGACCTACTCCATACAGCTCAACGTCGAGGGTGAGTTGTGATCACTGGTGTTTGCACATTGCTCCCTCGAGTGGTGTGGAAGGAGGACAACTACGGCAAGACGCTGGTCATCAAGCGCGCCGGCTACGAGGACCAGGGCACCTACACGTGCGAGGTCAGCAACGGCGTGGGCACCGCGCAGACCTACTCCATACAGCTCAACGTCGAGGGTGAGTTGTGATCACTGGTGTTTGCACATTGCTCCCTCGAGTGGTGTGGAAGGAGGACAACTACGGCAAGACGCTGGTCATCAAGCGCGCCGGCTACGAGGACCAGGGCACCTACACGTGCGAGGTCAGCAACGGCGTGGGCACCGCGCAGACCTACTCCATACAGCTCAACGTCGAGGGTGAGTTGTGATCACTGGTGTTTGCACATTGCTCCCTCGAGTGGTGTGGAAGGAGGACAACTACGGCAAGACGCTGGTCATCAAGCGCGCCGGCTACGAGGACCAGGGCACCTACACGTGCGAGGTCAGCAACGGCGTGGGCACCGCGCAGACCTACTCCATACAGCTCAACGTCGAGGGTGAGTTGTGATCACTGGTGTTTGCACATTGCTCCCTCGAGTGGTGTGGAAGGAGGACAACTACGGCAAGACGCTGGTCATCAAGCGCGCCGGCTACGAGGACCAGGGCACCTACACGTGCGAGGTCAGCAACGGCGTGGGCACCGCGCAGACCTACTCCATACAGCTCAACGTCGAGGGTGAGTTGTGATCACTGGTGTTTGCACATTGCTCCCTCGAGTGGTGTGGAAGGAGGACAACTACGGCAAGACGCTGGTCATCAAGCGCGCCGGCTACGAGGACCAGGGCACCTACACGTGCGAGGTCAGCAACGGCGTGGGCACCGCGAAGACCTACTCCATGCAGCTCAACGTCGAGGGTGAGTTGTGATCACTGGTGTTTGCACATTGCTCCCTCGAGTGGTGTGGAAGGAGGACAACTACGGCAAGACGCTGGTCATCAAGCGCGCCGGCTACGAGGACCAGGGCACCTACACGTGCGAGGTCAGCAACGGCGTGGGCACCGCGCAGACCTACTCCATACAGCTCAACGTCGAGGGTGAGTTGTGATCACTGGTGTTTGCACATTGCTCCCTCGAGTGGTGTGGAAGGAGGACAACTACGGCAAGACGCTGGTCATCAAGCGCGCCGGCTACGAGGACCAGGGCACCTACACGTGCGAGGTCAGCAACGGCGTGGGCACCGCGAAGACCTACTCCATACAGCTCAACGTCGAGGGTGAGTTGTGATCACTGGTGTTTGCACATTGCTCCCTCGAGTGGTGTGGAAGGAGGACAACTACGGCAAGACGCTGGTCATCAAGCGCGCCGGCTACGAGGACCAGGGCACCTACACGTGCGAGGTCAGCAACGGCGTGGGCACCGCGAAGACCTACTCCATACAGCTCAACGTTGAGGGTGAGTTGTGATCACTGGTGTTTGCACATTGCTCCCTCGTTTAATATCAGGAGGACAACTACGGCCAGACGCAGATCATCAGGCTCGTTAATATGAGGACCAGGGCAAAGAAAAGACCAAGCTTCTATACAGATCGTAAAAAACATATATTGCGTAGCTGCAATAACTCTTCATTCTATTCAGGTACGGAAATGCGTATGTAGAATAACAAGCAATTTCTTTTATAAAACATACAGCCCATAGCTACTCGGTAGTAGCATGGGTTGCTTGTTATAAACAAAGTCCTAGTTCATTAAATAATATAATAACGAAAGAAAAGTGTGCCCTCTGATTTGTATACCCAGTGGGCGTAATCAGACTACATTATGATATTACTAGCAGCACTATAAATAGCGAGCCGGTATAACGATGCTCGAGGGTACGCGTCGCGGGTTCGACTTGAAAGCGCGGAATAACTCGGTTGCGATGTTGGGCGACGGGGGGCAGGGGGCGAACACCCCCGCTAGGCTCGCCAACTATGTGAGACTCGTTTCCGGGAGTACCTACTTCGATATCCGGACATATAGAATTACGGACGTCGAAGTTCACTGGGGTGACCCCCCCCCATCTAAGTTCATCGATAGATGTATCGATGAACTTAGATAGGCAGACAAACTTATTGCAATATGATATTCTTTGTATATAGACATGAAATGTTGTACATAAATCTTCCTAAGTTTTATTCCTTAATAATGCTGACTTTACGGTAGTCGCTTATTTAAATATTTCATTCTTGACTTTGTTCACTCGACAGGGGTGGATTGTCAATTTGAAAAAAATGGGAAAAGCTAAACTATCGGCAGAAATATCGTTTGTTTTATATATGTAATAAGATTACACGAATTTATCTGATCATCTGATCTGATAGTACAGGTAAAAAGTATACTTCTTTGCGTGACAACGTGTTACACTTTAGGTACTGTAGCAGCGATTTCAAACAAAGTCTCATACACAGATGGGACTTGCCGGTTGTTGTTCAAGCAGACCGCATAATGGTTCTCGTACGCTTGGCGCGTATTTGCCTTTCAAGTTCCTGTGTAATTGTTATTTTTTAGAATAACTTAACTTCCCAAGGTTTGGTTTTGGCACGTAGCATTTACTTTTAAAATAAAAGAGTTCTCATCTCATGAACCCAGAAATTTAAAAGAACTTTAATAAACGCTGATGGTGTCACAGAGTTTCGTTAGTAATAAATAAATAAGGGAAGACGTTGTCACTTTAAGTAAAATAAACTTACTTCAATTACTATTCTGTTCGCAAAGTCGGAGCATCCCAGGAAATCCGCCACGATTGGCACCCGGGCGGTTCATTCGCAAGTGGAAAATTTTCTTCTGAACCCGAGTATTTTTAGCCCTGAATTTGTACATCTTCCGCACGAGGAAACCTCAATGCCCTTTAAGCGGCGTGAGTATAATTATAACGTATGGAGACGAAAGATTAAACGGCAAGGGTTCACTCTTTACATTTTACACATCCGCCCGCCCGTCTAGACTTTCATAATATAATTCATACACCTGTCACAGAAGTAGTTTTCAGTCAGAGGTTTATGAACTTCTGTATATTATTAAAAATACGCTGCTGACAAAATCAAAATCTTTTTCAGTACTTTTAATTGCAAAATTAAAATTAATGAGTTTAATAAACCGGCTTTTCTTTGGCACACCTGTGTATATGTTCGTGATATGAAATCAGTCATGATAGGTCATTCTATTATCTCCTTTGTTAATAGAAGTCACTGACGAACTTCATGCATGAACTGCAATGAAAGTTAGTTTGCTACGTATGAAAATTTGATATATCTGTGAAATCAGTGAATTGTCAATGTATTTATATATATTTTAAAATATAAATAATACATAATAATTTAACAAGCAATAACAAGACTTAGTAATCATTGTAGGTAAGTATCTACTCGTATAGTAGACACATTGCAGCTAATTTCATAAGGCATGGCTTACTTTGACTGGAGAACCCTTATACAGCCCTAATAAAGTTTATAATCCGTGTTCCACTCAAATGATCACGTAGCTCAATTAGTACATTGTTCACTTAAGTGGCAGTGCGGCTAATGGCGGAGTGACGAGCGCTCTATTTCGAACTGAACGCCTTCAGCGGTCGTTTAGTTGTGGAGCCGTGGACTCGTGCTCCGGAAGAGAAACGTTTATACGCTCCAATTGAGGTGACCCTTCCGCTGACGCACTTGTCAACTAAGGGACAAGTATTTCTAACTTGGATTTCTGTATTTTTTGATACTTTCAAGCACATCTAAGTTGAATCTATTTCTTAATATCTAATATATACAATTTCCCTGTCACAATGTTAGTTACCGTACTCCTCCGAAACGACTTTACTGATTTTTACCAAATTTTGTATGCGTATTTAGCAGGTCTGAGAATCGGCTACTATCTAATTTTCATCTAATTTTTTTTTGATTTTTAATGCAAAACAACGTTTGCCGGGTCAGCTAGTATACATATAATATTTGTGAATAGATAAATTTATAAAAGTCTTACATTATTGTTCTTTATGTTCTTTCACCTATTCGTCTGCCCTCCTTAAATAGGGTTTAATTATATCCAATTCGTATTCTAACTTAAAACTAAAACTTCATACCAAGAACTAAGTTAACTTGTGGACGTCTAAAGCATTTACAGACGTGCCAACCACTGCCGACTTGTAGCAAATCAGTCTTCCACCGGTCACTTAGTAGTAAACTGGAAGTAGTCCGGAAATGTGACGTTAATAATACTCCCCAATTGTGACGGACGATGGACATGTCCGCCTTTATAAGGGCCGCACATTTTGGACAATAGGAACGTGGCTCGAGGCGCATTTTTGTATTGGGAGGTTACGTCATTGCGCCGGCATTCCATCACTACACGGGATCGCGAGCGTAGTTATTCATGCCCGATATTAATCGACGGAGTTTATTACACCCATCTATAAAAAAATATAATAAAGATTATTACACATCTTAAGAAGATGCCTCACTCACAACAAACAAGTTTATTTTGTTATTTTTCGTAAAATCAAATACGTCTGAAACTGAACGAGGGTATCGTGATTTTTCTGAAGGAATTTCTCGGGTTTCCGTAATTTTTTAAAATCTAAAGACTATATCGGGAAATGTCTAGTTTCTATAGTGTTAGCTAAATTAGTTTTAAACCACTCAATGGAATTAAATATATTTTTGTACAGATGTATTTCACGAAACATGCATAGGTATATACTATTGTATATAACCTACGTAACCTATCGCCTTTAGCGACACCACGAACTGGCTTTTTCGTTCTCACAATGATTTAATGAATGATTAAGGTTGTGTGTCTTATTTGTACAAAAAGGTATAGGCATTGATTATAGACACGCAGCACCAAAACTATATCGACAACCCAGTATGTAGAGACCACACAACACAAATACTACATATCGTAAGCGATGTAAGAATACACTAACATGACACACAGGGCCCCACCCTCAAACTACGTGAAGTATCAAATTTAGGGAGGGTCAGTACGTCCATGGGCAGGTCTTTGCTCCGACGCGACGTTATGTCAACATGCATAATAATAATCGATATCAATGAATTTATGCATCGCGCAATAGCGGTGCAATCTCATTGCATCGCGCCGATCGCAGACAATATCCGATCAGCTATAAAACCCCACGCAGACTGTAAGACTTAACGACCGACCGATCGATGGCCTGACTTTTAATTTGTATGGAAATCTGATCGACCGTAAATTGTTATAGATAGAGCTCTTTAATCTACTGGTTTGCATATTGTGACTTCAAGACTTTATATTTCATTTTGTTTTTTATTTTGACGTCACTGAAATTATTTTTTTTATTTTTTAAAATTCTCGTGTCTGAATATTTAAAATTAATTATATTTTTCATGTCAATATATGTTGACGGGGCATGTGCGAATAGTGTTTTTGTATGAAAGCGTCGGTTGACAATCTGAGTCGGTGCTGGAGGTTGGCACGTGTGCAGCTCCAACATATGATGAGGTCTGCAACCGCATAATCTCGTTAGAGCAATTGTTTAGTGCTTTGCAACGTTACGCGTCACCACGCCGCAGTAATTGTGTCACGCGAATATACGCTGCAGGGCTGGCGACGCACTCGCGGACAGAATAACTACGAGCAGAAAGAAAACTTATGATAAATATCTTCACGTTTGTTTAAAAATGTTTGTTTAAACATGTTTGTATTAACTGTCTCTGTTTCATACTACTCTAAATACAATGCAGCGGGACAATCTTAGTTATCTGACTCGGGACATTTGATTGTGGATGTATATAATTTTTAATGGCTTTTGCATATTTTAAGTACTTTTTGTCTGGAACTTTGAAATACCATAAACGTAGGTACTTATTAACATATCGCCCAAAAACTGGCTGTCTAATGGGGAAATGGGTAAATGCGGTCTTGCGGGATGTATTTTCTACCTATATTCTTGTTACCATTCCACGTGAGCATGATTGACCGTGGCCGAGCGGTAAGGCGCTCTAAATGCCCTGATTGCCAGAAAGACGCGGTTCGAATCCCGTCGGTTCCGCAATTTTTTTTCCAAGCGTGATATTTCAAAGTCATTAAAAGTTCTGGTATTTATCGATAAATTGAAAAAATAAACGGAATCGTTTAGGTAGGCCACGTTCCCCGATGACGTCTTTGCCGAAATTGTGCTTTTGATATTATGTTTTTAATATTGAGAGGGTGGTAGGTTTTTTCCTTACGGAATTTCTGGATTCGGTCTCCCCGCTCAAGGCCCGGGATAGAAGCTATACAATAGCTTTAAAACAATCAGATATAGATTTTAACAGGTAATTTAGCAACGTGCATTATAACAGAGCGTATTTTTTTAGTAACAAAATAACATATACCTGGCAGCCCTGCAGTGAGCATTGCATGCGACAATTGAGGGATTACTGGCCCGCAAGTGTTGTGTGTGACGTAAATAAACACATTCCTGTGTAAATTGTATCTACTCAGTGCACCAAGCGGGGATGCCAGCAAATCTTGTTACACGTATTCATATTGAATTGACCACTTGACGCTTCATTCGGTTTTTACGATCTTGCGTTTCCTGATTAAGTTAAAGGGCATTGTCTTTGATGGCAAGTAGATAAACTACTATCATACCGTGACTCCAATAGAAAGAATGGAAATAAAGTTTTGTCTCTAATGTACATCATTTTTATGTAAAACACTTCTGAAAAATTGGTCGATATTTTTGCAACCAACCAAGCATATTTTATTATTACATTAAAATTCAAATTCAAAATCGTTTATTTCAAGTAGGCTTATTACAAGCACTTTTGAAACGTCAAATTGGACTATTTGTAGTGACTCTACCACCGGCTCGGAAGGCAGGCCCTGTTGAGAAGAGCTAGCAAGAAACTCAACAGTTGCTCTTTTTATAATATTATCAAATTTACAATATTAAGTGTGTTGATACATAAAGTTATTTACTTTACTTTCTGTGTGAAGTTGAAAGCCGATCCAATTGCCTTTGAACATCTTTGTCATTTAAAAATTCATCGATAGTATAATAACCCTGACTCAGTAAGTGAGTTTAAATACATTGTTTAAACTTATGCAATGGCAGATCTAAAACTGAATTGGACATTATTCCTAATAGTGGTATGAACTTGTGATTGCGTTTTAGCAATCATATGGCATTCGTCATTTAAGTTCAGTTTGTTTGTATGATAGGTAAGCTCGACAGGCAAGTATGAAGTTTGTCGTGGTTGCTTTGCGAGGTGGTTGGTTTAAAAAGTTTAGACCCTCTATCGTCCAAATAAAATCGTTTTTTCGTCGCCAGACAAAGACCTACTCGAAGCCTCACTGAAATCTTCCGTTTAAAGCTTATATCTTTAACTTTTATCAAATTATGAAGGTTTCGCCATCACAAACTCTCCTACCAATAATATGATATATCTATTATTTTGCTAATCAATAGTATCCATTGAAAGAAGTGGTCAATACTACGACGGTCAATACTGAAGCACTTAAAGGTCGTTCACCTGTTACACAACTGGTCCATAATATAATTACACTGTCTTTATCGCCTTTCTTCGCTACAAGTTCTATAACTTTATATAATCCCTAAGTGCGATCTTAATGTAACAAGCCTATTTATTACTTAAACTTAATACCTTATAGCCTTTGAAAACAGCACTGTCAAGTAATTTTGTATATTACATTAGCGACAGCCAGCACCAGTTCGTCTATAAGTATTTAATGTCTTTCTATCACCTCTGCCCTTATTTAACATAATTCACTAAACTAATACACACTTTTATTTCAAAACAAATATTACTATTATGCTTAAAAACGTTATTACTTAATAAACCATACTCATATTACATAGTATTAAAAGTCGTAAAAGCTACAATTACTGCCTTAACGAAACTCGTGAAAGAAATAAAAAACGAGTGAAAACATGACTTAGATCCCCTAGCGAGATAAGTTTAGTTTAAAGAAAGCTCAGTGAAAACCACGCGGGGGGTGAATGTAATTAAGGTGAAAATCTTTCAAAACATGAAAGTGTCACGGTAATGTTGTTGTTTTTTTTTATTTCATGCTGCTGTCTTTTAGGCATTTTAACTGATTTAGTTTCCTTATTAAGTATGTCTGCCACGTTTTTGGAGATCTTATATCTTCTGCTGTTTCTCGTTCTTACCTGATTTACTTGTAAAATAGAAGCTTAATTTGCACACGCAACAGTAGCTTCTGAACAGTGACATTTCGCATCTTTTTACATAGATCATAAGGTAGAAAGTTGTTAGGGTGAAAGAAAACCTTTCAAACATTCAAGGTGTCACGGTGTGCGTCAGTAATTGTCTGCGTTGTTTAGCACGCGATTGAAGCTGCTCCTTGGAGTTGGTAAGGGTTTATTTGAATAGTTTAGACGTACTCATTTGTTTCAGAAATGGGATAACTTGGTTTTAAATTACTTGGCTATAAAAAGTTAATTATACATAATGCGTGTCAGTATTATAGTAAATTGTATTTTCGTAAAATGCATATTTTTTAAATCTCTTGAATAATTTTCGTAAGACTTTTATTTAATTAGTGAGTTTAAGAAGCAGCATAATATATAAAGATGGAAATCTTTCATGAAGCGTAAGATGTTATGGTAGTATGTGGGCCCTGGATCGCATGCTTTGTACACGCGATCCGTGTTTGTTTACTGCCTACTGACCCTTGTTGGGGTTGGAAAGGTTTTATTTCAAAAGTTGCGATGTACTCACATAGGAAGGGGATAAACTTGAATTACTTGGAAATAAAAGGTTAGTTGAGCCGTATCTACATAATATCCTCGTAGCGATACCCTTTAAAAATTAGTTGACTTTTCTCAGACGAGAGGAGAGAGAAAGAAGAAGATAAATTATATATTACACACACAAGCGATTTTCCATCTGTTCGGTAATACACACACACATCGCGATAACGAGAGTATACTTGTACTGTGTAACCAAATACTCAGAATATTTTGGGCGTTTTAAACGAAGAAATAAGAACTTCGCCTTGAATTGCTGTTATCCTAGGAGTAAAAATAATTTCTTCTACTTATACCCACTCGTATTCATCTTACAATATTTTGCAAACTAGCTGATCCGATGAACTACGTGCCACCTGAAATTTCCACGTAAAACGTTTTAAACCAATTTTATAAATCACTTCTCTACACACAAAATAAACAAAGTAATTATATTTGTCCAATCATGAAAAAATCCCTTTACACATTAGGAAAAAAAATAATTTGTTTTACTATTCGTATCTTACTACTGAAAAAGTGATTAGCGACCCCAGACAAGTTTTTTTATATTCCTAGATAATTTTGTTATATTGTGAAAATCATTCCCTCGACATTTCGATGCTCTACATTTGACAGCCGTTTCGGTTCGTATATTTTTTATTATTTTCGCAACCGTGTGTCGACACAAACGCAACATTTTATAATCCGCTGCACAGCCAGTCCGGAGGGTTGCGATCCTATCAATAAAACGAACGGCCCGCGAGCCGTGAACACTGCGGGGTACAAAAGCATTACGCTGCAACCTAAATGTCACTGGTATTCATTTTTTTATACGGCTTAAAAGTGCGACGACAGCTAAACGAAAATATAGCACGTTATATAGCTTAGTTTGACGTTAATTTAATATTTGCATTGGGCATAATTTACAGCTCTACTACCACGATAAAGGGTCATAATATGCAGCGTGCACGCGTCACTTGTCAGCTTTAGCCCTTTGGCTAGCTATTGAAGGGCCGTGGATCGTTTGACAAATTCCTTAGTTTTATAAAGAAAATCTTTTTAAACCTGCGTTAGTATCACAAAATGGAAGGGTGAATCCATGGAATGCCAAGATATTGATTTCCATCCTTTGGTTAGTTTCAAAAATGTATTTTGAAAACCACCCATGTATTAGAGCAAACATGACAAAACGTTCATACGATTTTTGAGAGAGAAAGAGACTTCAGGAGAACAATTCATTTTTATAACTAACACACTTCGTTATCTGTGTACGTTCGCGATTGACGAACAACTGATTATTATACAAAACTAACACAACTACTTTGTCCGTCTGCAGCCGCACCATTCTTCATCGAGGAGCCGCAGTTCCAGAACTTGGCGGAAGGCGAGACGGCGACCATCCACTGCAAGGCGGGCGGCACCCCCGAGCCGATGATCAGCTGGGTGCACAACGGCAAGCCTATCGAGCAGGCGGAGCACAACCCGCGCCGCGTGGTGGGCGCCAACTCCATCACTATCACCGACCTGGTGAAGAAGGACACGGGCAACTACGGCTGTAACGCCACCAACTCCAACGGATACGTCTACAAGGATGTCTACATCAATGTGCAATGTGAGTAGCTTCTCTTCTTCGCAATAGTCCTTTAAGAAGAATGATCCCATTTTGAAGAATCGCCCCCTAAAAGATAGCGACACATAGGAGGGAGTAATTAATTGTAATATCAATCATCATCATTATAATTGTATAAATAATTGTATAATCAAAGGGGCGATTATTTTTTTATTATCACGCTAATATTATAAGGGCGAATGTTTCGTGTGAATGAAAGCGTATATGTTTGTTCCTTCACACTGCTAGAATCTAGGGAATTCTTAAATTTCAGTAATTGTTCTGAATCAATTAGGTATAAATTTTAAAATATTACTTTATCCCGACAAGCCAAAACACTGCGGGATAGTGAAAATTCGATATTCGTGGGTATCAACAAGAATAAGTAAAGTTCGGGCGTGACCACGAGAACTGATGATATAGGTAGACGTAACCTAAGAGCAACGCGCTTGTTTAGTAGGTGCCTGTTCACTATTGTTCACTGTTACTTTTGTACCATTAGGACTTTAATTATATTTAGCTATATTGTATCATATTGGGTATACATGCTGATATCATATCATATAAGACTAGGAATAATTGACTTGAAGTCCTTTGGGCCCTTTGGCATTTGAAGTCTCTAAATGGCCATTTGTCAGTTTTTATTAACATAATTGATGTCGATCGCACTAATAACTGTCAGTTTCAATTCGTACAAATAAGAGTTTAGGGACTTCGACGATTTAATCACGGTACTTATAATACATTTATATTTAAGTTATCTCCGATATAATTATAACATAACTTGGTATCTTTACGTTATATAACACTTTAACAAGACAACCTATACTAATATTGTAAATACGAAAGTAACTGTCTATCTGTTATTTAATGACGCCTAAACTACTGAAGCGATTTCCATAAAATTTGGTACAGAGATAGTTTAGCGCATGAGAATAGACATAGGCTACTGTTTTCCGAACTATCACAAAACAGGAATTCTCGCGGACAGAGTACGAACATACTCGAACATAAAGACATGTCTAATACAGAATCTGCTTTTTGATATCCATTAATAAATAAACCTCTATACAGTTATATAAAATGTCTACAGTACCAGCTGCACACATTGCTACCGTATCGAATGTGATTGCGTGCCTACTTGCACTGTATGAATCACACAACCCCTAAGTTCACCCTGAGGCGATTTTTTTCCGGCGCACGGTCATCCCCCTGGGCTCAATTTTTTTGTCTGCGGGATCATCCATCCCTGACAACTTTGTTGGTTTATCGATTCGATGCAACGCTGCCTTGGCTACACTATTTATTGCTATTTGCTTTATTAGTAGAGTCATTGGAGATGTTTTGCTTACTATGTAATAATACTAAGTTAATTCTTAGATGAGGGTGTTTAAAAGTTTTGTTACTTTAGCTATGTATAGAAGATTTACTTCCGAGATTGTACTGGCGTACTTTAGGATCTAGTTTTTGCCGTATACCCGTCACGTAATTATAATCAAACATAAGGAATTTGCACCCTTAAGTTGTCGACATCCCTTGAAGTATACAATGTTATGGGATATACTTTAGTATCCGTTTTCCCTACTACTAACAGCTGCCAACTTTGTACGTAGTAGGGAAACATCTCTACAAGAGTGTCCGATAAAGAGCAAGTTCTATCGTAGGCTAGATCTTCGCTTACTGTCAGGCGTGATTAAATACAGCCAAGCTTTCTGTAGCTGACTATAATTGAAGTGGAAATTGACTACTAGGTTAATTGACTAATTAAAGACTTGACTGTTGCCTAATAACATTGACATATTAATAGTTAGTACTATGGACTTCGGGTGTAATGCAAAATTCATGACAAAACTGTCCCGAGATGTCTTTGTATTTTTATTATTGACGTGTTTTCTCTCAGTAAGCTAATATGAGACTGACTGCCATTAGAAATCTTTTTCGCATTTTAGCTCTCTTTTGGTTCGGACACTTTTTGGCGCTGACTCGAAGTCCATAGTATTAATATGTCAATGCCTAATAATAATAAGGTTACATGAGAGCAGTAGAACCTATTGGCAACAATTTATAAGTAGTTTGTGCTGATATTGTAGTGTAATTTATATGCCTGCTATACTTGCACAACATTGATATCCAAGATAACATGTATTCAAGAATTTTAATAGTATGGTAATATCGAATTGTAAAGTAGAATCACGTACTCGCTAAAGCTATTGCCATTCAGGGTTATTGTTTATGTTTACAAATTAACTATATAATATGTAGAATCGTGCGTGACTCACTAATGTGTTATGAATATTGACTTTAATGATTCATTTCATATAAATCTCTTAATTCTATGTAGCTATTCGCCGTTTTGTTTTGTTTCAAAATATCTCTATCCTTAATTAGTCAAATACGCAAACATTTGACTGATTCAATTAAACTTTTCAGCCTTGTATAAAGGACATGGCCGGAATAAGTATGGAGCTGTGCCCCGAAGAAAAAATTCTTTGCAGTGACATATAGTACCTTATTTTAAAGCTTACGAGTATTAGAATACCGCTATTTAAGTTTTGTGGTCAAAGAACTTTCGAGAGTCTTCAATAACATGTTACAAAAAGGCGCCTAATTATTTTAAATAGCAATGATTTCATTGTTGTTTACCAAAGTGTTATGTAGTTGTAGTAGTAGCAAATAATACCTCACTGGTCCATATGGGTTAAGATCATTGGTATATAAAGAGATTGAGTTGGTACTAAACATTTATTCTAGATTATCGAAGCGAATTAATTCATCCCGGTCATTATTATTACATAACATATAACTGTTCCATATAAAAAAAACATTTCGAATCTGTCAAAATACGATCGGATACTTGTACAAACTTTTGCATGTCGCGTGGTTGTGCACAGCCGCATCAACAATCGTAACATATTTATACAATAACAAAAAAGCGTAAATCTTCATTTTATTATTATAATTATGTTTATAATATTTATCTTAGTATACAGTATTTTGTTAGTCGTATTTTTTGTATTCAATTACAAACTGAAGTCCTAAATACAGATAGAATATGTATTATATGTGTATCCAAACTCATAAGCTAATGCGAGTCAAAGAAATATCCAAAATAAACAAAAAATACGTATTTCTCGAATGTTATAGAGATATATAATGTTTGCCTTAAATATTGCTTTATTTTTTTTTAACATATTAATAAATATTGCAAATCCTTTTCAATTTGGGGGCAGAATCCGGCCATGTCCTTTCGTTACTTTTCTCGGCGATGTTCTAGCGTCAAACCTTTGGAATTTAAGATAAACATTTTGACTGTAGACTTTATGTTTAAACTACCGCGAGTCCGTCCGCGAGAAATTCTGTTTTCTGAAAGTTAAAATGTAGCTTGGGTCCTATCTCTGTACCAAATCTCATTCAAATCGTTTCAATAGTTTAGATGTGATTAACAAAGTTACATATTAAGTAGAGATTATTATAGATTGTTGTATAGGAGCAACTTTTACAAGACCCATTTTATCTCTGTAATTTTGTGAAACTGTATACCCCTATGAACAGGCCTAGTTGTGCTCCTAAATGATATATGCGCGATGTATTACATCCGCAGAGCTCTGCCGGCCAGCCGCACGCCTACTGCCCAATCTACCAAATGTAACGGATGCCATTATTGTACCGTCTCACTGTACCTACCCTAGCTATGAATATTTCAACAAATGGGATCTTTCTGTCGTAGAATTATTTTATGAATTTTCGCTTATCCATTTACCTATTTTCTTGTCCCTGTGATAACGGTCCCACTTGATGACCTCAGTGCAATGGTATGCGCGGATGGATTTATAAGACGGCTTCGATTCCAGGCAGGGTCGATTGAGATTTTCTGAATTGGTCCAGGTTTACTTGGCGAGGGGCTTCAATTGGGGCTAGTTACCACTACCGACAAGGACGTACCGCCAAGCGATTTAATGTACCGTTACTATATCGTGTAAAAACCTACGGGTTGTGGTTCTCATCCTAATCCTAACAAGTTAGCCCGCTTCCCTGTTATATTCCACATCCAGCATCACTTAGCACCAAGTGTGATTGCAGTTAATAGTGGTAAATAAAAAACATATGTTTTCGAAGCAAAGCTATATTTATTATTTTTTTTACAACAACTTATATACTTTCGTAGGCATTAAAAAATCTTCAAACCAATCTCACTATTATTATCAACTAAACCATATAATGAATTCAAGCAGTTCAATGCAGTAAGTAACAACGTTAGGCGCAGTGTTTCCACAAATCTAGACCATTCATCATAATCTAGTGTAAGAAGTAAGACCAATCAACAGAATAATTAAAAATGGAGGACAAATTAATTGCGCCGGCTTGCATGACTTTTTATTAGATAAACGTTCATTTGGTACAAAGAGATTATTTGAAATATTATATCAGCCTTGTAAATTATTATTTGCACTTGTATTTACAAACTCTGCGGAGTTACTTGACCGCGCGTCATCTGGGTAGCAAATATACCATTTCCTTTTTCCTATAAGAAATACCACTCTGAACGTATACGAATACGAAGATTTGTTTCAGTTTATTTTTATTATCCAAAGATATCTCTTTCGCCAACAAAAGAGACAGCGATATTTCTAATATTCCCAGTAGGTAGAAATGTAACTTGGGTTCTATCTATAGTTGCAAATTTAATAAAATGTAATCTATTTTCCAGCAATTCCGCCGGAGATCAAGGAAGGCCCCGAGAACTTGACGAAAGTAGACGGCAGTGAGGCGGTGCTGAAGTGCAGAGTGTTCGGCGCGCCCAAGCCCATCGTCAAATGGATGAGAGACGACGTCGACGTCACCGGCGGCAAGTGAGTGCTTTATATTAGTATTATAATTATTGAACTTGACGAAAGTAGACGGCAGTGAGGCGGTGCTGAAGTGCAGAGTGTTCGGCGCGCCCAAGCCCATCGTCAAATGGATGAGAGACGACGTCGACGTCACCGGCGGCAAGTGAGTGCTTTATATTAGTATTATAATTATTGAACTTGACGAAAGTAGACGGCAGTGAGGCGGTGCTGAAGTGCAGAGTGTTCGGCGCGCCCAAGCCCATCGTCAAATGGATGAGAGACGACGTCGACGTCACCGGCGGCAAGTGAGTGCTTTATATTAGTATTATAATTATTGAACTTGACGAAAGTAGACGGCAGTGAGGCGGTGCTGAAGTGCAGAGTGTTCGGCGCGCCCAAGCCCATCGTCAAATGGATGAGAGACGACGTCGACGTCACCGGCGGCAAGTGAGTGCTTTATATTAGTATTATAATTATTGAACTTGACGAAAGTAGACGGCAGTGAGGCGGTGCTGAAGTGCAGAGTGTTCGGCGCGCCCAAGCCCATCGTCAAATGGATGAGAGACGACGTCGACGTCACCGGCGGCAAGTGAGTGCTTTATATTAGTATTATAATTATTGAACTTGACGAAAGTAGACGGCAGTGAGGCGGTGCTGAAGTGCAGAGTGTTCGGCGCGCCCAAGCCCATCGTCAAATGGATGAGAGACGACGTCGACGTCACCGGCGGCAAGTGAGTGCTTTATATTAGTATTATAATTATTGAACTTGACGAAAGTAGACGGCAGTGAGGCGGTGCTGAAGTGCAGAGTGTTCGGCGCGCCCAAGCCCATCGTCAAATGGATGAGAGACGACGTCGACGTCACCGGCGGCAAGTGAGTGCTTTATATTAGTATTATAATTATTGAACTTGACGAAAGTAGACGGCAGTGAGGCGGTGCTGAAGTGCAGAGTGTTCGGCGCGCCCAAGCCCATCGTCAAATGGATGAGAGACGACGTCGACGTCACCGGCGGCAAGTGAGTGCTTTATATTAGTATTATAATTATTGAACTTGACGAAAGTAGACGGCAGTGAGGCGGTGCTGAAGTGCAGAGTGTTCGGCGCGCCCAAGCCCATCGTCAAATGGATGAGAGACGACGTCGACGTCACCGGCGGCAAGTGAGTGCTTTATATTAGTATTATAATTATTGAACTTGACGAAAGTAGACGGCAGTGAGGCGGTGCTGAAGTGCAGAGTGTTCGGCGCGCCCAAGCCCATCGTCAAATGGATGAGAGACGACGTCGACGTCACCGGCGGCAAGTGAGTGCTTTATATTAGTATTATAATTATTGAACTTGACGAAAGTAGACGGCAGTGAGGCGGTGCTGAAGTGCAGAGTGTTCGGCGCGCCCAAGCCCATCGTCAAATGGATGAGAGACGACGTCGACGTCACCGGCGGCAAGTGAGTGCTTTATATTAGTATTATAATTATTGAACTTGACGAAAGTAGACGGCAGTGAGGCGGTGCTGAAGTGCAGAGTGTTCGGCGCGCCCAAGCCCATCGTCAAATGGATGAGAGACGACGTCGACGTCACCGGCGGCAAGTGAGTGCTTTATATTAGTATTATAATTATTGAACTTGACGAAAGTAGACGGCAGTGAGGCGGTGCTGAAGTGCAGAGTGTTCGGCGCGCCCAAGCCCATCGTCAAATGGATGAGAGACGACGTCGACGTCACCGGCGGCAAGTGAGTGCTTTATATTAGTATTATAATTATTGAATTTAATTAGTATTATAATTATTGAACTTGACGAAAGTAGACGGCAGTGAGGCGGTGCTGAAGTGCAGAGTGTTCGGCGCGCCCAAGCCCATCGTCAAATGGATGAGAGACGACGTCGACGTCACCGGCGGCAAGTGAGTGCTTTATATTAGTATTATAATTATTGAACTTGACGAAAGTAGACGGCAGTGAGGCGGTGCTGAAGTGCAGAGTGTTCGGCGCGCCCAAGCCCATCGTCAAATGGATGAGAGACGACGTCGACGTCACCGGCGGCAAGTGAGTGCTTTATATTAGTATTATAATTATTGAACTTGACGAAAGTAGACGGCAGTGAGGCGGTGCTGAAGTGCAGAGTGTTCGGCGCGCCCAAGCCCATCGTCAAATGGATGAGAGACGACGTCGACGTCACCGGCGGCAAGTGAGTGCTTTATATTAGTATTATAATTATTGAACTTGACGAAAGTAGACGGCAGTGAGGCGGTGCTGAAGTGCAGAGTGTTCGGCGCGCCCAAGCCCATCGTCAAATGGATGAGAGACGACGTCGACGTCACCGGCGGCAAGTGAGTGCTTTATATTAGTATTATAATTATTGAACTTGACGAAAGTAGACGGCAGTGAGGCGGTGCTGAAGTGCAGAGTGTTCGGCGCGCCCAAGCCCATCGTCAAATGGATGAGAGACGACGTCGACGTCACCGGCGGCAAGTGAGTGCTTTATATTAGTATTATAATTATTGAACTTGACGAAAGTAGACGGCAGTGAGGCGGTGCTGAAGTGCAGAGTGTTCGGCGCGCCCAAGCCCATCGTCAAATGGATGAGAGACGACGTCGACGTCACCGGCGGCAAGTGAGTGCTTTATATTAGTATTATAATTATTGAACTTGACGAAAGTAGACGGCAGTGAGGCGGTGCTGAAGTGCAGAGTGTTCGGCGCGCCCAAGCCCATCGTCAAATGGATGAGAGACGACGTCGACGTCACCGGCGGCAAGTGAGTGCTTTATATTAGTATTATAATTATTGAACTTGACGAAAGTAGACGGCAGTGAGGCGGTGCTGAAGTGCAGAGTGTTCGGCGCGCCCAAGCCCATCGTCAAATGGATGAGAGACGACGTCGACGTCACCGGCGGCAAGTGAGTGCTTTATATTAGTATTATAATTATTGAACTTGACGAAAGTAGACGGCAGCGAGGCGGTGCTGAAGTGCAGAGTGTTCGGCGCGCCCAAGCCCATCGTCAAATGGATGAGAGACGACGTCGACGTCACCGGCGGCAAGTGAGTGCTTTATATTAGTATTATAATTATTGAACTTGACGAAAGTAGACGGCAGCGAGGCGGTGCTGAAGTGCAGAGTGTTCGGCGCGCCCAAGCCCATCGTCAAATGGATGAGAGACGACGTCGACGTCACCGGCGGCAAGTGAGTGCTTTATATTAGTATTATAATTATTGAACTTGACGAAAGTAGACGGCAGCGAGGCGGTGCTGAAGTGCAGAGTGTTCGGCGCGCCCAAGCCCATCGTCAAATGGATGAGAGACGACGTCGACGTCACCGGCGGCAAGTGAGTGCTTTATATTAGTATTATAATTATTGAACTTGACGAAAGTAGACGGCAGCGAGGCGGTGCTGAAGTGCAGAGTGTTCGGCGCGCCCAAGCCCATCGTCAAATGGATGAGAGACGACGTCGACGTCACCGGCGGCAAGTGAGTGCTTTATATTAGTATTATAATTATTGAACTTGACGAAAGTAGACGGCAGCGAGGCGGTGCTGAAGTGCAGAGTGTTCGGCGCGCCCAAGCCCATCGTCAAATGGATGAGAGACGACGTCGACGTCACCGGCGGCAAGTGAGTGCTTTATATTAGTATTATAATTATTGAACTTGACGAAAGTAGACGGCAGCGAGGCGGTGCTGAAGTGCAGAGTGTTCGGCGCGCCCAAGCCCATCGTCAAATGGATGAGAGACGACGTCGACGTCACCGGCGGCAAGTGAGTGCTTTATATTAGTATTATAATTATTGAACTTGACGAAAGTAGACGGCAGCGAGGCGGTGCTGAAGTGCAGAGTGTTCGGCGCGCCCAAGCCCATCGTCAAATGGATGAGAGACGACGTCGACGTCACCGGCGGCAAGTGAGTGCTTTATATTAGTATTATAATTATTGAACTTGACGAAAGTAGACGGCAGCGAGGCGGTGCTGAAGTGCAGAGTGTTCGGCGCGCCCAAGCCCATCGTCAAATGGATGAGAGACGACGTCGACGTCACCGGCGGCAAGTGAGTGCTTTATATTAGTATTATAATTATTGAACTTGACGAAAGTAGACGGCAGCGAGGCGGTGCTGAAGTGCAGAGTGTTCGGCGCGCCCAAGCCCATCGTCAAATGGATGAGAGACGACGTCGACGTCACCGGCGGCAAGTGAGTGCTTTATATTAGTATTATAATTATTGAACTTGACGAAAGTAGACGGCAGTGAGGCGGTGCTGAAGTGCAGAGTGTTCGGCGCGCCCAAGCCCATCGTCAAATGGATGAGAGACGACGTCGACGTCACCGGCGGCAAGTGAGTGCTTTATATTAGTATTATAATTATTGAACTTGACGAAAGTAGACGGCAGTGAGGCGGTGCTGAAGTGCAGAGTGTTCGGCGCGCCCAAGCCCATCGTCAAATGGATGAGAGACGACGTCGACGTCACCGGCGGCAAGTGAGTGCTTTATATTAGTATTATAATTATTGAACTTGACGAAAGTAGACGGCAGTGAGGCGGTGCTGAAGTGCAGAGTGTTCGGCGCGCCCAAGCCCATCGTCAAATGGATGAGAGACGACGTCGACGTCACCGGCGGCAAGTGAGTGCTTTATATTAGTATTATAATTATTGAACTTGACGAAAGTAGACGGCAGTGAGGCGGTGCTGAAGTGCAGAGTGTTCGGCGCGCCCAAGCCCATCGTCAAATGGATGAGAGACGACGTCGACGTCACCGGCGGCAAGTGAGTGCTTTATATTAGTATTATAATTATTGAACTTGACGAAAGTAGACGGCAGTGAGGCGGTGCTGAAGTGCAGAGTGTTCGGCGCGCCCAAGCCCATCGTCAAATGGATGAGAGACGACGTCGACGTCACCGGCGGCAAGTGAGTGCTTTATATTAGTATTATAATTATTGAACTTGACGAAAGTAGACGGCAGTGAGGCGGTGCTGAAGTGCAGAGTGTTCGGCGCGCCCAAGCCCATCGTCAAATGGATGAGAGACGACGTCGACGTCCCCGGCGGCAAGTGAGTGCTTTATATTAGTATTATAATTATTGAACTTGACGAAAGTAGACGGCAGTGAGGCGGTGCTGAAGTGCAGAGTGTTCGGCGCGCCCAAGCCCATCGTCAAATGGATGAGAGACGACGTCGACGTCACCGGCGGCAAGTGAGTGCTTTATATTAGTATTATAATTATTGAACTTGACGAAAGTAGACGGCAGTGAGGCGGTGCTGAAGTGCAGAGTGTTCGGCGCGCCCAAGCCCATCGTCAAATGGATGAGAGACGACGTCGACGTCACCGGCGGCAAGTGAGTGCTTTATATTAGTATTATAATTATTGAACTTGACGAAAGTAGACGGCAGTGAGGCGGTGCTGAAGTGCAGAGTGTTCGGCGCGCCCAAGCCCATCGTCAAATGGATGAGAGACGACGTCGACGTCACCGGCGGCAAGTGAGTGCTTTATATTAGTATTATAATTATTGAACTTGACGAAAGTAGACGGCAGTGAGGCGGTGCTGAAGTGCAGAGTGTTCGGCGCGCCCAAGCCCATCGTCAAATGGATGAGAGACGACGTCGACGTCACCGGCGGCAAGTGAGTGCTTTATATTAGTATTATAATTATTGAACTTGACGAAAGTAGACGGCAGTGAGGCGGTGCTGAAGTGCAGAGTGTTCGGCGCGCCCAAGCCCATCGTCAAATGGATGAGAGACGACGTCGACGTCACCGGCGGCAAGTGAGTGCTTTATATTAGTATTATAATTATTGAACTTGACGAAAGTAGACGGCAGTGAGGCGGTGCTGAAGTGCAGAGTGTTCGGCGCGCCCAAGCCCATCGTCAAATGGATGAGAGACGACGTCGACGTCACCGGCGGCAAGTGAGTGCTTTATATTAGTATTATAATTATTGAACTTGACGAAAGTAGACGGCAGTGAGGCGGTGCTGAAGTGCAGAGTGTTCGGCGCGCCCAAGCCCATCGTCAAATGGATGAGAGACGACGTCGACGTCACCGGCGGCAAGTGAGTGCTTTATATTAGTATTATAATTATTGAACTTGACGAAAGTAGACGGCAGTGAGGCGGTGCTGAAGTGCAGAGTGTTCGGCGCGCCCAAGCCCATCGTCAAATGGATGAGAGACGACGTCGACGTCACCGGCGGCAAGTGAGTGCTTTATATTAGTATTATAATTATTGAACTTGACGAAAGTAGACGGCAGTGAGGCGGTGCTGAAGTGCAGAGTGTTCGGCGCGCCCAAGCCCATCGTCAAATGGATGAGAGACGACGTCGACGTCACCGGCGGCAAGTGAGTGCTTTATATTAGTATTATAATTATTGAACTTGACGAAAGTAGACGGCAGTGAGGCGGTGCTGAAGTGCAGAGTGTTCGGCGCGCCCAAGCCCATCGTCAAATGGATGAGAGACGACGTCGACGTCACCGGCGGCAAGTGAGTGCTTTTAGAATAATTGATAATTTTGATTTATTTTGCAATTTTGTGAGATAAATCGACAAACCCAAGCAGCATTTGAGAGTTGTCCTTTCAGCCAATCCCGCTAAAAACACAAAGTGCAGTGCAGCAAACGTACTGGAAACTAGTGTAACACGCGGGGCTAACGTCGTCCCATTATAACTTGGTTTCATTTTAGCGCCCATTCCTAAAGGCTTGGGACAAAAATGCCTGGGTCATTTGATCCCCTTGTATAATAATCTATTATTTTTTTTGATTGATGTGGTTGTACAGGTACAACATAACAACAGACGGTGACCTAGTGATTCGCGACGTGTCGTACACAGACGTGGGCACCTACCAGTGCTACGCCAAGAACAAGTTCGGGGAGAAGTCCGCCTTCGGATCACTTACTGTCAAGAGTAAGTTTTTTGTTCTTGTCTAAGAGTTACGAAATATTTCATTTAGTTTCCTATTCGTCATTACCGAAGATCCTCTTTGAGGCTGTAAATTCGCTATAGATCGCGAGCGTTTGACCCTATGAGTCACGAGTATTGAGGACTCCACAGCCTAAAAGATGCATTTATTTTACAAATATAAAATGGCTACCTTCTATCAGGGGTTAAAGTATGAAATTGCCGATTTGTACTGAAAAATAAAAATTCGTTTTTTTTTAATTTAACATATTTATTTAATCAAAATAGTTACCATTATTATCTATACATTGCTGCCATCTAATAGGAAGCTCATTTATGCCTTTGCGATAGAACTCTGGTGATCTAGATTCGACAAACTGTGTGAAAGCATTTTGTAGAATCCATTTTTCATCACATGTCACAATTCGATCCAATATTCCTTCATTTCTGTATCGATTCAACAAGGCAACGCAAACAAGGCACACGAATTTTCGAAGTATCTATCTTTATTGTCTAAGCTGAATAAAAAAATAATAGTTTAAAAAAACTAAAAACACGCTTTTTATAGAAACCCAAACTAAAAAATAGAAAATAAATTTTAATAAATTTAAATTAAGAATAGTGTTAAAAATTTCATTAACTATAAATTAATAATAGTGTAAATAAAAAAAAATTATTTTATTTTAAAAAAGCGTGGGGTGCATGGTGTCAATATAGTTATAAATATTTTATTGACAGATATGAGTAGAGTGATTATCATTTTGATAATATCTTAAAAAGCACCCCACGCTTTTTTTAAAATAAAATAATTTTTTTTTATTTACACTATTATTAATTTATAGTTAATGAAATTTTTAACACTATTCTTAATTTAAATTTATTAAAATTTATTTTCTATTTTTTAGTTTGGGTTTCTATAAAAAGCGTGTTTTTAGTTTTTTTAAACTATTATTTATTTTTTACTTTTTAGTTTGGTTTATTTATAAAAGCGTGATTTTTTGGAACTTACGCATCAGCCTATTTTGGCCTAGACACGTGGGATTATTGAATCCCTCCTTATTTTGACTATTTACACTCTCATTACCTCTATAGCGGCTGTGGCCGACTTACAATCTGTACCCGCATTTGCCTGTGCCCCACCCTTAGCACAGTGACCAAGGAAACCACAGAAACCTGGCCAGAGTACAGTCGGCACGGGAGCGAGCCTTGGAAGTCGCAGAAAAACTGCGACTGCCAGGGCTCGAACCCACGCCTGAGCGACTGTTGTACGGGCAGTTTAGCACTTAAACCGCTCGGCCACACAGTCGCTAGTAATTTATTTATTAGTGAGAATAAAATAATTATTTAATAAATATTATAAATACGGGGAATCAGAGTTCAATTTCGGAGAGGGAGCCTGAGAAACGGCTACCAGAACCAAGGAAGGCCGCAGGCGCGCAAATTACCCACGGAGAGTTACATACTGACATACTGACAAACTGACAAACTGACATACAAGTGCAGCTAATAATGCAACCAATGCCTATAACATTTGGAACAGTTCTTAAAATTTTCCCAGGATATCATCATCAGATCTTAACATGATGACAATGGGACCACCTTGGAAGTATGCCCTTTCTTATAAATAAAGTTTGAAGAGTTTCCTCGAGTTTTCGTAGATCTCATCATCAGATCATGACTTAGTTAACATTAAACCAACTGGAATCTTTCAAACTTCTCATTGAGACATATTAATCGAGCCCAATCACAAGGTAGCTACTGTAAACCGTTAAAGAGCTCCCTCAGCTGTCCTTCTTCTTCATCGCCAGACCCTCAATGACAGTCACAGCCCATCTAGATGTAAAGTTCTCATTGAGACAAATTAATCGAGCCCAAACACAAGGTAGTTACTGTAAACCGTTAAAGAGCTCCCTCAGCTGTCCTTCGTCTTCATCGCCAGACCCTTGATGACAGTCACAGCCCATCTAAATGTAAAGTTCTCATTGAGACAAATTAATTGAACCCAAACACAAGGTAGCTACTGTAAACCGTTAAAGAGCTCCCTTAACTGTCCTTCGTTTTCATCTGCAGACCTTCAATGACAGTCACAGTCCATCTAAATGTAAATTTCTCATCGAGACAAATTAATCAAGCCCAAACACAAGGTAGCTACTGTAAGCTGTTACGGAGCTCCCTTAACTGTACTTTGTCTTCATCACCAGACCCTCAATGACAGTCACAGCCCATTTAAATGTAAAGTTCTTATCAAAACAAATTAATCGAGCCCAAACACAAGGTAAATACAGTAAATCGTCAAGGAATTCTCTTATATGTAGATCGGCTCCATCATCAGATCGACTCCAGACCTTCATCGAATTGTAGTGCTTTTAAATACTTATCGGAAAAACTAACAAACGTACTTGTTGTCCCTACAATTTTTGAAAGTTCCCCTCGGTTTCTCCAGGATCCCATCATCAGATCCTGGTTTCCTTGTCATGGTACCACCATCGGACTATCTACTTTCCAACAAAAAAAGAATTATCAAAATCGGTTCATAAACGACGAAGTTATGCGCGAACACACATACAAGTTACATACTGACATACTGACAAACTGACAAACTGACAAACTGACATACAAGTGAAGCTAATAAAAAGCGTGTAAAAAAGAACTGAAAGTTGATAACCGAATGTTGCACGTTTTTTAAAAGAAGAACTACACAGGTACCGTATGAAAAAAGTTTCACTTTAAAATCTTAAACCATGAAGGTTCTATGTTAATTCCAAATACCTATTACAATAAAACGGCAATTTCACTCTTTAACCCCTATTATTTATAATATTAGATACTTAAATGTCTACTGTAGCTTTTAAATGCATTGTAACAAATCCATTCAGTATTGGCTCCTGTCAAAATTCAAATAGCCATATCATTTATGCAGTTATTATTTACTCTTTTATTTTGTTTGCATCAGACCTGAGATTCCTTTAGCATTGTCCAATTATTATTATTAACCTTTCTGTCGTACACAGAACGCACGGTGATCACCGACAAGCCAGAGCACTACGAAGTGGCCGCGGGTTCCTCTGCCACGTTCCGCTGCAACGCCAACGCGGATGACTCGCTCAAGCTGCAGATCATCTGGCTCAACGACGGCCAGCCCATCGACTTCGACAACCAGCCGCGCTTCCGCATGACCAACGACTACTCGCTGCTCATCTCCGACACCACCGAGCTGGACTCGGGCGAGTACACGTGCATCGCGCGCACCGCCATCGACGAGGCCAGGGCGCAAGCCACGCTCACTGTACAAGGTGAGCACTGTATATACCGACAACCAGCCGCGCTGCCGCATGACCGACGACTACTCGCTGCTCATCTCCGACACCAGTCACCACCGAGCTGGACTCGGGCGAGTACACGTGCATCGCGCGCACCGCCATCGACGAGGCCAGGGCGCAAGCCACGCTCACTGTACAAGGTGAGCACTGTATATACCGACAACCAGCCGCGCTGCCGCATGACCAACGACTACTCGCTGCTCATCTCCGACACCAGTCACCACCGAGCTGGACTCGGGCGAGTACACGTGCATCGCGCGCACCGCCATCGACGAGGCCAGGGCGCAAGCCACGCTCACTGTACAAGGTGAGCACTGTATATACCGACAACCAGCCGCGCTGCCGCATGACCAACGACTACTCGCTGCTCATCTCCGACACCAGTCACCACCGAGCTGGACTCGGGCGAGTACACGTGCATCGCGCGCACCGCCATCGACGAGGCCAGGGCGCAAGCCACGCTCACTGTACAAGGTGAGCACTGTATATACCGACAACCAGCCGCGCTGCCGCATGACCGACGACTACTCGCTGCTCATCTCCGACACCAGTCACCACCGAGCTGGACTCGGGCGAGTACACGTGCATCGCGCGCACCGCCATCGACGAGGCCAGGGCGCAAGCCACGCTCACTGTACAAGGTGAGCACTGTATATACCGACAACCAGCCGCGCTGCCGCATGACCAACGACTACTCGCTGCTCATCTCCGACACCAGTCACCACCGAGCTGGACTCGGGCGAGTACACGTGCATCGCGCGCACCGCCATCGACGAGGCCAGGGCGCAAGCCACGCTCACTGTACAAGGTGAGCACTGTATATACCGACAACCAGCCGCGCTGCCGCATGACCGACGACTACTCGCTGCTCATCTCCGACACCAGTCACCACCGAGCTGGACTCGGGCGAGTACACGTGCATCGCGCGCACCGCCATCGACGAGGCCAGGGCGCAAGCCACGCTCACTGTACAAGGTGAGCACTGTATATACCGACAACCAGCCGCGCTGCCGCATGACCAACGACTACTCGCTGCTCATCTCCGACACCAGTCACCACCGAGCTGGACTCGGGCGAGTACACGTGCATCGCGCGCACCGCCATCGACGAGGCCAGGGCGCAAGCCACGCTCACTGTACAAGGTGAGCACTGTATATACCGACAACCAGCCGCGCTGCCGCATGACCGACGACTACTCGCTGCTCATCTCCGACACCAGTCACCACCGAGCTGGACTCGGGCGAGTACACGTGCATCGCGCGCACCGCCATCGACGAGGCCAGGGCGCAAGCCACGCTCACTGTACAAAGTAAAACTTATTTTAAACTTATATGAGCATATTCTAATTCTGGGTCTTTTCCGCACTTGGCCATATTGATGCTAGTACTCGATAAATCACTAACGCTTTCCCAGCTAGTTTCGGAATGTAAACAGGTCACCAAGGTCACCGGTGTTGCTGAAGTGTCAATAAAGATGTAAAAGTGCTCGTATTTCTGATATTGCAACGCATTCTTTTTTTTTAAATGCTATAGGCTAGCGCTTGACCGCCAACATGCCTGATGGTAAGCGCTGATGCGCCCTGCGGTGGTACGCGCTTACCTAGAAGATGCCTATTCACTCTTGACTCAAAGATACCCATATTATAGGTGGTAGGGAAAGCGGAGGCTGCAAGGTCATTCCAAATTTTTGCAGTGCATATGAAGAATAAGGAACCAATCCACTTGGTACGCGTCCAAGGATAGAGGTGATGTTGAAACGAGATCAATCAGTTCCTGAGGATTTAAGGAAAATGTGTTTTGTCCTCTATAGTCATTAAATCGATCTATAAAACAGTCTACCCTACTACTACTACGCAAAGCCTTTCGTTTGCAACACGATTTATACACGTTAAGTTAATAAATATTTACGTGGATTTTGTCACAAATCACTGTCATATATGTCTGGGCTGTCAAAATTATGGTCATCTCATAAATCCACATCTGTCACCAGACAAACCGAACCCACCCGCACTCGAAGGCATCGAGTGTCACGAAAGGATGGCCACCCTCCGCTGGCAACCCATGGGCGACAACCGGGCGCCCATCCTGCGCTTCTCCATCCAGTACAACACCACCTTCACCCCCGACACCTGGGACCTGGCCTCGGACTCCGTTCCCGCCATCGACACCTCCTGGGCGCTGGAGCTCACTCCCTGGGCCAACTACACCTTCCGGGTCATAGCCTGGAACAAGATCGGAGCCTCCACCCCCTCGAGCCATTCCGACGTGTGCACGACCCAGCCGGACGTGCCGTACAAGAACCCGGATAATGTCGAGGGGAAGGGACGCGACCCAACCAATATGGTTATTTCTTGGACGGTAAGTTTGCTTGTCCTTGCTAACTTAAAAATGAACAATATAATGATGATGTTGATGTATTTTCAAACACTTGGTTTTTATCCTTTATTCTTATATTTTCATATTATAAGTACTAAATTAACTGACTTTTAGATATCCATAGAATATAGAACTTTGACGGGGACTTTCTTATGACATGGTTCTGGGCCACCTGCATCCAGTGGCTTTGAGACCTTATTGATATTGTATACTTAAAAAATTAAAATATATAATTTGTCATAATACAAATTCAATACACGCACAAATCCCAGTGGATTTGATGCAGACATTATACAACTTTGAGTTTCTTCAAGTTCTCTCAAAGCCACTTTATGCAGGCGGCTTAGAACAAGGCATCTGGGATGTTTTTCAAATTGTATACCTACACTCATTTTAAGATTTGTTAGCCTAATTGTTATTCAAAAACAAAATGTTAATATGTTTGTTTTATTATATCAGAAAATGCCTCAAATCGAGCACAACGGACCCGGCTTCTACTACTTCGTGTCGTGGCGACGCAACATCTCTGGTGCGGCGTGGAGTGACCAGCAGGTGCGCGACTGGCGCCAGACCGAGCTCGTGGTGCTCAGCACGCCCACCTTCCAGCCCTACAGGATCAAGGTGAGGAGAACATGTTACACTCGCCTGGCGTCATCACTGCATAGTGTGACCCGGCTTCTACTACTTCGTGTCGTGGCGACGCAACATCTCTGGTGCGGCGTGGAGTGACCAGCAGGTGCGCGACTGGCGCCAGACCGAGCTCGTGGTGCTCAGCACGCCCACCTTCCAGCCCTACAGGATCAAGGTGAGGAGAACATGTTACACTCGCCTGGCGTCATCACTGCATAGTGTGACCCGGCTTCTACTACTTCGTGTCGTGGCGACGCAACATCTCTGGTGCGGCGTGGAGTGACCAGCAGGTGCGCGACTGGCGCCAGACCGAGCTCGTGGTGCTCAGCACGCCCACCTTCCAGCCCTACAGGATCAAGGTGAGGAGAACATGTTACACTCGCCTGGCGTCATCACTGCATAGTGTGACCCGGCTTCTACTACTTCGTGTCGTGGCGACGCAACATCTCTGGTGCGGCGTGGAGTGACCAGCAGGTGCGCGACTGGCGCCAGACCGAGCTCGTGGTGCTCAGCACACCCACCTTCCAGCCCTACAGGATCAAGGTGAGGAGAACATGTTACACTCGCCTGGCGTCATCACTGCATAGTGTGACCCGGCTTCTACTACTTCGTGTCGTGGCGACGCAACATCTCTGGTGCGGCGTGGAGTGACCAGCAGGTGCGCGACTGGCGCCAGACCGAGCTCGTGGTGCTCAGCACGCCCACCTTCCAGCCCTACAGGATCAAGGTGAGGAGAACATGTTACACTCGCCTGGCGTCATCACTGCATAGTGTGACCCGGCTTCTACTACTTCGTGTCGTGGCGACGCAACATCTCTGGTGCGGCGTGGAGTGACCAGCAGGTGCGCGACTGGCGCCAGACCGAGCTCGTGGTGCTCAGCACGCCCACCTTCCAGCCCTACAGGATCAAGGTGAGGGGAACATGTTACACTCGCCTGGCGTCATCACTGCATAGTGTGACCACCTACTGAAAAGTTGTCCGATTCCTTTTTGCAGAGTGATCATCCACTTTGTTTTTTTTGCAGGTCATTGCCGTGAACTCAAAGGGAACCTCAAACGTCGCTCCCGTGGAGGTGATCGGATGGTCCGGGGAAGACACTCCTACGCAAGCACCCTCCAACTTCACTCTCGTGCAAGTGACCACCGGCACCACCGCTCTGCTCAGCTGGAACCCGGTCTCCCCTGAATCCGTCCGGGGACACTTCAAGGGCTACAAAATCCAGACCTGGGTCGACGGCGAGGAAGATAGACCGAAAGAAATTCTCGTTAAATCGGATGCCTCCAGTGCTTTAGTATCCAAGTTCAAGCCGTTCAGAAAGAACAACGCAAGAATCCTAGTGTACAACGGAAGATACAACGGACCTCCCAGCGAGACCCTGAGCTTTGTCACTCCGGAGGGGAAACCGGGTACGGTGCGATCCTTCGAAGCGTATCCGATAGGATCGTCCGCCATGCTGCTGCGATGGGACAAACCGATGAACGAGAACGGCATCCTCACCGGCTACAAGATTTACTACCAAAAGGTCACCGGCACCAACATCGGGCCGTTGCAAGAGAGGAAAAAGGAAATCGATCCTAAATTCGACCGCGCAAAGCTGGCGGGTCTGGAACCCAACACGAAGTACAGGATCGAGATTCGCGCAAAGACGAAAGCCGGCGAAGGTGAAAAGTACTATGTGGAGCAAACCACCAAGGCGATGGTCAACGCCGTTCCCGACGTGCCAGTTTTCGAAACCAGCACCTTGCCCGCCAAGGAAGGGACGGCGCATATTCTAGTCAGATGGATTCCGTCTCTGGACGGGCACGCGGGGTCCCATTTCGTGGCGTGGTACCGGCTGAAGGGGCACCCGGACTGGCTGCAGAGCAACGAGGTGACGGAGGACGACTACGTGATCCTGACGGGGCTGGAGCCGGGGCAGGAGTACGAGGTGAAGGTGACTGCGCACGACGGCGAATACTTCAGCACTAGTGAAGCTCGGCTCGTCGATACGACTATCGGTAAGTCGGAGACTTAGTGAATTCATATATTTGCACCATAATTTGAACTGATGTTTAAGTGTAGTGTGTGTTCCTTAAGGAATATTATCCTCCAAGAGAATGATATTCTAATGACCGTGTAATTTGTCGCTCGGGTAGATGGGCCCCACGTGCGTCCGCGCGAGCAGACGACGGCGACGGCGGGCTGGTTCATCGGCGTGATGGTGGCGCTCGCCTTCCTGCTGCTGGTGCTGGTGCTGGTGTGCGTGGCGCGGCGCAACCGCGGCGGCAAGTACGACGTGCACGACCGCGAGCTGGCGCACGGCCGCGCAGACTGCCCCGACGCGGCCTTCCACGAGTACACGCACCCGTCAGTATACCCTTCAGTATAACTGCATGATTGCGAGACCACGGAAATGTATGAGGGGACGATGTTATTTATAAAAAGTTCATACTGCCCCACTACTTGAGTCATTCTAAGTTGTATAAAAGGAGCGGGTCTACAACTGGTAGGCAGTCTTGGCTCTGGCTTGGCGCGGTGCACACGTTGTACTTTGCTAATAGCTTAACCTAGACAACTCGGATAATTAATTTGTGCAAACGAATTAATTATTATTGTCAGCTCGAGTCGCAGTGTCTTGGGGTTACATTAGTTAACACGAGACGTTACGTATCATGATAATAAATTTGCCAGTAATCATTTACTGGTTAATTAAGTTGCTGTTAATTATTCTTTCAGTCATCTATTTTAGTTGGTTTAGTTTAATAAGCGGTTTATTTTAATAAGCGACATTGGAATATTGATTACAAAAAGTACTGGAATATTGAACAACCATTCAACATCTACTATGGAGTTCATATAGTGAAACATAGATGGCGCTGTAACTACAAGCGTGTTGGTTATGTTTCCAGGCTCGACAACAAGTCGCGCCACTCAATGAGCAGCGGCACCAAGCCCGGCCCCGAGAGCGACACCGACTCTATGGCAGAGTATGGCGAAGGCGAAACTGGTATGTTCAGAGCGGTCACCGGAAGCATCCGTTTGAATTAGATTAGCAATAGTCATCGTTTCATCTTAATATTTTAAAGTCTACTTTAACTTCTACCTTACTTCGTATAGCTATTGAAATAATTTAGTAACATGCATTCGTTAGTGTTTCAACTCCATGTTTCTCTTAATCTTCCATTCTCTAATTTATTTATTTTTTTAAAACTTTGCTTTTAATTTTGCGATTTAGCGTTATGAGAAATAAGTCAAAGTTCTTTACTCACCTATAAAAATATCAAGACGTTACGTTTCCTTTACCATAATAAACACGTTTAAGGAACTATATTGTAATAGCTATCATTTGTAACTAATTTAAATTACACTTTAAAATTTGTGGTAAATAGTGTTTTGCAACCTTCCAAAAACATCAAAAACGAAAATATGTAACCCTTTTTCATCAAAAGATAGACATATGCCATCGCGAACATTTTTGTAGTCCTATTCAATTCGTCCATACATTGTTAAATACATTAAATTTCTTCGACTTTTCCAAAAATTATCGTCATGTTTCATCCAATTTACAGAAACCCAAAACAAATAACAAATTATATACTGAAACCTTCCTCTATCTACTGGTGAAAACGCGTGACAGTCCGTTTAGTAATCTTTGGTTTAATCACGAAAAGATAGACAGCCGCGACGGAGGATGTGTTCTATGTTATGTAAGGATTAAATTAGACAATGATGGCAAATTAAACGAAATAATTTAAATAAAACAGTAAAAAACTAAAATGTAAAGAACTTTCACTTGTAAGACCTTTAGTTTGCATAACATTAAATTCATGTTTTTTTTTTATTTTCCGCATGTTTTTACCCGTGTGTGCGCATGCGCGTGTTGCAGCGGGCATGAACGAGGACGGCTCGTTCATCGGGCAGTACGGGCGCAAGCGGCGGCCCCCCGCCTCCGGTCAGCAGGACTCGGCCTCGCAGGCCTTCGCCACGCTCGTCTGACCGCCCTACCCCTGACCCCTCCCCTCGTGCCCTATACCCGCCTCACCATACGTGCTCATTATACTTTACACGTTGCCACATTGTTGCTTTGCTTACAGCTGCAATATTTTTAAAATTTTGTGCTATGATTAATTTTATTTTTGAAACTGACATCGCATCACATGCATAATGAATGTCCATTCCATGACAATATTAAATATAATAGTTAGTGGCATTATGATATTGTATCCAACAATGTGGCAATTGTTTACAAGTTAGGTCTATTTGGCAACTGTTATAAATTATTCAGCTTTACTTTAGCAAAAGAAAATATAAAACGGCTGCTTAACCCGTCATGCGTGGCTAAGCTTTACACATTTAGTAAGCCTGACACGACTAATTGACAGTAGTGCCATTGCATCACAAATTTAAAAAAAAAGTAATGACCCAATCGTCGCAGAAAAAACATTCTTCGATCCGATTGGTCCGTAAAGCGAACCCGCCAAAATTTGTTATCTTTTTATATTCGATCTGGTTGTGTTTGAATCTCGTTAATTCTCGCTAATTTTATTATTGACGATGGGCGTTGATGCCTTTATTTTACTATTTCAAAAATAGTTGTAATAAAGGCCGTTTCACACGTCCCGAGTTTTGAAAGGCGTCCTTTTCTACTTAGCGTCGACTTACATTGCCGGCACGAGCAAGAAGTAGATCGTAGTGATCCGCAATAAATGACTTTATTGTGCTAATAATACGATGCATATTTCAGTGATTAATTGAGTTTTTGTCTGCTATCTGCATTTTATTGCTATATATCGTCGCGTCGGCAATGTCTGTCGACTTTAAAACATTTAGGTTAGTTCTTAAGTACACATTAGGTATTAAGTTGTTTAGGTTGTAAAGAAAAGATATTATATGCAGAGTGAAGTGCAGTGAATGTTTCTATTATTCTTATGATAATATAGTTTATTATACATTTGAGCACGAGTTTTTTTACGTTTTGTGGTTTGCATTTATACATATTGTTTAAACATTAGAGTAGCGTAGATAGACATGTACCCATACATCCGTCCCGCTCTATACATCCTTTTGGTTTTGCCTGCACGAGCTGCTATATTTTGTTTTCCTGTAAGGTATGACTCTTGTTTTGTTTTGCTATTATTTTGTTTTTATGAATTCCATAATTTAATTAATTTTTTGTAAACGTTTCCACCATTTAATCTCGTTTATTGATTTAATTTTTGTTATTCGTTATTTCTATCACCAATTGAACTGCTATTATCTACGCTTAAATATACGCGCTAATACACCGTTATATTTTGAAACGTCAATCTTATATCTCATATATCTTGGTTGCAATTCTCAGTCGTTAATGGCTGTGCTTCCCCTTGGCTGAGGTTATTTTGATGTGGAGAGAAATATTGTCCATATTAAAACATTTATTCTTTATTTGTACACAAAGAAGAAAAACCAAATAGAACAGATAACCTCAAAATTAGGAAAATATTAGGGCACTAGAAAGCATGTGGTGAATAATATAACAGGTTGTAACATACAGTCGTACTAATTTATGAATGTTACAGCCTGACTAATTTCAGACTGTAACATTAATCAAGTGAATTTTCACCGAGCATACTTGTTCGCCACGGAAGCCATCATACATCGAGCTGATAGTTTCAGAGATGAGCCCGATTAAACAAAAAAAAACACTCTTCCATTTTACAATAGTAGTACAGATTAAAAAGGTTTGCCTAAACACCGATCTGACAAGTGTGTAACACAATGTTGTTTGGTCGTACAGGTCGCTTCACAGAGGACGGCTCGTTCATCGGGCAGTACGTGCCGGGCGCGCGCGTGCTGCCGCCGCCGCCCGCGCCGCCCGCGCCCGCCACCCCGCCCACCGGCCTCGGCGCGCAGCCGCCCACCTACGTGTAGACTGCAGCACCGGCACAACACATGACAACCATATCAATTAGTAATAACTATAAAGGGCGTTGAGCCCTCGAGAGCAAAGGAGTAGAAAAGCTACTATCTATGTTATGTATGTATTCATAATCCACTGCGGGAGTTTCATTATCACATAAAAAGTTTCGTCAGTTGGCAACTACTTCGTTGTTTGGGAACTCCTTTGCTAGTAGGTTTCAACGCCAATTATTGCCAATTTATATGGTTCGAATTCTAGTTATTATATAAACGGGTCCGTACCACGACAAAACGAGGTTACGTCGGGGCTGAAACCCGATCAGTGGTCGATTTCAAAGTGTACCACTTAATGTGGAAATTGATTTATTTCTAAACTGAATTTCAGATATTCGTATACACGAGTCGAAAAGAATCTCGAAAAGGAAACGTGTACTCTATTCGCGTTAAGAAAATAGTGATCCGTGACTGATCGAGCTGACTGCACGTTATAAATGACCTGACCAGAGACTCCCTACGATCCGACTCGTCTATCCAATTGTAGGGAGTTGATATAACGGATATACGGTCTGTGGAGACCCAGGTGGAGCTTTAGTTAAAAATAATCCTCCTTATTGTGTTTGACGATAGTTTTAATTTTACGTAACAATCAAATAAAAATTTTAATTTACAGTCGTATATGGATTTTATCATGGTTCACTACTTTCTAAACGTGGATGTACTAAATTTTTAAAATATTACTGCCATAATTTTCATCGTGAAACATAATTATCATCTCAGTGAGTTTAGTTTAAATATATTAGTTGAAACGGAGCCGCCAGTGCGTGTGCGTGCGCGAACAAACCATTTCTTATAAATGATTGATGGCTAGTGTCCAGTTGAAGTAAATTTTTTAGATATGTTTGTTTGATACATTTATACATATGAATGTTAGATGCCAATGCTGAATACATGTTACTAATTGACTAGGCACTTGCGAGTGAAACTGAACTGAGTGACTCTTTAGCTATTCTAATAATTAAATGAAATGAAGCAGACCCCGACTTACTTCTGACTAACTTGCACTACTTGCTTTTGAGAAAAGTTCAAACAAAGCTAGGTGTCTAGTTAATGTAATCAGATTAAAGGATTTGTTTGATTACGAGACTGATTTTAAGTAAATTAAAGAAATATTTCTCATAGCCGGGCACTTTCGTACGAACGTACGTTTTTTAATGTAACACATTATACCTACATCAAACCGCACCTAGTGATGTACACCCCTAAAATATTTTGATTTCTAACATCTGGGAAAGGGGTTGAATAAATACTGTAAGAGTGGCTGTCTACATTTGCTATCCAGTTAGACACTTTGTGTGGAGTTAAAATTATCAATTGTGTTTTAAGGTTAGAACACACGTGTAATACAAGTACTAACAAATCAAATTATTTAAACATTTACAGGTTACGGAGTTTTGGTAGAGATAACGCAACTGATTTGATACGCACAAACAGACAGTTGAATTTCAAATAAAAGTTAATGAATGTTGCGTTTGAATTTGACCGTGTGTTCTAAACTTACAAGTGGAAGTTGTATGGTTATACAGGTTGTTCAGTATCGAGCAGTGTTTGTGCAGAATCTGTGCTATTTACTGCACATCCTGTGTATACGCGTAGCTGGTGAGGGCTCGCTTAGCGTGTAGGAGACGGTTTTCGGCTCGATATCAATTATTTGTAATAATAAGGATATGGATGAGATCGCGAAGTGTTGATGTATAAGAAATGCTATTTTTGTCACAGAAAATAATAAAGAGAGAATTAAGTTATTGGGGTTTATAGCCTAAGAGACCAAACGGGGACCTCAAGGTAACAGTATCAGTAAAAATGATTGACCTTATATGTCAAGTTGTATGAATAGTCAAGTCATAAAATAACAAATCCGGATATTTCCGCACATTAAGCTAATAATATTTCTTTCATTTTGACATAGAATATACTCTGAAGGCTCTAGGAGGTATTTAAAAAAAAAAGTTTTATTACTGTTTGGGCTCTTAAACTATAAATTAAAGATTGCTCTTAATACCGGTGGTCAGACGCGTTATTTGTAGAATACTCTACTCTTTTTTGTATAGAATATAAATGCAGCTCAAGTGGTGATTTAATATTAGGCCAATAGTTTTATCACAAACTGTATTCAAATCGATATTTACTATTAAATATTACCTACAATAAATAATATAATTTAAGGCCCGTTACACATATTCGTATAGCACGCCAGTAGCTGGATGCTTGAACAAGTAAAATATTAAAATGACTTATAATTCGTGTGCTATTTAGTGCAGCAAATATTTCATTTAGAAAACTTTATTTACTTTTTTTAGAAACTTATATACAAAACATAAAACAAACTGTACAAGGATACTGTTGTTTGTCAAATCGAATAAATCATCGTGGGTGTGTACTCTTTGACTATGTTTGTAATCTGATTCTTATCTTGCTTTTTTTTAGTTCAGATTATCGTAAGTAAAAAACAGCTTAAGTCACTTAAATCACCGATGAGCTTGTTCTTGCATTGCACTGGCGAGTGCCTGGCTCACTGTGCGCATGCGTCGCGTCCCTGTGATATCACCTGGCACTGTTCTACCGTTTATTTTTGTACATCAAATGCATATCTTTCTACGAGTAACAAATTCTTTAGGACCACAAAGAGTAATTCTATTTTTAAGACTATTTAAAATTTAAATAAAAATTATAAAAAAAAATTAACAACTATTCTTCTAGGTAGGCAAAAGTAAATGACTATTTTATTTATCACCTATTAGCATTATCAATTTTTCTCTTTAGCTCTTATTAACATCTAGGATTCAGTTTTAGCATCTATATAATATTTTAAATGATGTCATTTGAAATAATAGCACACAATTTTTCGAGTATTTTTCCAAAGATATTTAATATTTCATATAAATAAACCTTGATTTACATTGAGACAGTTACTGAATCCACACTCGAAATAAAAGCGATGACTTTATAGATTAATGGAAATGACCATACATATTTATCTCATATGATTCATATTAAAAAAGGCAGGCGTTAGTTTGCGGAGGTTCATTAAAAACAATAAGCAATTGTTAAGTCTTCGGAATTATATAATGTTAAATAATTTGTTCAAATGATTTAACAATTTTTCTTTATTATTTCCAGCATATCGTCCTAAAACGATATATTTTAGAATCATGCTACGATTTTATTGACTCGCGTCGAATCAGTGACTTGATCAATGTGAGTCGGGCTTAACAAGTGATAAAGCTTGAATTTTACGCGTTAATTAATATCAATTACTGCATATTGAATCTATTTTCGTATGAGCGGTGGAGTATTTGAGTATTTTTATATATGCGCGCGCGATTTGGCCACCGGGCGATGTTGGTGCTTTGCGGACGTGATCGAGAGCGATTTGTATTCGATGTTGTGATCGTAACTACGTAGAGTTAGTGCTGTTTGTTTGTCTGTCTGTTCACCGGTGACACTATCCGCTCAGCTTTTGTGATGATCACTGTCTTGATATACTACTTTCTTTTTGACATCGCAGTCATTTGCACGAATTAATAAAACTGGACTCTAATTATAGACGATATGTATCGAGCAGAAATTAGTATAACAGGCCATGTGTATACAAGCACCGGTTATTGGTTAAGTGTTGGTTAGAACTGAGAAAGCCGCCTTTGTATATGGCATTAATGTATTTATGATATTATCAGGAAATCTTTAACTAACTTCGAATATTCTCGTTTCACAGCTAACTGTGTCTGTAGCTAGCTAAGACTTGACGTAAATGTTATGTGACAATGACGAGGTTTATAGTGGTGACATACTTTTAAAGTGCACCGTATTATGCGACTCTGGGAACCGTTAAGAGTATGATACCACTCTAAATGTGATCAATTTGACGTCAGTTTACTGATATACTTAACGTTTTATCACATTAATTATACACTCCGGTGTGATTATTTAACGACCAATGTGTACGAATCTAAGTGACGTTAAATCGGCTCTCCTGTTTCGTGTTGGATTGAAATTGATATTCTATAAACTGACGTCAAACTGAAAGGCACACTCTCGTCAGAAAAAAATCTAATTGTATATCCCATTAGTTATAGTACATTTTTTTGTATCTCCCAGTTTATCAAACTTTATGCACCTCACTAAGTTATGACAAGTTAATGTTTCCAGTTTGAATCCTTGTAAAAACCCTCTTACACGTTTACTAGTTTATCTATCTCATATATATTCAAACGAGATTGGCAAACGCTACGAAAAATGCACAATTTCACTGACTTGGTACATATTGGACTGAATATTTCTTTATAGACAGTTTGGGCAGGTTACTAGTATACGTGTAAACAGGGATTAACTTGATACATGCGAGTCACACAAGTGCTGCTATGACAACAGCATAGAGTGACGTGGTCTAGGCTTGATATGGGCTAACTGGACACAGGACGTTTTTGAGGAAAATGGGCTTTTCTCTAGATCGTTGAGAGATAGTTGTTACAAAATATTTACGCATAACTCTAGCAAATGTACCAGTTACACTTCATACAACAAGCTCGTACATTGTATGCTCTTTGCTGGTAGAGTATCTGCTTGCAAAGATCATAATATTGTCCATATCAATGAAATACGATATCACGCCGTTAGCGTGCCTATTGTACCACAAATATTCTGGTAGCACTCAGTGATACTCTGCTACACAAATAAAAAGTATGAAATATTACTAAAAGGTGAACTCTCTATATCTCCTTCATTGGCCCCAAAAAATAAAAGGTGATCTCTCCATTTGTCACCCGTCCATGGCCGCGTTGCTCGCCGTCGACCACCGCCCCAGCGTGTCTCACTGTGTCTCGTGTTAGTGTAGGGTTTCGTGTTATCTAATGTTAGGCAGCTAAGGCGTTCGCTTGTCGCTCTAATGTAATTATTGTATGTACGAGTACCTTCATACCTAACTAATTATTATTTATATTTTACAATTTCTTAGTATATTACTTGTACACTGTTGGTCAAACTCAACGCCGTTGCATTATTGGCAGTATATTGAATTGAATTTTAGGAAAACGTAATTGAAAGCGTCCTGAGTCTTAAAAAATATTTGAATAAAGTAAACACCTAAGACAGCTATAAAATTATTTATAATTATTATATTAATTGTTGGGTTCGGACTACAGTTGAGTTTGTTCAACAGTTTTAATAATTCACACGACAGCTTATTTATTAATAATGTATTTATTATTTATTTACACGCCTGAAAGGTGTCGGGTCCTAAGTAATACATTCCACGCGGTCAAACCATGTTGATTTTTATTAAAATCTCCCGTTCATTGATTTTGCAAAAATTATAAAATGTTAACGTGCAGATGAGATCTGAATAAAGTTTCCGAATATCAGATTCGAGTTGCAACAGCGTTTCATGCCTAGTTATGTACTTTACTTTTTTTTCTTATTTGAGGAGAGTTCTAGTGATTTGATCACTGTCACAAAACTTATAATAACAGGAACGGTATTGCGATATATCGATATGAAACGTTACTTGTTGTAACTGTGACAAGTCGCTAGGATATCTTCAAACTGAGTATACTTGTAGTGATCCCAAGTTGCTACTTATATTTAATTGCTAACATAACCTATATTGTTCTCATTTGAGCTTACTGCATGTAACCATCGTACCTTGTATTGTAACATTGCATTATTATATTTGGAAAGCACTGTTATATTATATCCCCTTTAAGTTGTTTGTTAAGGAGTCTTTATCATGTCTATTGTCTAGTAAGAATTTAATATATATTATGTAATAATAAATTATACCTTTCCATTATACTATTTTGTATTAGGCAACACTGTATGTCGACATGGTTATCGATTTATTGTTTACTATTTTAAAAGTATCGCTATTTATAAAGCTCACCTAATTGCAACAAAACAAGTCGTATAGAAAATAGTATAATCGGTCGAGGTATAGATGTAGTAGGAGAGCCTTGTTCGAATCGCGTCTGTTTTGTGTCGCTTTTTACACCACGCTGTTGATAATTGAAAATTCTCTCTCTTGGACTATTTGTTAACATTCAAAATGGCGAAATAACGTTAAAATTAAATTAATTGTTGAATTCACTAAAATTACGGTGATATATGATCACTGCCTTTTCCCCTAAGAATAAATTAGAGATTTTTCTATATTATTGTGTTCATTTTGTAGTTATACCTCTTAAATGCGTAACGCACTTGCCTGTATATTGAACGAGTTCATAGCACCTGCTGTTCAATAGGCTATATCCAAACTTGGCACAAGAATTTCATGTTATCGAAAACATCATTATGCTAGACAGTACTTAATCAGGTTCAGTTCCAAGTGGTACAAGTTGCAATTGCTCAACTCCATATGTCTGCAAGCGCGTTGCGCATTTAACGCCCCTGTTTGTACATTGACAGTTTGTCAACTTGCCTTATATCTGTAAAGGACCTCTATATTATTATATTTATTTGACCTTAGGAAACCTTTTCGTTTAATTAACAAAGACTTACTGTTCGTAAACAAATGCACACTACAATATAATTGCATTTATCTACAGAAGAGAACGTCACGAAGTGTTTAGAAACGCTTTATTTTTTTAAATTCCGAATTATTAATATTTATGAACATGACAAACCGCTGTTAACTCTGTGCAGTCAAATAAAAGTATAGAACAATATATGTATATTTTTATTTGGCCTCACGTGTACTTTCAATAGGGATAAAATAAATTGTTTTAAAGTATAACAAAATAAGTAACATTAGAAATGTGTATTCTCAATTAATAAAATAATTCTTAGTAGCAATTAAGTCTGTATAGAAGATTGTAATAAAGACACTTTGTCGAGCCGTAGTTATTGGAGAATAAAAACTTATTGAACAAAAATCGATTGATATGTGTTATCAATTGATTTTTATCAATTAGTTTGTAATTGTATTAAAATAACATTTTTCCCAGAATTAAATAAAAATAAATTTTAATGGTCAAATACAAATAAGTATCGGTCACGTCACGTAATAAGAAAGCTACACTCTCGCTAAATCGTGTAATCAGGCGATCTAGCGTACCATACATCCATACCCACAGGAAAAGGAAATTGAATTTGCCCACCGATAAAGGGTTTTACCTATATAAAAGAACTTTTGATAGATAGATATCAAAATAACGTTATAAATATGCCATAGTGCAGATTACCTCAGCAGTGTTTTTAAGTGATATGACTTGATACCGGTTTGTAAGCGAACATGCAGAACAACACAAATAAATAAATAAATAAAACGTAAATACTTAAAATTAAGACCATATTACAATTCCTTTGTAAACTTCGTTATTAACTAACTTTAACATGTCAAGGAAGTGTCTTTAATATGAAACAATTGCCCATGTTTGAAATATAAAACTGTTTACCCTCGATTGCATTGTAAGCGGAGTCATGACAAAATGGTAAGTGGTCTCCGCTAATTCGGCGTCGGCGGAACGATTGAGTTACGAATTAATTAATTTACTCTCTTTATTTCGCATTAAGTGACGATAATTTATTGTAACTACGGTGAATATTTTTTTATGTTGCATAGAAAATAAAGTTTAAGAAATTATATTGCGTTTCTTTTTAGTTTCCCCACAAATGTTCACAGTATAAAACAACTAGTACCTACAGGGTTCCACTGCTCGATCCTAAAGTTAATAAAACGCAAACACACGGATGTTATTAGTTTGATGTTGATGCCTGTCTGTTTGTGGCTATCCGCTTGAGAGTTACGATAGCTCTGAAACTGATGAATGGATTGCTTTGTGGTTATTTTTAAAACTAGTTGCCGTGTGGTGGTTTTTATCGGCTATTTTCCAAAATGTTGTACGGATTTTTTAGCGTACTCTTATTTTCCTATTATTGCGTAGGAGATTTTTTTTCAACTTTAATGTTATTGAAACAAGAAAATATAAAAAGGGAAACGTTTTCAAATGTCAAATTCATGTTTGTAGTGACTCGACCACGGGTGATACTACCTGTTTGATATTTTAAAGTACGCAACGGATTTTGACGAAATTTCCATCAATACCTTGATAATGATTCAATTCAAGGGAAAGGCTTTGTACAGAAATAAAGAATGTCGTGGTGAAGAATTACAAGAAGAAGACTAAGAGCACGTATTAGTAAAATACCTGATACGTGCTTCTACATAATAATCTTAATACTAAAGGACATAGGTAAAAAATTAATAATAGGTAAAATTAATAAAAGTTGATTTTTCATACTACGACGACGGTCAAGTGATTCAGAACACAAAAAATCGATTGAAATTCTTATATTTTCAATTGGAGCAGCGTGGTGGATGTACGCTCCATATCCCCTCTCCTGTAAGGAGGGAGGCCTGGCCCTGTAGTGGGCCGTTAATAGGCTGATAATGATGATGATGATACGTTTGAACAGCCTGGGGCAAATTTTGGCAATGTCTTTTCAAATCAATCTTATTCTGTGCCTAATTCGACATTAGCTTGGGCATGGAGCAACTAGCAAGTAACCTTTGTATGATCAATACGTATTTATAAATTATGTGGTAAAACTGTTTATTGCTATAGGTACTACTAGGTAATTTTTAGTCTGCAAACGACTCATTTATGTTAAAATTGACGTAGCGAAGCCAACCTTATCCGCTTTCAAACCGCAATGCTAAAATGGTAGTTAGTTAGGATCAATACAATAATAACAGTTTTTCACATCGTGCGTCATCTATACTAATATTATAAAGAGGTAAAGTTTGTAAATAAAGTTCTGTCGGGGCTAATCTTCGAAACTACTGATCCGATTTTAAAAATTCTTTCACCAGTAGAATGCTACGTTATCGGTGAGTATTATATATAATTGAAAACATTGTATGAAAACTTTATGCATCTTGAAAAGTTCTACAAAAAATCCGCGATAGCATATATCTATCTTTTATATTTTGGCAGATATATAACTTTACGTCTTACGTCACGTTACGTTACGTCATATGCTTACGTTTACGTCATTATTTGTACAACTAAACTTAAATCCTTATCAAACTAAATTATTTAATAATCACAAGGATATTATAGAAATAAGAGTTGCCTTGTACTGTATGTTAATTAGTTACATAGTTTCGGAGATATTACAAAATTTCTTAAAAAACATAACGCTGCCGCTAAATCGTTCAAATTAAGTTGACCTGCTCCGTGTTATGTTATAGGGGTCAACATATTGGTACTGATATTCTTTGAGAATTCGATTTTTGATCTTCTCTTTAAATTTATTTGGCATGGCAGACCATATTTGTATAATATACGAAAAAGTTTGTTCGTTTGTTTAAACGGGCTAATCTCTAGATCTGCATGTCGGATTGTAAATTATTTTGTTTATTATGAAAGCTAGACTCAAAAGTGAAATCGACTATTTAATACAAGCTATACACATCAGCTTGCGTATCATTATTATTATGCCGAAGTAAGAACACACTTCAAGAGGTTATGGGCCCAACACATTTGCTCTATTTTGAAATAAAATGTCGCACCGCTACATCCAAATTGGTTAGATAGATGAAGCTATATCAACTATCAACCAAATAGGTAATATATGGCGTCAACTGCACAATTATAGATTAAGGACAAAAGTGTAAATATGAAATGAATATATTTGATCTACCTATCGCCCCGTAAGAGGCTTCCGTTCATTATTATATGCCGAAATAAAAAATTTTTATACTGCAAGAAAAATGATATCGAACTCATAACTCCTCTGGAAAACAAGCATTTGAGAGACGCTATAGTCTGAGGTTTGATTTTTTGTAACAATTTAAGAAACGATTTGTAAAGAATAATATCGTGCCGGCACACGTAAAAGGGTTCTTGTAAAAAACTTGGTTAAGTGCGTGTCGGGCCATGCGCAGGGTATGGTTCCGTAAGGAGACCTTATAGATTAGATGTGATAATTTCATCCAGAAAAAAATCAGCTGTCATGAGAAATGGGATAGGTTTAATTGATTGATACTTAACTTATAATGTACAAAAACAATCAGCACTTGGTCAATGTCCTTACTAATATTATATTATATCGGCGTAAGTTCGTATGTATGTATGGATGGATATTTGTTACTCTTTCACGAAAAACTACTGAACGGATTTTGATAAAACTTCACAATAATATAGGCTTACATATCAGAGTAACACAGGCCAATTTTATACCACCATTACCACGGAAACGGGAACTACGCGGGTACAACCGCGTGCCTCCTGTAGTATTTTATTTTTCGAAAGCCTATTCGTGAATTAAAAAATAGTTTAGTCTACTTGCCTAACCTAACTATTTTTAAGACGTTATCCAATTGTGTAAGCAAATTCAACTATATTTAAATAACGTTTAATTAAAACTACTTACTTTTAAACACCTACCTTTGTTACTTGTTAGATGTGTAAGTTGGCAGAAATAAATCCACGTGTCTCGTCAATGGTCTGGTAATTATCATCACGTCTGATTTTGATCGATACAATAATAACAACATTATCACCATTTTTTTTATCGACTACAAGTTGGCCCTTGACTGCTATCACACCTGATGTTAAGTGATGATGCAGTCTCAGATGGAAGCGGGCTAACCTACACTACATCGTACCGGAACGCTAAACCCTGGCGAACCTCATTGAAAAATCTCAATATGCCCCGCCAGGAATCGAACCCAGGACCTCCGTCTTATAAAACCACCGCGCATACTACTGCGCCACGGAATCACCATAATCCCGCGAACCTGCATTGAAGCATCTTGGTGGGCGTAAACTCCATAACTGTCACTATAATTAGGCCGTTAAAATCACGTAAAGAGACTGTGAGCGTGTGAGAGTGTGAGACTGTGCTAAGAACAAACGGATAACGCGAAACTATACTTAAAGGGGTTCTGTATTGACTGCGATACCCTAAAAATGACCTTAAAATTAGCCCAGTCAGTGTCAATAAATAAAAAGCTTCACATATCACAAACGAGATAACAGCCAAATTGTCGATCATTACACATAATTCATATCATTAACATTTAATTGCAACGGTTCACCATCATTATTTTTAACAGTCAAGCGTTCTCTCGACGCTTTTGCAGCGATTATGTACGAATTTGCAAAGTTTTATCGCTGCCCGGCCATCGAAAGCACCAACTGCATAAATGTGAATTTCCACCTTAAAACTAAAAGGATTAAGTTGAAATTACGTTTGATGTAGCCGGTTAAACGCTTTAAAAGTTTAGTAAAGCCACAATATCACAAAGGCGAACAAAAACCAATCGCAGTTGACTTCGAATCGCTGTGCAGGCGGCACGCGTGTTCCTCCGAAGTTGGATTCTCGTTCTGTGTTCTCGATAGATGTCTGTGAAGTGAATTTTGAAAACATGATCGCGTGATTTTAACTGACCGTCCCTAAAGACTGATAGCAGGTACGGACCATGTAATTTGGTTTGGCAAATTGATCGGTTTTTGCCAATTTGTATCATAGCTACCTACTTAATACCTGAGATCGTTGATCCCACTTGTGTTTAATTGATTGATCGATGCAATAATCGATTTGATGTGCTAATAATTATCGATGGATTGTATTTATATTTGCTTTATTACTGCCATTTATTTACATAGATTTATTAGTAGCGCGAGTTCATAAATGCAAACTTAAAAAGGCCTATTGACGAGTTCTCTTTTCAATGAAAATAGGTAATTAATAAGATTAATTTATAGTTAGTGTAAGGGCGGTTGTAGAACGGTACAAAAGCAAACAAAGTTTATTTGAATTAAGCGTGTTAGTATAAAACTTCCTCTCCCAATTTTGAGAGCTAAGATGAAAAGTGTGAAGACGTAAACAATGCTATCTGCCGTGTAAACAAAGTTATTAATAGTGTCCCAGGATGGATTGTGTTGCTGCGCTGTCCAGGTAAGGCGGACTGCACACTCGCGGAATATCGATCATCGCGTTGCACGTGATATGCCCTAAGGCTCTAAAATTCAATTTTTCGTTAGTATTGCAATCGTAATAATGCTTGCTATGACTCTGCTAACATAATCTAGAACTCGAGACACATACATACATACATATATATAAATATTAAAATTGGATCAATATACCTAATTCAATTATATCGATAGAAAGAACGTACAAAGGCATTGGTAAATTTCCTTTACATGTAAACATTATAATATCTACCCATCCTATAATCATATCGATAGATAAGATCAGTAGAAATGCATTCCTAAACTAAATGTCTATATACGCATACGATCGCGTCAACCCAGCAATTGGTATGGCACATTCTGGTGCTAATTTGATTTCACAAAATCTTATCTGAAAGAAAATTTTAAATGATCTGTGATGATGGTGGTGGACTTTTAGATTTGTCATTCAACTTGGGGCTTAAGCACTCATCATAATAAAATTTCTATAAAATAAAAAAACGAAATTAGCGGACGGGACTTTATAAAAATCAATATCTATACTGAAGCCAAACTAGATGAAGAATGCTTATCAACAAATAAATTTAAAATGAAGGTAGAAAATGCAATACATTTTATGCTTAATAAATTTAAAATTATGTTTTATTTTTTTATAAAATCTTATTTAAAATCTAATTTATTGTCATGAATTTGTTATTAACAAGTTAATTAAAAAAATTAGGAGTAAAATGACTAGTGATTTCTGCCTTTATTTTTAATTTCTTTGTCGATAAGCATTCTCCATCGAGTTTGGCTTTAGTAAAATATAACATAAAAATATACATCTGTAAGTTCAGTAAAAAGTGTAAGTAGGTACACCCAATTAGTCCGATTATGTCCTAGTTGGTTTATTAACAAAATGAAACAAATCCACACATAAAAAAGTTAACATAACGCATTATTCATTTGTCTATCAAATAATTAAGTTAAATGCGAAATCGGTAACAAAAATCGCACTTTTTTATCATGCCATACCATACAAGTAATACAAGCCCCAAGTTACTCTTTGTTCTCCAATTCTATTTAGCAATGGTTTTAAAACTCATAGATTTTGTCAGGAATTTGTATGTATAAACCTGGTAACCCTAACTAAGGCACTCTGCACGCTACTCGATTAGCATTGATGATCGATTTGCACCTAAAACTGGTTTGCAAGCGTGAACTGCAATTATGTTGCCATGAAATACACGCAAGCACCATTTACATATCTACTACTTTATGCGAGTCTTGTTTTATGGGGCCGTGAACGATTTATTGTTACTGTCTTAAGTGATTCGATGTTTCACATCATAAGTCAGTAAGTAATTAAAATATAAAAGCATCGTCTACAATATAAAATTATACTAGTTATTGGCCCCGGTCTGGCACAGGTTGCGAAATATATACGTAGGTACGTAAAACATGAATTTAATATTATTGTTTTGCCTTAGTGCATGCCAGTAAAGCTTCTAAAGATGGCTTGATTTTTTTACAAATTCAATTAATCATCATACCTATTTCTGCTAATTTTGTGAGTACCTATCTCTTGAATGATTAATGGATTGCAAGTACTGTTGGTGATTGTTTTAAGTTTAATCCGATTAAAAAGTGTTATCCACTCTGCAATCTCTCTCCAACGTAGAATTAGACCATGGCATATCTTTTATTTTTTTCTTGTTTTTTGTTATTTATACTCAATATATGATTATGATTGTGATTGATCAATATAATAAAATCGTTAATTATCCACATTGCAGTTTTATCGGAGAATTTATGAATACGTTTTCCTAATAGTTAATATCAGCCAATCATGTTGGCAAACTGTAACATAATTATATCAGAATTATGACAAGTTTTAGTTTCTTTATTTACGGCATTTTTACTGAAAGTAACCCCGCAAATAAGGAGATACTGTTTTTGATATATAATCGTTTAAATCACGCTATCACTAATAAAGGTCATATTTCTGTAGCTCTGGGTCCGATGTTAAGCGAAGCTTAGGGAGAATACATTATCAGTCTATTTATAATGGTTTACTAAAGGACACAAGTCTCCGCAGACGATATGCGACGAATGATAAATGCCGTAATCTACAGTAAGTCTCCGTGTACAGAAGGGCAAAGCAACAAGCAAATACTAGTATTAAATATTTTTATTACAAAACTGATACCATTATCGGTGTATTTAATTAGTGCATTGCGTTACAGTGATACTGATACACTTTCCCAGAGCATCTCATATTATATAAATCTCTCTGGTTCAGCTATTATCTGAACATATTATAAATCCACGACGGAGTTTACATTTCTCTGAATTAATTCACATTCTTGTTCTTCATTCAACAAACTTTCTTAAATTCCTTTGTGTGACCTATGCTATAAAGGGGAAACTGACTGTGTTATGAGTATTAATTTAAGGTATTACCGTGTAAACCGTGTTGGCCGATAATGTCTAAAGTTACAAATAAAATTATTTCTACTCAAGTAAAACAGTAGGTATACCTCTTTTTTGAACCTTTATTTTTTACAACACACTTATTCACACCTCTTCTAACTACTACAGATTATTTTTTAATTGATAGATTAGTTATTGTCATTGAAAATCTAGTACCGATGAACGGGCAAAGTTTAGTTAATATAAGAAAAACATCTTGCAACCAAAAAATTAACCAGTTTTATTTGAAAAGGTTTAAAACACTCTTTATCTGATCTACCTACAAATATTTTGTAAAAAAAAATATCTTTTAAATATTTGACAATACATTTACATGTTTAATATATTTTTAATAATGTCTTGTGTAGACGCCCTATCTCTCGCGGACAGGAGCGGTCGCCCGTCAGCCGGACCTCGTTGTTTTTTTTACTGTTTTCTTTTTACTCTGTTACCTGTTCCCGAACGGGTCCGCTCAACGGCTGGTTAGGTTAACAAGTGTGTGCCAGGGGTGTGGAACCTTTTCTACAATTAATCAATTTTATTTATTAAACTGTTTTATTGAATAAGTCTAGTATGTATATTATACGTATTTGTATATAGCTTTAAAAATGAGTTGTATTGTACTTTGGTTATCTATATATTTTTATATTTAGATAGTAATAAAATTGATTATTAAAAATACATAACCCAAAACAAATAAATTAATATCACAAAGGGTGTGTCAGCGCTGGTTTGCAAAAGTGATTCCTAAAAGGAATAAGTTTTGCTCACTTTTGAGGTAGCTCTTTCAGCTATGTATAAAGAATTTAATACTCCAAGAGTTTATGTATCATTTTTATGAGCTATGGTCAGAAAATCATAACATGCAAATAAAAAATTGGGTATGCCAACGTAAACGTTAAAATGTGATTTTGATTAGAAAGCCTAGTTGAAAAAATATTTTTTACAAAAAACTTTAGGGAAAACTAGAAATACAACCAAAACGAAATTATGCGTAACATAAAGTTTGAAGTAGTTTAATTCATTCAAAATCTGAATACCTAAACTTCACGCAGTCTTGACTGCCCTTAGCCATAGAGAGATTTTTAAAGCGCGAAACCAGAAGTTCGCGAAGGAGGTTCTGAAGAAGCAAGCCTACGAGGCCAAGTGGAGCGAAGGGCAAGCTGATGAGCGAAGCGAGCCGACGACCTCTGTAACGAAGGTCGAGTTGGTGAAGCTGAATGAAGGGGCGACAGGGCGAGTCTTCTGGCGTAGCCACCTTTAATACTTGCTGTCCATAAGAACAAATCTGAGTAATTTGGCTCCACACAGACTTGTCCGTTTTAATCCTAATAGTGTTTTTTATAAAGCGCGAAGCTATCAGCTCGCGAAGACCAACTTAGATCACTAGTCAATTCCAGTTTTCACAAAAGCCTATCGTAAAAACTAGTTCTAAATAGGAAAAACGCGTCCTAACTAAAAACGTGTTTTGACGGCAACGCATTTAAAGTATTATTCTTGCAGTTTGCATAGTTTCCATAGTGTCTACTCAATTTTCAAACCCTGTGCAAGCTGTTGCTTATAATATATTACTGCTAAAAGTAAGCGGGTGTGAATTGTAATTCAATTCAGTTCAGATCCGTCGTGACCCCTGCAGCTGCTAAGCCGCTGTGACCGGTGTCAGACTGTCGGTGTCGGTGTCAGTTTCGCAAACCGCACGTCACGGGGCGGGGGGTCACTCGCGTGCACGGCCCTTATCGCAGGATGCGTGCAGCGTGTCGCACCGCATTACTAATTTATACCTAACGCCCGTGATTTTTCGTTTTTATGCTTTTAACCGGCTTTCAAAAAGAAGTAGGTTCTCAATTTGGTAACGTCTTCGAGCGTATATATCTGGATGTACTAACTGCTGGATTGCGGTTAAAAATTTGAATATGTCATAGTGTAGTCAGTAAGGTACTAAGGATATAACGAGACAACAGTCTTATCTATCATCTTCAAGTTGATATATTATTATGATTAGGACATTAAAAAATACCACACTTTTATCTGCTTGTAACAATCCATTATTTGTTGTTTTTTATTTTTAAGGACAAGAGAGAATCAAGTGTTATCAATACATTAACAACAAAAATATTGTGTTATCATGTTCAATGAGTGGCGCTAATTATAGGTTATCAGTTGATGTGCGTAGGTACGACGAAACATCGTAATAATAAATTAATAACAATGTGTAGAGTTACAGTCCACTGACAGATCCGGTCGCGATATTCTTTTTTTCCATAAAATACTCTATCTTTATCTGTCATTAATAATAATTAATAATTCATATCCTTTCCATTAATGTATATATATATTTACTATACTATTCTATATTTATTTTATTTAGGGCCAATGTATCCACTGGTTCTAAATAACATAATATCTGCGACTGTCGACGATTCGATTTTTTGTGAATATTTTTTTGAATTAATTAATAATATGTGTATTTAAGAATAAACATAATATTAAAAAAATTATTATTATAAAAACAAAAAACCCGACTGCATAGAAGTTATGAACTGAAAAGAGAAAAACAAGGATCACTATATCTATATAAAATTTTAAATACTTTATGCAAGCGGGGACAAAATACTTTATTTTCTGCGGGGAAAGAAAGATTTACCAAAACTACGTTTGTTCCCGCCTGCAACACCATAAAGTATTTAAAATTTTGTATAGATATAGTGATCCTTGTTTTTCTCTTTTCAGTTCATAACTTCTATGCAGTCGGGTTTTTTGTTTTTATAATAATAATTATATTTGAGACTTTTTGTTTAAGTTTATGGTATAGAAATGATACAGTACACTTTTTGCCATTTTTTGTTAAAACGGCAAAATAAACATGATATGATATTTGTATTTTTGAAATGTTCTTTTTACGACCTTTCATTTGATACCCATATTGCGAAGATAAGAGAAATAAATACACACATCCCCCCTTTTATTCTCCCATTTACAGCCACCATTTTGAAAATTTATATAGCCTATGTCACTACCACAATTTTAACGAATTCAACGACACCTCACTTGTCAAAATCCGTTCAGTTGTTTAGGCTGTAGCGTGTACACACACATACATACATACATACGCTCGAAAAACATAACCCTCCTTCTGACGCAGTCGGGTAAAATTGCGGAACCGACGGAATTCGAACCCGCGTCCCCAAAGTGTGGATAACACTTTTCAATGAAAACTAAAAAAAATAATAATAATATGTGATTACCGAGATTAACTTTTTTAGTAGGTTGACAGACAATCAATTTTCGATAACCTTTATCCCTCACTGGTTTCAAAACTTATACGTATTCAGTTTACCTAAGTTGATATTTGTAAAGATAATGTATGTGTACACACTTTTATAATATCTATCGGTAAATATATGTACTAGACGAAAAGGTTGCGTGCCCCTGCACTCCTATTGGTGTGACTATTTTTTTTGTTAACACCTTTTGTTAGGATAATTCGACATCGGGAGCGAGAAAAAAAATATTAGACATTACTTTTTGACAGGGGTTATTTAATGAAGTTGTAAGTTTTTTCCCTTCGTCCGTTCTCACGGCGCTGGCATTGTGGCAGCACGTCCCAACTCCCAATCAATTATGTTAAGTGTGATAATTTTGTTTTTTTAAGGTTCCGTAATAGTGATAAGAAACGAAAAGCTTACGTACACATCATTCACAGTGACAACATCCTGACTTTCCACTATCTGTAGAATAGAAATTAGAATACAATATTGCTTATCTTATATTATAAAAGTTAATTAGGTACTATTAGTTAGTCTCGCTAAAATTTAAAATCGTGGATAACAGAAAGGGGAATTTCGATATACTAGGACAGATTTTACAGTGATGAATTTTGAAATAACCTCAAGAACTTCAAGGATTTTAAGCCGTCTTACTCTTTAGCCATGTCTCCACTCAAACTTAAACATTAGGCTGTCCTTCAAATGAGTCGGTAGGTAATCTTGAATTTATATAACCATTCACGGTGCCACAAATTGTCGGGCTATTTCTTTTCCTGCGAAATTAAAAATTTACTTTATTAATGTATACGAAGACTACGGAACACTCGTCATGCATATAATGTCACGCACCTGACCAGTTATTTTCAATTCATTCCGTGTCGTCTTTCTCAGCTATTTGTTCGGGCAACAAACATATTATGCGCCGGTTACACGCTTGTTATTTAGTTTACCATTCGCTAATGTAGCGGTGTCAAACACCATTGTGGCGGCGCTGAAAGAGGTTTCTAACCACGAACAAGCGAAGGGTCAAAAATAATTGTATATACAAGTAGTAGTAGTAAATTAATTATTGAACTTCTTGTTTATATGAAAAAAGTCTTTCTTCTGTGTATATTAAGTAAATGTTTGTTTGAGCAATAATGTAGCATAATAAACTATTGGTCTATTACTACTTCGAATATTGCTGCTGTCTGCAGTCGGTTACGTAAATGCACCCTTCGGTTCAACTCAGATTGTAAGGGAAGCGACGCGTCATGTTTGTCAACTACAAATAATTTAATATTCATCTCTATTTATATTTTCCCACACTTAAGTTATAAAGTTGTGTTATTTGAAATCGAGCGGCGATATAAATTGGTTCAATATTTGTAAAGCTTTGCACTTTCCAAGAAAATACAGATGAATTTTACTATGCGCGACGCTTCGCCTCTGCGCCAATGTGAGTTAGCCTCGGGCCTAATGCTATGCGCGTCTGCAGAATGCGGTCGTCGGCGTCGTTCGCGGCGCGCGTGCTCGCCGGCGTGGCGCTCGCGCTGTCGGTGGCGGCGCGCGCGGGCCACGGCCGCCGCGACTACAAGGACCCCGAGCGACTCAACGCAGACATCTCGCTGTGGATCGACGAGCGGCAAGTGAGGATGTTCAGCGGTGAGTCTCCGAGGTAGCTGTTTGCGTATTGATGAAGAGTTAGACCTCTTCCACTACTCCTCACCGCCGCAGCTTGTATTTTAGCAGAAGATATAAGCTCCATATGCACTCTTCTATAAGGAGGGCTAGGCTCTACATCGGGCCAATAATTGACTGATGATGATTTCATGTAATCTTATACAGCAGTAATAAAAAAAGAGAAGAAACCATACGACATTTATCGCTACACGAAAAAGATGTGGCAAAAAATTGTAGCTGACGTATAATTAATTTCGTTCCAGGTATATCAATGCAGGTGTTCGCAATAGTGAACGGGAACATATCGCCGTACATCCTGGACCCCAACTTCTCGCACAAGCTGCCCATCATCCCGTCGGAGGTGGGCTATGTGAACTTCACGTGGCGATCCAAGAAGCGCTACTACTACGACTTCGACACGCTCACCTCTTCCGACCCTAAAGTGCTGAAAGCACCGCTACTGTCCATTAAGACAAAAGGGAGGGTGCCCAAAACTCCTAAAGGTAATCGATATCAATTACACATCCAGGGACTTAGCGTGTACGTATGTAGGTACTCTGGTTATGACCTACATGTTCAGGGGCATATCAGAAATTGGGATCTTTTTGTGTTTATGAATATATTTTACTAGCTACTAATAATCAATAAAGCTCTTTCTAGAGAAGCACTTCTGGCTGTGGGGAACGTTGCGCTACAGCCATGCTTTTCATGTGCCATTTCTGTCGCTCATTCTGTTCTGAAGGCTATGGCTGCTGTTGAAATTACAAGCCAAATCTTTCCTATTCTACACAATTAAACATTCAAGACCAAGAGACTGGCGGATTGTTGAGACTGCTAATAAACGGCGGTCGATCTATGTGAATTGTTTTTTTATATAATTATTATTCTTTTGCTTACAGAATTTAGTATATTTCTGCCATGTATGGGCAACGTGAGCGGCGTGGCAACGTTTGAAATAGGCTTAGAGCTGAAGAACCACCGCGGCAACCCTCTGAAGGGCACCCCCCTAAGGTTAAACCTAAAGAAGGAGTGCGCACAGAGAGGTGTGTATTTAGAAAGGACAGGTATTGTATCGCCAACGCATTTTTAACACTTTTACGAATGTGCACTTTAATTTTGTGATTGCGATAGGAAATATTTGCAAATAAAAAAAATTACAAATTCGGACCAAAAATAAATAAAATAAAATGAGAAGATGATTAAATACTGCATTTTTGAGTTTTTTTGGAATAGAATAAAAACTTTAATGGTTTTTTAGTTTTTTAAGATGATCTCTTATCTTAAAAAGCTCTTTAAATATAAATAGGATGGGTATTTTTAGTGAATCCATTAATAAACAAGTAAACCCGGTTTCATTGTAGTGTGGTCTATAGAGATTTTCTATTGAAACAGAAAACCTAAAACGATTTTCCTTTTCTCTACGAATAATAATTTACCATTGTGTACTTAGATCATTTCTAACAATTATATTTTTGCAGTTACAATATTAAAAGCACATTCGCAATGCTTTTACAATTCTTTTCTCTAGAGATTCTATAATATCACTAATGTTATTGTTAAACATTTATAGAGTCTCTTCTGAGCTTATTAATTCAATTTCTCATGCTTCCTCTGTCAGAATTTGATTTAAAATTTAATTAGTAGCCCAAAACAATGCATACCTTTTCTATCTCATAAACATTGATTGATTAATAACCTCTTTTTTGGATTCAGTTAAAATGTATCTACTGTTACTCATATAGCTCAGAATTATTGTACCAAGTATGTCAAGCCCACCCCGTAAACCAGCAGTTTTTAAGATGTACCTTCGAAAAGAAAAAAGAACTAAGATATAGGTAGGTATATGATACACATTAAGTGCTAATAATTTCACCTGAAAGTATGGTTTTATACAATACGATAATAATCTTCTTGTATTGTAAATGCCAATACATAATAGCTTAAAACGTAATACTTATACGGAATTGAACATACGTGTCCGACGGTAGAAGCTATGGCAATGTTTGTGTTCGGATCAAACAATACAGCGGTTGACATTTATTAGCCTATTGTTTAGAATTTATGATGAATTCTTAATTTTTTTGAGAACATACGCAGACACAACTTCTTTAGTCAAGTTATTGAAATTTAATGCGTGCATTTACTGCTCATATATAAATCACATTGTAAAGCTTTACAGGAATGTAATGAATAGTTGAAACAATTAAAACATTTTTAAAAACATACAAACATACGAGGGGCGGCTGATAAGTTCGTGGCCTAGGGTACTTAGAGAAAGAAAAGTTTAGTTTTTTAATTTTAATTTTTCAATGTAGTCACTCTTAAGTGAAATACACTTCTCATATCGTAAATACAATGGCCTTTAAAACACTGAAATAATATTCTCTTGAAAATGGCTTTCTATGGCTGATTTCATCTCGTTGTCATCCGAAAATCTTCGCCCCCTTAACTCCTTATTCAAATTTGAAAAAAGGGAAAAGTCACTGGCATCCAGATCCGGCCCTTAGGGGGGGGTGGTCAATTTCTGCGAACCTAGTGGCTTTTAAAACATCCCTCGAAACGCGAGCGGTGAGAACGGGCGCGTTGTGTTGCAGAAACAACACACCGCGCGCCAACTTGCCACGTCTCTTCTGTACGACTGCTTCGCGTACCTGACTCAATAAATTGGCGTAGTATTGACCATTCATAGTAGTTCCTTTAGGCAAGTAATCAATTAATAAAACTCCCTCGCTATCCCATAAAATTAGAGGCCGACTTTTCCTTTAAATTTCTTTGGTGGTCTTTCTCCTTTTTTAACCCACTGCATAGACTTTTGTTTGGACTCCAGATCATATTTAAGAATCCAGGTTTCGTCTACTGATACAATGCGGTTACAAATTTCGTCGAAATCGTTCTGACACAACTCCAAAAAATCCTTACAACTCGCCATTGTTCGTCGAGTGGTGTGAGCATTTGCGGTACCCAACGCGCACAAATTTTTTTCTTGTGTAAATTTTGGTGTAAAATTTCTCCGATTCACTTTTTACTAATCTGTAACTCATCAGCTATCTGCCACAATTTAATTCTTCTATCGGCTAATATTAGTTTTTCAACTTTATGAAAATTTTCTTCGGACACTACTGTCACAGGGCGGCCCGGGCGGGGGTCGTCTTTACAGCTGTCTTTTCTTTCTTTAAATGTCAAGCCAATTTTTTTACCATTGAATATGAAAGTCCGGAATCCTGAAGAACTGATGACATTTCTTTAAAAATGCTTTTTGGCAAGTTTCTTTTAGACTTCTTTTACAAGGAATTTAATCACTGCGCGGTGCTCAAAATTGCGAGAATTTTCAGTTTTGGTCGACATGGTATTGTTTCTTGTTCCAGGTGTTAATGAATGAACAAATGGTTGTTATTTATACTATCAATTAGTGCCAAAAGTTATGCTATCAGTAACGAGATGATACCTTTTCGCTAAGTACCTTAGGCCATGAACTTATCAGCCGCCCCTCGTACATATATCTATACCATCACGCCTCATTCCCGTAGGGGTAGGCAGAGACTACGTCCTTCCCCTTGCTCTCTCTCGCTTCTTACAATTTAATTAAGCCTTTCATACAAGTGCGTCGGTTTCGGGTACTTTTGTTTTCTGACCTGTAATCAGAATGTCCTGGATTTGATCTAGGACCGTTCGCCTTGTTCTTCCCTTTCAACATTCTCATTCATCCTCGTCTTATCCCTATCCCTTTCATTTATTCTCTCCACATAATCTTAGCATACCTTTTCAGAAAAATGTTCACTTGTTAGTACCAAAAATCAAAACATTGTCGGACATTGGTTCCGGGTCGTTTAAATTAGAGAGTAGGTATGCTTAAGTGAGATACACTAATTATTATCTATGTGCCCTATAGCTGCTAGCTGCTAGTCTATTCACGTCTTACAGTTGCTACTTACCGGACACGGTGTTGATATATCGATCTAACGCTGAATTACGACAACGATGTTCATTGACTTGATATTGATTGAATTGATGTCTTGATAATAACATGGCTTGATGAATGATAAGCTGACGATATTCGATTATTAGACGAAATCAACTGAAAACGTACCTATGCTACTTGTACTATTATGTATTCTGTGCCTGTAAGTAGGTCCCTTTGTGTGTTGAGTTTCCTCCAGATGTTATCCGAGTGGAGCCTCTGTGATCTTTTGGATCAAACTTGAACAAAGTTTCATTACAGAATTTTCGTTTCTAATAATAAGAAACGTTAACTCATTCATACTTTCTAGAAAGCTGATGATACCTACTCAATAAGGTCGAACGATAGACCTAGAGGAAAGCTCAACTAATAAAAAAAGTTCAGTTAAGGATTAAGAAGTTTTCCGCTGCGAGACTGTAATGTAGATACATTTAAGAACATTTTTGAAGGACTCCGCCTCATTCATTAAAATTTTGGGCATGTTTTGGGCCCTAAACGGATTTCATTATTTTGGGCTCTAAGCGTCACGTAACCGACGCCCCGCGTATTAACCAATTGCATTGTTTTCCGGCCGTCGGCGCCGGGCTCGCCGACTTGCTGAGTACGGTGCCTCTGCTCACAGCATTTACGTTTTTAGGTTGGTACAACTGCATGCTTTATTCTTCTTCATCCATGTCCATTTTTCTGTTCAGCTCCGGATCTAGGGGGCTAAACCAGGGCCCCCTGTCCGAGCGGTTTTATAATTTCGTTTCTTTCGTTTAATATTTTCCAAATATCAAGAAAAAAACAGGCTTAACACAGAAATAAATACGGCCGCTGTGGCGATATTTCAAAGTGGCCAATGTCCAATAGATGATGCTACCGAGGCAGTATTTTTCAAGTTTTGATCCACCTCGATAAAACCTAGATCCGCGGCTGTTTCTGTCACCAATTGTTGGGCTGCCTCTCTCATTGAGAGAATACTTAAACTAATAACTACATACTTTAATGAAATAATATGCTTCACGATTATAGTTAATAGATAATTCCAGGCTTAGCATACTTTCATAATACCATTATACAAATGAAGAGCAAAGAAGCAATAATCACCATGTGGAAAGTCATTATGTAATATGTCGGGTTATCAGGTACACTCGTATACTTCGAGCGTATGTAAGAAGCGTAGATATCTCTAAGCTTATTCTTTGGCAGCTCAACATGTTGAGCCGTTTGGATAGAGTTTAACATTTGAAGCTCGAGCCAGTTGTGGGTATGCAGTCGGGTTTTTTGACTAAGGTTATTATGCTTATGGTTTATTAAAATAGTAACGATTTCCCAACCGCCAGGTCCTGACCCGGAATGCGACAAAAAGTGTGCAAACCAGGGATGGTGCAATAGTGAAAAGATATGCCAGTGCCCCGAGGGTTACATGGGGCAGCACTGTCGCACCGCGCTGTGCTACCCGCAGTGCATGAACGGCGGCAACTGCACCGCGCCCGGCGTGTGCTCCTGCCCGCCCGGCTATCAGGGGCGACATTGTGAGGGAGGTAAGTTCATATATTAAAGATATGTCTGTACCCCGGGGGCTATATGGGGCAGCACTGTCGCACCGCGCTGTGCTACCCGCAGTGCATGAACGGCGGCAACTGCACCGCGCCCGGCGTGTGCTCCTGCCCGCCCGGCTATCAGGGGCGACATTGTGAGGGAGGTAAGTTCATATATTAAAGATATGTCTGTACCCCGGGGGCTATATGGGGCAGCACTGTCGCACCGCGCTGTGCTACCCGCAGTGCATGAACGGCGGCAACTGCACCGCGCCCGGCGTGTGCTCCTGCCCGCCCGGCAATCAGGGGCGACATTGTGAGGGAGGTAAGTTCATATATTAAAGATATGTCTGTACCCCGGGGGCTATATGGGGCAGCACTGTCGCACCGCGCTGTGCTACCCGCAGTGCATGAACGGCGGCAACTGCACCGCGCCCGGCGTGTGCTCCTGCCCGCCCGGCTATCAGGGGCGACATTGTGAGGGAGGTAAGTTCATATATTAAAGATATGTCTGTACCCCGGGGGCTATATGGGGCAGCACTGTCGCACCGCGCTGTGCTACCCGCAGTGCATGAACGGCGGCAACTGCACCGCGCCCAACGTGTGCTCCTGCCCGCCCGGCTATCAGGGGCGACATTGTGAGGGAGGTAAGTTCATATATTAAAGATATGTCTGTACCCCGGGGGCTATATGGGGCAGCACTGTCGCACCGCGCTGTGCTACCCGCAGTGCATGAACGGCGGCAACTGCACCGCGCCCGGCGTGTGCTCCTGCCCGCCCGGCTATCAGGGGCGACATTGTGAGGGAGGTAAGTTCATATATTAAAGATACGCCAGTGCCCCGAGGGTTACATGGGGCAGCACTGTCGCACCGCGCTGTGCTACCCGCAGTGCATGAACGGCGGCAACTGCACCGCGCCCGGCGTGTGCTCCTGCCCGCCCGGCTATCAGGGGCGACATTGTGAGGGAGGTAAGTTCATATATTAAAGATATGCCAGTGCCCCGAGGGTTACATGGGGCAGCACTGTCGCACCGCGCTGTGCTACCCGCAGTGCATGAACGGCGGCAACTGCACCGCGCCCGGCGTGTGCTCCTGCCCGCCCGGCTATCAGGGGCGACATTGTGAGGGAGGTAAGTTCATATATTAAAGATATGTCTGTACCCCGGGGGCTATATGGGGCAGCACTGTCGCACCGCGCTGTGCTACCCGCAGTGCATGAACGGCGGCAACTGCACCGCGCCCGGCGTGTGCTCCTGCCCGCCCGGCTATCAGGGGCGACATTGTGAGGGAGGTAAGTTCATATATTAAAGATATGTCTGTACCCCGGGGGCTATATGGGGCAGCACTGTCGCACCGCGCTGTGCTACCCACAGTGCATGAACGGCGGCAACTGCACCGCGCCCGGCGTGTGCTCCTGCCCGCCCGGCTATCAGGGGCGACATTGTGAGGGAGGTAAGTTCATATATTAAAGATATGTCTGTACCCCGGGGGCTATATGGGGCAGCACTGTCGCACCGCGCTGTGCTATCTGCAGTGCATGACACCGACACCGTTGGATCACAGAGGCCAATCCTGAAGATCGAAGTTTCAACCCATAAAAATAATTTCATTTGTAATAAGAAATAAGTGACCTTAACTCATTTGTACCTTCTAAAAAGCTAATTATCCCTGAAGACTAAGAAGTTTCAATATCTAACATGAAAAGAAAGTGTTCATTAAAAAAACTTAATGTCTTTAATAAATACATCATTGTGGCGCTTGGTGCCTCTTGGGATAGTCAGGATTACACCACTCCTGTTTTGTCCTCCTCAACCCAAAAAAAGGTATTATGCTGCATGCCCAAACAAATATAGGAAACACTGCACTGATTTTCAGCTGGGACCTTGTTCAGGGTGACGCTCGGACTTGCGCATTGATATTCATGAAAATATTTTCAATTCTTAAATATTATTCCACCCCTTTTAATTAATACTAGAAATTGATTTAATCGCAAATAAATTTTTTGTTAGATTAAGGGATAAAAAGGGGTAGAATAAAATCATATTAGATATAATTCGTTTTCCTTAAACAACTTTACACTCTTTTTTCACCAACTTAATGAATTTGTAAATATTCTTTTTTATGGGATGCCTACACAAATGAAATTTCAAGATTACGGTGTGAATTGATAGACCTATAGGGCCAAAGCCTTTTAATATATGTATATCGAAAGAGGGTCAGACATAGCGAATAAAATAATAGGGTAATCCTTTGTATTTACAGTTTATAACTAACCCACAAATAGATAACTGAAAGAATAATTAACAGCAACTTAATTAACAGTGAATTACTACTGGCAAATTATGGTATTGCAATGATACGTAACGTCTCGTGTTAATTAATGTAAACCCAAGACACCGCGACTTAAGCTGAGAGTAATAATTAATTCGTTTGCACAAATTAATTATCCGAGTTGTCTAGGTTAAGCGATAAGCAAAGTACAACATCTGCACCGCGCCACGCCAGAGCCTAGACTGCCCACCAGTTGTAGACCCGCTCCTTTTATACAACTTAGAATGACTCAAGTAGTGGGGTGAGTGGGGGTATCGAACGATGCGCAGCCGCAAGAGGGCGTAGCTGGTGCACGTGCAGTTCACAGACTTCTTTCTAGTCGCGTACGATGACGCAGGCGCCGTCAAGTATATGTATAGATTATAAGTCAATGAAATAAACAACCTTTAAACCTTATAAATTATTTTGTTTTATATTGAAAGAATTAAAGCAGTGCAATAAGCGTATCAATCGGATATGACTGAGCCATGTTACAAAAATATATTGAATATTTACGAGTACTTTCTTAAGAACCTAACCACCTTTGGAAGTCGATTGGAAGCCTTTGCAATTGCTATAGAGGTAATAATCCTATGTACTACACATTTATACAGTCCACATTATTAAACTAAATCTTCTTAGATATAGCAATAGCAGCTTTGCATCCCGCTTTAATAACTTCAGTGAGTGCTTTGTAAAACGGCGCCTGCTCGGCTCCGTGGTCGATGCCAGTGTCGTGATGCTCCTGCTCCTCGTCCCTGAACTTGGTGATGGTCTGCAGGATCTCCTTGTCCACGTTGGGATCGTCCATCAGGGTTCGCAGTTGATCATTGTAGTGATCTACTATTACTGTTTCTACGGCGACTGTGCAAGCCATTGCGGCTTCTTTGCCTAATAGAGCTGTGCCTGGAAACAAAGTAGTTGTATGTTTTTTTCATTTTTCTTTTTTAAAAGTGTAGCGTGCTAGAGCGGAGACGAAACGAGCGGGGTTTTTTATTCCTTCTATAGCTGAAACCCTATTGTTGCCGAAAAGGTCGCCACTTGTAAACGTTGTTCTTTTTTGTAACTCCCGATGTAAGTTATAAAACTCAAAGGGGTTTTACAATATGAACATGTTTGTCTGTGTATCTATTTGTGGCTTCTACACTATGTAAATTGTTGATTTTATTTTTGATTAAAAGTTGGCGTGATGATTCTTACCCTTGGCTACTTAGAATGAAATTCCGATAAGCCACGCCAATGATATCTTGTCTTTTGTTATGATAGAAAGAGTATCATAATAAGCTTGGGTCAGGGAACGACTCCCAGTTCACACTTCTGCATTTCTGCTACGCCCGATATAGAACCCAATGTTATACTTTTCTTACATATCATTTTATATCCAGAAAAATGTACGTTTCAACAATACTATCAAAAATATGCATTATTAGGATGAGCCCCTTCGAAGTAGCTAAGAACACTCCTCAGACTTTTCCTATGAGGATATGTCATCACATCGGGGATCGTTTGGGAGGTGTAAGGGAACATATAAAGCAGACAGAAAGACAGACAGACAACAAGGATTTAAAGAATTCCGCAGAAATGAAACATAATTTAACTTGTTATGAAAAAGATAATTCGAGGCTTTATTCAAATTCGCGATCTGTAGCTAAAATCGTTTCTGGACCAACAAGGCAAATAAATACCTAACTTTAAAAATAATTACCTATACTTCTGGTATACCAACAAGGCAAATAAAATACCTATCTTTAAATAAGATTTTATAAAAAAATAAAACATAATTTTAAATTTATTAGGCATAAAATAATTTGCTTGTTGACCGAGGTATAGTTGACTGAGGTTTTTTTTGGAGAATATAATTTTTTAGCTACAAATTACATAACAAAGCCATCTATTGTTAAGTAGTAGCTTTTGCTCGGTCGGTACAATTCATTACTGCTCAAATGTTCTGAATGATGGCCCCTCTGCTGTGCATGGCATCCAAATATCTTAATTATTATTGACTATTCTAAATATTGCAACTCACCAGCACCGAGAGCGAATCCCGCGACGTTCCAAATGGGCGTCATGATGGTGGGTCTAACGCGGTGCTTGGAGATGAGCTCCTCGAACTTCTGACGGTGCTTGATCTCCTGGTCCCACATGTGCTGGATGGTGGGCCCCTCGGCCGTGCGCCCCAGCACCGCCATCTGACCCGCGTAGATGCGGTCCGCGCCCAACTCGCCGGCGTGGTCCACGCGGATTATAGCATCCAACTGACACAAAAGGACAATGCTCATTTTATATTAAAATGCATAATTATTTTATAAATTATCTAACTACCAGAAACTACGGTAACTGAAATTACTAATGAAGGTTTAGTGTTAAATCCGAATACTGAAACGACACTCGAATATAAAGATTTTTTTTATATTACTGAGCGTCTCTAAACTCAATCATAATTCAAACATGACGTTTTAATTTTCGGCCATTAGAGACTTATGTATCGTGTAGTCTAATAGACCCTTAGACGGTCCACCGATCCACCGACTCACCCAGTGCTGAACAAACTTACATGTGGATTCTTCTTCCACGCAGCAGAATGCGTGCTCCTAACTTGCCGGAGAAGCGTCGACGGGCGATACATTGTTACACTTCTGAAATTAAACATTAACTTTTGTTACAGGAATATGCTCGCAGAAATGCTTGAACGGCGGGAAGTGTATACAGAAGGATACCTGCGAATGCCCTAAAGGGTATTTCGGTCTTCGCTGCGAATTTTGTAAGTTCTAACTTCCACTGTCAATAACTATAAAAAAGTATAATAGCAACATCTTTTATAAGACATCTTGTTTAGGCCAAATACTTTACTTCAAGCAATAAATTCAATTGCTGCATTAAGATTATTAACTCTAGTCTCCAAAAGATAGTTGGGGCACTACGGGCAAATATGTAGAAAGGAAATTCAACATTAAAGCAACTTCGAAACCAAAAACTAACAGAGAATAGCTATTAAAAACTATATACATTTCTATATATGCTAACAATATAGTAGGTAGCAGGTTTATTTTCTGTTGGACTTTTGAGGTCATACTTCGACTTTTGCCCTAGCTTCTTTAGTTACATATGCCCAATTCCTTTTCACTACTTACATATTTTATACTGTCACACACAACTTTAATCTAAATAATCTAATTTGTTGAATCGATAATCGTGACTCCGTAATAAATCGGACAACAAAAAATCTGATAACAAAATACGTGACCCTCCGTGTAAAACTCGAGGGGTACTCGTATGTTTAGGGGAACAAGTGGCGTTGACGATTCGATTAGTTACGATTCGAGTAGTTTAATTCGATTAGTATGAACTGTGAAGGGATTTTAAATGTACAACATGCTGCTAGTGTGATACTGAGAGCTGGCTCGCTCGTTCAGTTGTCTTGTACTACACATCTGTCATACTTAAAAGTTAACATGTATCGGGTTAAGAAAATTGTACGTTTGATAACAGCGAAATGCGTGATCCCTTGTCTGAACGGGGGCCGCTGCAAGGGGGTCAACAAGTGCCGCTGCCCCGCCGGCTCAGGCGGCAACCACTGCGAGGTGGGGCGGCGCGCGGGCGAGTGCGTGCGCGCGTGCCGCCACGGCGTGTGCCGCGGGGGCGCGTGCCGCTGCGAGCCGGGCTGGCGCGGCCGCTACTGCCACCGGACTTACGGTGCGTATAGACTCCACTCATACGTGTATCAGTATCCTTTTATTTAAAAGTTAAATAATAAAAGTCTATTTTGGACACAGAAGCCAATTTTACAGTGGCCAAGTGTGTACATGACAAAATCTATACCTACAGTGTTGTGCTGATTCAGAATTTAATAAGGTTGTCTTATTTGTGCAAGTTGGTGATGCAAGGCCAACCACCAACTTGCAGAAGTCTGTTGAGATTTTTCCTCTGTTGTTTCTTGTTTTAATTTAAACTATTGTTTCTATAACAACAGTTGTTATTACAGGCACAATTTTAGGTTATACTGAAAAAAGTAATGAGCATCTTCCAAATGTTTATATCATGCCTTAACTATCACATTCGAGTGGTACTGAAATTGAGGAGGCTTTCGAGTCAATGGATGATTTAAATGATATTTTAGTACTTGGACATTAGTCCTAAACACATAAAGTTTAGCTAACAGTTTTGAAAAACCTCGTTTTAATTTCCAGGATCATCTGAAGAATCCGGAGAGTTTAAGAGGCCACGATGAAATGCAATACCTTGGCAAGAGAAGGGAGATCTACTTAATAACTAATCTTGTGATTTAAATATTTTTATTAAGTTTTATATGTATTATTTACTAAATTAGTCATTTAGCTTTTAAGGTTAGATTTTATTAAATATTATAAATTATAAATAATATACATTACATATAAGATGATGAGTTTTGTACATTTTTTATTTTTATTAAAATCTCCTTTGATAAAGAAAATATGATTTGTTTTCTTTCTTTCCCTGAGTAGGTAACAAACTTTTAGATAATGACATCTTTATAATTCAAGTATTTCATAGTCCAGTGGAGTTTTGTGGTTCTGGGTGACAATTCCCAGGGGCAGAGCTCTATGCCACCACACGCGTCGCAGTTTGCGGATAGCGTAACGGCCCCTAGATATAGGGGTTAGCTGCGAATACCCAATAAGCAGTCGCGGACAGGGAGCGGTTCATCGGAGGGTCGCTGGGGAGCTTGTAGCGGAGTATACCCCAATAAAAGGCGTCAAACTCGGTGATGATGAACGTCGGTGGCGAGTAAGAACCGCCACTCAAAAATAAGTTCTTTGCTCGGGGAGATGGGCCTCGTCAACCTTGGCTGGTAGCTCATCTAGGAGAAGGTTAACTCTGATTTCAAAAGACCAAACATGGGGGGAAACTTGGGCAAAATTTGGATGGCGGGACAAAAGAAAGTGTTTACACTACCCCAGGAGGGTACCGACTGCTCCGCGGAAGGAGAATCCCTCACTGACAATATGTCAGTCTGCCCCACGTATTCTGGGGGGGGCAAAGTCCGCTCACCCAAATCGTCGCAAGAAAGCAGAAGAGTGCCAGAGAAGAAGAAGGAAGAAAACGATGAAGAAAAGGAAGATCCATTTAGAAGAAGAGGTCTGCAGAGGACTCCACCGTCAACTACAAAGAAAACGCAGAAGACTTACCATACAAACATTCAACAAAACAACGACACTAAAGAGCAGGCTCCAAAAAAATTGACACAACAGATATTTCATCCTAGCCTCTTTAACAAAACTAGCAATAGTGGCTCTACAACAACCGACAAAGAAAATACAGACACAAATGTATGGCAAAAAGATAAAATTCCTACTAGGACAACAAAAAGGAAAGATACAAGCCCAGTACAAAATGATACTAACAAGAAGCTTAAAAACTCCTTAACTTTCCAGGTTCCTACACACAACAGCTTTGATATTCTTAACAATGAATCAGTAAAAGAAAACAAAACTGAGGGCAAAGAATACACTCCAAAACCTGAGCCCATCTTTGTTACAGGTGTCCTCAATATATCATCCCTAAAGGAGAAATTGAACAGACTCATTGACACTGACATGTATACTATGACCACGCTAAGATCTGGACATGTAATCAAAATAATGCCAAAAGACATTCAAACATACAAGACCATTAGAGAAGACTTTATTTCTACTAATATTTCACACTACACATATCAGTTAAAGAGTGAAAGAGCATACAGAGTAGTTTTACGTGGACTGCATGCATCGGAAGACATATCTCAAATAACTAAAGAGCTGGAGAATATTGGACATAAAGTGAGGCAAATAGTTAACATAAGGCACCGAGCGACAAAAGATCCTCTGCCCATCTTCTATGTTGACCTTGAACCAAAGCAAAATAACAAAGATATCTTCAATATTAGATATCTTAACCAAATGAAAATTTCTTTCGAAGCTCCCTATAAAAAGAAGGAAATTTTACAGTGCAAACGGTGTCAAAGATTTGGGCATACAAAAAATCAATGCTATAGACCGTTTCGATGCGTGAAATGTGGAAATGACCATCCCACAACACAATGCAATAAAAAGCCCGAGACTGAAGCCACCTGCGCAAACTGTGACGAGAAACACCCAGCCAGCTACAGGGGTTGCAAAATTTATAAGCAATATAAAGACAGAATTACGAAGACTGCCCCGAAATACAAAGCAAATCAACCTACACTCACCCAAGAGGACAACAAAACAGCCACTGTGGCTTCAAAAGCCAATGTAGCTAGCGAATATGACTTTAAGAAAACATATGCTCAAGCCGCTAAGACCAATAAAACAACTTCCAATACGCACAGAAGAAATGAATTAAATGACATGACTGATATAATGGAGACAATGTTGGAAAAACTGCAACACACTATGCTGACGATGATGGAAAACATGATGGACAAAATGATGGACCGTATGGTTCAACTAGTCAGCAGCCTTATGAAAAAATGATTCGGAACCTCCGAGTAGTAACTTGGAACGCCAACGGCTTGACGGAACGACGTCAAGAACTTGAAACTTTTTTACAAATTGAAAATATTGACATAGCGTTAGTATCTGAAACAAGGTTCACTCCAAAGTCTCACATCACATTTAATAACTACACAATCTACACAACTAATCATCCTACAGGAAACAGTCATGGAGGCACTGCAGTAATTATTAAAAACTGTATTAAGCACCACGCTTTACAGATATATCGCTCAGATAAAATCCAAGCAACATCAATTGCCATAAAAGATGACAAATTTGAAACGGTGTACGCTGCGGTCTACTGTCCTCCTAAACATACAATATCAGTCCAAGACTTCGCAGCTTTCTTCTCTACACTTAATAATAGATTTATCATTGGGGGTGACTGGAATTCAAAACACTTGCACTGGGGTTCCAGGTTAACTAGCACACGAGGAAGGCAACTATTCAAAGCAACACAAGAGATGAGACTGGAATGCTTATCGGGTGGAGAGCCAACTTATTGGCCGACTGACAGGAATAAGATTCCAGATCTTTTGGACTTTTTCATAACGAAAAATGTGGACAGAAATTATATAACTATAGAACCATGCATTGACCTTACTTCTGATCACACCCCAGTCATCTTAAACATCAACACAAAAATCACTCTTGTAAATGTCCCTCCTAAGATATACAATTCTAAAACTACAAACTGGGAAATTTATAAACAAATAATAACTACAGAAACAAATCTAAAAAATAAGATGTCTACCACAGAAGAGTTAGAAGAGGAGTTAGAGAAACTTAACAAAATTATTCACAAGGCTGTAAACATAGCTACCCCTGAACGAAAAGGAAATGGGCAACCCCCAAAACACAACATATATCCCAAAGACATAAAACAGAAAATTTTGACACGACGTAAACTACGAAAGATTTGGCACACAACTGGATACCCATCAGACAAAGCAGCATTTAACAAATTCTCTGACGAACTAAAAAGTTATATAAACTCGATAGAAAATGACAACATTCAAAACATGCTCTCAAACCTTGACCCAACAATTGATACCAACTATTCACTGTGGAAAGTAACCAAAAATATAAAGCGTCCTAAAACCCATATTCCACCTATCAACAATAACAGAGGTGGTTGGGCTAAATCAGACATCGAAAAAGCAACAGTATTCGCAGAACATCTATATAGTGTCTTTCAACCACTCGATGAGAGTTGCCCTGAACACACAACAAAAATAAAAAAATACTTAGATTCACCAAATCAAATGTGCTTGCCACTGAAAACTACAAGCCCTAAAGAAGTATTCAATGAAATAAAATTACTTAAGGAGGGAAAAGCACCTGGCTATGATCTCATAGACGCAACACTTCTGAAAAAGCTCCCATTTAAAGGAATAATGAAATTAGTACACATTTTTAATACCTGCATAAAACTTGAACATTATCCAGGTCAATGGAAGATAGCACAAATAATTATGATACCAAAACCTGGCAAACCTCCCCAAATGGCAACCTCATACAGACCTATAAGCAGTAAGCATAAGGCAGTAAGCCTTTAATCGGAAAGTTGTTCGAGCGTATTCTACTTAACCGAATGAAGAAACATTTAGACGCAGTACTACCTAACCATCAATTCGGATTTCGCGAAAAGCACGGAACGATCGAACAAATCCACCGTATTGTAGATATTATTAGCAGAAGTTTAGAAAACAAGCAGTACTGTTCCACAGTGTTTCTAGACATCAGCCAAGCGTTTGATAAAGTATGGCATGATGGCCTCATTTTCAAACTAAAAAAGTTGCTTCCACACTGCTTTCTACCCATTCTAAGATCATACCTAGCTAAAAGAAGCTATCAGGTGAAATTTAACAACGATTTTTCTGACCTATATGATATCAATTCGGGAGTCCCTCAAGGCAGTATACTGGGCCCCATATTGTATCTCATATTTACTGCTGATATACCAACAAACAATCACACTACAACTGCGACGTATGCTGATGATACAGCCGTATTGTGCACTCATACTGATCCGACAACTGCTTCGCTTCTACTGCAGAATCATCTTAATGACATAGAGATATGGTTGAAACACTGGAAAATAAAACCAAATGAAAGTAAATCTGTCCAGGTTACATTCACACTAAGGAGAGACACTTGCCCACCGGTCAAATTAAATGACAAAATTATACCCCAAGAAGACAACGCAAAATACTTAGGGATGCATCTCGACAGAAGACTGACTTGGCAAAAACACATCTGGACAAAGAGGAAACAATTAGATTGTAAACTCAGATCTTACAACTGGCTTTTAGGACGAAACTCAAAACTGAATGACAACAACAAAATGCTTACCTATATATAAAGCACTGTTGAAGCCGATTTGGACATATGGCATACAGCTGTGGGGAACAACCAGCAACTCTAACATCGAAATCCTGGAAAGATTCCAAAGCAAAGCTCTAAGGACAATGTTCAGTATTCCTAAATGTATAAGCAACAAATACATGTACCTCGATTTTGGCATACAAACGGTTCGTGACGAAATAGCCCAGTGCAGCCATAGGTATCAGGAAAAACTGTCCATACATGTAAATGAGCTTGCCCGATCTCTAACTCTCGATGGAAGTCATCAATATGCTCGTCTTCAGAGATACAGCATTGCTGATCTCAAACATAGATTTTCGTAACCAGCCGTAAGAGGGAGCCTGCCACTAGGGAATCTATGGCAAATATGAGCTCCTGGAGATGACTTGTAACTGAAATATTCAGTCAGAAGAGTGGCTTATTGTACCCATACAGATTGCCATGTTACAGCCTAACAGAAAAAAAAAAAAAAAAAAAAGTCCAGTGGACAGCCTATCTAGCTTCTGATAACAAGATCTTGGGTTAAGTTATGGTAATACTGAGTTTTTTTCTAAGTAATATTCAATAAATTCTAGGCCTGCAGCTAAAAAGTTGATTATTTAACACCTATAGAGCTATGATATGTCTCAGAAATGTTAAGCTGTCAGCCCACCCATTATCATCAATAACTGATATTGGTTGTTAAACATCCAACCTCATACACCTAAGCCCACCACCCTGCATTGGAGCATCATGGTAGAAGGAGGCTGGATCCTGTAGTGGGTTGTTAATAGGCTGATAATAATCGTAGATTCTTTTCCTCCAGCAAACCAGTTCACAATTGTTTATGAAAAGTCTTTAGGCTGGCACACCTATCAGACACTTCCTTTTAGGCGAGTGTGAGCTTAGTTTGCAGCTGGCCAGCAGCATAGTTGGACTTACAAAAAGTAAGAAAAAGAAACAAAATGGATGAAGATTGGTTACTTTCGTTAGTGATATTACTTACTTTACTACTTAGTACTACTACTTAGTTAATAAAGAACAGGAAAACAAAACATTGATACTGGGTTCATCCACTTAATTGTAAAAGGTTACAAGTCAGGGAGTTTCATATGAAACATGTCAAAATGGCACTATCTGGATATTTTTTTTTTAATCTTCCATTTCCTGCTGTAAAAAGTGAATCCTCAACAGTGGCTGTTTAACATCTGATGGGAATTTCTGATAGGTGTGCGGGGTCTTGTACAGAATGTATAGAGTGTGCACTCTCAATTTCAGATAAGAATAATTTCTGCCATCCAATTGTTTGCATCCAGAGCTCATCAGAAGCGGACGTCAGACACATCAGAAACCTGATAGTATGCGGGGTCCACAACAAAATATACAAACAGAGTATGTCGACAGAAAAATTCTAACAATATGCGGCCAGCCTAAATCTATTTCTTTGTAGTAGGTAAGTACCACATCAGTAGCCAGAATCTACTGTGGACTGGTAAGAGACTCAGTATCCTTTTTTATAAAATACTATTTCAATAATTTACGCAGGTAATTGCATGATTTGCATTATATGACAGTAAACTGCATTCAAGTAAGTCATTGAGATATATTATGTACTTACATCACTTTTACTTGCATAGTAAACATTTTATAATATATGAGTAAATATTTTACACTTTCTCTAAAGGAAATATCCCAATTTTGTATAGAAAGTTTATTCTAAAGAACACAATGCTTCAAAACCAGAAGTTCTTAGAAGTTTATACGTTTTTCTTAATTTTGTTATAATCTTAAATTGATAGAATAGATAGATAGTATTCCTAAACCTCGGAAAGGTCTCTTTTTTTATTTTAAAGTTAGAAATTCTACAGAAAATACACAAACTATTCTAAAAACTAGGTTATACACATACCTATCTATACAGAAGACTGGAATAAGAGTAAATAGGAGTTGATTAAATTCACAAACACTTTATTCACTTCACTTTAGGAATTATTTTTCAACGTTTATTTTATTAAACTTTCGTATTCAGAAATGTGTTTACAGTTTTCATATTTATTATTTTATATGTCAAATTACTTTCATGAAAATTCCCAAAGACAGCGCCACTATCTGACATTATCGATGTTTTCCAAAATAAACTTGCAATATTTCTTGATCGCCCATCTTACGGGCCAAAAATAAAACAAACAAGAAAATTTAAAACAAAATCTGGTAAGTTTTCAATATAAAAAAAGCTTGAATAAAAGTTACTTACACAAAAAAGCTCTTTCCCCCCGCTCAGTGCGAGGGGTAATTTCCCTTTCCATACAAAAAGAAAACCCTCACCGCGCAGACTCGTACAAAATGGCGCCCCCTCGCTGGTGTGAAGTGTACAATGTTCGTATATCTCGTTTTCCGATCGATATCAATGGAGGATTCGCTTTATTCGGGGTCTCTGCAGTGCTTGGTGTTTTTTGTGAATCTCGTGTTCGGTTGAGTGAAAGAGTCTCGTTAAGTGTTGTTTTTATCCGGTTACATCACCGCGAACTTGAGGAGCTTCCAAGAGGAGTGCAAAATGTCTTTCAAATCACGCAGGTGCGTACGCAGTCGTAGTCTTTCTATTCTGTCTGGGCCTGCTCGAACGCGCGACCCTTCATGATGGCCATTCATTTGGGTTTATCCTTTACGCCGCCGCAAAAGAGTTTATGTCATTCGCCTTCGAATATGTATCGCTACAACTATCCGCCTGAAATTGTATCTAAACAAAAACGTAAAGCGACATAAACTATTTCGAGCCAGTCTTCGGAGTATTTATCCGATTCTCAAATAATCTTATATGTCCAGCTTCACTTGTATCCAGCTCGTATTATGCGCTCAAAACATTTCACGCAACGTTGATTTGTTCCAGCTTAGAAAATAATATTTTCTTGGATATCCTATTTCTTTATTCTATTGAAAGGTTGAGTATTGATTTTTCGTCTGGGCTGCCTAAAATGTACAATTGCCCAAATGTTTTTAGATCTTTTAGATATCCATGAAAATATTTCTAAAGTTAATACTATGATCATCAATTCAGCTTAGCTAAATTATAATATATTTTACACACAGGCATTAAGAAGTAGGTGAAACAGCAAGTGTAGGTATCTACAAACTGCTCTTGTTCTAGTTAGAAATGTCAAAAGGTCATAGCATTTGTAAAATTTCTAATCAATAATTGACAAAGTTTAAACTTTTGCATGAGGTTTATATTAGACATGTAACTAATGCTACTTGGCATGGTTGCTATCACAAATAATAATTAAAGTTAATAAACATAGAAAATAAACAATATTAATTAAGGTGCAACTTTCTTAGCTTTCAACTTAATTTTAGCCTTGAAATTACTAATCCACCTTACATCCACTTGGCAAAATGCCTAATTAAATTAATTTTCATAGTTTTCTAATAAGAAAGTGGGACTCTTATATAATCATTTTTATTTTAATTTATGCAATCTAGTTATTATTAACATTAGTCTGCATTAATAAAGAGTTCAGTTTTGTATCTATATATATTTTCTCTCATATATTTTTTATTTACATTTTAATATAAAGTTCACTGTATTATTATTATCTGAAGCCTTTATGCTGGATATAAAATACACGACAATTTCTGAATATGTAATAGTAAAGCATTAATAGCAGAATAGATTAAAGAGTGTAAGAATGATAAACTAACTCCATTTACCATTTATGGTTTTAGTAGGATTTATGATTGCAAGTATTTATTTACTTAGAGATAGATTACACCCACACTAAAAACTAATATATGAATTCTTGTCTTAGTAATTGTACCTGCATTACTTTGGTTTAGTTATTATGATTTTATAGTTAAAATAGTGAAAACTAAGATATGAAAATAGAAAAACTGATTGTTTAGAAGTAATGATGTAAAAAAAAACCAAAAAACAATTATATCTTATATTAATCATATTAAATTTTAAATACATTATGGTGCAGTAGGTGGGGACAAACATAGTTATAGATCTTTTTTTTGCAGGTAACCAAGTATTGTTTCTGTCCATACATACATACATAGGCTGATAAACACAGTACTCCACTCCTTTGTGTCACACAGTCGGGTAAAAAATATTAAATTTACAATCCCACTAGAGATTTTTATAAGCTCCATATAGCCTGATTTTGTTTCTAATCACCACATCCTATTATTAAATTCCTACAATACCTTTGCTCACAGTCTGTTCACATTGCATGACCGCAATAGAACAAAAAATCTTCTTATCTTCTTTTGGTACATTTCTATCAAAAGATCAGTTCTTAGATGTATCATGATTATTTAGTTTTAAAAACAGCTGATCATTGATAGAAAATTTGGCTACTATAATAAAAGGCGTAATATGAAGTTTATTATTATATATATATATTTTATTTCTACTCCTGAGATGAATTAGCGAGGCAACTGGTGTTGTTTTCTCTGTGTTTGTGTTTTTTGCTATAATTCCCTATAGATAGTTAGCATTATAACACACATAACAGATTGACCAATTAAATTTTTATGATTAAACTAAAATTCTGGTATTGTTTTTTTTTTTAATAAATTATTTACTTTCATTTTAATACAGACTAGATCTATACTAAAGCCAAACTCGATTGAGAATGCTTGTCAACAAACAAATTTAAAACGGAGGTAGAAAATGCAATACATTTTATGCCTAATAAATTTAAAATTATGTTTTGTTATTTTAAAAATTTTATTTAAAAGACATTGCATATATTAATTAGTTTTAAGCTTACTAATCTAATTTACTGTCATGAATTCGTCATTAACTAGGTAAATTAAAAAAAATTGGTGTAAAATGACTACCTTTATTTTTAATTTGTTTGTTGACAAGCATTCTCAATTGAGTTTGGCTTTAGTATAGTTATAAAGAATTTTTGCAACAAATCTGGAAAACGGGTCACAGTCGCTTTCTGCTGTTTAAACTACACAACAGATTATGGTACAAAAGGAAGGTTTATATGATCACTACATATTATAAAATAAAGTCCCCCGCTGCTTGTGTCTGTTGGTCTGTTCACCTTAAACTCAAAGAATACTGAACAAATTTACATTCATGTCTCACCAATAGAGCGAGTGATTCCTGATCATTTTAGTATAGATTCAGTTTTTAGTATATAATTTTTAAAGATTTATGCTAATTGACTGAAATATAACAATAATTGTTAGAAGAGTCGAAAAAATTAAACCATGTGGGAGCTTGTTGAAAATGCTGCTTTATGTCTTTGATATATAACAAAACAATGTATGATATGTTTGTTCCTCTGTATAAGGACTACAGTAATAGCCCACAATGGCATCATTACATCAATATATTTTAAGGACTGCTTGCTTTACCTGTTCATTCTTAATAATATAGGACAATTACACACATCGCTATATAGCCCCAATGTAAGTGTAGGTAGCTTGTGTTATGAGTACTATGATAACTGATGAATAATTTTATATAAATTATACGTTAATACTTATAATATATAGATAAACACCCAGAATCTTGGAAAACATCCATGCTCATCACACAAATATTTTCCAGACGTGGGAATCGAACCCACGGCCATAGACGCAGAAGCAGGGTCACTGCGCCACCCGACCGTCATTCTTAAATAGGCTCACACACAGTTTTTTTTTGTTGGTGTTGTTAAAGGGTTGCAACAAACTATATTCCTCGCAGACGAAGTTGCGGGTGTCTACTAGTTGTTTAAAAAAGAACATCATGGTTCAGGAGTTCCAAATATTATTGTATTAATAAGACAGTAAGGTGCATGCACAGTAAAGTCATACCACTATGTATGTACCCTAGCAATAATTATTAAGACTTCCTTAAGAGCTGTCTTTCTTACATTTTATTAATAATATTGATAATTTTATAGTGTGTGTAGCCACTAATTAAAATTCTAGTTAAAAATTGAGTATGGTTTGTAAATATTTGTTAAAACAAAATATAATTTTATAGGTGAAGAACAAGCATCAACCAAAGACACAATAGTACCGTCCAGTGAGAAGCTGCAGGGTCTGTGGTCTATGCCTTAGGCCTACATTATAATGAACTCCGCCATGAGCACAGAGTCTATGGACATGGCTGAGGAGGTAGGTTCTTCTAGTGTTCTTAGTAGAGGGTAATCTAGTAGTAACTGCTTCGTTGATCCAACAGATAGCCTTTTGACTATAGATCATGCGGCTGTAGGTTGGGCTATGAAATACTTGTTGAGCTTTTCTATCTTCCAAGAACTTGTTTGTATAAATTCTCAACTTAGAGTTGGGACGTTGTTGTGAAAGCAAGTTACAACAGACCATTTCATTAGTATAAGGATTCAGGATTAAAATTTGATAGTACAATAGACCTAAAATCTAAATCTGGCTTCCAAAGGATGCCTGATAACTTTGACCAGCAAAATGTCGGATTCCCTGTTTTTTGACTGGAAGGGATCAAATTAATAATAATGTTTTTCTATGAAATACCTTTCGAGGTTAGCGACACGTGTATTTCATACAAATACACAGAAATCTACTACGGGCTACGCTACGAAGGCTACGCTACTAGGCTACGAGCTCGTACCCCAATTATCCTCTCAGGTATCAGTCGCAGGTAAAAATTAACTGAAAACATCACCCGAATGCCGCTCATGATCTGGTGTGTACATGAGCCGAAACATCGGCCAGCTTTTTTGCTGAAAACGCAGTGTTGTCTGGGTTATGAACGTGAGTACTCGCGCCGGGCGGCCTGCTAAGCTTCTGGAGCGAGCTCGGCTGGCTGGAGTGAGTCAGCGAGAGCCTACACCAGGGGCCCCACGTAAAACTGCCACCAAGTTCGCCAAGTGCGGAAAACACCCAGGAAGAAGAAGAAGAAGAAAAAGAAGCCATACAACACTGCGTCTTCGACGATAAGACTGGCGAATATAGGTAAATAATCGGACATATACAAGTGTTATGGTGTTTGTGTGCGCAGGAGATGTCTCAGGTGGAGGGGCTGAGCGGCGCGTCGGAGGACGAGGACGAGTGCGTGTCGTCGCCCGCCGGCTCTACGTACGACGACGGCGCCGACGCCATGAAGAACGCCATGAGCGATGAGGTCACCAAGCAGTTGGCGGCCGCAGGTATTTATGTTTATATTATCTAAAACCTGTATAAAGAAAATCGTTAGTGATTGATCTATCATTTACACTTTAAAAAGTATCGCAGGAACTTCATGACCATCTTAGACCTCATCACTGCTTTCATCAGGCGTAATTGTAGTCGAGCCTATCTTTCGTAAAATAACTTATAAAAAAAAACAACTTCATATCTAACTAGTGGCCTACAACAATTCAACCTCGGCAAGTAACTTCATGTTGAAGTCAAGGTTTATGGTTATTAAAAAATGCAATGCTTATTTTGTTTACTAGGTCCTGTGGGCATGGCCGCCGCAGCAGCGATAGCCTCGTCAAAGAAACGGAAGAGGCCACATTCCTTCGAAACAAATCCCTCTGTGAGGAAGAGACATCAAAATAGACTACTTAGAAAACTTAGAGTAAGTTTGTAAGAACACAAGTATTCAATAATTATTCGTCTTAGATAACTTCCGCGCTCGCCCAAAATCTTCCAATGACGCTACAGAAAACTTAGAGTGAGTTTGTAAGAACACAAGTATTCAATAATTATTCGTCTTAGATAACTTCCGCGCTCGCCAAAAATCTTCCAGTGACGCTACAGAAAACTTAGAGTGAGTTTGTAAGAACACAAGTATTAAATAATTATTCGTCTTAGATAACTTCCGCGCTCGCCCAAAATCTTCCAATGACGCTACAGAAAACTTAGAGTGAGTTTGTAAGAACACAAGTATTCAATAATTATTCGTCTTAGATAACTTCCGCGCTCGCCAAAAATCTTCCAGTGACGCTACAGAAAACTTAGAGTGAGTTTGTAAGAACACAAGTATTCAATAATTATTCGTCTTAGATAACTTCCGCGCTCGCCAAAAATCTTCCAGTGACGCTACAGAAAACTTAGAGTGAGTTTGTAAGAACACAAGTATACAATAATTATTCGTCTTAGATAACTTCCGCGCTCGCCAAAAATCTTCCAGTGACGCTACAGAAAACTTAGAGTGAGTTTGTAAGAACACAAGTATTCAATAATTATTCGTCTTAGATAACTTCCGCGCTCGCCAAAAATCTTCCAGTGACGCTACAGAAAACTTAGAGTGAGTTTGTAAGAACACAAGTATTAAATAATTATTCGTCTTAGATAACTGCCGCGCTCGCCCAAAATCTTCCAATGACGCTACAGAAAACTTAGAGTGAGTTTGTAAGAACACAAGTATTCAATAATTATTCGTCTTAGATAACTTCCGCGCTCGCCAAAAATCTTCCAGTGACGCTACAGAAAACTTAGAGTGAGTTTGTAAGAACACAAGTATTCAATAATTATTCGTCTTAGATAACTTCCGCGCTCGCCAAAAATCTTCCAGTGACGCTACAGAAAACTTAGAGTGAGTTTGTAAGAACACAAGTATTCAATAATTATTCGTCTTAGATAACTTCCGCGCTCGCCAAAAATCTTCCAGTGACGCTACAGAAAACTTAGAGTGAGTTTGTAAGAACACAAGTATTCAATAATTATTCGTCTTAGATAACTTCCGCGCTCGCCAAAAATCTTCCAGTGACGCTACAGAAAACTTAGAGTGAGTTTGTAAGAACACAAGTATTCAATAATTATTCGTCTTAGATAACTTCCGCGCTCGCCAAAAATCTTCCAGTGACGCTACAGAAAACTTAGAGTGAGTTTGTAAGAACACAAGTATTCAATAATTATTCGTCTTAGATAACTTCCGCGCTCGCCCAAAATCTTCCAATGACGCTACAGCAGTTACTTATAGCAGTGTTGTATTGAGTGTGCACATCGACAGCAAACTATCGAGGAGTTCGCGACGCGCGTGGGCCAGCAGGCGGTGGTGCTGGTGGCGACGCCGGGCAAGCCCAACACGTCGTACCGCGTGTTCGGCGCCAAGCCGCTGGAGGACGTGGTGCGCAACCTGCGCTGCATGATCATGGAGGAGCTGGAGAACGCGCTGGCGCAGCAGGTAGCGATCCACTCACGACACTGTCATCGCTAATGTCATTCGAAAAAGTAATGATAATAAAATTGGGGTGATAATTTAGGGCAATGATTCAAGCGGTCCAAGTGGACTCCTGGGGGTCCATGGAATACCCAATAGTCTGCGTTGGCGTAAAAAATGGGGTTTCAAAACTCGTAAACGGGAGTCCACGAAAATTTATCTGATTTTTATAAACGAAATGGACTAAGAGCCAGCACTTAAATTTACAGTATAATACCAAATTTACAGTATAATACCAAATTTACAGTATAATACCAAATTTACAGTATAATACCCAATTTCATATTAATGGCAGGTTTACTATTTTACCTGCCGTATATGAAATGGTCATTGACTATTTCCGACAAGGGTTACTTTGGACGGGCCCGGTAGTAAAAGCTTCAAAATTGACTTTCGACATAAAATAGTAGCATGTCTGCCGTTTTGATATCTCAAAATATAAATTTTTTTATAGAAACACATTTACGGCAGACACTTATTCCCTACTATATTTTATAGAATTTCAAAGCGTAAACAATTTGACGTTAAGTAATCCTGAATTCAAAATCATCATCATCATCACTGAACCCAACCAGTTCGGTCATGAATCATGGGATGGATTTTATTTGATGAGGAAGATCTCGTTTTGTTGTACCTATACTAAAGCCAAACTGGATTGAGAATGCTTGTCAACAAACAAATTTAAAATGAAGGTAGAAAAGGCAACACATTTTATGCCTAATAAATTTAAAATTATGTTTTGTTATTTTAAAAATTTTATTTAAAAGACATTGAATATATTAATTAGTTTTAAGCTTACTAATCTAATTTATTGTCATGAATTCGTCATTAATAAGTTAACAAAAAAAATAAGGTGTATAATGACTAGTGATCTCTACCTTCATTTTTAATTTGTTTGTTGACAAGCATTCTCAATCGAGTTTGGCTTTTGTATAGGTAGTCATATGCACAATATTGGGAGTAAAATATCTATTTAGATAAGTTTATTTTAAAACTTCATGAAACAATAACTTCATATAACGGAACGTGGCGTCCATTCGGTCAAGACCTGCCACATCACGCGTGCAGTCAGTCTGTGCGTCCTGCACTTACAACGGCTTTGTTAAACGATTTCCGCTCATGTTACGTCTAGTCCGTAGAAACCCTTATGCAGGCCATAGACGTTCAAGTGATTAGATCACACAGGCTGCTTCAAATAGTTTTATCAAGTTGACATGATCTGAGAAGCGGCTTCACACTTCGATACAGACTTGAAGCGGCGTCTGCGTCTACGTCGACGCGACCAACAGTTGTTGCTTCTCTACATTGTCTTCAGACGACGCATAGTCAGTTTAGTGTTCGCTTTGAAGGCCATGAAATGAAAGAAACATCATACAGTAGCTATTGTGTAAAATGGCTCATGAAAACGAGGAATATTGCCATATAAACTTGTCAACTGAATTGACTAAATAATAAGCTTCTCTAAACACTGACATAATTAGAATAAAATATCAAAATTCGTATTTCTTTATGCCATTTTCAAACTTGATCAAGTTGTCACACAGAACTGTTTGAAGCAGCCTGTTTGATCCAAATACTTGAACGTGTATGGCCTCCATTACCGTTAAGCACGTTGAGCTAATAAAGAGCGTCAGTTCGGGCGGGGCGTGTGCCCGCAGGCGCCGCCGCCGCCGCTGGACGACCCGTCGCTGTTCGAGCTGCCGCCGCTCATCATCGACGGCATCCCCACGCCCGTCGAGAAGATGACGCAGGCGCAGCTGCGCGCCTTCATCCCGCTCATGCTCAAGTACTCCATGGGTGAGTGTGTGTGTGTGTGCTAGGCGGGGCGTGTGCCCGCAGGCGCCGCCGCCGCCGCTGGACGACCCGTCGCTGTTCGAGCTGCCGCCGCTCATCATCGACGGCATCCCCACGCCCGTCGAGAAGATGACGCAGGCGCAGCTGCGCGCCTTCATCCCGCTCATGCTCAAGTACTCCATGGGTGAGTGTGTGTGTGTGTGCTAGGCGGGGCGTGTGCCCGCAGGCGCCGCCGCCGCCGCTGGACGACCCGTCGCTGTTCGAGCTGCCGCCGCTCATCATCGACGGCATCCCCACGCCCGTCGAGAAGATGACGCAGGCGCAGCTGCGCGCCTTCATCCCGCTCATGCTCAAGTACTCCATGGGTGAGTGTGTGTGTGTGCTAGGCGGGGCGTGTGCCCGCAGGCGCCGCCGCCGCCGCTGGACGACCCGTCGCTGTTCGAGCTGCCGCCGCTCATCATCGACGGCATCCCCACGCCCGTCGAGAAGATGACGCAGGCGCAGCTGCGCGCCTTCATCCCGCTCATGCTCAAGTACTCCATGGGTGAGTGTGTGTGTGTGCTAGGCGGGGCGTGTGCCCGCAGGCGCCGCCGCCGCCGCTGGACGACGTGATTAGATCACACAGGCTGCTTCAAATAGTTTTATCAAGTTGACATGATCTGAGAAGCGGCTTCACACTTCGATACAGACTTGAAGCGGCGTCTGCGTCTACGTCGACGCGACCAACAGTTGTTGCTTCTCTACATTGTCTTCAGACGACGCATAGTCAGTTTAGTGTTCGCTTTGAAGGCCATGAAATGAAAGAAACATCATACAGTAGCTATTGTGTAAAATGGCTCATGAAAACGAGGAATATTGCCATATAAACTTGTCAACTGAATTGACTAAATAATAAGCTTCTCTAAACACTGACATAATTAGAATAAAATATCAAAATTCGTATTTCTTTATGCCATTTTCAAACTTGATCAAGTTGTCACACAGAACTGTTTGAAGCAGCCTGTTTGATCCAAATACTTGAACGTGTATGGCCTCCATTACCGTTAAGCACGTTGAGCTAATAAAGAGCGTCAGTTCGGGCGGGGCGTGTGCCCGCAGGCGCCGCCGCCGCCGCTGGACGACCCGTCGCTGTTCGAGCTGCCGCCGCTCATCATCGACGGCATCCCCACGCCCGTCGAGAAGATGACGCAGGCGCAGCTGCGCGCCTTCATCCCGCTCATGCTCAAGTACTCCATGGGTGAGTGTGTGTGTGTGTGCTAGGCGGGGCGTGTGCCCGCAGGCGCCGCCGCCGCCGCTGGACGACCCGTCGCTGTTCGAGCTGCCGCCGCTCATCATCGACGGCATCCCCACGCCCGTCGAGAAGATGACGCAGGCGCAGCTGCGCGCCTTCATCCCGCTCATGCTCAAGTACTCCATGGGTGAGTGTGTGTGTGTGTGCTAGGCGGGGCGTGTGCCCGCAGGCGCCGGTACTCCATGGGTGAGTGTGTGTGTGTGCTAGGCGGGGCGTGTGCCCGCCCCGCCGCCGCTGGACGACCCGTCGCTGTTCGAGCTGCCGCCGCTCATCATCGACGGCATCCCCACGCCCGTCGAGAAGATGACGCAGGCGCAGCTGCGCGCCTTCATCCCGCTCATGCTCAAGTACTCCATGGGTGAGTGTGTGTGTGGTGTGCCCGCAGGCGCCGCCGCCGCCGCTGGACGACCCGTCGCTGTTCGAGCTGCCGCCGCTCATCATCGACGGCATCCCCACGCCCGTCGAGAAGATGACGCAGGCGCAGCTGCGCGCCTTCATCCCGCTCATGCTCAAGTACTCCATGGGTGAGTGTGTGTGTGTGCTAGGCGGGGCGTGTGCCCGCAGGCGCCGCCGCCGCCGCTGGACGACCCGTCGCTGTTCGAGCTGCCGCCGCTCATCATCGACGGCATCCCCACGCCCGTCGAGAAGATGACGCAGGCGCAGCTGCGCGCCTTCATCCCGCTCATGCTCAAGTACTCCATGGGTGAGTGTGTGTGTGTGCTAGGCGGGGCGTGTGCCCGCAGGCGCCGCCGCCGCCGCTGGACGACCCGTCGCTGTTCGAGCTGCCGCCGCTCATCATCGACGGCATCCCCACGCCCGTCGAGAAGATGACGCAGGCGCAGCTGCGCGCCTTCATCCCGCTCATGCTCAAGTACTCCATGGGTGAGTGTGTGTGTGTGCTAGGCGGGGCGTGTGCCCGCAGGCGCCGCCGCCGCCGCTGGACGACCCGTCGCTGTTCGAGCTGCCGCCGCTCATCATCGACGGCATCCCCACGCCCGTCGAGAAGATGACGCAGGCGCAGCTGCGCGCCTTCATCCCGCTCATGCTCAAGTACTCCATGGGTGAGTGTGTGTGTGCTAGGCGGGGCGTGTGCCCGCAGGCGCCGCCGCCGCCGCTGGACGACCCGTCGCTGTTCGAGCTGCCGCCGCTCATCATCGACGGCATCCCCACGCCCGTCGAGAAGATGACGCAGGCGCAGCTGCGCGCCTTCATCCCGCTCATGCTCAAGTACTCCATGGGTGAGTGTGTGTGTGTGTGCTAGGCGGGGCGTGTGCCCGCAGGCGCCGCCGCCGCCGCTGGACGACCCGTCGCTGTTCGAGCTGCCGCCGCTCATCATCGACGGCATCCCCACGCCCGTCGAGAAGATGACGCAGGCGCAGCTGCGCGCCTTCATCCCGCTCATGCTCAAGTACTCCATGGGTGAGTGTGTGTGTGTGCTAGGCGGGGCGTGTGCCCGCAGGCGCCGCCGCCGCCGCTGGACGACCCGTCGCTGTTCGAGCTGCCGCCGCTCATCATCGACGGCATCCCCACGCCCGTCGAGAAGATGACGCAGGCGCAGCTGCGCGCCTTCATCCCGCTCATGCTCAAGTACTCCATGGGTGAGTGTGTGTGTGTGTGCTAGGCGGGGCGTGTGCCCGCAGGCGCCGCCGCCGCCGCTGGACGACCCGTCGCTGTTCGAGCTGCCGCCGCTCATCATCGACGGCATCCCCACGCCCGTCGAGAAGATGACGCAGGCGCAGCTGCGCGCCTTCATCCCGCTCATGCTCAAGTACTCCATGGGTGAGTGTGTGTGTGTGTGCTAGGCGGGGCGTGTGCCCGCAGGCGCCGCCGCCGCCGCTGGACGACCCGTCGCTGTTCGAGCTGCCGCCGCTCATCATCGACGGCATCCCCACGCCCGTCGAGAAGATGACGCAGGCGCAGCTGCGCGCCTTCATCCCGCTCATGCTCAAGTACTCCATGGGTGAGTGTGTGTGTGTGCTAGGCGGGGCGTGTGCCCGCAGGCGCCGCCGCCGCCGCTGGACGACCCGTCGCTGTTCGAGCTGCCGCCGCTCATCATCGACGGCATCCCCACGCCCGTCGAGAAGATGACGCAGGCGCAGCTGCGCGCCTTCATCCCGCTCATGCTCAAGTACTCCATGGGTGAGTGTGTGTGTGTGCTAGGCGGGGCGTGTGCCCGCAGGCGCCGCCGCCGCCGCTGGACGACCCGTCGCTGTTCGAGCTGCCGCCGCTCATCATCGACGGCATCCCCACGCCCGTCGAGAAGATGACGCAGGCGCAGCTGCGCGCCTTCATCCCGCTCATGCTCAAGTACTCCATGGGTGAGTGTGTGTGTGTGCTAGGCGGGGCGTGTGCCCGCAGGCGCCGCCGCCGCCGCTGGACGACCCGTCGCTGTTCGAGCTGCCGCCGCTCATCATCGACGGCATCCCCACGCCCGTCGAGGAGACCGGAGAAAGCTATAGTGAATAACACCACGGTGAGACCACCAAACAGTTACCATTACCTTTTTATTGGTAAGCTTTGCTTTAGGACACTGTTGCGGGGTTGACCTGGGGTCAGCCATTGCATTTTCCGCTTACGATTATCGTAAAGAATCCATTTTTCATCACATGTCACAATTCGATCCAATATTCCTTTATTCTGTATCGATTCAACAAGGCAACCTCATTAGTTTCAACACGCGTTTCTTTCTGCAGATCAGTCAAATCATGAGGCACCCATTTTTCATATTTTTTTATTTTAATGATTTGACGCAAATGAGTCAATATTGTTGGTAGAGTAACGTTAAACCATGCCGCTGATTCCTGGGTAGTTTGCCTCGGATCGGCTTCCACCATCTCTTTCAAATCATTGTTATTCATCTTAGTGGGCGGACTTCCACGTGCTTCGTTCTTCAAATCGAAATTTCCATCACGAAAGCGTTTAAACCAAAATCGCACAGTGCGTTCATTAGCATCACCACTCGCAACATTAATATTGCGAGCTGTTTCTGCCACGTTAGTTCCGCGTCGGAACTCGTATTCAAAAATCACACGAATTTTCGAAGTGTCCATCTTTATTGTCTAAGGTGAATAAAAAAAACAATTGAAAGTTGATAATCGAATGTTGCACATTTTTTAAAAGAAGAACTACACAGGTACCAAATGAAAAAAGTTTCACTTTAAAATCGTAAACCATGAAGGTTCTATGTCAATTCGAAGTACTTATTACAATCAAATGGCAATTTCATTCTTTAATCCCTATTATATAGATAGCGGGGCGTTATTATCGCGTTGTTCGTAATACATTGCCAGCTCAAATACGTAAAAACTGGTAACCCCTCATTTCCAACTAGCTTTTTCACGAAGCTTTCGTTAACATGCCGCTAACACCCGATGTATTGCTGTGAACTACTCGACATGTAGATCGCTAACACCATTGGTATGGCTTGAGCAAGCTCAGCTTTGTGAGAGGACGTGTTATAGAATTTAATGATTGTAGGAGGATCAAACGTCATTCTAAGAGCCAGCGTGGAGAGAATCCGTTCAAGCATTCTGATTTCTGATAAGGATTTTGAAATGCGTACTACGTCACTATATGGGTTCTCTATACGTATAATGGTTTGTCTGCACAGTGCGCGGCAAGCCGGGCTGGGGGCGCGAGTCCACGCGGCCGCCGTGGTGGCCCAAGGACCTGCCGTGGGCCAACGTGCGCATGGACGCTCGCTCCGAGGACGAGAAGCAAAAGGTACGTCAATTCAAAAGGAACATGCTTTAAACTATTGTTAAAAATTATTTTATTGTTATTGAAAACCCACGTATCTTTGGATATCGCGGCAGTATCATTCTATCGCTGGACCACGTACGGCCAGTTCCGAAATTAGACATAATATGTGTGAATTCTACAACAGGTATAAGGCCTGTAATGCCAATGGCAGGGCGCTCTGGCCGCGATAGCCAAAGAGGCGTAGGTTCGAATCCCGCTGGCTCCGTATTTCTTGATATTACGTTTATTTTTCATATATTATAATAGTTAGTGCTCCACAGACACTATTGTAAGGATGTTCCTTCGGTCCCCAGATGTCGTGGACGCACGCGCTGCGGCAGATCGTGATCAACTGCTACAAGTACCACGGGCGGGAGGACCTGCTGCCCGCCTTCAACGAGGAGGAGGACGAGAAGGGGCCGCCCACGCAGCCCGTGAGTGTTGCCTTACACGTTACTCGAACTAAACTGATGTTAGGGCGATGCCACCATCTTCTTCATCTTTTAGTGGTAGCATTTCTATTTTAAAGGATATCGGTTTCCTTCTGGATAATATTATTAAAACGAAGTTACTTATCGCTCGTTATACGATCTAATAATAGAGGAACTCAAGAGGGGATTCTGGAAATGCTCGAGCGCGGCACATAAACAAAAGGGCGAATACTTACTGAAGAGGGCATTCAGGGCAGCAGAAGTACTCTACAAAAACCTCAGATTAAAGCAGAGTATGTTAGTTAATAGTTGAAAAGATTGCGAAAATCTGACGATTTAACCTTCATGTCCGCAAGTGAAGGGACAAAGTTCAAGTTGCTTACTCTCTGATGTTAAAGTCAAATCGGCACGATTTTACAAATTAAACATTTTACAGCTAGTCCGCAGCAACTCTGCCTTAATCTGACGTTTTTATCAAGTATTTCAGATGAACAGGTTGCCCTGAACATGAGCCCCTGTGTAAAAGGCTCACACTTGGCGAAGGTATTCAACATCATGATAGGCATCCTTCTTGCCTTATGTTCATCTTGTGGCAATGCACTTCGTTCCTGCCGGGGGTCCTCACGTCTTTTTATAACCAACTTTACAGCCTAACAACTCGAAATTTACATGTACCGTCAACATTTTGTGTTTTAATTCACTAATCAATGCATCTCTTGATCCACGCTTCATTTTGGAATGCTGCAATTTTGGATTTGGTAACGAATTATATGCAAAATTTCAATTATTATAATAAAATATGTATCTTCTATAATCTACACTGGTAACAAAACTCAATCGTGCGGTAATGGTAACCGACACGTACCGTGCGCGTGCGTCGCCGTGCAGATATCTGCGTGCATGCCGGGCGCGAGCTCCAACTCGTCGAACGGCTCGGCGTCGGGCGCGCGCGCGCAGGGCGCCGTGCTGTCCTCCACACAAGTGTGCATCGACCAGATGACGCTCGCCGATGTCGACGTACGGGCCACGATCTATTCGTTTATGTATTTATATCTATATCTGCGTGCATGCCGGGCGCGAGCTCCAACTCGTCGAACGGCTCGGCGTCGGGCGCGCGCGCGCAGGGCGCCGTGCTGTCCTCCACACAAGTGTGCATCGACCAGATGACGCTCGCCGATGTCGACGTACGGGCCACGATCTATTCGTTTATGTATTTATATCTATATCTGCGTGCGTGCCGGGCGCGAGCTCCAACTCGTCGAACGGCTCGGCGTCGGGCGCGCGCGCGCAGGGCGCCGTGCTGTCCTCCACACAAGTGTGCATCGACCAGATGACGCTCGCCGATGTCGACGTACGGGCCACGATCTATTCGTTTATGTATTTATATCTATATCTGCGTGCATGCCGGGCGCGAGCTCCAACTCGTCGAACGGCTCGGCGTCGGGCGCGCGCGCGCAGGGCGCCGTGCTGTCCTCCACACAAGTGTGCATCGACCAGATGACGCTCGCCGATGTCGACGTACGGGCCACGATCTATTCGTTTATGTATTTATATCTATATCTGCGTGCGTGCCGGGCGCGAGCTCCAACTCGTCGAACGGCTCGGCGTCGGGCGCGCGCGCGCAGGGCGCCGTGCTGTCCTCCACACAAGTGTGCATCGACCAGATGACGCTCGCCGATGTCGACGTACGGGCCACGATCTATTCGTTTATGTATTTATATCTATATCTGCGTGCGTGCCGGGCGCGAGCTCCAACTCGTCGAACGGCTCGGCGTCGGGCGCGCGCGCGCAGGGCGCCGTGCTGTCCTCCACACAAGTGTGCATCGACCAGATGACGCTCGCCGATGTCGACGTACGGGCCACGATCTATTCGTTTATGTATTTATATCTATATCTGCGTGCGTGCCGGGCGCGAGCTCCAACTCGTCGAACGGCTCGGCGTCGGGCGCGCGCGCGCAGGGCGCCGTGCTGTCCTCCACACAAGTGTGCATCGACCAGATGACGCTCGCCGAGTACGTGGCATTCGTTTATGTATTTATATCTATATCTGCGTGCGTGCCGGGCGCGAGCTCCAACTCGTCGAACGGCTCGGCGTCGGGCGCGCGCGCGCAGGGCGCCGTGCTGTCCTCCACACAAGTGTGCATCGACCAGATGACGCTCGCCGATGTCGACGTACGGGCCACGATCTATTCGTTTATGTATTTATATCTATATCTGCGTGCGTGCCGGGCGCGAGCTCCAACTCGTCGAACGGCTCGGCGTCGGGCGCGCGCGCGCAGGGCGCCGTGCTGTCCTCCACACAAGTGTGCATCGACCAGATGACGCTCGCCGATGTCGACGTACGGGCCACGATCTATTCGTTTATGTATTTATATCTATATCTGCGTGCGTGCCGGGCGCGAGCTCCAACTCGTCGAACGGCTCGGCGTCGGGCGCGCGCGCGCAGGGCGCCGTGCTGTCCTCCACACAAGTGTGCATCGACCAGATGACGCTCGCCGATGTCGACGTACGGGCCACGATCTATTCGTTTATGTATTTATATCTATATCTGCGTGCGTGCCGGGCGCGAGCTCCAACTCGTCGAACGGCTCGGCGTCGGGCGCGCGCGCGCAGGGCGCCGTGCTGTCCTCCACACAAGTGTGCATCGACCAGATGACGCTCGCCGATGTCGACGTACGGGCCACGATCTATTCGTTTATGTATTTATATCTATATCTGCGTGCGTGCCGGGCGCGAGCTCCAACTCGTCGAACGGCTCGGCGTCGGGCGCGCGCGCGCAGGGCGCCGTGCTGTCCTCCACACAAGTGTGCATCGACCAGATGACGCTCGCCGATGTCGACGTACGGGCCACGATCTATTCGTTTATGTATTTATATCTATATCTGCGTGCATGCCGGGCGCGAGCTCCAACTCGTCGAACGGCTCGGCGTCGGGCGCGCGCGCGCAGGGCGCCGTGCTGTCCTCCACACAAGTGTGCATCGACCAGATGACGCTCGCCGATGTCGACGTACGGGCCACGATCTATTCGTTTATGTATTTATATCTATATCTGCGTGCGTGCCGGGCGCGAGCTCCAACTCGTCGAACGGCTCGGCGTCGGGCGCGCGCGCGCAGGGCGCCGTGCTGTCCTCCACACAAGTGTGCATCGACCAGATGACGCTCGCCGATGTCGACGTACGGGCCACGATCTATTCGTTTATGTATTTATATCTATATCTGCGTGCATGCCGGGCGCGAGCTCCAACTCGTCGAACGGCTCGGCGTCGGGCGCGCGCGCGCAGGGCGCCGTGCTGTCCTCCACACAAGTGTGCATCGACCAGATGACGCTCGCCGATGTCGACGTACGGGCCACGATCTATTCGTTTATGTATTTATATCTATATCTGCGTGCATGCCGGGCGCGAGCTCCAACTCGTCGAACGGCTCGGCGTCGGGCGCGCGCGCGCAGGGCGCCGTGCTGTCCTCCACACAAGTGTGCATCGACCAGATGACGCTCGCCGATGTCGACGTACGGGCCACGATCTATTCGTTTATGTATTTATATCTATATCTGCGTGCGTGCCGGGCGCGAGCTCCAACTCGTCGAACGGCTCGGCGTCGGGCGCGCGCGCGCAGGGCGCCGTGCTGTCCTCCACACAAGTGTGCATCGACCAGATGACGCTCGCCGATGTCGACGTACGGGCCACGATCTATTCGTTTATGTATTTATATCTATATCTGCGTGCGTGCCGGGCGCGAGCTCCAACTCGTCGAACGGCTCGGCGTCGGGCGCGCGCGCGCAGGGCGCCGTGCTGTCCTCCACACAAGTGTGCATCGACCAGATGACGCTCGCCGATGTCGACGTACGGGCCACGATCTATTCGTTTATGTATTTATATCTATATCTGCGTGCGTGCCGGGCGCGAGCTCCAACTCGTCGAACGGCTCGGCGTCGGGCGCGCGCGCGCAGGGCGCCGTGCTGTCCTCCACACAAGTGTGCATCGACCAGATGACGCTCGCCGATGTCGACGTACGGGCCACGATCTATTCGTTTATGTATTTATATATTCACAAAGGAGCCGGCCCTGATGGTCTTCCTCCCATTTTCGTCAAGCGCTGTGGTCAAATAATTGCTTTCCCGCTGACATTAATATTTAATCGGTCCATTGATGAGGGTATCTTTCCTGAAGAGTGGAAAAAAGCAAGAATCGTCCCAGTCTACAAGAAAGGAGATCAATCGAATGTGAAAAATTACCGTCCTATATCTATTTTGTCATGTTTCTCAAAACTGTTTGAGAGTCTGGTGCACCCAATACTAGCTAAACATTTAAACACGTTATTAACAAGCGCTCAGCACGGTTTCAGAAGCGGTTTATCTGTGCAATCGAACCTAGCAAACTTTACATCGGATCTCATATCCGAGGTGGATAAAGGAGAACAGATAGATGCAATATATACTGACTTCAGTAGCGCATTTGACAAGGTGGATCATAAATTACTTATTCAAAAGCTTACACAGTTTGGGATCGGAACCTTCTTAATCAAGTGGCTTGAATCTTATCTAGAACAAAGGCCACAGACTGTTGTAGTGAATGGATTTGAATCTGAAAGATATATTGCTAGATCTGGGGTACCTCAGGGTTCCCACTTAGGGCCATTGTTATTCTTGGCATTTATAAATGACATCACAATGGACATAAAACATTGCAAATATTCTCTGTTTGCTGATGACCTAAAAATTTATAAAATTATAAACAAGGATGAAGATATTAGAATGATACAGGACGATCTTAATAGAATAGTAATTTGGTGCAACGTCAATAAAATGACTCTCAACGTCGATAAATGTTACCACGTAAAATACTCAAGGAAGAAAAAACCACTTGTGTCTGGATACTTCATTGGTAATGTGGTACTTAAAGAGTTACAGGAAATTAGAGACTTGGGAGTTACTATTGACAGTAAGTTAACTTTTGTGCCACACATAAATAATATTGTCAAAAAAGGAGCGCAAGTCCTCGGATTTGTCAAGCGCAACTCAATAGGATTTTCTCAGAAAACTAAAATACTATTGTATAATGCGTTTGTGAGGAGTTGCCTCGAGTTTGCCAGCGTCGCCTGGAATCCCTCCTGTAGTGTGCACTCTCAACGTATTGAACGCATTCAGCGTGCTTTCACTAGGCACCTTGCGTTCCACGCTACAGGTATTTCACATAGGCAACCCTACGACCAACGACTTGCAAAGTTTAAAATGATGTCTCTTCGTAGTAGGCGAGAAATATGTGACCTCTGTTTTTTACATAGAATAATTCATTGCGAAGTAAAATGCAAAGAACTACTCGATCGTATTTGTCTCTCGGTCCCGGACAGATATCCACGTTATTGTAAAACAAGCAAAATATTTCATATTCCCTATGCTAGAACACACCTTGGAAACCGAGCCCCTATTCCTCGTATATGCACAAAATATAATGAGATATCTCGATCAATAACTGGCATCGACATCTTTTGTAATTCTCTTCCTTTCTTTAAAAAAAAACTCATCGATCATCTATCGGTGAGTTCTTAATCTTAATAATTAAGTTGTTTTTTTTTTAGGTTTTTCATTGTATGATTATTTGACTGTTTGCATATTTCTTTTTGGTGAGTGTTATGTACACTAGTAATTGATATGCGTATAAGTGAATGTGAGCATTTTGATAATTGTATTTACTGGTATTTGTGTTTATATGTATATTGTTAGTGTACTTAAATAAATAAATAAATAAGGGATATACGTAAAGTGTGTTTGCATGATGTCGCCAGATGTCGCAGTACGCGCCCGCCGTGCTGCAGACCATCACCAACCCCGACGGCACGGTGTCGCTCATCCAGGTGGACCCCAACAGCCCCATCATCACGCTGCCCGACGGCACCACCGCGCAAGTTGTAAGTATACACACACGCAGTGACAGGGCCAAACTGATGACAGAAACGATTATTGAACTTTTAGTACCCCACCTGGATTTACGGCTACTTCGTTTTTTAGATATTATTGGCCTACTTTGAGGCCACTACCACTTATGTCGGAAATGAAGGGTTACCAATAAATGTTTTGAGCGTGAAATACATTGCTGTGTTTCGGATAATGATAATAACGCTCCGCAGTATATATCTAACTGTAGCACCAAGTTGGGCAGCGCGTGTGTTGGTACAGATATACATAGAGGCCAACTGTGTTGAACTAAGCATTGAAAAAACTACAAAAGAACAGCTTACGTACATTTTAAAATTAAATTTACAATGTTAGTTGTAGTTAAAAATCCTTATTTATTGGTTTTTAATTCTAAATTGTAATGATGATATATGTGCTTGCTTATATATGTCTACTTAAATGCCAGAAAATAGTACTTTTATGAAGAAATAATTGGTATTTGATATAGATGGTATCGATGTAATGGTTAATGGTGGTTGGTTCAGATCCACAGCGGCACGGAGGGCGCGGGCGACGGCGCGGTCACGGTCGACCTCAACGCGGTGGCGGAGGCGACGCTCAACCACGACGGACAGATCATACTCACCGGGGAGGACGGACAGGGTGCGTGTTGCGACCAAACCCGGGAACTTCTATTTTCCTTACGTAGTAAATTTCCTTATCCTTAAGTAAAAAATCTATATGTAATCTCCCTTAAATTTATTTGAAGAGTTTCTTCGACTTTCCCAGGATTACATTATCACATTCTAACATAATGAATTTGGGACCATTTTGAAAGTATACCCTTTCTAATATAAACAAAAAGGTATATGCATCGAATCGAAAACCTACTTGGGTTTTTTCTCCGTTAAAAACTACACTAAATGCATTCACATTTTAAGTTTGTTAGTTAGTTTTTAAAAGCCACCGTGATTAAAAATCTGAACTTGTCCAATATGTATGTGCTAACAAGTGGCGAAATTACAGCTATTATAAAAAAGCAGAACTCGCACATTGCACGATGGTGTCGTGGTTAAATGAGGCACGAGACAGAATTGAAACACTTGTTCTATATCAAAACTTATATTAACAGTCAATATATGAACAGTACTAGTTCTAATTAATAATAATTATATATACGACACAACACGTATTCACTAACAAGTTGGCAAAACAGAAAGAAAAACATTTTGGCATTGTCATAAAGCGAAGCAATTCTAGAAATAAAGTTGCCATTAAAGTTAAACGCATATAATTAATTATTTAAAGTATCCCACTCTCCTTCACATTGTCAGTGTTCGTTTGTTGGCGCAGGCTACCCGGTGTCGGTGTCGGGCGTGATCACGGTGCCGGTGTCGGCGTCCGTGTACCAGTCCATGGTGGCCAGCATGCAGCAGCAGGACGGCGTGTGCATGGCGCCCATCGTGCAGGTGCGCGCGCGGCACGGTCCCACGCTCATCAAACTTGAGATAGAGTAGCGCTCGCATGCTGCCCAAATCAAACTTGTGATAGAGTAGCGCTCGAATGCTGCTCAAACTTGAGATAGAGTAGCGCACGCATGCTGCTCAAACTTGAGATAGAGTAGCGCTCGTACGCTGCTCAAACTTGAGAAAGAGTAGCGCTCGTATTCTGCCTGGAGTATGGATGTAGTGGCGTGCGTACGCTGTTCGGAACAGAGATTGAGAAGCGCGCTTTTCGGAATTGAGATAGAGTAGCGCCCGTATGCTGCTCAAACTTGAGATAGAGTAGCGCTCGAATGCTGCTCAAACTTGAGATAGAGTAGCGCACGCATGCTGCTCAAACTTGAGATAGAGTAGCGCTCGTATTCTGCCTGGAGTATAAATGGAGTGGCGTGCATACGCTGTTCGGAACAGAGATTGAGTAGCGCACTTTTCGAAATTGAGATAGAGTAGCGCTCGTACGCTGCTCAAACTTGAGATAGAGTAGCGCTCATATTCTGCCTGGAGTATGAATGGAGTGGCGTGCGCACGCTGTTCGGAACAGAGATTGAGTAGCGCGCTTTTCGGAATTGAGATAGAGTAGCGCCCGTATGCTGCTCAAACTTGAGATAGAGTAGCGCTCGTATGCTGCTCAAACTTGAGATAGAGTAGCGCTCCTATTCTGCCTAGAGTATGAATGGAATGGCATGCGTACGCTGTTCGGAACAGAGATTAAGGAGCGCGCTTTTCGGAATTGAGATAGAGTAGCGCTCGCATGCTGCCCAAATCAAACTTGTGATAGAGTAGCGCTCGAATGCTGCTCAAACTTGAGATAGAGTAGCGCTCGAATGCTGCTCAAACTTGAGATAGAGTAGCGCACGCATGCTGCCCAAATCAAACTTGTGATAGAGTAGCGCTCGTACGCTGCTCAAACTTGAGATAGAGTAGCGCTCGCATGCTGCCCAAATAAAACTTGTGATAGAGTAGCGCTCGAATGCTGCTCAAACTTGAGATAGAGTAGCGCACGCATGCTGCTCAAACTTGAGATAGAGTAGCGCTCGTACGCTGCTCAAACTTGAGAAAGAGTAGCGCTCGTATTCTGCCTGGAGTATGGATGTAGTGGCGTGCGTACGCTGTTCGGAACAGAGATTGAGAAGCGCGCTTTTCGGAATTGAGATAGAGTAGCGCCCGTATGCTGCTCAAACTTGAGATAGAGTAGCGCTCGAATGCTGCTCAAACTTGAGATAGAGTAGCACACGCATGCTGCCCAAACTTGAGATAGAGTAGCGCTCCTATTCTGCCTGGAGTATGAATGGAATGGCATGCGTACGCTGTTCGGAACAGAGATTGAGTAGCGCGCTTTTCGGAATAGAGATAGAGTAGCGCTCGTATGCTGCTCAAACTTGAGATAGAGTAGCGCTCGTATTCTGTCTGGAGTATGAATGGAGTGGCGTGCGCACGCTGTTCGGAACAGAGATTAAGGAGCGCGCTTTTCGGAATTGAGATAGAGTAGCGCCCGTATGCTGCTCAAACTTGAGATAGAGTAGCGCTCGTATGCTGCTCAAACTTGAGATAGAGTAGCGCTCCTATTCTGGCTAGAGTATGAATGGAATGGCATGCGTACGCTGTTCGGAACAGAGATTAAGTAGCGCGCTTTTCGGAATTGAGATAGTGTAGCGCCCGTATGCTGCTCAAACTTGAGATAGAGTAGCGCTCGTATGCTGCGCAAACTAAATAATTAACTAAATTTTTATTCAAGAGGCTCACAATTATGTTAGCGAATATATTATTATTATATGTTAATAGGTAGGTAGCGAAATGAAAACTTAATGTTGCACATAATATTTTGTTTTGACATGCAAGTCACTGCCGCTCCTATCCATTCGAAATAGAACAGCAGTGATTCACATAATAGCTACAGTCTAGGCTGCTACCTATCAATAAAAAAATAGCTTAAAGTAGCGCTCGTATGCTGCTCGGAGTATGAATGGAGTAACGCGTGCACGTTGTTCAGAGTAGAGAAATAGTGCGCGCACGCTGCTCAGAATAGTGATTGAGTAGTGCGCGCACGCTGCTCAGAATAGGGATTGAGTAGTGCGCGCACGCTGCTCAGAATAGGGATTGAGTAGCGCGCGCACGCTGCTCTGAATAGGGATTGAGTAGCGCGCGCACGCTGCTCTGAATAGGGATTGAGTAGCGCGCGCACGCTGCTCTGAATAGGGATTGAGTAGCGCGCGCACGCTGCTCTGAATAGGGATTGAGTAGCGCGCGCACGCTGCTCTGAATAGGGATTGAGTAGCGCGTGCACGCTGCTTAGAATAGAGATTGAGTAGCGCGTGCACGCTGCTCTGAATAGGGATTGAGTAGCGCGCGCACGCTGCTCTGAATAGAGATTGAGTAGCGCGTGCACGCTGCTTAGAATAGAGATTGAGTAGCGCGTGCACGCTGCTTAGAATAGAGATTGAGTACGCTGTTCATACTAGAAATACAGTACCGCTGGTACGCTATTTGGGTTGGAGATGCCGTTTCTCAAACACTCTGATCGCAGTAAAAACAGATAAGCGCGCTGCTTGGAATATGAATAGTGTAGCGTACGCATGCTGCTCGGAGTAGAGACGGAGAAGCGCACTCGCTAAGTCTGCAGTCATAGTAGCACGCATGCTGCTCGGAATAAAGCATTGTCATAATCGGTACTGGGCCAGCGTGCTGATAGCACATACTCGTATTGTATGTCATTGTGAAAATACAATGTGCCTATTACTTAAATATATTTTTTAAAGATATACGCGCTCTAAAAATATTTTAAAGTTATACTGTATAATGTCGTAAATTTGTGCCATTGAAAAACAAAATTATAAACCCACACAGTGATCCGTTGTGATAATGTAGAGATAGTTATTATAAAGATATATACACACACTATTTATTATATTTACTATAGATCTCTACTTTAGTACCTACAGTTACTATGTTTACCAAATGAATGAAATATACAAAGTAATGTTTAGGTGCATTCACACAAAAAGAGCACTGACTGTGTCATTTAAACACATATTTATAGAGTTTAATGTTAATTTCATATTCGTCAGGAATATACCTAGTGCATTCAAGATTACCTAAGATTAAGCCTATAAAGTTTTTATTTGAAGAATGCTAAAGCTCTTTATGTGTGAATTATTTATATTATTACTAAAGGCAATGAATATTTAATATCTTAAGTACAAAGTCATTAGCTAATAATGATTGTTAGGTATAATAAATTAAATTTATTGTGTTATTTATTTATTAGGTTCGTGTCGAAATCTTATTTAATTTGTGCCACGAATTTTCAAATTACTTGATACTAAACTTATAAAGTGCAAGTTTTTAAAACCTGTATCTTTTGCTATAAACAAACACGCAAAAAGTGTAAAAAAGAGAACTGGAAAATAGTCTATCCGTTAAGTTCTACTTTGTCCTGACGTAAATAAAGTATTGATATGCTTTAAAAGTATCATCTATATTAATTAGACTAGCATATGTTTGCTTGCCATAGACATTATTTTTCTTTTGTGGCTCGTATATTATGTACTGTGTTTATGGAGGGTAGAGGAAAGGAGGATCATCTGTGTATATAAAAAGTGTCCGTCAAAATGTATTAAATTAGGATGGCGCCACAGTTGCATCAAAGTAACTCTCAAAAGAAGCGCCAAATATTGTTAGAGTATATTTTTTTTGTTTTGAGATTTACGTCCACTTGGACAACTTTTCACAACACAAATTTTACCTATAACTGTTCTGTTATTCACTCACTTTTTCATAAAACTAAATGTTTATATATCAATAACCGTACCATTTACGGTTTACGAACTAAGATCACTCTAAACGCACGTTTGGTTATAATTCTGTAAGGTTATATTTACCACAATATTTTGTACAACGTAAGTTGTTGAAGTTCTCAATAATTAACTACTTTAGTCGATAATGACATTAAATTTTTTAACTCGGCATACTTCAATTCATCTACGACTGCTACATTCATACCATACCCTGTGCATCCACCAGCGCCATTGTGGAGGATTTTTGAACTGTTATTTAACGCATACAACTGGACACTTTTTCAACTTTTCTACCCTCCATAACTGTGTTGTATATTTTTTACCAAAGAAGTATTGTAAGCCTGTGTGCACGTTGTTGTCAGTATTGCCATGCTATTTATTCTAAAAATTATTTGTAGTATTATTATTTCACAACTTTTTACACATCAAGGAGATGTCCCAAAGTGGGCTAAATATAATTTATTTTTTATCCAAAAAAATATATTTTATATTTTAAAAAATTTTGGTGCTGAAGAATATTTTAGGCCTATATGTTGTGTTCTTTAAAATAAAAAAATTGTGTCGCTTGTTTGACACTCGGCATACTCCACACCCACTTGGGACATCTCCTTTAGTGCCTTGGTTTATATTAATAGTGCTCCAATGATCTTACATTTAGTCAATCCGCAAAAAACTACATTTTTAAATTAATAAAGGTAATATTTTGTAATAAAATGGCGGGTTCCTATAATGTACGATTAGCTCTAGTTGGAGCTAGAAAAATTTAATTTTTATTTACAAGTTTATTGAAATTTTAGTTAATTTGCAATCTTTCGTTTCCTATTTTATGCTAAAGATGTTATTGTTCCTATATGTTTAATTTGTTGTATCAAATTCTGAGAGATTCAAGGGTTCCATGCAATATTGTCATTTTTAATCTACAGCGCAGGGTTTTGCTTAATTTGGGGAGGAATGTTTTAAGGGGGGTAGAGAGTATAGCGGTGTGATAATATTTGCGAAATTTAGGCATTCATATAAGAATGTTGACATATGTATAGTAGAAATAGTAGGTTAAAGGTCATTGGCCACCCAACCGTCACCTGGTGAGCGCCACCTTGTCGCTCGGTGGCCACTCGTCGGCGATGAGTGACGACCCGTAGCATTATCATTATAATCATATCAAAGATCCTCTACGGGGCGAGTGCAAAAGATTTAAATGTATCGAAGTGATCTATGGCGGGCCTCGTCATATTGATAATAACGAAAAACTCTACTCTCTGCTACTCTACTGGGCCAGGCCTCCCTCTTAGGAGGATATAGTTATACAGCGTTGACCCACCACGCGACGGGTACGCCGTTTTATTAACCATATCGCGCGGTCTACAAAACATGAGTACTTTGCAGCATGAACTCGCACACTGCGCACTATGCACTCGGTACCGGCGCGTGAGCGTGGATCGAAGAAAATAATCATTTATTTTATTGTAGGCATTATACAAGCACTTAATCATAATCATTTATTCATTATAAAGTAGGTACATAATATGATTAAGAAAAGTAAAGAAATTTTTGAATAGTCAACACGCATAACGCACGTGTTGAACCTGCGTGCGAACACGCACGTGTCGATGTGCGCGTGCTCATAGTACACTACCCGCTAGGCGCGGGGCGGTGCTGCATCAGGTGCTGGGTGGATGCGGTGAACGGTGACCTTGATGCATGACAATATTATATTTATTGAATTGTTATAATTTGTCTGTTTGTTCTAAGTATAATAAAAGATTCTGTTGTACATTGCGGTACATCAGTGCCAAGTATTGTTGCTTGTTAGATTATAATTAAGCGTTGTATGTGTATATTCGGTTTATTTTCATTTTATTTTGAATAAGTAGAAAATTTTTCCTATATAATTTTATTGTGTTACGTTTTGTTTTTGTTTCTGCGCACTGGGAGTTTTGTTTTAACTTGTATAAATAATAATTTACACGAACATAAACTCAAATACGCCTGAACAAGGTGTTTAATAAATTAGTAAGTGTCATTGTTATACTCGACTCACCGTTACTATAGTTTAGTTACAATTTTGACAATTTACGTCCTTTTCACAGCTGGTCACAATTTGATTGTGAAGTCACGTAAACAAATAGTGCAGTTTTACATATTGAGATTTTTGAATTTAAACAGCTATTTCGAGATTACTTTTATATCCAATTAATTTCCGTCGGCACATGCCGCGTAACACCTAGTAATGATAGAGGAGCCCCAGGAGTATGAGCATTTTATATTGGAGAGGGCGTTCAGGGCGACCTGTTAAAATATTCAAAAATGTTTATTAATGGAAATACTCGACAAAAGCGTCACTTTAAGGAAGGGTAGTTACTGGCTGAAAAGTGTGCATTTCGTTACAAAGTTGCGAGCCTCCCACGACACACTCCTTGACGTTAGGTCAAATCAAAGATTTTCGAGATACACATTTTACATAAACATAGACACATCGCGTATCGCTAATATTATGTATTACGCATACCATTAGATTGAGTCTCTCACGACGCTCAGGATTCTACTTCGGTATTATGGTTCTAGTTTTAGAATCATCTCGCTTATACTCCGTTTAATATCATAAATCTTTTGCTGCTAACAATAATTTTAAAGTCTAGCATAATAAATGCCTTGTTTTCACTGTTAAATCACTGATATGGATAAGAACGTTTTGCGTCATGTTCTGAACGCACAAAATCCCCAGTGCAGTAGAGAGTTTACGCTATGTTTCAATATTTTCCGCCATTTACACAATAAACACCGACTGTGTATGTGTGTGTTTTATTTTGAGTTGCTGTAGTGTGTGTTTGTGTGTGACGTCACAGCACTGCCTCGCTGCACGATAGGTGCGTATACCATTTTATATTGAATTCATGCTAGTCTGTAAGGTCGGTAATATTATTAATATCAAAACAATATCTACAAAAATAAATAATAATGTTTAATGTATTGCTTAACGAGATACCAAGTTAGTAAACATTATCAAATGTTTTTTTTTCGTTGATAAAGTTGAAATTTTGTGCCATATTAGTCTGACAAGGTTAGTTTTAAGTTTTGCAAATGCCTCTAGTAAAGGTTTTAATTTTTCGATTGAAGATTGAAAATTAGCGTTTAAATAGAACAACTTCACACACGACTCAAATTCGTCTAATACAAAATTGAATATTTTCTTAGGTCCGTTTTGCAGACCACTTTTTTTATTACACACAGACTAATTTTGTTATTTGTTAGTAGAGATCGACTTTAAAACTTTACCGTTCCTCTCAGAGGTAGTGTCTTTGAAAGACTAATTTGTGAATACGCTAAGCTGTCGCATACGTCGTTCAATTTCTACATAAATGACAAGAATGCATAACGCGTCTTGTCATACAAAGTATGTGGTAACTTGCCGTACACCTCGCGCCCGGGCTAACCACACGACTAGTTAATATATTATTGCTCGAATGGCTTAAAAGTCACTTCACAAAACATTAAAATATGTTTCGCACACAAATCGTAGTGGTAGATCATCAATTTTTAGTTAAGACGTTCTTAAGCCATGTTGTATCTTCGTGACGTGACAAAGCCAGTTAACGAATGTGTGCGCAGGTTGATCAGAACGGCGAGACGCTGGAGGCGATCTCGATGAGCGGCGGCGTGGCGCAGGTGATGCTGCAGGGCGGCGGCGAGACGCAGGTGCTGCAGGTGCTCAGCCTGAAGGACGCCACCGTGCTCACCAAGGCCATGGTGAGTGCGCTCTCCACGGCTGGACTGTCTGGATATTTCGCCGCTACTAGACGACGTTTCTCGTAATCTTTAGTCGACTTATGTCTTCGGAGCGCATCGTAGTCCACTGGCATACGAGGATTAATAGATTTCACTCGCCTTATCCTAATAGATCACAAGTCTATGATGTGAGTCGAGAGAATTAAGTACGATAGTACAATATGTATTTTTAACATTTTCCAGCAAGTAAAGTCGGAGCGGGACGCAGTGGTGGCGGACTCCTAGCTACTGACCCTGGTGGCTAACTCGCCGCCTCCCATGCAGGAACAACTCGACCACACATAGCGCCTAGACGAGCGCCTGGATGCCTCGCCACCAGGACAAAACTGTACAATCGAGACCGTTCCGATAGACTAAGAAAGCAGACTTTCGCCACTAATACGTGTTAACCCAAACCAACGTTGAACATGACTCTGACCGCTATTTTGTACATGATTGCATAGTTTGGACAAAATCTCGCTGTAGGCACAGTAATCGTGAGAGCAGAGTATAGTACACTGCGCTCTATAATTATAGGTGTCAAGAGACGGTGTAGTGATGTACGAAACTAGAGCTAAAGTCGATCATTTTATCGACATAAATAATTAATGGAAAATGCGAGAACTAGGAGTTGTGTAATCCGGTTTGTTATCAATAAAGATTGATGATTCGTAGCTACTGCAGCGAGATATTGCGCAGACTAGTCGCCATTTGCCCGACTAAGGTCCAGGTAACTCGTTGTCCTTAGTACGAATGCGTAACTCTCGAAACGATCGAAATTATATTCCATAGGTAAATGTGGCAACTTCGATATATGATGTTCGTCGTTGCCCGTGATATTTAAAATAAGTCCTGGCAATACAAATTGAACTTTAAATCAGTGAGGTAATTTATCTGATCTAGGTATGTGTGTGTAAATATGTGACATTAGAGGAGACACTCAAAACTTGATATTAAAAAATATATGGACGTTACCTTTAGGCCCCCTTTCGACATGCTTGTGAAAAGAGTTTTAATAAAACTGAAATTAATAAATAAATGAACGAGCTCATTTAATGTTTTTCGGAAGTGTCATAAAAAGCATTTTGTACTATTTACACGAGTATCACGAGTGAGAATGTAGTAGTACTATGACAGTAATTAATATATAATTTTGAGAGAGCTTAATTTATCGTAGCAAAGTTGTAAAGGTTTCAATTCCATGCAAATCTCGTTACACAATTTTAGAGTTTGGAAAACTCGAAGTTGTCTTTCGTACTAAGGTGTCAGGACGGTAAGAACTTTCTCTCTACGTACCGTTACTGCTTAGATGTCAGTTAGTGGTGTAAGGAAACGAGCATGCGCCGCGACGCGCCGTGACCACGTCACAGGTTTACCGATAAGTAGCGTAATTTTATACCTGTACCGCTAGTACGAGTTTTTTTTTTCAAAATCGTTCAGTGTGTAATCGTTTTACGTTATTTTTTTACAGTTTTGACCGATAGATTAAATGTAATTAAAATTATTGAATGTACTGAGTAGCTAATTTATGTACCAACGATTTTTAATTATTATTACTGATACGTGAATTTAGATTTCGAAAACAATTAAAATCTCGTACTCGTGCTAGGGGTACTTGTAGCGCTATTCTATGATGATGTTTTAATAACTCTATAATGTGAGAATCTCTATCTCACTCTATAATATAGACGAATTTGAAACACACATTGTCGATTTATAAAAACATTGTTTCAGAATAGCACTACTGATCTCAATGGTGAGATAACATAATGGCCATTAAATGGGACTAACTATTTATTTATTTAAGTAATTTATTGAATTAATTAATTATTTCTTAGTTACGTTATCGAGATGAAAACATCTCTAAAAATTGACCTCACATATTTTAAAAGGTTTGAACTTAGTGATTTATGTCTGAAGATATGCGATTTACATAAAAAAAGAATTAAATAACAAGAGGTAGATGTTCCAAGATTGTACATAATATTGAATAAGTCACTGAACTCGGTGATTAGCTAACTATTTTAAATTATTGTGTTTTATTTCTAGTTTAGTTTTATTTAGCAGCTAATATTCAGGCCGAATGAATCATTGAAGCTGTAGATTGTATAAAACACTTTTTGATTGAGTTCCTACTTGCGAGTAGGAGGATTATGAATCTACCTCTTTTTATTTTAAAAACCGTGGAGTCAGTTAAGTGCAATATTTTTGTTTTTATAAACATCAATCGCGTTTATATTTAAACTGCATTATTTATTTATTTTCTGTTTTTTCTTTAATTAATTTAATATTTATTATTTTACATTCCTTTTACCTAATTTATTTATTTAAGAGTATTTGTTAAGAGTATTGTTAATTTTGTCATTGTTTGTTGAGTATTGTGGGCTCGTTGAGAAAGTTAAAATGGGTGATACTAATGCAGAATACATTCTTCAACATGTCCAAGTTGTGATTAATTTGTCGTGACTATAGATGCCTATCGTTTAAAGAATGTGGTCATAATTCAATGTTATATTCATTTTATTATTTTCTTAGAGATACCACCACATAGTAAGAAAATAAATAAAGAAAAATATTTATTCAAGAATAACATCACATAATAAAAATATGTAAATAGTAATATAATATAGATATTTCGAACATCGATACATTTATTTCGATCAGGGTACACCGCTGTCACACCTAATGTCAGTGAGACTGAGAGCGAGAAAACGACAATATAATCGTGGTTTTATGGTTCGACGAGTTTTTGGGTTCTTGCGTCAATTATAACAGTGAGGCGGTAGTTTTTGTGTTTGGTGTGACTAATGAAAACGATAATGTTTCGACCGACGCCTCTAAAACATACATTTACCTTATATATATGCCTTTTAAACTACCAACGAAGATGTACCATCAAGCGATCCGGTAAGATGTCGTGTAGGAACCGAACGGGGTGTGTGGATTTCATCAAACTCCTATCAAGTTGGCCTGCTTTGTATCATCACTCAAAAAGCCTTTAAAATATTCATTTAGCCCAGTTTCAACTTTCCTGACGAGGTTCTGCCCAATCTAGTCTATCCTCAGTCATTGCCGAAACATTCTAGTCTTACTGAAGAGAATATACACAAACAAAAACTTTTTATAATAATTAAATTTGTAACATACCTCTAGTTGAATTAAAGTATTTAACGTATTTAATGAATTATTGTAAATTATTCTAATTCGGTAGTGCACAGATATGAATGTCAAAGTAGAGCCATCTCTTTTCTACTGTTTCCTACTGAGAAGGATGGCAACATTTTGTGTTTTGTTTATAATTTGTGCACTACCCAATTATTACTGTTAAATGACAGTGGCAGGGATCCAACTGTTGTATAGATTTTTTTAATGTTGGTATCTCAATTGCTGTGAAACGCATAGGAAAATACATTTTTGTTCTGTCGTACGAAGCAACTTAAAGACCTCTGTGGTACCTGCGTCTGAATACGAAACAAATTTTTTACACGATTCCTATTAGCATTATGTTTGATCACGGGTGATATTTTACGATGGACTCAATTCGATGACTGCTACCCTCAAATGATTAAAAAGCCATCTTGTTTATGTCCAACCCTTTCCCCTTCAATTTTGAGCGAAAAACCTGTGCAGCGTGCACTTTCAAACATAATCAACTCAACATGTGCATGTCGGCGTAGTTCCATTATAATTTTCGTTGGGATTCATATTATATTAATACAACCAATTAATTAAACACAACACAACACACAACACTTGACTTTTATTGTACTTCGGACAGAGTAACAGCTTACACTACGGTTTGAACAATAATGCTCGCTCTTGGGTGGCGAGTCGGCTTATATAACAATTGATAAACAACCTCTTCTCCCACCACTTCCGATGAAATTAACAATTTAATTGAAAAATACATTTATCAACATAATTCACATTAATTGAAAATATTGTTTTAATTCTAGATTTTTTATATAAAAATAAATTCAAATAATATTGATAGCATTTCATTATTTAATTTTAAATCATAAGCCGATTACCGGAAGGTGTGAAAATAATTTGAATTTATCGAGCCTTTTTAACATGTTTTTATATAATTATATTAATTATTATATTTTTATAATTTTTAAATTAATTAAATTATACATTTGCCGCCCATATGCACAATCAATCTAATCAAGGACCTTTCTGTTTTATTCCGACTTTTTATTCGAACTACTATTATATATATATATATATATATATTTTCGTAGCCCTTATAAAGAGGAACAATTCTTTCATAAATTAATTCATTATATCTCTAAGTAAAGGCGGCTTCTTTAAAACTGCCAGGCGCTGCGACATCATCATATTTTAGTCAATTTACTCAAAACCTTGAATGTTATACTAAAATCTTTCTCAGAATTCACTATTTATTGCTGAAAACCGCATGAAAATCCGTTCAGTAGTTTTTTGAGTGTATTTCGAACAGACAGACTGACGCTTTATTTGTTAATTTTTAATGAAATTACGAGCATAGCCGTACACTTATAATAAAATAAATTAAATAAAATACAATAAATAATTATAAGTTAAAATATCACCCTTTGTACATGTACAACGAAGTGTTTATGTTTTCTAATAATTTGAAATACAAACTGTGGAAGGGTTGTTAGGTAGTTGGTATTGAGTCAACAAAATATAAGCATAGAGGTTATATCTCATTTTTGAAAAGTAAATCAACCAATGTTGCCAGGTGCCAGATGATTCTAATATAACTAATGTTAAAAGACCTATAGTCGAAAAAATCTAGTCTATAAGATTACTAGGAATCATAGAAAGTACAAAGCGATATACCTATTTTAAATGTAAAGATTTATTTAATTTGTTCGAGAAAAGACAAGTTTAGTAACGATTAGGTAGTTATTGTAAAATTAATTTATTTTTGTTTTCTCATTGTATGTTTTATTTGTAATTTAAAAGTTGATCTTTTTTTTGAATACCAAAGAGCGATTGCGTTTTGTCCTTACGTTTAGAAACATGTGAAGCACAATTTTGTTGTTAAGTACAATGATTTGTGATTGTAAATAATTGTATGACTGTGTGAATATTGCAATCATTAAAAGTAAAGTATTTACGTATGCTGTGTTTTCATTACAATACCATCACCATTATCAGCCTATTAACGGCCCACCACGCTGCTCTAACGCGGGTCGGTGGGCTTAGGGTGATAATGTTCCATTTAATAACGATCACTATCAGATGTTGATAGTAGTGACCGGGACCGACGGCTAAACGTGCTCTCCGACACACAGCGGTGTAATATGACCTACTTCCCGACCCCGGTCTTGGAATGAACTGAAAATTTAATTGTAGAATAAAGTACGTATTCCGTGGCTCGACTCAGGATCAGTGTCCAGTCCTTGTGATCGAAGTCACATAGGCTGTGTTATACACTAGAATAGACTAGACACTAGACTCGCTGCACACTACCCTCGCTGCACACTACACTCGCTGCACACTACCCTCGCTGCACACTACACTCGCTGCACACTACCCTCGCTGCACACTACCCTCGCTGCACACTACCCTCGCTGCACACTACCCTCTGCACACTACACTCGCTGCACACTACACTCGCTGCACACTACCCTCGCTGCACACTACCCTCGCTGCACACTACACTCGCTGCACACTACCCTCGCTGCACACTACCCTCGCTGCACACTACCCTCGCTGCACACTACCCTCGCTGCACACTACCCTCGCTGCACACTACCCTCGCTGCACACTACACTCGCTGCACACTACACTCGCTGCACACTAGACCAACGAGACTGTCACAATACCATAATTGCATTTCTGCGAAATGCTTTAAATTCTTGTTGCCAGTCTGTCCGCACTATTTTTATCTTCCCTTACAACTCCCAAACGGCTTGGCCGATTCCCGATATCATGACATATCATTATAAGAAAAAGTCTGAGGAGTGTTCTTCGCTACACCGAAGGGTGGGAGTAAATTGCGTAAAACACCCTAACAACGCATATTTTTGATGGTATTATTGAAAATACAATGTATCTAGACAAAATTGTTTAGAATATGCACTTCCGGTTCAAATTTTAAAAACTGAAAAATGCAACTAGTGAAAAAAAATGTGTGCGTGTACTAGCGTACACTCGTAAGAAGTGAAACTAACTAACTAACTTATCAACATTCAAGTATTAGAAAAAATTGATACCGTAATTACACCCACGTGTTAGTGTATTGACAAATACAATCAAAAACTGAGGTTAATTTAAATAACGTAGAAAAATAAATACCATAATTACACCTAAGTATTAGAAAAAGAGATGTAATTACTTACTTTTTTAAGAAATTCACTGGAATTAGAATTAAAATAAACCCTTTGATTTTGCTGATCACTTCAATATAATATAACTCGCTGCACACTACACTCGCTGCACACTACCCTCGCTGCACACTACCCTCGCTGCACACTACACTCGCTGCACACTACCCTCGCTGCACACTACACTCGCTGCACACTACACTCGCTGCACACTACCCTCGCTGCACACTACACTCGCTGCACACTACCCTCGCTGCACACTACCCTCGCTGCACACTACCCTCGCTGCACACTACACGCGCGGTTAATTTAAATAACGTGGAAAAAATACTAAATAAATATTAGAAAAAGAGATGTAATTACTTACTTTTTTAAGAAATTCACTGGAATTAGAATTAAAATAAACCCTTTGATTTTGCTGATCACTTCAATATAATATATATATATATATATATATATATATATATATATATATATATATATATATGTATATGTATATATATATATATATATATGTATATATATATATATATATTTATATCACGTCACTATAGAGCGTTGGGAATAAATAAGCGTGCAAAAGAAAAACGGTCAAGTATAGTGGTAGGAGTAAATCCGTTAAAACGATATGCTATTGGTATATGGCTATTGCACGACACCACCTAGTGGTCAAAGTCATCACTACTCAAAGCGGGTCATGGGCTCTTATGGAAGTCGATGCAATCGCCACCTGGATTTCAAAAATGTAACTACTCAAAAGGGGCCGCAAAATACATTGGAGACATTTACCAATCCCTACTCCGCTGGAGAAAGTATACTTCGAATCACGCGTGGTAGGGATAAGAAAAAAAAGACGTATGGCACTCGGAGACTGCCGCGGTAAAGCTATTGCATAGCATTATTTATCAACTTATGTTTACCTATCGACTTCATCGGGACCGTGGCCTAGCGGTAAGGCGCTCTAAGTGTCCGGATTGCCAGAGAGACGCGGGTTCGAATCCCGTCGGTTCCGCAATTTTTTTTTAAGCGTGATATTGCAAAAAGTCATAAATTTAAAAAAAAATGACTTTAAAATATTACGCATAAAAAAAAATTCCGGAACCGACAGCATTCGAACCCGTGTCTCTCTGGCAATCCGGGCACTTAGAGCGCCTTACCGCTTAGCCACGTTCCCCGATGACGTCGTTGCCGAAATTGTGCTTTTGATATTATATTTTTGATACGATAGTAGTCCAGGGTCGATAATTTTTAAAACCGAAAAAAATCATAGTAGGATTAAACCCATTTCAAAAGGAAGAGAATGCCATAAAAATGAAAGGAAAAATAAATTACGGGCGATTTGAGGTCGGGAAGGGGTAGGGGTTGAGGGTTTAGGGGTAAAACACGAATTTTTCTCGATTTCCGGCAAAACTAAAAGTCCTATGGAAAAGACTTGAATCGCAAAGTTGTAGATAATAAAAAGATCTAAAACTTTTGTTTCTACACTTTTTTCACATAACCTCAAAATTTGTGTGAAAAATACAAAAACCAAGTTTTTGGTTTTATATTTTTATCTTTTACAAATAAAGTTTTATTTTCATAAAATTTGGTAAAACCTTGCCTTCTTATGTCCCAAATACGCTATAATTTATTTGATTTGAAATATTTATTTTTACACCTTATTTTGAATGAATATCGAAAAAATAAGCTAATTTTCAACCGAAAAATTGTCCGTCAAAATATATTTTTTTTTTTCAAAAAAATATTGTGCTTTCTGTTCGTTAAAATCTCTACTTTCCGATGGGGAAATAATATATATATGTTACCATAGTAAACCTTCTCAGAAAAGGCAAAAACTAACAGTTTTTACTGCTGCTACGTAATAGCAGGTATGTAGTAAGGCCCAGTTGAGGGTCTGGCTCGGTGGACTCTGCTAATTAGGTTACGGAAGATTTACGATGCTCCCGGCACCCAATCACCAGACGATTGGAAGGAACATCGCTTGGTTTTAGCGGGTATTCCGGTTGGTTCTCAGCCGATGAGTCCTACATACCCTCTGAGAAGTTAGCTGCCCAATATCTTTGCATAAACACATTTCTCAGTGTTAAAAAAAAAGTATGTAGACCCAACAAAGCTCAGATCCGCCTAGCCCCGTCTCCACTTTTCTATGTTGACATTGTAATGTGACCTTTTAGTGGGCTAAAATGTTTCGTAGGTCGCTCAGGTATATACCTGAGCGACCTACATTATCTTAAAATAGTAATAAATAGGCATATACGCCTGCATTTTCATTGCAGCTGTAAAAACCGTTAGCCTAGGTTTTGCCTTTTCTGAGAAGGTTTACTATAGTAACATATATATATTTTTTCACCTTCGGAAAGTAGAGATTTCAACAAACAGAAACCATACCAACTTTTTGAAAAAAGCTGATATTTTGACGGGTGAATTTTCGATTGAAAATTAGGGTGTTTTTTCGATATTAATTCAAAATAAGGTGAAAAATAAATAGAGAGACGAATATCTTAGCTTGAGACGAATATCTTAGCATTCCATGGATTCACCGTGCGGGTGCCGGGTCCATCGCGTGGCTGAGAGAAAAACTCCGAACAGAGCCCGAGACTTGTGACTCGGGTGTAGGTTTAAGGGTACCCTTAGTGACGCGCGTCAACACTCACCTCCTCTGTTCAAGTTATTCTCCCTGCCCAACCATATTCGGAAGGACCCTACTAGAGCAGCTTTGGACACTCGTTCCAATATGGAGCTTACTGCACTTCTAGTAAGGCCAAGGACTTTTAGCAGGTTGTAGAGAGACTTCGCTGGTATACCCCTCGCACCCACTTCTACCGCGTATAAACTAACCACATAGCCGTTTTTGGTTAGTTCATTAGTAAGGTCATAATATTTATTCACTTTGAATACATGGTCTTTAGGGATGTTTGTTTCCCACGGCACTGTAAGCTCAACAAGTACTATACGTTTGATTTGTTTGGAAAAAAGAAATATGTCCGGTCTAGATGTCGTAATAGCTAAGTCTTCCTGGATTTTATAGTGCTTTTCATACGTGTCCATTAATATAGTCCAATCAGGAGCAGAGCCTAGAATTGAATAAGGCTTGCTGGTGGAATTTGTACTTGAGCCTGCTTTAACGAAGTTAGTTTGTCTTTTATTCGTCGTCAACCCTTTTTGAGCCCTAGCTACTGAAAGGCTTATAGCTTCACGTATTATTTCTAGTACTCTGTCGTGGCGGCGTGAGTAGAGACCCCTGTCCAGGAGCACCTTGCATCCTACCAATAAGTGCCTTGCAGTGCCCACTGCCTCACCACAGGTATAGCAAGATTTTTCCGAGGCTTTTCCCCATCTTACTAGGTTACTCTGATCTGGGAGAGTCAGTTGAAAGGCATTAAGATAAAATTTCAATAAGGCAGGAGACCAATCGTACAGCAAGGCGCGCCACTTCAGAGCCAGAGGGATGCAGAACTCGCCTAAGTTTAACCACTCGTTTTGCATTTCTAGGTTCATGGCATGCACTTTGTAGTTGTCGTCCTCATCTTGTTTAAGAAAAGAATTTAATCAAATAAATTACAGCGTATTTGGGACATAAAAAGGTAAATTTTCACAAAATTTCGTTAAAAAAAAAATTTTTTGTAAAAGATAAAAATAAAAAACCAAAAACTTGGTTTTTTGAATTTTTCACATAAATTTTGAGGTTATGTGAAAAAAGTGTAAGAACAAAAGTTTTAGATCTTTTTATTACCTACAACTTTGCCATACAACACTTTCCCATAGGACTTTTAGTTTTGCCAGAAATCGAGAAAATCCGTTTTTTACCCCTAAACCCTCACCCTCTACCCCTTCCCGACCTCAAATCGCCCGTAATTTATTTTTCCATTAATTTTTATGGCATTCTCTTCCTTTTGAAATGGGTTTCGTCCTACTGTGATTTTCTTTTACTTTTTATTATGTTTGAGGCTATCTGCACTGGGCTATAGGGGATGTTAGGTTTTTCGTTACGGAATTTCTGTATTCGGTCTCCACGCTCAAGGCCCGCGATAAAAGCTATACAATAGCTTAAAAGATGTGACGCGTAACAGAAAAATGTGACGCGTAACGAAAAAATGTTACACTAAATTTTTTTCCAACCCCGATAAAGAAGTTTCACTTCAAAAATGCGACGGGGGTAAGGGGGCCGGGCAACAAGGGCCGAGGTACGGACGGGGGGCCGAAGTTTCACTTTCAGGCCTTGCGTTCAATATCGGGCATAGCAGAAGTGTGTAATTATTTTTGTTTCCTTTCCTTCCGAATTTTATTACACATCGCCTGACCGACGATCCCCGACTCTAACTTAGAAATTCCTGATGGTACGAAGCCGAACAGTTTAACCAGTGGACTAACGATGCAACACGAATAAATAAAATGAAACGCTCTAATTATAAAAATCTCTAGTAATAGTAGTAGGAGCATTTCTGGGGAAGTACATTTTATAAGCAAAACTGCTTGTATATCAGTATGAAGTTTGTGGCCACTGTTGTGACTACAAGTACTTGGGACCTGTTTTTACACCTAAGTATCCTTCAAGTCAACTAGGGCAGCTTCTAAGCGTTCCTAGACTGCCCTTCTACATTTTGCTGATATAGGGTTGTCTGAACAGGCTGGCCATCTGATTGTTTGGATTTCTTTAAGAATTTATTAATCTAAAGTACCTAAATAATATAATTGAGTATTTAAGTTGTACTGTACCTATAGAAATAAATATATAGTTCATTAGATATTCACAACTAAGCATATTGTATTATCAGTAACGATTATCAGTTGTTCTACATAACATAGATAACTATAAGAATCATAAAATGATCATATTTAACGTTAAATAGGTACTTTTATTTTAAAATCTTTGACAAATATATTGACTACAGATTCAATAAAAAATCAATTAAATCTATTTCTTTATTCATAAGTAAAATTACACGAAATTAAAATTTAAAATAAAACAAAAATTTGTTTTCTAACATTCTCACATTAGAGAAACATTTATTTTATAACAACTGTTATTGTAAGGCAAAACAAAATGGAATACTCATGGTGAATAGGTGGTCTTGCCATTAAATTAAATAAAACTACTATCGCAAAAACTCCTAACTGTAACACTTTACATTTCATACACGCTCTCTAAAGCAAGTTCAGGTTTGTCATAGCCGAGCTCTTCAGGGGTCTCAATGCCAAGTTCGGTAAGTGTGGGCTTGATTTCCTGGATGATGTAGGGATAGATTTCAGAAACCCTGTTACCACACTTCTCTTTGCAAGCTTCAATGAACCTGCAAAATATAGAATTATTTTAATTAAAATAAACATTAACAAAACCATAGCTGAAAATTACTCTCATTTTATTACATATTATAATAAAACTATTAATACTTAAAATAATTCAATAAAAATAAATTTATTTTTATTGAAACCAAATGTTGTACATAATGTAAATTTGGAAATAGATTATTAAATCCATATTAAAAATTTTGTAAAAAAGGGATTTGTTAGGTAGTAATGATTTATTTGATGTTCATGTTATCAAGCTGTTCCATATTAATAGTTCCAGCATATATCAATACTAGTTTGAGACAAGCCAGATACAAGCAGGCCTGAGCTTTTAGCTTTGATGCTATAATAAAAATAAAAAACTTCTATCAAAAGTTTTTGTAATGTTATAGAAGTCACTGTGAAGTAATAATGTTGAAAGCAGTTTTACCAGAAACTGTTCTGTCATATCAGCTCAATATGTCCAGATAATAATATCCTTGAAATTTCATAGACATATTTGTACTTTGTAATTAAATAATTATCTTTTATTTGTCATAAAATAAATATGACCAGGTACAAACCTAACAGCCAGGGCATAGTCATTCACCCTCCGGCACGCATGCATGGCAGCACAGATGATCTTTGGGTCAGGCACCAAGTCCATGCCACACAAGTCATTCATTCCCTTGCGGATCTCCCAACCGTCAATGTCTCGTCTATTGAAGAATGCTTCATATCTGAAATACAAACACCAAATGTTTACAACTGCATGTTATGTGTACCAACAATTAAAGTCTAGTGTTTTCTGTGTCAGAAACCATTTTTATTATTTTTGTTTATTTGTGTAAAAGTCTTCAATACATTCATATAAATATCATTAAAAATGAATAAACATTATGACCTTACAAGTGAATTAACAAAAAATGGCTATTTGGTTTGTTTATCTATATATTATATGTATAATTTATATAAAATATTGATCAGTTATCATAGTACCCATAACACAAGCTACCTACTCTTACTTTGAGGCTGTATAACTATGTGTATTGTCCAATCATATTTATTTTATTTAGTTTATTTATATATAGTAGAAGTGGGTGCGTGAGGTATACCAGCAAAATCTAGAACTCTATTGTAGACTGAGTATCCAAAGCTATTCTAGCTGGATCCTACCAGATTTAGTTGGGCAGGGAGAATAATTTGAGCAGAGAATTAAGAACAATTCTAAGACTCTTCGGCATTTTTCTCTCTACCACACGACAGATAGTTACAACATTACCACCCTATGAAGTTGCAACATTGCAAACTGCACAGCTATCATGGTGGCGATGCTAACTTTTTAGACTACAAAATCAATTCATAGTGCTCAGTCAAACTCTTCATATTCAGAACCGACTTGACTGGTATGACATGAACTATACACAGTTCTGAGTATTTTATTTAACAAAGGAAGATGTTTCAGAGAAAAGGAGCCATAATCAAGTTTTGAGCCAGTTAAAAAAACATTTTTTTCTTTTTGGACACAAGAATGTAATTTCTAGTTGTCATCTTTGTTTCAATAAAGAAAAAGTAGATGTGGAAACTAAAGATCCATTTTTTCTTTACACAAGAATGATGTTTCTAGTTGTAATTTCTGTGTCCATAAATAAAAAATAGACTTTAGTGCTGGTAAATCAAAAATAGTACATAAATGTTAAGTTTATATGCTTGTGATTCCATTTTGAAATTTAGCATGCAGATAGCAGATTTTTATTGTTTTTTTTCTAATTTAATTCATAAATGTCACATAACTAATCCAAATTAGTCATCAACATGCATTTTTATACTTTTTTAAAAAATAATTAAATTCATTAGAAGTTAAGTCTAACCAAAAAAATATTTACTACATACTAAAATGTAATGTTATTTCAGGGTTAAGGTTTACAGTTGTAAGTAAACTGGAAAATCTAAATGTTTTTAAGTGTAGGACACTACAAAGTATACTTAATTCGATATAATATTAATATGTAACAAGAAAAGATAACAGTGATATATATTCTGTTACATAACGTAAATTTTTAACACTAACCTGGCATCGAATTCTTCGTCGGATTCCTGGGGCCCGTCGTGCGACCTCCTCACAGCATTGACGGCGCATACCCTGGTAGGAGAAACCAGGGATTTTTTCAGTGCATTTACTAATCTACCTGAAGTGGAGCGCAACATTTTTATTCAAAATTTTCCTGGTGCGGCACGATAACAAATGGCTGCTGAAAACCATAGACAATTTGACAGCTCTGAACTGACAGAATATCGATTATTTTTATAACCACAGATCTATTCATACATTAACCCCTGGGGGCCTGACAGTTGACAACTGCTGTCAGTGTCAGTTACGGGCGTAGTGCCCTCCCGCTCGCGCGCTGTTTTCTATTTCGGTCTGATACGTTACTCTACAAAAAATTAATAAATAATCTTCTTTTAAGCCATATTTTGCCATTCTGTAAAATGTAATGACTTGATTGATATATTTCCTAACTTTTATCTATCAAAATGTTGATATAATCAAAGCTTTATATATTTATTTTACGGGTACAACATTTTGGAACTATGTTGTGCGTTGGATTACGAAAAATAAATGAAAATACAAACAAAGTCTAAAGAACTGGTGTCTATGCTATCTATTTATTGTAAACAACATAACAAAAACAATTGGTATGATCACCATAAAAACACTTGAAACACGATCCACCCGACACTTCGAAATATAAAAACAGCTAGGGATGTGTTCTTTTACTTTTGGTAATTTTATCGACAGTTATCCTTTTTGTAAGGCATTATTATATAATGTAAATAAAAATAAAATGATTCTAATTTTTATTAATTTTTACTTTTAACTACCTAAAGTATTTTCGAAATGTTAGTGTAGAACTCATTTCTCTTGTTATTTAATTTTACATTTTTTTAATACACCGTCATGACGGAGCAGGTCTTCGTCGGCGCTAATCTCAGCCTCATCGTCATAAATGAGGATGAGGATATCGGCCGGCGGGTTTTTGTCCTCTCGCCAGTTTTCTGCCATACTGTAAAATAAATAAATGAAAAGTTATTGTCATCATGTGAGCACACGGATCTTTTGATTTTTTTTTTGTTAAAAAAACTCTAAACATAAATTTTCAAGTAGCTTGTATTTGCTTTATATAATTAATTTACACAAAATACAAATATAAATTGAACCAAATTTATCGACATCTTTTACACACGGCGATGTATCGACACATCATTATGTCCTACTTTACAAACAAACGGATTCTTATTGGTTACCGGTAAACCGTCCTTAGCGCTTCACAAATAAAGACCAAAATAGCTCGTTTTACCAATACCAAACGAAACTGTTTTGTTTGGTATTGACAGACCAAAACGGTCGCTTTGAACTCAAGAAACGTCAAATTTTAGTTGCACAATAATAAATAATTTTCTAATATTTTACAATAATATGTTAGTAAATACTTATGTAAACTACTTCCAAGTAAATTTTATACATTTTTAGTAATATTTACTATCATTCACATGCGTAAATAAGTCGTAATTCGGGAAGATACGTATCAGATGTTTTCATGATTTATTTAAAATTTTCGATGTATTTCTTAAAACAAATAACGTGAAAACAATCACTGTATGCAAAATAATGAGTTTTGTAATAAAAATTGTACTTACTTTCAATAAATTTGCACAAATCACGAAAAAACACTCTTATAATTTCACTTTCGAGCACTGTCCAATAAGATTAAAAATAAACACAGAATAATACCAATTTCAATGTCAATGTCTTGGAAATTTATCACAGAATATGAAACAATTCTTTTTTTAAACTAAAACTTAGTTTTTAGCGCCTAATAAAATTAAACCTTCGTTGAGGCCCGCGGCTACCCGGGTAGCGACGGAGCTATAATGACAGCTGTCATTATTTGCCTGACGGTTGCCAGGGGACCCCTCGGGGCTGTGAGACTTTAAGAACATAACATAAACATCCGCAAATGTTTATAAAAAAACTACCTTTTGCCGGCCGAGCCTTCTAAGCCCTCCCTTCCCCTTATATACGATTATGGACCAAGTAAAAGTACCTATGTATCAATAGTAACCTTAAAGGAGGTATCCTAATGGTAACTCATTTCGCGATTTAGACGCTCACTAAGAACGGAGTTCTCGATACTTTACGAAAACAAGGTCTACGTGGGCGAACTATAGTCAGAATTTTAATTCGATTCCAGATTTGACATTAGCTATTGTCATTTTGTGAAATAATGATATCACATATAATAGTGTAGTGATGAACACAAAAATCGATAAACAATCAGTGTGTGTGCTATCAGTGTGCCAATTAAAGACTAAATTATTGATTTTTATTTAAATAAATACATCATTGTTCAAAATAATTATTTATTAATTAGTAATCGCTACTTTATTTTATAAAAAGTTAATATTTTTGTTTTTATATTAAAAACAAAACTTATAATGCACACACAATTATAAAAGAAATGTTTCAGATGGTTAATTAATGGTCAAAACTAAATTATCGGTTCAGAAATATTCAATTTTCTGATATACTTAGTTTACGAGAGTAAAATTATAAACGAGAAGAATCGATATATATCGAATATTATATATATATATATAATATTCCATTTCCATATCGAATAATTTCGCAACGTCACTATTTCTTACTAGTCGTAACGTTGCAACACTGAAATTGTCAAATCTGGAATCGAATTAAAATTCCGAGTATAGTCTCTTGTAATGGGTAAATAAATAAAGTAACAGTAATGTTCAGCTATCGCCTTAGCGGCGAAGTTCATTTCCGTTTTTGGACAAGGCAAACAGATTTTGGTATTAAGGAGGTTATTTATAATTTGAAAGGAGTATAAAAAACAAATATTGTTTAATACCACAGTTTCGTATATTATTAAGGTTGGTCCGTTAACAAAAAACAAAATATAATTTGACAAACAACAAAATCATGTCAATAAAACCTAATAATACCAAAGGCTTATAATATACAAGAAATAATAACTGATAGTCATGTCGCTTACATAAATAATAATTAATTACAATATGAATTGAACTAGATGTCATCAAACTTTTCGTTTTCTCTTTTTCTTATGGGCCGTGATACTCTCCTGGCCGCTGTCTTCTTCATTGGAACTAGCTGTAGAGCTACTGTCACTGTCACTGCTCGAGGAACTGCTGTTGGAGGAGCTGTCGGAAGCTACTCCCGTACCCTGACTCAAGTCCATGCTGCTTGCGATTTTGTAAAGCTCAGGCTCTTTGGCTTCTAGTACTTTGGCCCACTTCTTTGAAAGCTTGGGCCGCCCTCTCACAGTCTTGTGCCAGACTACTGGAAAGTTGGTGCGACTGCAGAAGTTCTGTGTCACTGCCACAGTGTCATCTAGATTGAGAACAACATGCCACCAACCACCAGGAACAAACACTGTTTCACCAGGTTTCTGAAGTATTTCAACCTGAAAACAAAATTCTTAAGTAATTTGTACAAGATTTACTTTTTCCACCATTTTACTACTTTGGACACAATATAATTATCAGTGGAAATGTACAAAATTTTATCAAATAATAATTAAAGAGTCAACAGAATAATTTTGTAGCTTAGGACTCATTTCGGCATTTTGATCTTTGTGATTATCTTATTGTATATTTTCAAAATTAATGGGATTGATCTGCAAGACCTTTCTTTACAGAAAAAAACTGAGTATAGGATACTAAGTGGGGTGATACTGAGATTGATGGATAATGGTTATGATTTGATGACGACATAAAGCAACAAATATCATACTGGTTTATATTCTTTAGGCCAAGAATCCAGCTGAGTCTTCGGATAGATAAGCTTGAACCAAGTAATAGCTTCATCTCTCTGTTTACCACCCATCAGTCCAGTCACTTTAATTAGTTCTCTAGGCGTCTGGGTCGGAAATAAGCACCATCTCTTATGCCCAAAAACTAATGCATTCCAGGCACTTGTCCCCAATGGGTCAATATGTATACCCGTACCGGACCTCTGCGGCCCCATTACAAACCAGCGGTAAGGCGGGCGTCTTTCTTCCCCACAGTACTTAAATAAATCATCTCTAAAATATAAAGGTACTTCATAATCTTCCAATAGCTTTTTTCTTCTCGGATGTTCTCCAAAACTGCTATCAAAAATATAAAGAGGACTGTCATCTATCGTCGTCCTCATATACTCTATGTAATATTTCATTTTCATTTTTACACTATAACCCTCATTGTCTTCTCCACATTTGAATTTTTGGTTGCGATACTTTTTGGCAAGTCTATCTTGTGTCCACTTGTGATTGGCTCGCCAGTTGGTCTGGACGTTGGTGATCACCACTGGTTTGTAAACTTTCTCATATTTCTCAATGAACTCTTCTGGAGTACACTCGTTTTCATTTATTCTATCCACATTATCCTTACATTTTATAAACTCTTCAAAACTACTGGCATACTTTAAAGCTGTCCATTGGTATTTGTCTGCCAACTCTGGAAATTATTGTTAAACTATAAATTAATCACCAACGACATCAATGACAAATTAATCATCAACGATATCAATGACAAGTTTTTTAGCTCGAAGAACTTCGGATTCGGAACCGTGACCCTTTCAGACTATTCTAGAACGTGGTTTAACAAAATTCGAATTGATAGATATCCAATCTTCTACACATTTGCAAAGAGTAAATCGTAACATATATTGTTTAAAATTATAATTAAAATAGAAGAAAAACATGTTATAGTTTAGAAAGAGTCCACTTTAAAAAGAAATTATTTTTCTTACCTGGTCGGGCCTTTCTTTTTATTTCTTTGATACGTTTTTTTGCTTTATGTGATAATTTATATTCAGTATCCATACTTATTTCTATAATCCTTATTTCTTAGAAATATATAAAAAACTTTAACCTGTGCTAAGCCTGAACAAATAGCATTTTTTTTTGTCTATGATAAAATTAAGTACTACCACAGATTAAAGGAGGACTACCATTTCCATAGACAGACCGAAGTTACGGACAGCTGACAGTTGATATATGTCCATAGATATAAAATATGTGTCATAGAGTTTATGCTTTGGAAAAATGTTTGTGAACATTTAAATAATAATAATTTTTATAATTCTAAAACAAAAGATTCCTCCAAAAAAGAAAGGATTCGGAAAAGTAGGATAATATTATAAAAATGAAGGAAAAATAAATTATGGGCAATCTGAGGTTGGGAAGGGGTAGACGGGTGAAGTTTTAGGGGTAGAAAGCGGTTAAAAGTCCTATGGAAAAATGTTGAATTGCAAAGTTTTAGGTAATAAAAAGATCTAAAACTTTTGTATTGACATTTTTTTCACATAACCTCAAAATTTATGTAAAAAATTCAAAAAACTTACTTTTTTGTTTTTTATTTTTATCTTTTACAAGTAAAATTTTATTTTCACGCAATTTGATGAAAACTTGCTATTACTTATTTGATTTGAAATATTTATTTTTTCACCTTATTTTGAATGAATATCGAAAAAATAATCTAATTTTCAACCGAAAATCGGCCGTCAAAATATCAGTTTTTTTTTAAAAATTGGTGCGCATTCACCCCTATCCTTCCCGATCACTCGTAATTTATTTTTCCTTACATTTTTATTATATTCTCCTCCTTTTTCAATGGGTTTCATCCTACTGCGATTTTTGGTTGCACAAGCTATCTGCACTGGTCTATATCTTTAGAGAAGTATATGATGGAGTAATATTTTTAAAAGATTAACATATTTTTTTAAATAAATTAAATATCATGTGCGGGCTACTTTAAAAAGGACACGAATTTAATATTTATTTTTTTATGTTTCGCTCGCTTCGTGATAGTAGCAGCAACATCCGAATATCTATAGAATATCTTTAGATAACATTAATATATTGAATCATTTTGAAGTATTTTAACTTGTTTTTTTTTAACATTTTTAAATTTTTTTTATTAGGTATTATTATTATTATTTGTATTACTACATAAGAGAAGGAAGTTGTAAAATAATTCTCTGTGGATACATTTATATGGCAACATAAATTAAGAAATTGTGACCAGAGAGAGCACAAGTTGTGTTCGGACTAATAATTTTGGATTTTTAAGTTTTAACTGAAATAATTTGAACATTAGTATATTTTTCTTGTTTTTTTACGGTCTAGTTTTATTTAACAACTTTCAAATCAATTATATTTATTAAAAATTTGAATGAAGAGTGATTGATTTGACTGTTGTACCGAAACAAATTTGAAACGTTCCAGTCTGAAGTGTGTAGCTAGCTCGATATAACTGTCAATCTGGGTGTAGAAATTTATTTGTAATTTTCACCGGTTCTTATGTGCAATTTCCGAATGTGTTAGACTATTTTTAAACCACCGTACCTTGCGAAATAATGTTATTTAGTGTATGTGGTGCATAAAGCTGTGCAAAAATGGATGAAGGCTCAGTAAAAATCCAGTCCGGGATCAACATAAATATAAAAAGAACAGATGGTGAGTTCAACCAAAACTTGTGTTCAACCAAATCAATGTTGTAATTCAGTTCCTGCTTTAGTAATGCGAAATTTATTATTGTTGCTCCTTATTTCTGTGTGTAACCTCTAAGATTCGGTTCATATGATTCACGTACTTAGAGCGGCAAACATATGAATCAGACTTAGAGCACTTTTACTTGTGCATCTTACTGAATAAATCAAGTTTATTTATCTTATTTTATGTTTGCAACTTTCCTCTAAAATAATCGAACATATATCTTACTATATTTGAACAAAAAATAAAATTCTGTTCATGTATTTTTTTGGCAATTTACACAAAAATAAATTAAAAAAAAAACTATTCTTCGTGTTGAAAGTTGTTTTTTAAAAATACATTTTCAAACTCTTAAACAAAGTTAAAATAAACCTTCATTACACTGTTAATTATGATTCAGTAAGGAATGTGATTTAATAATGCCAACTCAAGTCCTTCCTTCTCTCATAAGAAGAAATGCTAATGGAAATCCTTAATAGAATAGTGACTAATAAAAACCCCACTTTCAAACTGCTACTCCCTTGAAGCCTACTGTCAAAACCGAACTCTGCTTTACTCTGTCTATTACATATTGCTTCCTTCTCAACCTATAATAATTTTTCTAGGTAATTTCTCTCTGGACCTACCTCCAGTTCTAGCAGATACATTAACTTAAGGTTTCTAGGAGGCTCACCATATTATAGTTATGTGTACAAAGTTTGTCTCTGACTTCCCACACATTCATAACCAGTTTTATCTCACCTAGTGCTTACTTATAATTTATGTATTCTAATGGCAAATAACTTTACAACTTTAACTTTTTATTTATTATTGATTGATTTTATTTATGAATTTTTGTTCTTACAATGCCCCAACTAAGATGTATTCACCTGTGATGTTACTAAATCTGTTTTGTTTTAGAAAGACCAATAGGGATAAAATTAATTCATTTTACATTGCTGCTGGGTTTCTATTTGAAGTGAACTGCGGGGTAAATTACAGTCACTTGATGAGTGAAGTTCTCTGAAACTGAGCATAACATGTATCAGTATCTCCAGACATGCCTTGCATAGAGGGCTGTCAAACTCTCAGTGAATGTTTAACTCTTAAAATATTTCTACCCTAAAATCAACTACACTAACTACAACTTGACTTGTAGGTAGAGTTAGTACAACAATGGGCAAGTACAAAAGTTCCAAAATTAAAGTAATGCATTTGCTAGGGAGTGCATAAAATAACCAGAAAATTTTATGCTAAGTTTGGTTGATTTTCAAAAAAGAAATAATTTTCTACCACTGAATGAATGCAGTATTATGCAAATAATGTTAAACAAACACTGGCTTGTTTGACTTTATCATCTGCTAGACAGGGGTTAGCGATAACCCCCTAGACCATCAGTGTTGTATAGCCGTCAAATGTAGTATTGTATCTGTTCTGGTTAGTTTAGTTTGGTGTACAAAAGATGTTATTAGATTAAAAATAATATGTAGCATCATCAGCCATTTACTAAAGGAACAAAGTAAAGCCAAGCCTGTTAACTTACAGAAGAAGAGATTTGAGATCAGACCAATTAATAAGTGCAGGTTAGTGGGCTCAGGGTGATAATGTTTGAAACTATCATTATGACTATCATGTTAGTGAGAATGCCTGAGACAGATGTTATAATATATTCCCTGAGGCATGTAAATCAAAATAAAAAATCAAAAATATCTTTATTTGTGACAAAAATTAAGTAAGTATGTTTCCCACAGAACACCTAAAGCACTATGGTCCGTTTGTTTGTAAAAGGCTATGTCAGAAACCATCACATCCACGGGGTTTTATAGTGCTTTTCATCTTTTCACTATAATAGCCTAATCAGATACAGTAGTTTCGATAATACCTGTCTAGATGATAAGATACTTTTACATACACATTATGACATTTGTATAATGTTATTATGTTAAGAAGTGGATTTGAAAACTGCTAATATAGAATAGTTAGAATAAGGCAAAATTGCAAACTTGCAACACTGTTGCAATGTTGCTTTTTTTATCGATTTTTTACCAGATATACTTTGGGGAATGTGCAAAGGAACTGCACGATCTTGTTCCTCCCTCCCCTTTCTACCACCGAATAGCTCAACGCTGTGAACACTGGCTCCCTTACGTGCTTGACATCCAAGCAACTCGTACTAAACGTTTTGCATCCACATTCCTAATACGCAAATACGGCAAAAGTGTGGAATGCCCTTCCGGCATCAGTTTTTCCCACCACCTATAATATGAACATCTTCAAGGCAAGAGTGAGTAGGCATCTTCTAGGTAAGCGCGTTCCAACTTAGACCTCATCACTGTTCCATCAGGCGTGATTGTAGTCAAGCGCAAGCCTATCTACCATAAAAAAAAAAGTTAGGTTTAATAAAGTTTAGAAGTATTTTGTTATTATAGTATTATTTTTCACATTCTATGGTCTTTATCATTTAAGCAAGCGACCAGCAGTGCAGATCACCTGATTCTTAGTGATAACCAATGCCTGTTTTTATTTGTAGTACTGGGTCTACTGCTGGTGTGTTGTAGGCTTTAGACAGTGTTTTTTTATCATTCCACTTGCTGCACCGTAAGGTAAAATGTAGTGGTAAAGATTTTTGGAAGTACTGGTGTTCTATTCTGTAGTGTTCATAACTGCTGCTAAACAGCAGCAACTAAATTCATAATGATTACTATCTCTATGCCATGCGTTGACAGGCTCAGGGCAGCACCTTGCAGGGTGTGGATTTTGCATGCCATATAGTGTTGCTCTGTATATGGGCGATTATGGTTAGGCTATCTGCTTGGTCTATCAATATCCTTAAAAATATATAAGTGTATAGTTATAGCTGTTAAATAGCAATATAATATTATTCCAATAAATTAAACGAGTATTTAATATCATAGGCGCAAGTTTAAGAGGAGCGCGCGAGGACAGTGCGCGGCCTTGCGTCCGTCGCCCATATAAGGGTCGAGCGGGCGCGTGTGCGGCTGTCGTTTGAGTTTTAACGGCAGCAGACGAGCGCCGAATGTCGGGCTTGGCGCCGACAGGTTGATGCGTAACCATATCGAATGGCAAGGTTGCCTGATTCACATGTCCATGTGTGCTTGAGTATTCACATTTATACAGCTAACAGGTAGACATTTATAGGAACCCTAAAAAATAGGAACAGGTTATGGCACCCTGGGGTATAACAATTGTAGTACAATTAATATAATTTTAATTTACTTAAGTGCAATGTAAGCATTTCAATTCACCGGCGAGTTCAATGAGATCCCGCTGTCTTTCTATTTGTACTGAGGGTGGCCACCGAGGGAGTTTTAGTGGTTAAGTTCCACATAACCCTTCTTCTCCCCCCAAAAGGCAGGCATCAAAAAAAAAATTTTACTGTGACAATATAAACTTGTAATAGTTATTTAGATATTTATTTACTTTTGTGTTATTTTTGGTTAAATGTGTTAAAACATCATCTCATACTCCATAACTAAAATGCAACCTTTTTGTGCTAGTAATAATCCAATTTCAATTTGGTTACAATTGCAGTCTTTTTGCTTTATGAATCATACGAAAAATAAAATATAAGATTCCTCTTATTAAGTTACATTTATGTTCAATATGTACAGTAATGTGGCAATGACTTTCTGTCTGCACAATGTGCAGTGCAGATGCAAAAAAAGTCGACATCTAAATTAATTGAACCACAGGAAATTGTCAATATGGATCGTGTGTGCCCCGCAATGCAATAAAGTGCAGAATAGACAAGGTCATAGGCCAGGGAGCTAGGGTTGTTGACATCGGATACCAATAGCAAGAATACTTTCAAAAATTATTAATACAAGTTACCGTAAGGTTGGTGCCGTGCTCATTGCATGGAGTCTTAAGAGTGTCCTGCCTGAAAGAAGTCTGTTAACTTTTGCGTTGAAGGTGTTCGAATGTTCATTACGTTAGTTTGCCATCGTTACCGTCGTATTTATTCCATGGTAGCGGAAGGAGGGACAACATAGTTTTCAGAGCACACTTTCCAAACCGATTATCGAGATTACGATGGTGCTACAAATTATGCAAGTTATTTTACGCAAATTAAACTCTAGTACTCCTTTCGTCTGGTGTCCTTTGCCCTGAGTGTGAAGTTAACGACGACAGCTTTTGTAAATTGATTAGGGATATTTAAGTAAGGTTTTCTATTATACTTTTATACAAAAGAAACAATTGTGTTTTTCTAATATCCATATATATGTGACTGTGAGGTAATTGAGTGAATAGAGCAGTTTTTCTGCGTATTATTATATTAGATGCGGAGAAACAGGTTTCTTGATAGCTATGCGCGCCCGCCCACTTGCATCGCTCGTGTCGTGTGTAAACACAATCTTATTTTGATATATTAGTACTCCGAGAATGTTTACGGAATACTTTTAGAAACTATTTTTCAGTTTATATTAGGTTGGCACTTTCTTGAACATTAATAGTGTCTGGGTTATATATTTGGAAAAAATATTTTCGGCAGTTTCACTTTCTTCACCACTTTGTGATAATGTAGGGATTTATAATATTGCCGCCATATTTCCGGTCTAAAGCTATTTGGTGAAATTACAGACGCATCATGCTTACCACTTGTCTCACGTTGACGCGCGCAGTACAGTTGTTCTGTTATATGTAGATGATGTTTTTCCATTTAAAATCGTCATGTATAGGGGACACAGTTAAAGCAAATTTTAAAAAATTTTCGCATATTATATTCGTATACTGTAACTAATATTTTATATTGTAAATCAATAAACGATGATAGTAGATTTCTATCGAAGTTTGCCAGTTTTCAAAGCGATAGTGCCTGTACATCGATGACGCAACCTTGGACGCGCGTATCGTAGGCGACAACACGAGGCAAGTCCGCAATCTTGCTTATAAGGAAGTGATTCTGTTGTGATACCATCTTAATTGTGTGAGATCGTACAAACTTTATTGTCATTCTTCAAAGATTGACATTAGTTTGTTCTTGTAAAGAAACTAGAGACTCAATGGGATTGGAAATGCTTTCTCTCTTCTATAGGAAGAGATGAGTTTAGAGCTTTTAAACCCATGTGTTAGTCTGTAACCTGTATCGTTTGCCTGCTGAACGCATAGCAAAGGTTCCGGGATTTCCGCATTGCATTTACCACTTTCAAATTATGAAATCTAGAGCTTTTAGATTACCTGATTAAGAGTTCCTATAAAAGGTCTTAGAAAAAAGAAAAACAAATAGCAGATGATGATAATGTTTTCCTATTTTGACTTACACAGTTGCTTCCGGAAAATAAATTCCATTGGAAATCGTTTGACATTTAGTTATTTTTTATAGATACGCTACTAAGCAATATTTTTATATCACTATACTCTATAACTGAACTTATGTCAAACATGTTGAATTCACCCTCGGAAAGACCGGAAGTTTGACAATAATTTAACAGCCATTTAAACAAAGTTAGCGTAACAGGCAAACTTCAGCAAGCAAAGTTCTGTAACACTAATGCCATTAATCTCCACAATGCACTAGGCCGCTTAGCGCTGCGCCGCGGTCTGCCCACGTGGAGCCTACAAAGGCATTGTGTGAGCGAACCGACCACTTTCTTCCATTGTCTCCCGCAAGCTACAACAGTCAAAAGACTTCAAACGCTATTTGTGGCGGATTTCCTAGCAGGGTTTAGTTTTTTAAGCTTTTGTTTAATTTATTAGACATTTAATAACAAAATCACTTTTGAATCACTTCTTGTTTTCGGTATTACCTTAAAGTTGCCAACGGTAATTTGTGTAATATGACATGAGGCTTTGTTTCACTGACGCAAGGAAAGCCTGTTTCGTATGCTGTTTGTAAACGGGCTCAAACCTTCTCTACCGTAATAAGGATATAACTCTAGACACTAACTAACTGTATTATGTATAATGTATGTTGTATAGATACAAAAGATATAAAAACAATATATGGATATACACAAAGTATAGCATGACCCCCTTTACTCGGCGCAGTCGTGTAAAGCGAACGTTAAACTGATAAACGTGTAGAAGTGAGCGAACGATCGACGTGCGCGTGACTCATCGGCCGGCGAGCGGGTTCCCTCGCGCACGATGCACGACACGACTACACGTCGCCGTGACGTGTGCGTGCGGGGGGAGGGGGGTGATTGGCAATACAATTTCTAAAGATTATTTACATTAAGTAGTTCCGCATTAATCCATCACCGTATTAGTAATGAATACGCGTCTCCTCTCAAATGTTAATGGTTTAGGCCGTTACTGTTAGTCTAGGAGGATTGGCTGACAAACTTTCAGTTTTATATAAAATGGCAAAGATCTGGCTTCGTGGTTGTGAAATGTTATTTAGACCAGAGATAAACTATCTACCCTATAGATACTAAACTCCATAGCACAGTACTAGAATGTACAAAACTTTCAAACACATCATTATTACTCCTGTGCGGCATTACTATTCCGCTACCTATTTCGGATACTAATCTATTTGTGTCATAAGTTGTTTCGTACAGTAGTTCTTGAGCTATAAATAGTGTAATATTACGTAACTAAGCGCAAACAAAGGTCCTTGACGAATCCTTGGTCGAACTTTCACAAAAAGTTCTATTGTGCACATGAGCACTGAACACATTGAATAGTAAAAGAACCAAGTTGACAGAGTCCCCAGTAGGTGTAGTGGCGACTCTTTTATCGCGACCGTTACGGTTCGCGTTTGTAACTTGTTATTTTAATGGCGATGCCGATTATCTCGTTGTGGAAGCGTTCGTCGCGGCACAGCGCGGGGAAATGATTTCAAACGGCCGTTCTTTTGCATGCCGCTGCAAATTAATACCAATTCACAATTGTAGCACAGCGTAAATAGATAAGCTCCAATTATGCAACCGTCGAGTCAAAGTCATGCTTTCATTAATCTGTTGACCTATTAGACTTCTTTGAAAAATTTATAACTTCTCTCTGATATACCTGGAAGTGCCTCGTCTAGTCTAAAGGTTCGATTTCAAGCTCGGGTCATATTTTTTAATCGACTCAGGTGTGCCTTTTAATACTCTATCAACGAATATGTAAAGGTAATATGTAGCGTATGAATATAAGGGTATGGGCAAAACAAACTTCGTCCCAGTTAGACGTCGATTTAAGTCAGTAAGATTGTATACGAAAGTTTTGTTCTATTAATTTATCTTTAATCGTAGTTTAACATACTGAATACTGGTAGATTATTAGCGAACCAAACTGGCGAGTGACCTTTGATTGTATTGCCACGTGGGCGGTCAGCTGGATGTTTATTTATGGTCGTGTATTTCTCTAATTATTCACTGACGTTATATATTCATTGTCCTCATCTACAGTAACTACAAACTGAAGGTTTTAAATCAAACCAGTTGATGCTATCTGTAGCAATTCAGTAAAGGTGTATGTGTCCCTCCTCAAAGGCCGGCAACGTATCAGTAGCTCCTCTGGTGTCGCAGATGTTCATGGGCGGCGGTAACCTCTTAACATCAGGTGATCCGCTTGCTCGTTTGCTCGCTTTATTTATAAAAAAATATGTTATTATTTAAATATATTGTTATTTAAACATTGCTGTACATACTTAGACTTTTCATTTATTTAGAATCAACGTCAAATTTTAGAGAAAGTTTTCATTTTGTGTACCTAATCGTTTGTGTTAGCTGATTGCTCTTGCCCTTACCCTTAGGAAAAGTAAAACCATTTTTTGCATGAAGAGTATGTTCTTTTATATACCTCTGACATGTTTGTTTATTTTCATGATGATAGGTCGAGTAGTTCAAGCGTGAAAGTGTAACAAACAAATAAACAAAACTAGCTATTTTGTTTATAATGTTAGTATGGTTAAACTCATTAATATTATGAAGTGAAGCAGACGATATTTCTTGGAAGTTTATGAGAATACAATGAACACATAATTGTTTGGCTATTTTCCGCGAAACCTAATAAATCTGTGTTGGTCAGCAGTCAGCACCCACACGACGAAAACACACTATAGTTCGAAAATATTACATGCAAAATCATACTACACCCACAAAGTGACATTAAAAAGCTTTCTTCATCTAAAAATATCATTTTGCCATGAAAATTGATAGATTTCATAGAACGTAGAGCTGCTTGACCTACTAACTAGATGCCAGAGATCGAACACTAGCAAGTAGTTTGTTATGGTTATTCGCTAACTTGAAAGAAAAAAACACTTCATTTAAAAATGTGAGAGAATAAATACAATACGATTGCGAAATATTTATTTTGTAATGGAATAATTACAAGGTTTTTGTTGTATTAGGGGGTCGTGATTCCAAATAAACTGACATTTGGCAGGTCACTCGACCATATAGGTCGGTGGACCCATATTTGCAATATCATTTTGCAATAATTTAAAGTTAGTCAAAACACACTTTCGGTTTTACGTATGATGTCATGCGTGAGTAGGAGTTATTATGAGAGATCGATTATACGTCATCTAACAAGATTCTTGTTGTTTTCATGTTAGGTATACATGTTTACTTAAGTATAATTATTTCTATCTCATCTGGTGGTAAACCTCATTGGAGCAGTGTGGTGGGTTTAAGCTCCATATCCTATAAGGCAGGAGGCCTGGCCGTTAATGGGTTGATAATGATAATGATCTGTTTATAATTGGCTATAAAGTTACGTTGTTTTATGGATTTTGAGGTACTAACATCGCTATATCAAACTAATCGCGTTAAATGACGAGTAATGGTCCCGCATGCCAGAAGCGTTCGTGCTAGATAAAAAGTTATAGGTAGAGCCTAGGAGGATAAACCGCTTAGTTGCAAAAATCAAGTTTAATGAAAATGTATCATCTATCGAATGTATGTCAAACAAATTACTCTTCACGAGGTTAACGGGACGTTTCGCTGTTAATTAAAATTTATGCTCGGATGAGTTTCATAATTAAATGTCAACCCCTGACTGTTTATATTGATCCCCTGGAATTCTGCATGACCTTGAGTACAAACGTGAACGATTTGTTTACGAAGCATGACTGTTATCCTAACTGATATAGGGCTTTTTATAAAAATTGTGGGCAAACAAGCTACCATCACCTGACGCTAAGTGATTACCGCCACCCATGAGCATTTCCAACACTAGAAGTAATATGTGTGTACTCTGGTGTTATGCATATGCATACGTAGACGTTTTTAAAGAATTGTTTATCCGCGCCATCTTATAGGTAACTATAAGATGGGCTGTTTAGTAACATTTTGTTGTGACGTCATATTTTTTATCTTCTTTCACATCTCGCTATTGAATGCAGGTGTTTAATAAAATTTTTTAAATAAAAATAGAACCGACTCAAAACGCACTAAAAAGTATTCTACTAAGTCGGTTCTATTTTTATTTAAAATTTTTTATTTCTTACTTTTTAGTGACTTATCGTCACGTAACGTACTCGTTCTATACTGTCATAGTATATTATACGGCTCTAGTAGCCAAAAAGCTACCGATACCGAGACAAAAACCGAAATCGCTGTAAGCGTGTCTTCAAAATTTGAAGAGTTCTTTCAATTTCCCCAGGATATCATCATCAGATCCTAACATGATGGGACCACCACCTTGGAAGTATGCCCTTTCTAATAAAAAAAGAATTATCAAAATCGGACAACTCTGTAAAAAGTTATGCGTGGTCATACATAAAAAAACATACAAAATATACGTGTCGAATTGAGAACCTCCTCCGTTTTTTTGCGTCGGTTAAAAAACCATTTACTGGTAATTAATTTCTAAAGACAATGATCAGAAAATATTATTGTATTGCGGCTTGCTAAAAAAACATACTACACAAAATTAAATGAAGGTCATTGTGTGTTTACTGATAGTTCAATTCACTAAGACGCGCCCCACTATTTCTCGCGAGGGGAAACCGAAGGGTGCGGGGAGTACAGTTCGAACATCAGTCTCGAGTCGACCACGGCTCGGTGTACACGGGCTATTGTAGGTTGTATCACTGCGTGTCATGACCCAACGGAATGATGCTCTACTTAATTTTTTTAACAATATTATATTTATAATGTCAAAAAAACGTATCGTATGATGATAAACTACACATTTAAATGTGACTTAGCCAGAAAAATCGTTTCGTTGTCCATTCCTTCAGGTTGACCGACTCGACTTTAATTTTTCTACAAAAGTCACTTGATTGGTTTGTTACTGCCAATATAGATTTTCCAAATTAGCTTAGCAAAATAGCTTTGGTATTTGTACTATATATACATTGGTACTATCCTACTAAAAAGACGTACCGTCAAGCGATTTAGCGTTCCGGTACGGTATCGTGTAGAAACTAAAGGAATGTAGATTTCATGCTACTCCTAAGAAGTTAGCCCGCTTCCATCTTAGTTTACATAAACTAACTTGTAATGAATCAAAATAATAATAGATATCATGGGTTCATGCTTTACAAAAACGCTAGGGGTATGGTAGACAAGACAGCGTGGAGTTGAGCTCAATCATTAAACTGTTTAAACAAAAGAAAAATAGATATACTAGGTACCTATCTGAGATGATTGTGGGTATGTGTGTTTTTAAGATATTTTTAAAAGGGGTTAATATATATGTCGAAGGAATTAGACTAGAGACTTAGAATAGATTGTTGTAATATTGTAATAGACGTCATTGTTTATGGAAATGTTACTGTCTGTGGATGTAATTATTTCTGGTATGTCACGAGTTTTTGACGTGACAACGTCTTGTAATTCGATAGAGCCGGCTGCACGCACGAGAAAACATGACGTCATGCGTCGTTACCTCGCTTTGAGGCGTTACATGTAAGGCTTGAAGTGCAAGCGAGAGCGCGGAACTAGCGACAAAGAAGGACAATTGGCCTTTGCGTTCGGCAGCGTTCAACATCCGTCTATTAAATATAATTATTAAATATATTAATTTTAAATTAAAAATTAATATATTTATTATAAATTTAAAATATAAATTTATAAAATCAAAATCAATTATTTTATTAATTTAAATTAATATTTATAAAAATATAAAAATTTTAATAACCAATTAAATGCTACCATTCCATCAGTATTTTCTTAAGACATTGTCACGTTCAACTATTGTCAGTAAACCGACTTTACAGACAACCAATTTTTTTTATGAAAGTAATCGAAATAGAACTAATTGTTAATCATTTAATGAGAGATATGAGATAGGTGCTTACTTAAAACACAAAGTTAAATTCAATTTGATTTGATAAATGAATGAATGATTGATTTGTTTTAATACTCCAACCAATAAAAGAGTCGGGTGCCAAAGTCCTAGTAGAGTATTTACACCATCTTGAGGGGAATAAAGGAGTTGGGTAGTTATTTTGTGTCTGGAGTGCGGCGAGGATATACTTTTACACTGGTCGAGTTGGACCAGTGTAAAAGTGTTCTTAAGAAGTAAATTAAATTAGGGAGTAAAGTAAGATGGGTGTAAATAAACTACTGTTCTGAATCTTTATAATACGTCAGGAATTATAAAAATCTATTTCATGTATCAAAACATTGTGAACTTGCAATATATCTGTTCGTGAAGACAAAGTCTTTGTAACCCTAGAAAACGCCCAAGAGATTAAGAACCACTAAAGATCATGTCAAGAAGAATGGTGATACTCCGATATATATATTAACCTATATCACAATATAATTTTGCTGTGCAGGACCAACACGACATATTCATTTTTAAAAAATGAGTTAAAATGAAGTAGAGCATACTGCTAGTCAAACATGACATTCTTGTTGACATAATTAACTTGACACTTTGTGTGAGTGTGCACACATTGCTACTCGTTACGTAGTAATAGAACTCACATTCTTGCAGTTTTTATTGCACACTTGCACTGTAAGCGTTTGAAAAACAAAACACTACGAGCCATCGTGGATTGACCAAGCTATAGACTTGTTCATGTATAAATAAATAAAAATTTATAAGCGACTAGAAATATCAGAATCTTAAGAGTTCACTTATTGAAAGAAAGGATTTGCTAAGAATTGATAACCTTGTCATTTTATTGAAGTATTGAAATCGGCTCATCCTGGCACGAATTGGTTCGGTTCGTTTCAGACATGTGCTATTGATTTTACGTTCATGTGTACGCGGTTTAGAAATTATTGTGATGGCTCGTATGTGCTTTTACAATATAATCCATAGATAATAGCTAAAAACGAGGCCGAATTCAGTGTTATAGTCTGAAAGTAGACCGGGCGCCCTAATATTTGTTCCGCTTTCCTTTCAAGCGTATGTCTATAGATTATATAGTCAGTGTTATGTACACTGATAACATGGACTGGATTTCTAGTATAACGCTTGTAATGCAATTTCAGGTAGGTAATGTTTTCCTGCATACCAAATTACTTAATGGACATTTTGCAAGCATTATAATGTTCTGCATGCTTAGTACCGTTAAAGCATATCTGACAAGTTAAAAAGAAATGAGTAAAGTCTATGCTTCATAAACTAATAAGACATGAGATGCGTGCAATTGTGTGAGGTATAAAAAGCTAAAGAAATTTTGGCACAAATTTTTTTGAGATTTCAAATGTAAAGTTTCATATAGCGACTTAATTTAATTACACATTAGTTGCGATTGACAATAATAAAAAAAAATATAAATATTATAAGACAATAACACACAAGTAAGCAAGCATACTCGTAAGTAGCTTGTGTTATGGGTGCTATGATAACTGATGAATATTTTAATATATATTATACATAAATACTTATAATATGGATAAACACACAGACACTGGAAGACATCCATGTTCATCACACAAACATTTTCCACAAGCAGGGTCACTACCCACTGCGCCACTCGGCCGTCAAAAATAAATAATAGTTTTGCTGATTTTTGCTATTTTCCGCGACAGTCTGAAGAATGCTAGCGACAGGAAACCCTCAACGTACGTTTCAATCCGAAACCGGAGAATGCTCTGTTGTTGATTCTACAATATTCAATTTCAAAGATCAAATGAACATTATAGAGTAAATATTTCCGCAAAATCTTGCAATATTTAAAAGATACTGAGATCACAGTCATATGACCATTGTAGAGTACTATTTTGTGTAGTTCGCCAACATGGCCACATAGATTTGTATGGTAATTGTGGACAACGTGAAAGTAAACATGAACGAAAAATTGCTATTAATTAATAAAATTTCATTAATACATATAAAAACCTTTTATAAAGGGGTAATGTCCAATTATTTTAGAATTTATTAAAAAAATTATAACACATGAGGTTTAAATAATGAGAATTGTATGACTCGTTCGTGTTAAATATTATGTAAATTGCTATAAGAAAATACAATTTCACTTTTAGTTTGACAAAAGTTATATGGAGTGGAGTCGACAGGCCATTGAGCGTGAAAATATTCACGATGCTCTCACACCAGCATCTGATAAACTCGTGTTCGGAGGTCACGTCGCGGCACTTTATTTAAATCTAGTTCCTCCATTTAACATGTTTTTTGAAATATGTACAAGGTTTTTCAAAAGTGACTTAAACTTAATTAGAATGAAAAATATTTAAGTAAATAAAAAATAGCTTGGGAATGAATGTATGTAGCGAATATTATATCTAATGTACTTGGCTTCCAAATAATATTGTGTTATGTAGTAGGCTTTTCTTATCACGTTATTTTTATGCTAAAAAAATAAATTTAATTTAAAAATAATTAAATACACTTGTGTGTGTTGCGTACTTTGCAATGCAATCTGCATATAAAGAGAAATAAAAAATATAAAAACAAAAAGTTTGTTAAATCGTTTAAGTTACTTAACGAGGTAATATTTAATGTTTCTTTTGAGTGTTTCAAGTTGTGCAGTCGTAATTCACAAATCCAAACCGAAAGCTTTTCTTTTAATAGAAAATCGGTAATGCATGCAATTTACTCAGTGCATTTGCCTTGAGAATGAAATGTGGAGCAGAGGTTTAACGACTTCTTTTCTTAACGATCTTTTCATACTGCTGGTTTTCCTTCTTCATATTATGTATTTATAATTCTGTAGAGCTGCCAGTTTAAATGTTATTATGATATATTTTAATATTTTATATTGCATCCGAAGTTTTCATATTAAGTTTACTAAATGTAGCAAATTAGTTCTACCATATGTTGCTACTGGCAATCCTTATCTTTTAAAGCCGGCAACGCATGTGTGACACACTGACACCTCTGTTATTGCAACTTCATGGGCGGCGGTAATCACTTAACATCATGTCCGCCACTGGCTCCTTTACTATTAAAAAATATTTATTACATTTATTACATACGTATACGACTTTCTTTTAAAATGTCATATTTGATGCTCAACCAATCGGTCCACATGATTTTAAGTTACAAATTATCGCCTATACACAAAGCGCAACAGATCGCATGATATGCAAGGGATATGCTCGTTATATGCGCCTGCGCACACCTCCATCTAACTAAGGTGTTAGGCGTTCTGTATCTGTTATTTTACCGGTAATCATATATAATGACACCTGTACATAGTCCGGACATTGACGACGACTTTATTGCTGTTCACAGTATTACGTCACCGCTAGTTTTATAAACTTTCTCGGTGAGTCTGAAGTTCGTGATCAGTATTGTTGGCGGCGTCACGTCACTCGAGTCCTATCTCAAGATGCTGGCTGCGATCTTTATCAGTTCATCGACACGTCGTTGGCTCAATTGCGCCGTTTGCGATGCCAATTATCGCATTCTGGCGGTCGCTCCGCACTGCACGGTGGCGGTGGTGAATCATTTTACACGACTCGTTGACTTTCTTCCACTGGATACTTTAATTGTTATGTTATGCTTTGTTTGCTTTGTCTTTGTTTCTAAACGGCTTTTATTTTTTTTTTCGATATGTTTACTGTCGTTTACTGATTGGCCTTTTTTACTAGCTCGGATGGATAGTTACTAAATAAAGTTTTTTTGTGTCTAAAATCTTTTGGAATTGGTTTACACTGTTGGAAAAATAAGTCTCATTTCTATGAATTTTGCTCAGGGTTGCTAAATTAGATTGTACAAAAAAAAACTGTTTTTCATTTGTGGAAAGAGTTTTGTTTATGCTATTTAAAAAGAAACGGCTACAAATTACGTTACTATTGTCGGCTACAATGCCCGACGAGTTTCGAATCCATACCTAAGTCATCAGCTGGTTCATACAACGCGGCGAGAAGGAAACTCTTATCATATTGTCGTTATCAAAAGCTCCAGGATAGTCACCTTGCAAGTGTGCCTTGCAAGAGATGATGATCTGTTATGGGCGAAGGTTTGGTAAATAAAATCAGTTGAGTCGTCTAGATCGTTCAGTCATCTAATACCTAGAGTAAAATAAAATAAACACAGTAATATTATTAAAGCAATCAGTCAAGCTCAAGCAAGTAGAGTAGGTCGCTCTAGGAGGGCTCAGCAAGGCTCGAGGCCCGTAGGCGGTCCGTGGGCGTCGCGGCGGTTCCGTCTGCTGATGTCATCGCCTCTCGGATCTTGCCGTTTGTTTGGAGACCTCTTGTTGAGATAGGTTTGCTTTAGTATTAACAACTGTCGCGTTTGAATGAAGCTTATGGCTAAGCGACTGGTTTGAAAACTATGAGGCAGTTCCCTTGAATTCAATGTAATTTTCATGTTATCAATCCTTTTAGTGAGGGGTCGACCAACATTGCGTTTTGCGGTGCAATGTCGCTATTCTATATATTTGCACTCCAATATTCATCGGTTCGTAGAAACATATGGCTCACCTAAGTTTTAGCTTGACGACTCTTAGACTTACTTCGGTCGGAACTTGACAATCACCTACTCCCCCTCCTAGCCGTGATAGAAATGTATCGTAGTTAAAATATCTAAAATAGGTTTATTAACTGACTGCACAGGTAAATAAGTTAAGTTTCCTTTCATCTTATATTCCTTTCATCTTATTTTAAGATCAGATGGACCACTGCGTAGTGGAACTTTAATCTTGATAAATACTAACCGCTAAAATATGTGTGTTTGATTTCGTTTCGCTTAATTTTTTATGGTAGTACAAACTATAATTGAAACCGAAACAATAAATATGTTTTGCACGGCGACGCGTGACATTCTTGTTCGATAAGCAACATTGTTCTCGCCATAATTATTATCTACATTACTCTAGTGCGTACATTTGATAGTACTAAACTTGTTCACAGCATTATTTGAGACGAATATCTTAGCATTCGATGGATTCACCGTGCGGGTGCCGGGTCCATCGTAGCAGAGCGAAAACGCTGACCAGATTCCGAGGCTTGGGGCACGGATGCAGACTTAAGGGTACCCTGTGTGTCCGGGCAACGCTCGCCTTCTCTGCTCGAATTAATCTCTTTGCCCAACCAAACCTGGTAGGATTCTGCTAGAGCAGCTTTGAACACAGCAGGTTGTATCAGGTCAGGTATTAAGTTTCCCGTGAAATACACAGAACAATTCTTAATGACTATGGTATAAGCTGGGTGTTTAATATTTTCAGATAATAAAGTAAAATGGTGAAATTCGCTTAGCTATCAATTTTAGCTGAGCAGTGATTGGATTAGCATGCACGAGTGGCCGCTTAGCGTCGCAAGTCAAGTGTGATTCACTCGGCTAGGAAATTCTGTTTGACCTATTTAGGTAGTCTACAATGTAAACCTAACTAATCTATACATTATAAATAAAATTGAAATGTCTGTACTGTGTATAGCTTCATGCTGAGCTTCTGCGTTCTATTGGGACAACAATTGTCCCGCGGCGCTGATTGTTATACGTCACAGTTTGTAGGAAGGGCAGTCATAATTATATTTATTCTAATGAATTATTATTATTATATTATTATTATAATGGTGAGGCCCGCCATAGCGGATGCACTTCGACCCTATTGGATCTTTTGTACTCGCCCCGCCCTCGCCTCCCCTATATCAGTTCAAACACCCACTCTAAGAGTTGGGTGGTCGCTTTCAGGTTGGAGGCACAGTAATCCTCTGGTAGTGGATATGCCATCCCCAGGAGATCCATTCGCTTTCTAGCCAATCCGTCACATTCACACAAAATATGTTCCATGGACTCTGTGTCTTCGTTGCAGGCCCTGCAAATGGGATCCTCAGAGATACCCATTTGGCAGAGCATAGACCTGGTGCTATAATGGCCTGTGTACGCTGCTATAGCATACCGTAGCTGTTTCCTGCTCAGTTGACTTACCTTCGCTAGAAAACCTGCCTTTATGTTACTCATGAACCTTTTTGTGTGCCTTAGACTATATTCTAATGAAACTTTATATTATTAATTTACCTTAATTAATAATTTACCTTCCATTTCAACTTCTTGGATCTTTTTAGTACCAGGTGGTTAGTTCATTGCCACTTCAACTTAGCGACTCCTTGAGCTATCTCATTTCTGATTGATCAAGTGATCGTTCCCTATTGTTCTGGCTCGTGCGGGCCAGCTGTGTATGATCATCAATATTTGACCTCTTCTTTTGCCATCGCCTTACTCCACTCGTTACAGTGTTTCACTAACTGGAGTTTAGGTAGAGCAGTATCCAGATAGCAGTTAAGTTTGATGTCTCTTGGTCAAAGGTTAAGGTTAAGGCGGTGGCGTGGCGTGGCGTGGCGTTTGACCGGGGATCCCTATTGTTCTGGCTCGTGTAACCAGGTGTTCATGATCGTGAATATTTGACCCTGTGTTTCACTAATTGCATTGCAGTATAGCTAGAGCAGTATCATGACCGTAGTTAAGTTTAGTTATCTCTGGGTTGAAGTTCAAGGTGGTACGCGCGGCGTTTGACCGAGGATTCCTATTGTTCGTGCTGGTGCGGGCCAGGTGTTCATGATAATGAATATTTGACCTATTCCTTTGTTTAAAGTTACTTCGCTTGTTAGTGTTTCACTAATTGCATCATAGAGTAGTATCATGATCGTAGTTATGTTTAGTTGACTCTAGGTCACTGGTAAGCGTTGCGTTTGACCGGGGGTCGTATTGTTCTGGCTCGTGTGTGCCGTATATTTGACCTCTTCTTTTATTTACTCCGCTTGTTAGTGTTTCACTAATTGCATCACAGTTAGAGTAGTATCATGATCGTAGTTAAGTTCAGTTGTCTCTAGGTCACTGGTAAGCGTTGCGTAGTATTCTGTTTGTACATCAGGATAACTTTTGGACTTTAGTTAAATATACCAGCATGAGTCTGTCCATTTAATATTATTATTGGCATTGCTTTACTATAGTAATTGTCACTAAAAATTTTTTAAAGAATTGCATAATTGTGATGTTGTAGGTACTTAAAGTAGACCATGACTATGTGCAAGTGTAGAATAAAAAATAATTATAATAAATAATGCTAAACGGTTGTTGGACGCTTTACGTGAAGACCAAAAGGTATCGCGCAACAACACAAGGTCGCCGGCCAGTCTTCAGCAGATTGACGCAGAGATAGACAGAATTTACGGTTTCAAGAGGCGAGCTAATCGACGATGCATTTACTGTTTAGGTAAACATTCATCTTGGACGTTGTTAAAATGGATATTTTAAACAACGCTTGAATTAAGAACAGCTATTTTATTTTTGTAGGATAACAAGAATTTGAATCCAGTTATTGGTGATTAAAAATGATCTAAATAGATTGAAATTAAAATTTTTAAAAACTCAACAAAAGCTATTAATCAGCTTACCTTTCACTTTAAGACCTAGCAACGCCCTGCCAGGGCCCATGTCATGTTAAGCATGTTAGTACAATAACTTGACATGAACGCTAAATAAATGAATTTGAATTTACGAAGTCATAGAGAACCAACTTTCCACTGCGGTTTTTTCATGAAACAATTTATTTATGGATTTGACGAACAAATCCCTTGTATGCCGGCAATGCATTAGCCTGCCATAGAATCATAATTATTTATTAGGATGTAGATGCAGATGCAATATAGTTGACGGGTATGGCGGCAGTAGGTCATACGTAACAGTCTAGCCGGTTGACACCGGTTAGGTGACTCAGCCTCAGCCCGAAGCGAATTGTTATATTGTACGTGCTCGATATTGAGGTGGATTCTCACAGCGCGAGATCAAGACTGAGCCTCTCTCTCGAATGTCTCGAACATCAACTGCAGGTGACATATCGCAGTGACAGTACTATAATTTTTTTTATCAACGACAAGTTGGCCCTTGACTGCTATCACACCTGATATTAAGTGATGATGCAATCTAAGATGGAAGCGGGCTAACTTGTTAGGAGTAGGATGAAAATCCACACCCCTTTCGGTTTCTACACGACATCGTACCGGAACGCTAAATCGCTTGGCGGTACGTCTACGTCGGTAGAGTGGTAACTAGCCATGGCGAAAGCCTCCCACCAGCCAGACCAAGACAAACTAAGAAAAATCTCAATCTGCCCCGCCGGGGATCGAACCCAGGACCTCCGTCTTATAAATCCACCGCGCATACCACTGCGCCACTGAGGCCGTCAAATAAATTACACACGAACTTACCCTGAAGGGTAAGTCCTCAGTGATGGCGTATTGTGTATGTGTTATTGTAGACGCGCCCGCTTGCAGTGGAGACGAATAAGAGCTTGTCGAGTGTTTGTTTTTACCGCGCACAGCATTATCCTACAGGATACTCTCTCAGGGTTTGCGGCATGGGAGGATTTCAAACAGTCATTTCGTAATGAATCTACTATCTATTGCTATATAGGTATACTGTGGAGGCTGGAATAAGAAAAGATCAAACAGCAGACACGAATCTCATGTGTTGGAAAATATTATTGACTTCTTATTTTTATGACTTCTCGTGTGAAGATAAACTCGATTATTTTGAAGATCATATTTGCACAAGAGAACCCAGAAGTGCTGTTTTTGCAGATCTTGGCGTGTTCGAAGTACTTACCTACACCGTGAGTGTACAGCTTTAGATTATAAATAGTATTGAATAACGTGTTTTAGTTATTTCCTCATGTCTATGTCGGTGTAAACAATAACGCACTATTTTTATTGGCTTGATGTAACAAGCAATCATAAAACATATTTCTTTTCCCAAACGAATAAATTATTAGTACCACGTAGCGTACTCGTACTATACTGCCAAAAAGCTACCGATACCGTGTCAAAAACCGAAATCGCTGTAAGCGTGCCTCCAAAATTTGAAGAGTTCCTTCAATTTCCCCTGGATATCATCATCAGATCCTAAGAAGACAATGGGACCACCTTGGATGTATGCCCTTTCTAATAAAAAAAGAATTATCAAAATCGGACAACACTGTAAAAAGTTATGCGTGGTCATACATAAAAAAAAAATATACGTGTCGAATTGAGAACCTCCTCCGTTTTTTTTCGTCGGTTAATAAAAGTCGTGTCAGGTAAGCTAGTAAATGCGTACCTAAATGTCGGATTGCTTTTCAAGTATTCCTAGAAATTTATTTATTTTGCTTTTTGCAAATTCTAAGTAGGACCTAGGCAAGGCCGGACAACGGACGGTGCTCGTAGTAGAGGTATCCTTGCGTGAGTTCCCAAGAAGTTGAATATTTACATAAAGTTATGATAATCTTTAAAATTAATCAAACATTTATATAAGCTCTATATCCCATACAGGCATAATAGACTGATAATGATGAAATTGCCCATTATTCTCTAATACTTATAATATCTAATATACTAATATTATAAAGAGGAAAACTTTGTTTGTTTGTTTGTTTGTTTGGTTGTAATGAATAGGCTCAAAAACTACTGGACCGATTTTAAAAATTCTTTCACCATTCGAAAGCTACATCCACGAGTAACATAGGCTAAATTTTATTTTGGAAAAAATTAGGGTTCCGTAAAATATTTGGGTTTTTCGGACACAAGGTGTAAAAAATCAACCAGAAAAGTTACTTATTTTGCGTACGCTGCGTAAACTATAAAAGATAGAACCATAAAATGTTCTAATTAATTGGAGATCTTATAAATATCTACAAAAAAGTCCGCGACACACTATACCTATCTATGTCGAGTGAGGCACAACAACCATTTTTTTATTTAAAAATCTTAATTTTTTTTTGGACTCCATTTAAACGCATTTATTTTACTCATGCTATTAATCCTTATCACAATAAATTATTTCAACACTAAGTACAGTTTATGTAGATAATATTTGGTATTTAAAAAATTAAAATTGGACGTTTGGTTTTGAAGTTATGGCGAAATTAAAATATTACTATTTCTGCGTTGCGAAGTGAGCGTCAACAAGGCGGGGGTGCGCGTGCGGGAGGGGAGTTTAGATCTATGTTATATATACGATGATAAATTAAGAATTCGATCTTTGTTCAAATATCTATTTAGTACACGGAAGAGTTTGTTCGTTTGTTTAAACGGGCTAATCTCCATCTGCGTGTCGGATTGTAAAATTATTTTTGTTTATTCTGAATGTTAGACTCAAGAGTGAAATATACTATTTAATATCAATTTATACCCATCAGCTTGCCATAAATATATATTTTTAATGTTAATGTACTCAAATTTCATAGGTGCTCGTAGTAGTTTAACAAAAATGTAGACCTTTAGTACACGGGACGGGACGGAGAATATTGCTTCACGGGAAACTATAAAAAAAATTAAATTGAGAGGGGGAGCGGGGAATGAGCACACTATATGTGCCTTTACACATTTTGTATGAAAGTCTGTCTTTAAAATTAGAAGGGTACCTAAGAGGTTTTCACGCGGACGAAGTCGCGGGGGACTGCTAGTATCTAATATATAAAATTTCCCTACCACAATGTTAGTTACCGTACTCCTCCGAAACGGCTTTTCCGATATTTACCAAATTTTGTATGCGTACTCAGCAGGTCTGAGAATCGGCTACTTTCTATTACTTACTACTTACTATTTTCATCTATTTTTTTTTTAATTTTTAATGAAAAACAACGTTTGCCTGTAATATAATAACTTATAATATAATATAAGTTGTTTTATAATCGAATAGTTTTATGATAAAACTTGACCCGCCAAAAAAAGAAGCGCTTTTCTTATACGCATTTTCACGCTGAAACCGGAGCATCTTCTGTTGACTGTATAATAATGTTCAACTGGTAATGTTTAAGCTGAACTTGTGCTAATTACGATTCAAATTATCATAAACAATTCTAAAATTAGCGGTTTCCTTGTAATAAAATCAACGAAGGAGCGGAACTGAAATACATCTTTTAATTTCAACTAACGAAAAATATATCTCAATATCGGGGCCACGGCCGTTTGCAAAATTACACGAATGTCGAAAGTGCTTCATTATATATTATGTTTAGCCGACTTTTACTCGCTCGTAAAAATTACTATAATATTTAAAAACTACTTTTACTATGGTATTAACATTAAAAGCCTTTCTATGTATTTGTATCCGGTAATTTTATTATTGATCGAACTATACTTAAAAGTAATATGATATTAATTCACCCCAACTGTTGTTTTATACAAATCAATTTTATTAATATTATTTAAATTTAAAACTTCGCTTATTTTGGATTTTTGGACGCAATTTGATTTCGCAAATATATAAAATCCGATAAGTCAAACGGAAGTCAAAAGGCTCTCGAGTCAACTTATTTCACAGTTTGCAATAGAAATCTGTAAAAATAAGTTTAGTCGTGTGCGTTTGAGTACACGGGCGTAAGTAACATCAGTTAAAATCGCAGTCGAAAGCTTACTAGTTGGAATAGGAGTAAAATTTGATTCGTATAAATAAAACGCGAAACGTAGTGCTTTGAGGTATTTTGTTAAAAATGCTTCATCAAAATTGGATTAGTAGTTTTTGATAAAATCGCGGACTTACAAACATTCATATAGGCTGAATAAAGAACTTTTTCTTTGAAGTTGCTTAAAATCTACCCTTTGACTGATGATCCAAAAGTAACCTAAAATTAAGGAAAAATACGTAATAACTCCATCTTTACTCGTATATGGAAAAAGAGTAACCAGCGTAAAATGATCCCTTCACATCTTTCATAGGAAGAGGGTCCGTTTAAACGACGTAGACCAATGTAAATTGGACTCTACACGCCAGTTTCAGTTCGCTCACCGTGTCATTGACCCGTTAACGCATCTGTGAGCTAATTATAATACTGCCGCATGCGTTTGCGTTACGGTCATCGTTTGACTGACGGTATACTTGCTGTGACAAATTGCGTTTCTTTACTGTGGTTACGCACGGTGTACGCAGCGGCCTCGTTTAATGGCTTACTTATGAGCAGGCGGGAGGTGTCATTGTAGACAGTGCGAGCGTTTTTTTTTATTTCAAATTAGCCCTTGACTGCTATCACACCTGATGGTAGGTGATAATGCAATCTAAAATGTAAGCGGACAAAATTGTTAGGAGTAGGTGAAATCCGCGCTTCTTTCGGTTTCTACAAAACACCGGAACGCTAAATCGCTGTGCGGTACGTTGTTGTCGGCAGAGTGGTAACAAGCCACGACCGAATCCTCCCACCAACCAGACTTGGACCAATTTAGTAAATCTTAATCGGCCTAGCCGGGAATCGAACCTAGGACCTCCGTCATATAAATCCACTGCGCTTACCCCTGTGCCACAGAGGAAATCAGGGGGCTCTTTTCCTTTGGCGTATTTAGTAATGGTGTTAGCTGATGTTGCGTCTAGATCCATTGGTGCTGGTCCCCGCTGGTGTTGTCGCTGACCTCGCTCTAGAAACTGATAAAACCAGTGGTCTCTGATCGCTGATAAAAATAATAATTTATTAATGAATCCCACCTAGCTCCGTTAGGCATGGTATTAAGAGGTAATTATTTCATTCAGTTCAGACAAGCAAAAAACCGAAATCCATGCGTTCTAACTGTTATGCTATTACTTACCCACTAGATTAATAAAATAAATAACAGTTTTATGAATAGAAATAGAAAAGAAACTTCTCACTAGTTTCCCACGATCAATTTTATATTTACTTCAAGAGAGATGGTAGCTGCGACGCGCAATTACTGTATCCACTGGAGTGACAATAACATAGCTCTTTGTTTTATGGGAAACAAAGTTACTGCGAGCTTTGATTACTACGTATGTTCTAAGAGACTCGTGATTTTAGGTATCTGCATCATGAGGTCCAGTGTCCTGAACTCGGTTCAGTATACAAAATGTTTATCACTGGAACCCTCACAGTAGAGGACGGTGGAAAGTCGAAGGTGTTGGTACGCTAAATACATTTTGAATATCGCCAAAAAGTGTGCTTGTATGTGTGTGCGTGTGCGCTTGCGGTGAATGTAGGTTTTTAGGTTGTGTCTAATAAATACTACAGAATCATAACTTTGTGAAAAAAAATCTTTTTAAATGTCAACAACCATAATTAAATTATTTTAATACATGTGTGACCCATTGGAAACTAAATAACAGATTTGTCCAGCCTAGCCATACAACATCATTCCTAGTTTCGTCTCCGTACAGTTAACAGAAGTAATTGTAATATTAAATAAATAATATTAATTGCTGCAGTAGTTCCGGGCACATATTTTGAATCCGTCGATATACCGGCCACGACAACACAAATTGCCACTCTTGACAGCTTGCGAGGATTCGTCGTCGAAGGACGTTTTAGTCCATGGTTCCTGGCACGATCGCATAGCGATGCCCTTCCAGAAATTGCAGCCAAGTGAGCCTATATAAACATATTGTATAAAAAACTTCAAGTCTGCGGAGTTAAATATTAAATTAAAAAGTGTTTTTTTCGAATCAAGTATCGATTCGAGTGTCTAGTGTGTAACAATAGTAATAGCGATTTGTATTATTTTATTTAAACTTGAATCGGTTGTTTTGTTTATCAAGCGCGATAACTTATCAGTATGATGCATACTTTTGCAGCATAATAAAATAATCAGTGAAAAGTTATTTGGGAGTCACTTGTATGAGTAATATGATTTAAAATATCAAACTACAATCCGATCATTTTAGACGTAAAAATAGGGGTCAAATAACTAAAACAGCCAATTTTTCGTGGGAAGCTTGGATTCACCATGCATTTGAAAGAAACCTTCATCAATCCCATAAATGATATGAAATTCAGGGTCAACGGTCCAAACTTGAGGTCTCTTTAACGTTAGGTTTAGTCAAAATTCTCTACAAAAATGATTCTTAATAATTTTTGTTTATTTTAAATGTCTAAAATGACCGGCACTTCGCTTAGTTAAAGTGGAGGGTGGGAGGGGTATTAGTACTTAAGATAAAAAGAAAATAAAATCGTTATTATATAACAATAGTAGCTTTACAAGTGTTTCTAAAACACGGTAATGTAATTTCGTTCTTGACCTATAAAGTTCGTCGTCATCGGAAAACAGATTGCCGTCGTAAAACGGTTAAAATAAGATGCTCGAGACCGCCGGTATTGCATAAAGTTTGTTACTTAAAGTTTTCCTACTGGGAACCAGATGCAACGTACATTTATTCGGAATTTATTAGGAGAACCTTACTGGTGCAGTTGGTAATATCTTGCTATGGAAAAAAGGGAGTAGGCCTGGACATTTTTATATAGAAATCTTCGATTTTATATAAAAATATGTTTTCTTTATTGGCCTAGCCTTGTTTCTAGTGGTTCGGTTGGACTACGAGTACAAGCCTGCCGCCAATGACTGGGAACTTAGAGTTTGAGTGCGGTAGCTTTGCTATGTAAAAACTAGTCAAGAGCTTTGTACACGCGTTGGAACAATGAGTTTAATGAAGTTAGTTTCGTGTGTACTGATATTCTGTGGTTTTAAATCGCAACTTTATATAATTATTTATGTTATGTATGCGAGCATATTATGTTTTTCAAGCTATACTTCAGCGTCACAAACAAGCATGGCACACTAAAAGTTAAAAATTGTTACTTAGTGATTTAATTTGTCAACGAAACAAGCAGTTGGTCCTACGGACAAGTGGAAAGCTATTGCGTGTAAAAGAGCAATACTTGCAGGGTATGCCAGCCGAACACTCTACAATGATCTGGTCGTCAGTCTAAGGCACAGGATTTTACCTGATACCATTACCATAAGACCGGATCATTGCAATGTCGCTTCGCGTTATAAATAAGCAATATGGAAGTTCTTTGGTCGAGGTCTATCACAGATATCTCCTCATAATATACTCGTGTAGTGTATTCGTGGGCTAGGCATTAGATTACACTGTGGCGGTGCCCTGCGGCGGCTGTAGCTGTACTCGTAGTATGACACGCCAACAAAGTAATCTAAACACGGCGGCACGTTGTATATAATTTTCTATGGGGAAACATTACACTAACCGTTGCACTTTCTACCGTAGTCGTGATCAACCGACACTGAAATTGAGAATAATTCTGTGGTTGCTTTTTAATATAATAAGTTAGCTTTTGTTCGCCGTTTCCTTCGCGTTATTATAAGTTTACTTTATTTCTATATAAGGTAGATTTATCTTATATTATAAAGGTGATTTTGTGTAACTTAGAGTTATATCTGACATCGGCATCATACTCAATTTTCAATGGCTTACTACAAGGTTAGGTCTCTGTTCTTCTAGGATACGTTCAGCCTCAACCCATCGGGATGTTCCAATGAGGGTTGAAAACGTATACTATCTTTGTAAAGTTTTATATCGTAAAAAGTAACTTCTGATGTTAGAAACTAACCGATTGCAATAAATTACATCAGTATAAAGACCTCTTATCGGATCGCAAATAAAGAGTCATAAATATAGTATTGATTTTTTATTTTAACGTTCCGTTCCACTTTCGCCTTTCGCCACGGGTTGCAGAGCTCGGTTGCCGCGGTGACGGGTGTGTGTTCAATAGCTAACTCACTGTCGTAGTTGTGACTTTGGCAAATTGCCGCGGTGATGATGAGACGGATTTTTTTATTAGCCTAATGGCGCCTTTGAAAATGTTCGAGGATACTTTGTACTCATATCTCATTGTCTATGGTATTGGGCTCAAAGCCTCGTTACCAATTTATTGTGTTTCTTTTAATACATTCAGTAAATATTCTGTCATACCTGCGAGCTATTCTTCTATTATGGACTAGCTGACTCAATTGAGGTTGTCCTGTCCTTGGCTTATATACCTACATGAAATCATGATTACTCATTAATTTTTAGTAGTTTTATTTATATAATATATTATAAGTGCTGGCTTTTCTTTCCTTTGTCTTTTATTGTTTGCCGTGCTCCTGTGGAAAAGACAAAGGCGTAATAATTGTCTGCTTATCTTCTCTAGTCTAAGATTTATTTGCCAGGTCAGATAAGTCATAATTATGTTTTTCGACAGAACAGAATTTTACATCGAAATGTAATAAAAGTTTAAGAAGTCTAACATATATTAGTTTATGCTGCGCAACTTTATTGTCACCCCGCTTCTAATCTCTTCTATTTAATTCTCAAGGCGTCCGTTTACATCTCCGTTGGTTAGTCTGACCTCTTCTACGGTTACGGCGACAGTTATTTGATGTACCTATTGAAAAATCATTTTTTTATCTTGTGAGGTCTAATAGCAACAGTAGCGTATGCTGCGCAACATTATCATATCGCCGTTAATCTTTTCTGTACTATTTAATTCTCAAGGCGTTTGTTTACGTCCCGTAATAGATCGGTTGGTGATCTGGTGGCGGTAAGCCGTGTACGCCTCTTGTACGGTTACGGCAGGTTGTCGGAGGTCGGTGACCTTGTCCCGCTTACACTTGTAATTACACTCGCGTTTTGTGTTTACAATGTTACCCGTTATGAGGCGCTTGGCTGATGGATTACTTTATTTTTTTTGCGGACTTCATAAATTAAGGACATATGCCCACTAGAAAGTCCAGGCACCCCAAGACCATGCCGCTCCAATGCGGATTGGGGGCACTAGGATAATAACATTTGACTCTGATAATAGTATGTGTCTAGCAGATCTAAATGACGAAAATCGGGACTAACTACTTAAATTGTTCCCCTAAGTAACATAGGTGAGGGGCATCACCCGTTTCCAAAATCTGGATTTCCTTTGTGATGCATCAACACTTAATTTTGCAGCTCGTGTTATTCCCCCTGCCCAGCCAAATTTTATAGAATCTTACTAGACCAGCTTTTTATACCCGTTGTAATATTATCATAATCATTGTCAGCCTGTTATCGGCCCACAATAGGGCCTAGGTTTCTTTCTTTTTTACGACCTCCGTAACGCCGTGGTATGCGCGGTGGATTTATAAGACGGAGGTCGTGGGTTTTTTCAGATTGAGATTTTTCTTAATTTGTCTGGCTGGTGGGAGGCTGTCGCCGTGGCTAATTACCAGCCTACCGACAAAGACGTACCGCCAAGCGATTTAGCGTTCCGGTACAACGTCGTGGAAAAACCGAAAGGGGTGTGGATTTTCGTCCCACTCCTAACAAGAAGCCCGCGTCCATCTTAGACTGCATCATCACTTAACATCAGGTGTGATAGCAGTCAAGGGCCAACTTGTAGTCGATAAAAAAAAGAGAGGAGGAACTTATACCACGCTGTTGCAATGAGGTTTGCGGGCTTAATATTAATAATAACCTGAGGATCAGAAGCCACACAGACTAACCATAGACTGACCATAGGACCGACGAGGCAGGCTGATAGTACTGATATAGAGTTTGATTTTATTATGGAAGTTAACCGTAGAGTGGTTCGATAATTCAGTTGTCTGTTATGCAACGCTTTGCATCTCACCTCACCAGTATGCGAGCGGGCAATTAATCTAGTGCTTCCCATATGTAGGTCACTTGTGCGATGTGTCGTGTCGAGCACTGCATCATCAGATACCTACCTAGTGTTATTTTGGAGTTTATCAATTTGTTCACGGGTTTATCATCTAAATCAAAATTAAATTCGTTAATATAAATTTGCACTTTTATAACGTCAAACTCTTCTGTTAATAGTGGCTCTACCGCCAGTTTCTCACATTTGCTAGCAAAAAATTCAACAGTTGCTGTTCAATTGTCGAACTTGATTATAGATTATTGTAAAGAAAGCACAATAAAACTAATAATTTTTTAAACTTTAAATATAATTTTAATTCCACAATAAACTTTTACATCCATCCAAATGTCACCGCAAGAAGGAAGTTCGGTGTTGCCAGACAATATTAAGTTTACTCATAAATTAAACATAGATTAAACAGTTGCTCTTTTTACAAAAAAATTGAACTAGAAACCTTATAAGAAACTTGAACTCGAAATATTACGCACGCTTGAGCTGATGCACTTTGACCCTTTCCGAGTTCTGCAACTTTGTAGTAGCTAGGGGTTGTTAAATCTCAACGCGGTATGAACGTGCAGCATCCATTGTGGCAGTAAATTGCCGCCATAACCTTTCACATCCCCGCACTTAAAGTTAATGCGTCTAGTCTAAAGCCCTGCGAGTCCCCGGGCCCCTTGCTCAGGTCTATATTTACAGGTTGTGCTGGCTTATGTTCGTAGTAATTATTTCTATGTTTAGATTTAGGGTGTCTGCGTTTTGTCTGTATATAATCTCTTAAAAACAAACCCAATATATAAAAATCGTTAGTTACAATATTTTAAAAAAACGGTGAAAATTTTTATAAAAATACTCAAGATAATCATTAAGACCTTCGTTGCTAGCTTATCGCTCTTGTTTTTATCAATGCTAGAAGCATGGGCTGACAAACAATCAGCTTTTATGAAAGTCTAAGCATTTCTGCCTGTAGGTAATTGGTTGCGTGTCATGCTGGCTCATAGCTTAAGGTTTCAGTTAACAAAGTAAAAAAAATATTATTCTATAGTCTGTTTTAATAAAGAAATCAACTTTCTTTGGGAACTAATGACGTATATAATTTTATTAATCTTCCCGTATGTTTGGTTGCAGGCCGGATCCACTCTGCCATAGTGTCAGGGGTGAACCATGAGTCGCGCTCCGTCACGGTGGAGTGGTACGAGCGCGGCGAGACCAAGGGCAAGGAGGTGGAGATTGATGCCATCCTCGCGCTCAACCCCGAGCTGGGCAGTCGCCAGCAGACGCCTCACCTGCAGCCCATGCCCAACAGATTGGCCAGAGTACGTATTCTCTTCACTAGTAACTGCTTCGCCATAGTGTTGGTGGAGTGGTAGACACCAAAAGCAAGGAGGGGGAAATCGACGTCGTCCTCGTGCTCAACCCCGACATGGGCAGCCTCCAGCAGAAGCCGCATATGCAGTCCATGCCGCACAGACAGGCCAGAGTACGTATTGCTTTCAATAGTAACTGTTCCGCCATAGTGTCGTTGAAGTAGTAGAGAATAGAGACCAAGATCGACACCATACTCGCACTCAACCTTGAGTTGGGCATTCGCCAGCAGACGCCTCAGCTGCAGCTCGTGTCCAACAGACTGACCAGAGTAAGTATTGCGTTCTTTAGTAGCTGCTTCGACACAGTGTCGTTATGAAACCGCAAGTCACGCTCGTTGATGGTGGAGCGAGCAAGAGCGCGGAGGTGGAGATCAAGCATCCTCACATCGTATCCAACAGACTGGCCAGAGTATTTATTGCCTAAACTAATATTTTAAACATGACCAATGTTTTACCAACCACTAACCTTTTACCCTTTTAGTAATTGGCCTAAGGACTGTTAAGGGTAGATATGACACGATGGAGATCAAACCCAATACTTCCGAAGAAGTACTATGAATTTAAATCCGACTCCGTTTTACTTTATAGTGTAATCATGACACATGGTTTCTGTGATGTTTCACTAAGATCTCCCACTTTTGACGATTGACTTCAATATAGGAACAGTTCAAGATGGTATTTTTTGCCATTTGCCATTATTCAGCGGCCCAGTTATCACAGGACAATTACGTTTCGTTATTATCAAATTAAATGAAAAACAAGCTATTAGCTGCGTAAAGAGTCGTGGAAAATCGGGGAAATAATAAACTGCATGTCAGTCAAAGCTGAGACAAATCAATGACACCTCGCATGTTGAAATCCGTCAAACGGTTTAGGCCCTGTAGAAGTGTGGAGCGTGCCAAAGAATGAGATCTATTTAAAAGGTAGCCCATAACTAAACGATACTAATACATAACTGCTACTTTGTCACAGACTTGACCAGTATTTATTTTCAATCATATTAACAAACCAAAAGGTGTAAAAAAAACCGGAAACCGGAACCGGAATGCACGCCAACAAAATCCTTATGTATGATGACGCGTTCTCTTTATGTAGTTTCGTTTTTCTCAATAATTCCTGTTACTAATTTAAAAACAATTTCAGAAAAACATCACGATTATGTTAGGTTTACTTAAGTTTAGATGCTACGAGTAAATACCGACCTTTAGATAAATGCTGTAAGACTGAGCAAACATACACATTATTGTCTCATGTCAATGACAAGACTACATATGCTCATCATTCATAATAGCAATTATATTGCAATATTAATTATTATAATTTTGCAATACTACAACATCGACACAGTACTTCAAAATTATATCTTAGCCGCTTAAAATTCTTGTATATTTAAATATTCGTTTATATATAAATATATAAATGAAAACTACATAGCTTACTACATACATTGGAAAGGTGAATTTTCATTATATGTACTTAGTACATATACATTTCATGTATACGTTGCTGATAAACACAATTTAATTCACCGAACTAGAGAGTAGAAATGGAACACGGTAACAAATTGAATTTGCAAGAGCTGACAATGCAATGCCTCATTTGAAATAACCTGTCAACTGTACAGAATAGTTACAATTTAATGACGCACGCAATTTTGTGAAGGTTCTCATAATTCATTATAACAAAGAACACATAATTCAACAGAATAAACTATAATACGTCGTCAGAATAAAGAAGAATGCAACAGTGATTTACAGTAAATATCGTAAAAGAGAAATTGAAACAATGCATATAAAACATGAAATATAAAATAACTGATTTCGTATTGTATTCGTTACAATTAACAAGAACTGAACGCTGCGCCGAATCATCTGTTGAAATAAATAATATCATGAGTCAGGCGTAACTATATTAAATATTGTAGGCTTGATTTTAGGTCAGGTAATTTACATTTGTATGATACTAGCAGTCGCCCGCGACTTCGTCCGCGTGAACACCTCTTAGGTACCCTTTTAATTTTAAAGACAGACTTTCATATAAAGTGTGCTGTTTTCCCGCTACCCCTCTCAGTTTAATTTTTTTATAGTTTCCCGTGAAGCAAGATCTATCTGTCCCGTCCCGTGTACTAAAGATCTACATTTTTGTTAAACATGGTACGATATTACAGTACATAAACATTAACAATATATATTTATGGCAAGCTGATGTGTACATAGCTTTTAATAGTCTATTTCACTTTTGAGTCTAGCTTTCATAATAAACAAAATAATTTATACGACATGCAGATCTAGAGATAAGCCCGTTTATCAAACGGACAAACTTTTTCGTATATTATATAAATATGGTCTGCCATGCCAAATAAATTGAAAGAAAAGATCAAAGATCGAATTCTCAAAAAAAATCAGTACCAAAATGTTGCCCCTATTCAGTACTAACATAACACAGGAGGTACACTTAATTTAGACGATATAGCGGCATTGTCATGTTTTTTTTTTAGAAATTTTGTAATATCTCCGAAACTATATAACTAATTAACATACTGTAAAACGCAAATCTTATCTCTATAATATCCTTGTGATTATTAAGCAATTTATTTTGATAAGGATTTAAGTTTAGTTGTATAAATAATGAAGTAAACTTAAGCATATGAATTAAATGATTTATTACAGAGTAACACTTTTTAGAAATTTTGTAATATCTCCGAAATTATATAACTAATTAACATACTGTAAAAAGCAAATCTTATCTCTATAATATCCTTGTGATTATTAAATAATTTATTTTGATAAGGATTTAAGTTTAGTTGTATAAATAATGAAATTGTGATAACTCGGGTAATATATACAATACAAACATTGACATATTAATACTATGGACTTCGGGTCAGCGATAAAAAGTGTCCGAACCAAAAGTAAGCCAAAACGCGAAATGACTTCCAATCGCAATTCAGTCTCATATTAGCTGACTGACAGAATACCCGTCAATAATGCCGTAATGTGTTATGAAAAACTTGTAGGAACTACCCGAGTAAGGTGAGAAAAGAAGACGGTGTACCATATTTTCAGTAAGTAAATATTTACTGATGATTTTAAAGTATTATTTTGCTTTGAAACAGGCTATTTTATTAAAATTTTAATAAACTATAGAAACGAATTGCATAACCAACCAAAATGAACACAAGTATCTATCTGTCCTTTTCCCATACGCTACCCGCGTATAGGATTGAAGGAGTGCAATATATTTATCTAATTAACCACATTTAGTTCGGATCTGCCGTGAGCAATAGAATGTTTTAGAACAACGACTGCATAGAGTTATTTTGTTGTTTAACATTTGAATTATTTACTTACTTAATTTTTGAATTAAAATAATTAGATTATTTTCAATTCAAAAATTTTTATTTATTATGTCAACTTTTATTTTTTATGTCATGAATATTAATCAAATATCTTTGACCATAATGGTATATTAATTTGATAACTATAAGAATTATCTACATGAAATTAGGAACAGTTATTTAAAAAAGTGATCTAACGTCATTGAAGTAAAAAAATATATTTTCAGTTTAAATAAAAAGAGGAAAATATCGAGAACTTGAAATTTCAAAGTAAAGAACTATATCGAGTGGCATATCATTTTGTACATTTGTGGATTTGATTTGTAATTAAATATTATTATAACTAATTATTATTTTATACAAGATAATTACAACAATTATTATTTGGTACAAGATTTATCCCAGCATATAGAGGTCAGGGATATGTAAATATAAATTAAAATTTGTTGTAAATATAATATTTAAATATAAGATGCCAAAAAAATTTGAAAGCTACCGACTCCACACCATTTATGTTGTCCTATTTTCACGAGAAGCTGTCATGTCAAAAAAAGGCTGCCATGGTAACCGTCAATCGAAACTGATTACTTATTGCATGCAATTAGACCGTTGCAAATTAGACTGTATAACAATACGATAAGACATACATTACAATGTTATTTTGTGTATAAAAACATAAATACATCCTAGTGTGTATAAAATATCTTGGGACACTTTTGACGTAAATTTTGCATTAGACCCGAAGTCCATAGTATTAATATGTCAATGAATACAAATATAAAATATAGCCTATAACACTCACCGATAACGTAGCATTCTACTGGTGAAAGAATTTTTAGGATCAGTAGTTCCGAAGATTAGCCCCGACGGAACTTTATTTACAAACTTACAAACTTTACCTCTTTATAACATTAGTATAGACTTGTGTTATGTTGTTCGGTAGCCTTCGCAGTTGTTACGATTCTAAACGCCGAATGGAAATATAATTTAATTTGGAAGACATGTTTCAATCTATTGTCGAGTTTATTGTGATTTTAGAGTGCCTCCACTATTGGAATTATTATGTGCCTTTCATTGGCGACGTAATATAGAAAGCACTTTTACGTGATTTATTTCTAGCCAGCTTATCATTTTCGATACTATCTTAATCTTTAAATTTAAACTCGAGATAATCCATCACGTTTCACAATAATGGTCATTCGGCAATGGAAAATAATGTTTTCGGTAGAGCTTTCATTTTCACTGAGTATTTTAAATATAATAGAATCGTATGAAATAAGTCTGTTGTAAAAGATAATTGGTTATCCTAAAGGAACACGTTAAGTAGGATCGCTGAAAAAAAAAATAAGTTTAGTTTCATTTGAAAACTTAATTTATCTATAATAAATCTTCCCCCTATAATAAACCTACTTAATATACCCTAAAATCATAGCTGATCCCGGTAGTAAAAATTACAAGTTATTTTAAGTAACGCGTATCGCACACATTCTAAGTACGCTTTCTGCTATTCCGGTGACACATTTGGGACTAGTGTAGCGACAGACGGGTCTATTTTAGTAGAGGTCAATGGACACATCACTCTCGCCGCCCGTTGGTGAGACAATTTGCCAATTCACTTGCGGAAATGATTCTCAACTCCCATCTATTGACACAGTGGTCATTTTGTATTTATTTGCCAAATATAATGTGTACACAATACAAACATGCATCCTGAGGTATACTGTAGCGCATAATTACATCACAAAGGTCATTCGTCATTACTATTCTGAGCACTGCACAGGTAATGCACGTGCGCAACATCCATATTTTTATGATCGAATGCGGTTAATTTTCAATTGATCATTTGACTGTTTTTCGTTTCTAGGTTCCACCGAACTTTTTAATATATACGTGTTTCGTGTTACTTACCTATTGCCCTAGGCACTGCTCTACTTAGTGTTCAAATTACTGAATAAAATATTACTAAAAAGGCTTAGTTATGTAATTTTTAGGTCATTGTCACAATATTACTCACTTACAAACCGCAGTGCTACGTTTCGCGAACAAATTGAATAGAAAGCGGGAACCCCATATCGATTAGCGGATAATTTAGTGCGGTACCAAGCGGCGATAACTCTCATTGTTTGGGTCGTGAACCACGTTGCTAATAGACACCACAGTTGAGAAAACAAATCCGCGATAGGCGAATGTCCTAGCCCAGTATCAGCTCATGACGTGGGCGTGCTTTACCGCGCTTCCTAATACCTCCCATGTGTCCAACATGACAGCACAAACGTCCACAGAAAAGACTTAGTTCAAAGGTGATGAATTTAGTGAATCACAGTGCAAGAGTGGGATCAACCAATTTTTTCTATCACGACACTATTCGACATATAATGTAGCAATGTTTCCATACATCATCAGCTGGCAGGTGATCATTTGCAATTCGCACGTAGTGACCATAGCTTCATCATCATTTTTTTTAAGCACGGTTTATCAAGGCAAAATTAGCTCGAACGCACGATTGAGTTGCAACTCGTGTCAGAAAGTTACTTGAAAATTTAGCAAGTTGTTACTAATTCAAACAATGTAAATTATTTGATAAACTAATAAAAAGTGACTGAAAAATTAGTTAAGTAATTGGTTGAGCTTTCTGTTTCGATTAATATGTAACTTTTTACCGCCCTCTTTAAATATTTTAAAAGTTGAAGAAGGAAGAACACATTCCTTATGTTACATGCTATTGAAAGTTGTAAGACGGATGCAGCTATTCTTACTCACTGATTATTTAATTTAATTAAGGATTTGTTTGAAACTAAATAGGCGCTATTGGCTATTAGACAGCAGTCGATACATAAATAATTGGGATATGTGTTCACTAGACTGCGTTCGTCGCGACCATGATTGATGTATCGATTACGGATGACCTTCCAACTTGTATGGCTACGCCGACGCATGCCGCGGACACCAGCTCGCATCGATTTTCCACCCATGCCCGTGTTAGTTTCACTTTTCACTCGAACTAGAGCAATAGAGAATTAGGTTTGTAACTGACTTAATGGGATCCGACAGTTGTGACACCAAGGAATGTCCAGTAAGTGTAAGATCACCCTAGAACCTTGACTATTAAATGTTTGCATCCTACTTTGTTGTTTTTGCATCTACTAGTTTAAATTATCATGTTAGAGGTTACACAGAAACTTTAGTGTCAATTCAGAGCTTGAGCTTCATAAGGATTGAAACGATCGCTAAGTGACATGAGTTTAGACTATCATGTGGTTTTTCCGGCATCAGTTGCGTATTTATTGCCGTTTAAAAAACGTACATCTTGCGCATGACAAGTCGTCTAATTAGAGAACGAGTTTGTACGTGATTCTAAAAATAGATTGAAGCTTAGAATTGAGAACTGAACTTTAACTAAATGTCCTTATTATGCGTTTGACTATGCTTGTTAGAGGTATACGTGTAACTTCCATCTATTAATTATTGTCTGCAACATGTCTCTATTGTGATCTTACGTTAGGTAGACTCTGAGCTCCGCAACCGTTATGTTTTAAAAGTACCGAACAGTTATGATTTAAAAATTGTGCATACTTTCTGTATAAACCATTGTGCACTGGACCCTATTCCTTGGACTTCAAGGTCTACCTTAGTGTTTGTTGAATGGCACGTGATTGTTTGTGGTGGCTGCGAAGGAACCGTCGGGCTCCTCTTCAGACGACGGCGGGTTCCTGCGCGATGGCGGCGAGTGCGAGACTGCGGGCGAATCGGGGCACACGATGCCCGTGCGCAACTCGAGATCGGTATTGTTCACGCACAATGATCATTCGCACTTTGGACACCGCATGGAGCGGAGGCCTCGCCACGCGCTCGACTTCTTTTTATTTTTACCCGCTTTTTTGTAAAAACTTAAACCGTCTTATGAACCTTTTTACTTGTGAAATTTCTGCTCTTCACAAATCTTTGTTTCAAATACTTTTACCATTGAACATTTATGCCTGTCAGTAGAGTATTAAGTTTTAAATTATCTAAAGACGAAGGTTTATAATACGTTTTAAATTTTTGAAAATACGGCGATTTATTTTTCCTCAACACTTTTTCGATTACGTTGCTCACGATCTATGATCTGCACACGAACGGCTTTTTTATGGCGTATCTGTTTGGTCGTGTTTTAGTTACGCTAATGCGTGAACTAAAGTCTTTGTATACACTGTATTGGATTTTTTATGTCCAATTTGTGGCTGTGTGACTAAACCGCGACCAATCGGATTGTTGCGTTATGTATTATAGTTTTTTTACTGAATTCACCTAGAAAGATACACTTGTTAGATTTCACTTATTTTTTAACAGAAACTGTAGTACCAGTTTTATGTGTAACACTTTACAGATTTAGCGTTAAATTTGATTAAAAAGGAAAAAAAATATCTAAAACTCTACGTAACTACATGTTAATATTGCCGCCATCTTCCAATCTAGAGTAATTCAAATAATACAATGTGTTTGAAATCTATAGTCGAATTATTATAGACGATATTAAAGATTTGAGAACTTTAGTACTATTACATATTATGTGGTAGTACTCGTAGAGCTTATTAAAGCTTTAGTTGCAAATGGAATTTGTGTCAACAGTGTATCACCGAAGTATTTGTGATGTGATGATTCATCATCCCACGCACATCTAATCGACTCTATATGAAAAGCGACCTTCTTTAATACAGTAAAATATTTCTTTGCCACAGAATAATATGGTACTTAAAGCATTGAATTGAAAATTACGATGCATAACGTATCGTGTAAAGTCAATCTGGGGGTAACTTTGACCCAGATTGGAAGAATTTTGGTAGTTATTTGTTTATTAGGAGTTGTTCTTTTTACCTTATCAATCAGGAATTAATTGTGAGTGTACCGGTCGTGTTAAATTTGTTAATTTCTGTCGGTCATGGCAACACGCAAAAGCTTGTAACAACGTTTTAAAATGAATGTAAGCAATGTATAATTTTTCATCGGTTCTGAATAAATATTGTGCGACCGATGCGGACGAGAGCTTGTTTTTGAACGAACGTCCCAGACAATACATAAAGTGGCTATGATAATGAAGTATGAACCTCGTTCGATCGAGTTGCAGTGCCGTGGCAACATAATACCGGTGAAGTTAAACTTGTTAGCGGTAGTCTGGCAGAGATGAAAATAAATAGGTTCCATTATGACTCACTCGTGTCTTTGGTTATTCAACTCTACTAAAAGGAATATACCTGTCCGACGATGATTGTTTTCGATCGTAGTTTCGACCTCGAGACGTAACTACTTTTTTAATCGACTTCCAAAATAGTTTGAGGTAGGAATTCGGTACCTTTGTATTGTGACTTGAAATGTCCCTACCGACAAAGACGTACCGTCAAGCGATTTAACGTTCCGGTACGATGTTGCGTAGAAACCGAAAGGAGTGTGGATTTCATCCTACTCCTAACAAGTTAGCCCGCTTCCATCTTAGATTGCATCATCACTTAACACCAGGTGTGATAGCAGTCAAGGGCCAACTTGTAGTTGATAAAAAAAAATGTATTAACCATTATTAGTACGAATTTGAAAAAGTAGAGCAATCGTCAATTTTGCCACTCCGTTAGCAAAAAGCTTTATATTTTGTCATTACTACCTACTAGTTAAACTTTATAATTTAGTTTCAATTTGAAGTTCAAGTAAAATAAAAGAAACATAACTAACCCTGATTAGCCAGTCGGGTAAATTACAAGAACGTACACAAAATAAAGAAAAGATAAGACTTAGCTATGCAAGACAGATTTTGACAATCATGGAAATTACTGGAACCGCAATTTAGAATGCATCGCAGTTGAGTTATTGCTGCACCCGAACAATACATTTAGGTTCCACGGGATATTGGTTTGTTTTTTGCAGGCTTGCATGGTTCGCTGTGGAACGTAGCAAGTCATGCGATGAAACGTCGCAAATTATTCGCATTTAAAACATTGCCTGCAATTTCTTTGGATCATAAAGGGATAAAAGTGCTTGGAAATATTTCTCGTTTCTTTGCTCAATTTAAAACTGTTATAATAAAGTATTTGAAAAAGATCTTCCCTTTCAGTAAAGATGTCATGGAGCAAAATTACCTACGTATAAAACGAGTAGTTTTTGTGCATTAATATGTTCCCACGCATCCTACTGATGGTTTTTACTATTTTTTTATCTCCATATACCTATAGTTTCATTATATATGAGTTTTACCATCAAAAAATAAATGTAACACCGAGAATGTAAATTTTATATTATAGTGAATCCGATCGTAAAACTCAATCTCAGCCGGCAGATTTCCGCGGAGTACGAAGCCATTACGTAAAGGAAATGGCTAATGTTGGTGAAAAAGGAAATCGCCTGCACCTCGCGCCTATTGCCCTAGATCCGACATCGCTGCAATCAATACACTAATGACAATTGCTTCGTGAAATATCAAATTATGATACTCAGATAACAGCCCAATGTGAAAAAAAGAAAGCAGGCGTTACCTTGCGGAAGTAAATTAAACATTATTATTAAATGTTTTATAACTGACTTGTCCATCTCTATTACTATCGTTTTCCTATAATATAAGGTAGTGATGGATTTTTATACGCAAATTAAACTTGGGATTTTACGACGGTAACTATGGAGACTATTATCCCACTTCTGATTACCTTTAAGGTAGTAATAATGTCTTATTTTAGTTAATTTCTTAATGTAGGTAGTATTTTACATGTAGAAATATTGTGAGTTTAATTACACAAATACACTTTAACAACAGTGAGGGTAGCCAAGTATATTTTTCTTCAGATAATAATTGACGCTTAGGAAAAAAATTAGCGGCGTCGTTATAAATAGATTTTAGTTTTACGAGCGTTCTTTAATAGCTTTAACGTACATCTAAACCCGCATGCAAGTTGGACGCTTTCTAAAATTTTTCTTTTCAGTTTATTATGCGGGTGAAGTTTTATGTACAGATTTAGTGAAATAATTTCATCTTCTAATATGTTATTGTAAATTGCAAACGCCTGCCATTAATTATTATTTGCAATATAGTGAAAATACTCTCTATGGTACTTTTTGGGACAGGCTTTTGTTTCTTTTTTGATTTTGTAAATATTTTTTCCCAAATTCTCGGTTAAGCTTCTAGATGTTAGTGTTGGTCCGCTAGTGTTTAAACTTTTGTTTCATTAATCACTGATGTTTTGTTTCTGTTTTAGGACATGACTCGGCAGTCGATCCCAGTTGCTACAAAAGGTGAGTATTTCATATCGTTATTGAAGAGTCGATGTTTGTATTATATTACTAGTAATCGAGAAAATGCTGAAGTTTAAGAAATATATGTCTGAACATTCATTAAGAAATTCATTAAGAAAATAAGTCATAAAATTGCTGTTTATGAAATTCTGTTTTTAAAAAAAAATTCCTATAAAACCGTAAAAATAAAACTGCAATTTCTTGATAATAAATTCTTTTAGATCTATCGCTTATAGCGCGTTGTGAATAAGATAGCACATTTATTATCTCGCTATTTATTTTGATTTGTATATTTCTTTGCAGCTGAATTAACATTATTAATGTCTATTACAGTCGCGCTCATCGTTTTATTAGTGTTTTATATTTGGACGTTATTTGGACTCAATTTACGTGTGTATCGTTTTATAACGATCTTTCTGACGCAGTTGTTTTGTTTGTATTTGAATTTAAATCTCATAAATGGAGTCATGGAGGAGAGTTTGTCTCTATCTCTCTGTCTAACACGAGATAAAGAGATGGATATGAATTTGGAACTCGAACTGTCGAGTTATAAAGACATCTCTGTATAGCATTAATGTAAGATAGCAAGAATGTCGCTAGGAAGATATTTCACGAGTGACGCGCTGCAGCACTATTAATAAACTTTACTGCTACAGTTATTATTGTTAGATATTTTAAAGTGCCTGTGATTCAGTGATTTTATCTTGCATCCATTGGTTATCTAGTGTTTCGTAGAAAATAAAATAATAACTCAATTGTAAGGAAAACTTTTTATTGTTAAGCAACCCTTTGGAAGGAATTTAATTAAATCAAAATCTAATACGTTGATTTGAAATAGTGTCTCTAACACCAGTTCTAAAGAGATTCTAGTGACAAGGTTCTTTAGGTTAAATAAAAAGTTATACATATTCAATTGTAAAATTGGGTACAAACAGTTAGCTCACTGAGTAATATTCCAAAAGTATTCTGTATTGGTTTGACTTCTATACATAAGCTTAAAAATACTTTTAATAAAAAGGTGATTGAAATAAATCCAATTGAATACAAGAAGTCGGTTGAAAAAATTAAGTAGCTCGTCGAGTATCACGTTAGAGAAAGTAGCAAGTAGAAATGAACGACAGAAATGAAAGGATAACTCTGATCGCGTCACTTACTCGCACGCAGTCCGTCCGAGCTTCTATTGTCGTTTGTCTGCAGACTGCACGGCCGAAGTCGCACTGGGTGTGATTCATACCTCTTTGAGCAACATCTTTTGTTACAAAACTAAATCTCTAGAAGAGTACCACATTAGAGAAAGTAACAAGTAGGTAACTGAACGACTGAAAAATGAAAGGATAACCCAGATCTCGTCATCGCACGCCTTCCGTCCGAGCCTCTATTTTCGCTTGTCTACAGTCAGCACGGCCGAAGTCGCACTGGGTGTGATTCATACCTCTTTGAGCAATATCTTTTGTTACAAAACTTAATCTCTAGAAGAGTAACACATTTCTAAAGTAACAAGTAGGTAACTGAACGAATGAAAAATGAAAGGATAACCCAGAGCCGAGTGTGAGTTTTCACCAAAACAAATCGAAAACTTCACATTCGCGTTAAGGGCATATTTATATGGAACTGAAGCAGCGCCCCTGGCGGAAGTGAGAGAAAACTCAACACTGACACTCGCCCATTTGAGTTTTCTCTCACTTCCGCCAGGGGCGCTGCTTCAGTTCCATATAAATATGCTCTTAACGCGAATGTGAAGTTTTCGATTTGTTTTGGTGAAAACTCACACTCGGCACTCAGATCTCGTCATCGCACGCCTTCCGTCCGAGCCTCTATTTTCGCTTGTCTGCAGTCAGCACGTCCGAAGTCATACAGGGTGTGATTCATACATCTTTGTGTGACATCTTTTGTTATGAACTCTAAATAAATCTCGAGTAGACTAACACATAAGAGAAAGTAACAAGTAGGTAACTGAACGACTGAGAAATGAAAGGATAACCCAGATCTCATCATCGCACGCTTTCCGTCTGAGCCTCTATTGTCGTTTGTCTGCAGTTCGGCATGTCCGAACTCGCACCAGGAGTGCCTCATACGTCTTTGTGCGACATCTCTTGTTATAAACTCTAAATAAATCTCGAGTAGAATAACACATTAGAGAAAGTAACTAGTGGGTAACTGAATGACTGAGAAATGAAAGAGTAACCCAGATCTCGTCATCGCACGCCTTCCGTCCGAGCCTCTTGTCGTTTGTCTGCAGTCGGCACGGCCGAACTCGCACCAGGAGTGCCTCATACGTCTTTGTGCGACATCTCTTGTTATAAACTCTAAATAAATCTCGAGTAGAATAACACATTAGAGAAAGTAACTAGTGGGTAACTGAATGACTGAGAAATGAAAGAGTAACCCAGATCTCGTCATCGCACGCCTTCCGTCCGAGCCTCTTGTCGTTTGTCTGCAGTCGGCACGGCCGAACTCGCACCAGGTGTGATTCATAAGTCTTTGTGCGACATCTTTTGTTACAAACTCTAACTAAATCCCTCGAGTATGCAGAGAAAATATACATCTTTGTGTTACATCTTTTGTCAAAAGTCCTAAATTGTAAAGGATTGGACTGTGACTGCTCGGTGTTGAGCCCGGCCTCTTAACCGCTAAGAAGCTATTGAGGCTTGACTCTAACAATCAATGTCCAGTCATGTTAATGATAATGATTGGGATCGAAGGCTTAAAGGGTTCTCCGTGACACCACCATCTTCCTAACGGGCTTCTACTGCGTATGCGAAAATACTCAATATTACATAGCCGGAGCTAAGCCTCGAATCTAGGATCTCATGATCTTAAACGGCATACGTTAACCACTGGACCAACGTGGTATACTAAAACACGGTCCCATATTGTAGTACACCACCCTCGGTTTAAGTACAGCACATGAAAATATAGGTCGTTATGTTGTTCGCTTATATTTCCCTCACGCGATACCGCTCATACCTTCGTACGGATATTAATCACGCTATCTTTGTTAAACGTTTAGTGTCTGACAGAGAGGGAGGTAGATGGACGTGTGTAGACAGTCGCGGAAATCGCACATGTTCGTTTGTTTAGTAAACATGAGTGAACAATTGTGTGAGAGTACGTGGAATGAACGCAGATGATAAACAGTGCTTTGCGGTATTCGGTCGCATTCATCGCGATAAAGCGATTATTCGAGTTATCGCGAAGTATGTAGCTTAGCATTCGCGAATTTATTTTGACGGATCGGTGGCGCAGATGTATGTGCGGTGGATTTATAAGACGAAGGGCCGAGGATTCGATTCCAGTTAGGCCAATTGAAATTTTTTTGATTGGTCTAAGTCTAGCTGGGAGGCTTCTGCCGTGGCTAGTTACCATCCTACCGGCAAAAATAATAAAAAGAACACTTTGGGTAAAGAAAGAGGCTTTTCGCGAAAATTGTCACGAAGTTTATTGCGATGGCGTAGCAAATTTGTCAAATAATTTCGAACTGTTGTTTCGTTGTAATAACGGGTAAACAGACATGTAGGCTATCTGATGCTAAGTGATTACCGTCGTCCATTTATTTGCGCTGGCGACAATTTAGGGGACTTGTTTTTCGCCCCTTCAAAAATCGTATAATAAGAAATTGTAACTGAAGTTGATTTACGAATATTCTACTGATGATATACTCTATTAAAAGCGACATTTCAAAATTTGTCGTTAGAAATACTGTCAATATGTGGGCGAAACGATATCGTAGATGGTTAATCCAGCTATGGCATGGACAGAGTGTAATAGTCTAAGAGCCTTTGTGGCCAGAACTTCGTCATTTCATAATTGACGAACAGCCCATGCATGCCTGCTATAGTTGCTTACCAAAGTAAGTAACTTTGGTAGGCAACTATGGAATTTGGATCATGGTGGTTTTAGAAAACAGTTCAGACCGTTAATTGTCCAAGTTTATAATGATTTCAGAGCTTCTAATATTTCCTGAAGAAAATGTAAGAAGTCACTTCCTACTTGCCAGACATTCAGCTTTATGATATCTCTTTGAAAGAACACTGTTTAAGATTATACTTTAGACCTATAAAACCTACTACATATTATTTACAAAACATACCAAGATCAAACTCATAGTTGCATGCGGGTGTAGCTATTACAACAGCATAGATTGACAAACTATCAACTCTTACTAAATGACGAAAGTCTGGCCGTCGCAGTCTCCTGGTCTATAATAAGAAATGATTAGGACTCGTCCATCTTATCGAGTGGGTCATATATCTTAATACGAGGAAGTGACTAATGCACAAAACATAGAGCGGCCAGGGGGCAATGATCCAGCAATAGTGTCACCTGCGACTAGAGACACCATGGAATATTTCCATTTGGGAATGTTCCGAGAAGTTTTCGTTGTGAATGGTTGACACCGGCCCTGGTGTCAGATGAACAGATATAACAATAAAAATTTTATAGTTCATGTTTTGTCTCTGTTAAAAGTAGTGTCAGGTAAATTCTACTATATACTCATAATTTCGTTGTGTATTACTTTATGGTTCCTTATTTAATTATCAGGGTAAAATACTACAAATTTTGAGCTCTCTTTTTTGACGAAACGTAATTATTATAAAACGTAAAATTTATTAATAATTTATAAAATCACAATCGACTCAGCCGGGACTCGTATCCATGACATCCGTCTTATAAATCCACTGCGCAAAACATTATATAATATTGATTTATTAAAATCAATGGAATTTGAATTTGATACATTCATAGATCATAATTATTTAGTCGACTTACATTTTGTACCTTTGTGTCTAATTGATGGTTTTATTTTCTAGAAGCTGTAGGTTTCCGCCAAGTCTCTTCGTCTAGTTAATTTATTATAAGTATAAATAGTTAATTGAAAGCCGTTGTTGGTAGATTCGCAATGCATCACTAGCCAGGTAAATTAACCTGCACGTTGCTAACATCGCAACCAAAGCCGAACCTCGTATTGTAATAAGTCCAAACACACATGAGTGGCCTTCGCAGCGGCACAATGTCAAGAATGCACAATACATAATACATTATAACAAGCGGCCGTGACCCCGAAGTGACCCGCAGGACACGACCGACCGCCCGGGAAATGGTGCAAAATACTAAATGAGGAAGCTACTTATGGGGCGATTTAGATACTATCGTTTTTAAGTTTTTGATTATGGATATCCTACTATCGGATAGTTGTTCGTAATACATCGCGACCCAATTAGCGTGTAGGTACATTAGCTATTGCTAATAAAAAAGGGTTAAGTGCGAGTTGCATTCGCGTGAACAGGGTTCTGTACGATGTTTATTGTATGATTTACTTACAATACTGTTTTAATGTTATGGATTTTTTAGGTTTTCCTGTAATTTATAAGTACAAAAATAGTGTCTGTATTCTTTTAATTATAGGTTTTCTTTTTCTTTTCTTAATAATTTTAAAGCTTTTTTTACAAAAAAAACAAATTAATTTAAGATCTTTAGAGCTCGGATCTTAAGAGTTCATTTGATATCACACAATGCGGTATGCCCACTTTTTATTTACATTTCTCACCTTGCTCACATAAATGGCCTTCTTATTCAGTTATTAAGTCTATTTACATTACACCATTGCGTTTGGGTCACAATAATTGAGATGTGTACCAAATTTCAAATTGTCGGTCCAGTACTTTTAAGAGATTATTGACTGTGACAGATGGACACACGAATTATCTTATAAGGGTTATGTTATTTCAATATGAGGTACGGTACCCTAAAAATATATACAGTCGAACAAATAACATTCTCTCTTTTGAATTTGATTCCAAAAAAATTTAATTTAATTAAAAGTAAAAATAACTGTGTCACTTAGTTGCTTTAATTTACTTAAGCATATCTATGAAGTCGGTGCCAGCCAAGTTTAAGGAACATTTATTTTACGTAGTAAAGCAGTTAGTGAGTTCTAGGTTTGTCACTAAAGTAGAAACCTTGGTTGGCACCGACTTTTAGATATGCTTAAGTAAATTAAAGCAACGCAAAAATGACAGTTATTTTTACTTTTTAGTGCGTTTTGAGTTGGTTCTATTTTTATTTAAAAAATTTTATTTCATACTTTTTAGTGATTTATCGCCACGTAACGTACTCGTGCTATACTGTCATAGTATATTATACGCACTAGTAGCCAAAAAGCTACCGATACCGAGACAAAAACCGAAATCGCTTGCCTCCAAAATTTGAAGAGTTCCTTCAATTTTCGCAGGATATCATCATCAGATCCTAACATGATGACAATGGGACCATCTTGGAAGTGTGCTCATTCTAATAAAAAAAGAATTATCAAAATCGGACAACTCTGTAAAAAGTAATGTGTGGTCACACAAAAAAAAAATACGTGTCGAAATGAGAACCTCCTCCGTTTTTTTCGTCGGTTAAAAATAACATTTCACTGTACGTTTTGATAGCCTCCCGTCGTCCCAAATACTATCGGTAACACGTAGTTATTAATTTACCATAGCAACGTTCTGCGACACCGTACCTGAAAAATTAATAACATAAAGACTATGCGCTGAAAATAGATCAATGTGAACACAATTGGTTTTATACAAGACCAACTGGGGCTGTTCCCACAAAAGATTCCTAGTAGTTTAAGTTATCTATCTGTATTCAAATAAATAAAATTGAAGTGTCTGTTTGTATTTCCAAATTAAGAGCTGGAATTAAACAAAAAATACATGTTTAAAAATTTGACTGTTAGTCTGACTGCCTGTTTTTCTGTTTGTTCCCGCAAATATCTGAAACGGCGAGACTGATTTTGACAGGAGTTTTGCAGATAGCTAATATAATAATAACTTGGGCTATTTTAATTTTAGAAATTTTATTTATTTTTATTTTAATAGTGAAGTATCCATGTAGGCCGATTTAGTTCCATAAATAGATACAATTTTCAATTGCATTTTGAATGACATAAAATTGCTTTGGTTCTTATCTATGGGTGACATATGGGTTGATGAAACAAATAAACCCGCCTTGCCTCAATGCATAGGCGAGGCGTGTTTATTTACTTTGTTTAGGTCAGATGCTATAACGTCATTCAAGCCAAGTTACATACATAGGTTCTGAAGGCAGATTTGTACTGAAAAGTGCCGGCAAGAAACTCAGAGGTAGTTGCTCTTTTCAACCAATGATCGTTTACTATGTTTTTTAAATATAATTTACGAATTATTTTACACTATCGGATTGATTATAAAAAAATTGACCCATACTTATTGTAATTGTTAATAAAAGCTTGTAAAAATATAAAACGAAGGTCTAAATTAAAATAGAACTTGATTTGAATTAATAATCTGATACGTAGGAACTAATTAATGTCCTAGAATTTAGTGCCGTCGACCTACATGATCCACAATAGATGTACAATCTAACCGTGTACCGCTGTCGGATATAGAGCGCTTCCCGTTGCTAACCATAACACACTGGCGTGTGGACACAATTGTCATTAAAACACCATTATGTGTGGCGTGTGGTCGGGGGTTGAGAACTTGAATATTCCATGGGGCGGTCAGCGTGTCTGATATGAGGTATAAGTGTGGGCAGGCGGTGTTCGCGGACAGTGCGCGGCCGGCGGCGTACCGTAACGCAGCCTGACACGGACTGCGATTAAAGAAATATGTTGTATTAGTGTAAGAGCTAGTATCACTAATCATGTTGCCATATACTTTGTTACTTAATACATAGTGTAGTCTGGAATTTTTATTAAATAATCTTTATTCTCAAAAAATAACAATTTTCACTTAATGAGTCTTTAAGTTCACTTAAATTATCTGGAATTATTATAAGTATAATAAAATAAATATCGTATTATTACTAATTCGTCAAGGAGTGAAGCGGCAGCCGGGTGCCGCTTTCCACGTACATTTCAGTCACGCCTGATCATTGACTTGATCAACTAAACGTTTGGACACTATGTTTTTTTAGTGTTAATAAAAACCATTACAATAATAATTAGCGTTAAATGAAATCGCATCGTATCGATTACTTAACTAATCTTATAAAGCATGGTTTGTTTTGTTACAGTAATAATTGTTATGAGTTTTAACTATATATAAATATCGTATTACTGCTACATTTAACTTTGAATTTCAAAGACTAAGGTTAAATGTCACTGCAGTTATTAAAAAACGCGCTATTTTATAAAAATATCGTCGGAAGTAAGTAACTAAGTATTTTTATTGTACAAGGTCATGTGGTTTACGTGATAACTTACTGTGTAATAGTTACATACAAGTTAATACTTTATTATTAATTAGGTGTTATTGCAGTTTTATTTAAGGTCATACTTTAACGGTGTACAAATATCTTCAAATTGTATTTAATTTATTTGTAATATAAATTAAGATATCGCAGAATAAACACTTTCTCAGTCCAGTAAGGCAACCGCGGGCTCACAACTTTTTTATCATATGCACGTGAGCCCAGTGGACATAATATACCTATATACACACGTTAAGCTTTATATATTGGCAAATACATAATTACTAAAAGTTAAAAATCACTAAATCAGAATGCCCGGCTTATACCAGAGATCATCTATGCAGCAGCGACGCGCTACCATAGGCCGTAAGTGACAAATTAATTGAAGTGAATTTTATTGTGAGGGTGATAGAGATCGATTTCATTGCTGTATGATAGCATGGTGGAATTTTGATTGATATATTCATTAAAATCTTTTAAAATAATAAATAATTATATAGACCACTAAAATTCCTTTCTTTTGGCTTCGCCGATATATATTAGAAGACAATATTTTAACAGGACAGACATTCGACCATAATGTTTCCAAGTAACAGAAATGTTGATGTTAAAAGGCCCTACGACAATGTAACGTGGGTAAACTAAGGACTTTTGATTGATTGATAAAATATTTACGAAAAGAAAATGTAATGGTCGAGGATAGGAAATTCGATTTGACCTTTCGGAATTAGCTCTAGGACCCTGGGCCGTGATTATTTAAAGTTTAATGTTTCAATATAAATATGTTGCGTTCGCGATTACGATCCACAAAAACTATCTCCAAATGTTTTATAAGCAAAATAATGTCACTAATTAATATTTGTTTGAACTCGAATAAATATATTTTTGGACACTAGAAACCGTTGACCAGCCCAGTTCCATCTGACAACGTCCCACGTGCAATCAGAACCACGCGAAACTCTTAACAGTTTTTATAGACCGCAGAATGAGTAAGTACGAGTACGTACCGTGCTCTGCGTGTGTCAAGATGCTTGAAGTGTATATAAGAGATACGTGGGCGCGTGCTAACGACCGACAGTTTCCCACGACACAAACACGCTGATATAACGACGTTAGGTGAATTTTCCCACTTGCTTCCGCAGTTGTGCGGAAATGGGAAGTTTTTGATCTCTCTCTTTAGTCAGTTTTTATTCGTTACCGAGGATCGTGATCGCCCATATTTACGATGTTTGTCGACGTTTCTCTCTCATGTACCGTTACGTAGTAGGTATTGCTTTGACTTGTACTAGGCGGTTTGTTTCCTCGTTCCTTATGCACTGCTAAAATATGGAATGCCTTTACAACTCCTGTTTTCCCCACTATCGACAATATGGATATCTCAAGTCGAAAGTGAATAGGCACCTTGCCAATCGTGTTCCATCGTATCGCATCATCAGGTTGACTCGTACCATCAGGTAGAGCTAGTTTATTAAAAAACGTTATACCTAGTCTTGCATACGTTAGTCTTGAACTATGTACTAATAATAATTATACCTATTAAGGGCCCGTTACAAGGCCAGACCTCCCCCTCTTATCAGAGAGGGTATGGTAGCCACTAGTCGGTACTAACATTAATAAAAGCCTGTCAAAAAGTGCAATGTCACATTGAACACAAAGCCTGTATTTATAACACTGTGTGTATTATAAATGTATAGGGTAACTATGGGCCGTTTATAATGGCATAGGTTTATAGGCGCAAAGTCAACGTCTGAAATGCCAGTCGTGCCTGAAAGGCGTCCGACGTAAAGCGGCGCCGCGCGTGAAAGCCTGCTCGACTACTGGCAGGCGGGATCGAGTACACCATAGACTTCTCTGTACCAATCCGATAGAAATGGCGCCAACTAGATACTGTAGAGTCAAATATTAACGATGATACATTAGATCACACATTAGTGTACAGTGCCAATACAACATAGAGTGAGGTGTTTTTTGCGCCATACAAGGCCATCCTAGGCGGCCAAACATAATTGAACATAAAACGCAATGTATTTGAAAGTTACAACACAGTCGGTATACAGGAATTACGGTTTTCATGAACATTGATGGTGTAATGTGTCATTGCGCTTCGACGAGTTTTCGTGTACACGCCATTTCTATTGCCTCGTTTTTAAGATTTCTATGGTGTCGCTGTCGACCTATTTATGTAGTGCTGTCGTAGAGTATTAAGCTCACTTAGCTATCCTATGGTAAACACGTTAAATAGGATTTATGCCGGCAAAACAGGATTTAGCCAGCCGGCGTTTTAAACGAGTGTGTTTTTGAAAAAAACGATATGTTAGTTTTAGTCGTTTACTAATAATTTACGGAATTATAAATATTGAAACTAGCAATATAACAGAACGACGAATATGAAAATATTTGTACACTATTGATATATTGATAAATAAATAAATATTTTCTATAAAAAATTAAAAAAATATAATTGTTGTTGACTTTGGATGTTATCAGACAAATCGGATTGGATTCCTCTAGCGGTAGGATAATCGGCAAATACGAGTAGATTCTGATTTTGATTTAGGTTAATATTATTTGTACCCAAAAACCTGCTATAGAGTGCAATTCTTAAATTCATTTCTTTCTTCATATTATGTTTTTATATCAATTACTAAAATAATGTTAATCACTTTAATACCGGTAATAGTTCGTAATTAGATTAGTGACCTTGTAAAATTTGAACAACGCCGGACGAATTTAACAAAAGTCAAGGTCATCATACCATTATTGGTAGGGGTAACACCCCGACACCTTGTGGGGGTGATCGATTAATTGACAGAGCCATACAATAGATTATTTAGTTCATTAACTCTGAATTTCTAACTAAGCAACAACATAGATTTATTCAATGTTTTTTTTTTCTGATTGTGTAGTTGCCGTAGGCTCCATGGGGCGGATGCAGGTCTTGTATAGTGTGACCTGGAGTCTAAGGGATAATTTGCTTTTAGGGCAAATTAGGTAATAGAAACGACCTAACACATATGCGGCTCTTTTTCTGACCTTCTGAATATGTGCTGAGAAGCTCATACGGTTATCAAAGGTTACCCCAAGATATTTGGCCTTGGGTCGCCATGGGATGGGTTCTCCGTAAAGGGAGATCTCTGGGAGGGAAGGCGGTCTGGGTGAGCTTTATCCGAAAATAGTACTGCTGCACTTTTTTCGGGGTTCACCTCTATGCGCCGGAGACGGAACCAATCGCCTAAGCGTTTGGCCGCCTCTTAGAGTTTTCTTTATTCAATGGAACAAATTAAGTACCTATAGGAGAAATAAATTAAAAATTTGCTTATTTCATGAGTGCTTTTATACAATAACTTTTGAAAAGTCAGTCCTGGTAGGTGAGAAGTAACTCTACCACAGATTGTGTAATATGATGAAGTTTCATTTTTGACGAACTCAACTCTTTTTTCACAATTAGCTCCATTTGATGTTTATGACTAGGTGCACCAAGTGTAATTAATTCTTTTGTTTTTTTTATATCGACTACAAGTTGGCCCTTGACTGCTATCACACCTGATGTCAAGTGAAGATGTAGTCTAAGATGCGAAGCGGAAGAAGCGGGCTAACTTGTTAGGAGTTGGATGAAATTCACACCCTTATTGGTTTCTACACGACATCGTACCGGAATGCTTAATCGCTTTGCGGTACGTCTTTGTCGGTAGGGTGGTAACTAACCACGGCGAAAGCCTCCCACCAGCCAGACCTAGACAAACTAAGAAAAATCTCAATCTACTCCGCCGGGAATCGAACCCAGGACCTCCGCTTTATAAATCCACCGCGCATACCACTGCGCCACGTAGGTCGTTTTAGCATATATTTTTCTTTGCACACAGGGCCCTGTCCTTTTAGGAGACGGAATATGATGATTAAGCTAATCCCACTGCTGCAGATCAGCGTACTTAGTTGTAGCATTTTTTTTAGTTCAAGTTAGTAAAATGATTTTTTCTATGGAAAAAACAGCTTTTTTATTTTGATAACAAAATACGTTCGCAATTAATTAGTTAAAGTCGTGCGCAAAAATACACCGTTCTGTGTTTAATGAGCCTACTCAATGTACTTAGTTTAAATTAAAACTGGTTCGTTTGTTCTATTGGCCTATTGAGGAACCTGTTATGGAAGTTAGTGTTAATAATTCTGTTTAAAAAAAAATTAAAAGTGATTCATGTGGGATCTAATCCTTTATAAAACAATGCTCTAATAATATTACCCATTTCCCTACGGTTCTTCTCGATATAACTGGTAGTAGACTACCATCAAACTGATATGTAAAATTTTACAAAAGTGAAATAATCTGGTAGTGGAATCATCACAAACAGACATGAATTTTCAAAAGCGCTATGCAAAAGTTCAATTCAGATTGAATTCAAGCAAGAAACAGCAATCGAGTAGGCAGCATGTCCCGGCGCCCATCAATCACCAAAGCTCACAATCGACCGGCGCCATCTGACGTCACTCTTCACTGCGATACATTTTTCATGTGTTTCCACAAAAGGCGGCCTAATGTCGCTACATGTAGCGAACTACCGTTTAGCGAGCGCACAGTTCAGAAACGTACAATAAATGCAAACATTTTCAGTAATTTTTAAACATTGACGAATTTATTAGGACTCAATATTCTTAAGAACGTGGCGTGGCTTTAGTGCACAGTGGTAATAAAATAATATAAAAGAAATAAATCCTTATAAACGCGAAAGCTTGTGAGGATGTTTGTAAGTATGTTTGTTGCTCTTTTACGCTAAAACATCTGAATGGATTTTGATGAAACTTTACTAAAATAAAGCTCAACTATAAAAAATTACCATAAAAATACATCAGAATTACATAGGCTACTTTTTATTTTTACGAACGGAAAGTACGCGGGTCAATATTGATTTTTAAAAAGCCTTAGCTTAATTGATAGGTACGCAGTGCTTTCTTACGTTACCAATCAAGATCATGGGGGTAGCAGACTTCTCTCAGTCAGTCCACTAACCCAATGTCGCTGTTAGTCGAGACCGTCCCACAAGTGACGTCCTTTAGAGACGTTTTTCACCTAAGCCTTTGAACTCGACGACTCCGGCGAACTTTCTAGGCTCGCACAAACCCCCATGTGACGCTGCTGTGGAAAGCATCAGCTACCAAATAAGCTTGAAGCAAACATCCGTCCATCTACATATACCAACTTTCGCCTTTGTGATATTAGCAAGAACCATGACAAAGCAAATGTACCTGCTCTTCCTTCTTCTCTTTACTGTTTCGGAACTGTAAGCTACCTAAGCTCGGATCTCATAGGGTATGTATACGGTAGGCCATTATTTCTCCAATTTCAGCGGCAGTTCATCAAGATCTCTACACAATTGATACAAATTGTATGACTCCACTACTGACATCACTCGTGACTTGTTCGTGTTTGCTTTATTCTTCAAAATAATTTTACCACACCAATTTTTTATTATTTTTTTTCTATTGCGTTACCGTATTAATAGTAGGTATAATCTCTCGTATTGCTTTCAATAAATTGTTTGAAACAATTTCAAGTTAGAAAAAAGAGACTTCTTTTTTTGCAAAAATACAGTTTTTTGAAAATATTTTTCAATGATTACAAGTTTAATAACCTGTTTCATTGTCAACTACATAGCAAAGTTAATTTAAGATCACGACTAGTTCTGCCGTGTCAAGGTTTTGAAACAGCAAAAAGCCAGCCCTTTGTAGGTATTATTGATTGATTTATTGACCAACAATTATGGTGATTGCAATTTTTTGTTTGTCTTATATGTATCCGTATTCGTAGGCTTCAATTTAATTTTAAATATTATTTAGGCCCAGTCAGCATCCTAAGTTATTACCTACAGTAACAAAATTATATCTCATATGAACTGGAGCAACTTTTTATCAAATTAAAAAAAATATATGTTTTTAGATTTTCATCTAAATGGAAGTTATACTTTTCTATGTTACTGAGTAATAAACTCAATTGACGAAGTATTTAAAAAAAAGGATACATATTCTGTGTTCTTAGTCATGAGCTTGTTCATGCTGCGTGGTGTAAACTACACTCACACGAAACACACACGATAGTTCAAATTCTAAAAATTACAGGAATGTTATAAAAGTATAGCTCGCTAGTGCTATTCGTTTTTGGGCATTGTTCTACATATGCAGTTTCGCGCACGACCGTGGACGGCGTGTGCGTCACGGTTCATTGCCTTGAGTACGGAAAGATCCTAATATGGCGCTCGGCGCAGGCGCAGGATCGCCTTGCGCCAACGCAAAGCGAGCCGCCATTGCGAGCCGCGAGCCGCCGCTAGCGCATGTCGGTTGATCAAAATCTAGACCAAATAAAGCACGGACTCGATTCAACTTTCTTATTTAAGAATGACAATGAACTGTCTCTCACGCCAAAGACGTTAACCGACTTATAAACTGTACCCAAGAGACTGATTTTGCCAAAATATACTCGTACAATGTGTTGCTCGTGGTTGCGTTGCCGGCGCCGCGTGGCCGATTCCGCCAATTCCGCCAATTCCGCCAATTCCGCCGATTCCGCGGAGTCCACTGCCGATGTGGAGGCATTCGTGAAATCGGTCCCGCCTGATGATATCCCAGTGGAGGCTCAAAAGCCGCGAGCACGTAAGGCGCAATCGGTATTAATCGCACGCTAGCGTTCTTTTTGCACATTTATAGTCGCAGAATAAATTATTTAATTTGCATGTTATTCGGTAAAAAGCTTTTGCCATCTTATGTTTTGGGTTAGGGTGCGAGTTAGTAGCAGACTGCAAACAGCAGTTGTAGGCGATGTGTCGCCGCGATACGACTGGTTTCTGTATTTGTAGCCATGAAAGGTGTTTCATATACATTCATAGAAACCACATGTGTTGCGGCCACATGTTGCCAGCTGCTGTTGTCTGAAGTCGGTTACGAACTCGCACCCTTATGCTCTACTTTGCCATTACTAGCCGAAACTTCGTCCCAAGGGTGGGTAAGTTTTTAAATATCAGCTCTGCGCCGAAACTATTTAATGCAGTCAGTTCCCACTGCGCTTTCGTGCACAAATGATAACATTGAATGCAATCAGAATTTAGAGCAACATGCAATCTATTGGTCAATTAGAGTTTTGGTGCACCACAATAGATACACTAGTTGTTGTTTAGTTTATGGTACCTACTTACACACAGATATCTTAGCTTATTGATGGTATCTAATCTTCGTAAGTAAATTATTTGGATTCAGAACTAAATGTTTGACGTTATTTCTTTGATTTTATGATTATTCTGCATTTCAGCTGAGTTATCTTGTATCATATTAGTTTAATAGCTGCGTAGTTAGGTAGCGGGAATACATATTATATTATCTAAGATTAGTTTGCTTATCACTGGTCGGAACTTGATTAATTCGGAATTACGGATAGTAAACATTAATAAATATAATTTTCTAAACTTCCTTGATATGAATTGTAAATGTCATCTTTAGACTGTTAAATTTCAGCATTTTCTCATTATATATTTTTTGTTATAAATATTTTAAGTGTTCTTATACTTTATATCCTTACCCCGTGTTTCTGCTTGCACTCAAGTTAATGGTAAAACCTAATAACATTCGTAAATGTGATAAAAACATCCTTTTGTTAACTAGGTAATTATATATTTCAGTAGATTAGTTTTGTGTTGCAAACCTATCTGTGCAAATAAATAAAATTAAATTTTCTGTTCATAATTAAGAGCTTTCGGTAAATGCATAAAGTTAGGCTACTAAAAGTGGAGACCGAAATCGCCAGAGATATTAAAAAGAAATCCCAAAATTGTAGTGCAATTATTGAAATAACTAGTTTGATACTTGCAATTTAATTTTTTCAAATATAGGTAGATTTTTTTATATGCGTTTTTTGATGCGAAAAACGTGTTTTGTATACACATCTAAATAAATGAATGTGTTGTGTTTCCAGCGCCGACCCGCGTCACCCGCAACAACCAGATGCGCGCGTCGAACGTGGGCGCGTACACCAACGGTCACGGCGGCGACACGACGGGCCGGCGCGGCGCGGAGAACGTGCCGCCCACGCCGCAGGCGACGCAGCAGCCCAACTCGCGGGTCACGCAACAGGTGACAGAACATGTTCACCTTTGCAGTCCTCGCACTATCAAGGAATAAAATGAGAATAGATCAATAATAACAATACACACAGTGCTATCTAGCCCCACAATAGCGTAGCTTGTGTTATGGATACTAAGATACACTGGAAAATATCCATATGTTTATCACACAAACATTTTTCTACAAGTGGAAAGTGAACCCACGGCCTTAACCGCAGGAGCAGGGTCACTATCCACTGCGTCAATCGACTGTCTATCCCAGATCCATATGATACCCTTAAAATACTCTCGATATCCCAAAGTAACTCATACGACCTCCTTAATCCACATTCCTGTCCTGCTCCTCGTCCTTCAAGCTAGCGCCGTCGTCCGGCGGGCGCGTGCGGTCGGGCAGCAGCCCCAGCACCGCCTCAGTCGTGCCGAAGACGCCGCAGGAGACGCAACGGAGAATGCACCATATCAAAGAGGTTCCTTTCCAATTTAAGCTGCTTGCCCAGTTCCGACTTTTTATATGATCGATAATAATCAAACAGATTTTATTTTTATTTTATTTTAATCAAACAGACTTTTATTCGTACTTTATTTTAGACCGACTTTTTGTAGGACCTATACATGGCTTTACTGCAAATCCTATTTTTCTCGTACAAATAATCGCTAACCGTATATCGAAAGTGGGCGGGCAGCTTTGAATCCGTTTATCCCCGTTTCGTATTTATAGATTAGCATTTTACTTTACATGATAAATAGAGCACTTATTTAGGAAGGACTATTAATGCTACTAAAATAGTAATTTGAGACCTTTACGTATCAACCTTAGTCGTATTCTCCAGAATTGTATTGAATTATAATAACTAAGCAGCGCGATGATGCGTATGCGAAAACGCAGCTACGCACTACTTGTCTATGGTCAACCCACCACCTCAAAGGACCCCACCGACCTTCCGGCCATACGGACTGCAATGCTGGGCAATTCCGGTACTTCCTCTTCGCTTTTTCCGGACCGCCTTCTTGAGACCTTACAAGTTATTTGTATTCGCCATTCTTGTCCCTATTTGACACTCTCCCCCTGTTATACATTAGACTCCAGCGAGTACCCGATGTCCTTCAAGGCTCCGTCACTGACTGACTGCGAACTGTATGTGTCCATAGACCGTCGTCCGCGTCTATGGAAAGACAGTCTGCACCTCCGTCGTCGGGTAGCCTATAATCGTAGTGTTTCCGTCCAGTTCAACCCGCCAGTGTCGTCGGCCCGGCCGGCGGCGGTGGCCAGCGCCGTGTCGGTGCCGCACGCGGTGGCGTCGGGCGCCGTCCGACGGTCCAACGTGGTGAAGGAGGTGGAGCGGCTCAAGGAGAACCGCGAGAAGAGACGGCAGCGGCAGGCTGAGCTCAAGGAGGAGAAGGTACACTGTCATTGAAGCTATACGTTATGATCATCGAATACAAACTCGAATTGATTAATTTTATGTACCTAGGCCAGTAAGTAAGTAGGTGGTTGATGGAGTTTTGCTCCTGAAACCCCCTGCAATACACATATAATCTATATTTCATAAAAATCGTTATAGCCGTTTGAGATTCAGATTCCTATATATGTATAAAAACAAGAATTGCTCGTATAAAAAGTATTACATAGATATATATAAAAATATAGTCAAAAATTAGTACTTTTTATATTACTTTAAAAAGACTACCTGTTTGGAAAGAAAAGGTTATTGAGTGGAGCCAGCAAATAATTTAGAGTTTAGAGTTAATTTATAATTTAGAGTTAATGTTATCCTGTCTTGTATGTAGAATTATAGAACTATAAATAAGTAGAACTGATAGCTTCGAATGATAAGCTTGTTTTAAGCTTTACAAAGATTATTACATTCAGCTATTTATAAAAGTGATGGGGACACCATCGTTTTCTCAATTTTGGATTGCTACTGAGAAATTCTTGGGCCTCTAAACTAACTCAAGAGGACTGATGATGTCGTGATCGGTACAGGCTAACCGCTGGGCCCTGGTGGCGATAGGAGTATTTGTACAGTTACCTAAAAATATCAAACTTTATATTCCAGGAGGCCCTAATGAACATGGACCCGGGCAACCCGAATTGGGAGTTCCTGGCCATGATCCGTGACTACCAGAACACCATCGACTTCAGGCCGCTGACCGGCAATGAGCCGGTCGAGGATCACCAGATCACCGTCTGCGTGAGGAAGAGGCCGCTGAACAAGAAAGAGATCAACAAGAAAGAGGTCTGTATCTATTTTTAAGTTGATTTTACCTATGTTAGTTGTCGATAAATCCCTAAAAATTTAAAAAAAAAATTAATAAAAAATAAAGGCGACTTCAAAACGCATTAAAAAGCAATAAATAATTTCGTCATTTAGTTACATTAATTAACTTAACCATATCTATGAAGTTGGTGGTATATTTTATTAATTTCTTAGAGGAAACTCAGAATTATTCAACAGTTCGACTCTCTCTCTTTCGATCTCGAGATCGAAGGCTAAACGAGGTAGTAATCCTCAGAGTTAGTATGAACAGTTAAAAGTTCAATTCCCCTTTACATAGCTAAAGTCATATCTCAAGGCTAGTTGCGATATAGACATTTTTCTTGTATTTGCCAGGTGGACGTAATAAGCGTACCGACGAGAGACCAGATGATAGTCCACGAGCCGAAGAACAAAGTGGACCTCACCAAGTACCTCGAGAACCAGAAGTTCCGATTCGACTACGCCTTCGACGACTCCTGCACTAATGAAGTTGTTTACAAGTCAGTACTAACTATATACTGGTTGCTATAGTTAAATCTACTTTAAGATGTTATTGATGGATGCAGAGTATCAGCGATATACCCTAAAAAATTAGAGTCCAAACATTCTTTGCGTCATCTTATAGTTAAGAAATATCAGCTGTTGAGGTTTATATTGACCATAGACATAAAGGCTTGATATGAAGGTGACTAAAAACTACCAGGGACTTAGACTCAAATATGTGTATGGTTTAATTTCCACTCGATATCTCCTAAGATAAAGGGTATGTGATATCTTCTTCTTCTTCTTCTTCCCGGGCTTTTTCCGCACTTGGCCACGATGTTGGCCGTTGTACGTGATTCCTCCGGTGTAGGTCCCCTCTGGTTTATTCCAACCAGCCGAGCTCGCTCCAGAAGCTTAGGAGGCCGCCCAGGTCGCCGATCGCTTCATGGAGTGTCGCTGAGGAACCAATGTAGGTAGCTCGTTGCTCCGACACACTGCTGCATCTAAGCATAACATGTATCGGTGTTTCGTTTTCCTCCATGCTCTGCATAGAGGACTGTCAGTCATACCTAAAATTGAAAGGTGTTTGTTTAACATGCAGTGGCCTGTTATTAGCCCTACTACTGTTCTCAACTGCATACGACTCAGGCGCATAAGTTTTTTCGTCAAGTTGGGATTGGGTATGTGACATATGAATGTACAAACAACAACGAGGTCCTATAAAGCTACCGTTATTCCATTTGATATCCAAATAAATCCACGTTTGGCACAAATAAAATATAAATGGTACATCATCGAAATCGATGCCTAAGGCTTGTGTGCACCAAGATGTCGGTTATCATAACCAACGGTTGACATAAGCTAAACGTAAAATTTACTGTTCACGACGACCCGCACGCCGGTTAAGGACGTAAGCTCGGTTAAGATAACCGCCCGGTTTACGCCCTTAAATAGTAAATTTATAGTAAAGTTATGTTATGATAATTTATTATAATATAGGTTATGATAACCGACATCTTGGTGCACAGAGACCTTAATGTATGATATAGCTATTTGAATCTATTACCGTTACTGAATGTATTAGCCATGCTATGGTCATCCAAAAATTCAAAATTTAAAATGGTTTATTAATGGAAGTCTTACAGTCAGCACTTTTAAAACAACAAATTAGACTATTTGTAGTGACTCTACCACCGACTCGAAGGACAGATCCTGCTGAGAAGAGCCGACAAGAAATTCAACAGTTGCTCTTTTTAAATAATTCATTTTTATAATATTAACTGTACTGTTACATAAATCACTTATACTACTTGTTGTGTCAAGTGGAAAGCTCGCCTCGTATTGATCAGTTCCTTTGCGCGCGCAGGTACACGGCCAAGCCGCTGGTGCAGACGATCTTCGAGGGCGGCATGGCCACGTGCTTCGCGTACGGACAGACTGGCTCGGGCAAGACGCACACTATGGGCGGCGACTTCCAGGTCAGGGTCATCATATTAGAGCGTTTTGTAAGGCTAGGAAATGTGTTTAAGCTTCACATCTCTCTCCTGTAAGGGTCTGATCCTGCAGTGGCTGATGGTGTTTATGAGTTACCATCATTAGCCGATGGACGTCTTCTGTTTTAGACCCCTGCTTCATTACAATTCCTAGTTAATAGTTAGCGTATTTGTTACAGGGTAAGATGCAAGACTGCAAGAAGGGCATCTACGCGATGGCCGCGCGCGACGTGTTCATGTACCTTAAGTCGCCCAAGTACAAGCCGCTCAACCTTATCGTCTCCGCGTCCTTCTTCGAGATATACTCCGGGAAGGTGAGGCTATACTCGTAGCGCAACACAGAACTGCACAAGTGCGAGCCGCTCAACCTTATCGTCTCCGCGTCCTTCTTCGAGATATACTCCGGGAAGGTGAGGCTATACTCGTAGCACAACACAGAACTGCACAAGTGCGAGCCGCTCAACCTTATCGTCTCCGCGTCCTTCTTCGAGATATACTCCGGGAAGGTGAGGCTATACTCGTAGCACAACACAGAACTGCACAAGTGCGAGCCGCTCAACCTTATCGTCTCCGCGTCCTTCTTCGAGATATACTCCGGGAAGGTGAGGCTATACTCGTAGCACAACACAGAACTGCACAAGTGCGAGCCGCTCAACCTTATCGTCTCCGCGTCCTTCTTCGAGATATACTCCGGGAAGGTGAGGCTATACTCGTAGCACAACACAGAACTGCACAAGTGCGAGCCTCTCAACCTTATCGTCTCCGCGTCCTTCTTCGAGATATACTCCGGGAAGGTGAGGCTATACTCGTAGCACAACACAGAACTGCACAAGTGCGAGCCGCTCAACCTTATCGTCTCCGCGTCCTTCTTCGAGATATACTCCGGGAAGGTGAGGCTATACTCGTAGCACAACACAGAACTGCACAAGTGCGAGCCGCTCAACCTTATCGTCTCCGCGTCCTTCTTCGAGATATACTCCGGGAAGGTGAGGCTATACTCGTAGCACAACACAGAACTGCACAAGTGCGAGCCGCTCAACCTTATCGTCTCCGCGTCCTTCTTCGAGATATACTCCGGGAAGGTGAAGCTATCGTGGTAGCACAGAACTGCTCAAGATGTAAGACTGCAAAAAGGGCATCTATGCAATGATAAACAGAAACTACCTGCTACAACGTGGCTTATATATTGCAGTAGTCTTCATAATGATGAACGCAACGAAAACTTGGGTCAAAAGCATTACACAGGATGAACAGTAATCGTAAAAAACGGTTCAGATACAATCACTGTAATCGATTGATTGCTTAGGGAGCATCATTGGATGATGCCCCTTACGCAGTAATTATTTACTATGGTTACCTTGCGTTGCGCCGGGCTTGAGGATTTTTCTTCATAAAATGTGAATTTTACTTTACTTAAAATATAAAATATAATTACTTATTGGTGCATTATTTTCGTTTGCAGGTTTTCGATTTATTAGCGGACAAGGCGAAACTTCGGGTGCTGGAGGACGGTAAGCAGCAGGTGCAAATAGTGGGGCTCACGGAGAAGGTGGTGGACAACGTGGACGAGGTGCTCAAGCTCATCCAGCACGGCAACGCGGCCCGGACGTCCGGGCAGGTCAGTGTCTGATAGCCCTCTTTTGTATATCATCATCATTATCATTACTATAGTTACCATCATCATTACTATCGTTACCATCATCATTATCATCATTTTTATCAATAATCATTCCAAGTGCGCGTTGGCTGCTCTCACATCGGGCGCGTCCCCGGGTGGCGGAGTTCCCTCACCAGATCCGTCTGGCGGGCAGCAGAAGGACTTAAACCCAAAAAAGCGCCCGGCCCGGATCTTGTGCATCCTGAACTAGTTAAGATAGCAGCTGAAACAATTCCAGGAACAATAAAAACCACCTTAAGCACCATAATGGAAAACGGTCAGTTCCCCGTTATTTGGAAAAGAGGGAGACTAGTGCTGCTGAAAAAAGGTAATAAACCTGTAGATGATCCTACCGGGTATCGACCGGTCTGCTTGTTGGACTGTTATGGGAAGTTACTTGAGAGACTCTTGATAAATCGAATTGAGGAGCTTCTGCCGCACCACGGCGGTCTCTCCAATCACGAGTTCGGTTTCAGGCAAGGCCGGTCTACCTTAATGGCTATTGAGAAGGTAGTGAAGTCGGCCAAAACAGCAAGGAAGGGCACGCGAAGTACTAGAAATCTATGTGCCTTGATCTGTCTGGATGTACGGAACGCATTTAATTCATATCAATAAATGAGGAAGAGAGGTTTCCCAGGTTACATCCAGAACTTAATCAATAGCTATCTAGAGAACAGGTGCATAGAGGTGACTGATAGTAAGGGAGTGAAGGAGGTAATCGCAGTTAACAGCGGAGTCCCACAAGGCTCAATATTAGGCCCTACTTTGTGGAACATCTTGTACGATGGAGTCTTCAAGCTAGAACATGGAGAGGGGATACAAGGTTTCGCTGACGACCTTGCTCTAGTAGTAGTGGCTAAAACGGAGTCATCCCTTATGATTCGGGCCAATAAAGCACTTAAACAAATAAGCGGTTGGATGAAGGAAAAAAATCTAGCTCTGGCACCGGAGAAGACGGAAGCGGTAGTATTTAGTGGGAGGCGAAAGCTGGACCCCATTGAATTTTTAGTTGAAAGCGCTACGGTGACTCCGAAAGAGCACGTAAAGTATTTGGGCGTGTGGCTCGATAAGTCCCTAAATTTTAAGAAGCATATTGACGAGGTGGCAGTGAAAGCACAGAAATTAACAGAAGCTCTTTATAGACTGATGCCAACCAAAGGAGGTCCAAGAGCCAGTAGAAGAAGGGTGTTGGCATCCGTGGCTCACTCCGTCATCCTGTATGGGGCGCCCATATTTAACGGGGCTATGAAGGTAGATTTGTACCGGAAAAAATTGCAGGCGGTGCAAAGGCGCCTGGCAATTGAGATAGAGATAGTAAACCAAGAACTAAACGCAATAGCGGAATGGTCCAAAAACAACTCTCTGGTTCTAAACGCGAAAAAAACTAAATATATGATAATGGGTACTAAACATCAGAGAGCAAGTATACTGGGTCGACATCCAGATTTACGAATAAACGGGGAAGCTATAGAACGTGTACTTGTTGCAAAAAACCTAGGGTTATATATAGACGAAGAGTTGAGATACTCAGAACACCTGCAAGTAAAACTCCGTAATGCCTTTTACAAGTTGAAGGTGTTGTACGGGCTAAGGCCTTTTCTGTCGGAGGGAGTCCGCCGCACCCTTGTAGAGACACTCGTGTTGTCAGCGTTGAACTACTGCGACACCATTTACGGACCACGACTTCTTAAAAAGACGGAGAAAGCTGTCCAGCGCCTCCAAAATGCGTGCATTAGGTTCTGTTATGATGTTCCAAAAAGAAGTCATATAACACCGATCATCAACAAGCACAAAATTATGAACAGGAAGTCTCGCAGAAATTTGCACCTGACAATGCTAATATGGAGAATACTGCATAGCAAGCGACCTCCATACTTGTATGACCGACTGCAGTGGCGAAATGGCAGGGGTTTGACGCGCGCGACCAACCAAGGGAAGCTAGCCATTCCAACACATAGAACGGCAGGGTTCCGTGGCTGCTTTCGTTTTGCAGCTGCTAAAATATGGAACGACCTTCCACCATTCATACGAACACAGAAAGAAACGATTAGCCAAGCGACTTTTAAATTTAAAACCAAGAATTTTTACTTGAACGCACAAATTGAGGCAGCAAAACACATATACACTGAATGACAATAATGTGATCGACAGTGATATAATTTATATATAGGATTAGTAACATTTATATATTATAGGAAAATCAATTACTTCTTTTTTCTTTTTTTTTTATATTTTTTGTGTAATAGGATAGATTAGATTTAGATTACCAGTTAGTGGCATTATAATATTATTTTATTTTATAGGTTTTTTTTTTTTGGTTTATATAAATTTTAGCTCAGATTTTAAATTAGTAGCAGTAATTAGTTCCTTTTTTTTATTATTTAGTTTTTCTTAGTTTTCTTTAAATTTTACTTTTGTACAGTAGTTAATAATTGTAGATGCGGAGCAAACTGAAAATCAGCGCTGTGCATTCCTACCAATGCACAGCATAAGGCTGAGTTTGCGGCCAGTTGCCAAATTGTTAGTTTAGGTTGAAGTCATAACTGATTTATATAATAACTAATAGATAGAGATATATATTTATAATTTTTTTTGTATAATAAATATGTACCTAGCAATAAGAATGGCAATAAAGACCTTTATTATTATTATTATTATTATTAATTGGTATAAGTGGAGCATACCGGACAGTATCCACGGAAGCAGTGCTAGTAATAGCGGGGCTAGTACCGATAGCCAAGCTAGTTAACGAACGTGCGGTACTGTTCGAGAGCAAGGACCGGACTCCCACAGAAATTAGAGAGCTTTCACTAAAGGAGTGGGAGAGAGAGTGGACAGAACCGGGAAAAGGAAGCTGGACACGGGAACTGATTCCAGACCTGATAAAATGGCACAAGAGAGATCACGGAGAAATAGACCGCTGGTTGACGCAGGCGCTCAGCGGTCATGGAGTTTTTGGAACGTACCTCTTCGCCATTGGCAGAGCAACAGACGAGAAGTGTTTCTTCTGCAACGAAGTCGATACCCCACGGCATGCGCTCTTTGAATGTCCAGGTTGCACAGACCTCAGAGCAGCTGCCGTGGGAACGGACGACGCGGTGAACGCCAGTAATGTTATCGCTCGCATGCTGTCGGGCGAGGATAAATGGCAGAGATACGCCCACATGGTCCGAGGGATACCCACCACCTTCCCATGGCCTTATCAACCTCGCGGTTATGCAGGCCGAATCGTCAGGAGAGCGACCCGGAATCCGCACTTCTCTTCGCGTTTCATCACCGGGCCGCCTTCTTGACTCCCGTACAAGTTATTTATCTCTGTCCTTGTCCCTCTATTTCGCACTCTCCCCCTTCTGGGGCATGGACATCACGTAGAATGGAGATACCAGCCTCCCCCGCGGCTCCGCGTCCTCATATAGAGGACATTCCCACAGAGCGTGGTGTCTGTCCTCGTCGCTTTCGCCACAGTCGCACACAGGACTCTCACACAGCGTCATTCCATGCAGGCGCGCCCGGAAACAACCGTGCCCGATGATTATCTGCGAGGTCTCATAGTCCGGAGCGACCCAGGATGCCCTGAGTCTGCTCCGGACGTCCGGAAAGAAGCACCGCAACTCGTCGCCCCAGACCTCCGAAGACCACCGTTCCTGCCACATATCGTTCACTCCTGCCCCAATTTCGAGGTCCGAGGGATAATGATTAGAAGGGAAAAAAAGGAGAGAGAGCAAAAAAGATTACAAGAGGGGTCAGCATGAAGTAATGCAAAGCGGTTCCATGCTGGCCAAGGAGTAGGGGGGGTTATTTTAGTCCGTGCGAGTCGGACATACCCTGCCTGACGGCAGAAGTCCGTAGGGATTTTTTCCTCCCCAGTATAAAAAAAAAAAAAAAAAGTGCGCGTCACCACAAACGATCCTCCGCCTTTCACATTTAACAACTTCTCACTACGTTTATATAGTTTTCGGATCATAATTGTCGTTGTTAATAGTTGTATACGCGTGGTTGTTTACAGACGTCCGCGAACTCGAACTCGTCGCGGTCGCACGCCGTGTTCCAGATCGTGGTGCGCTCGCCCGGCATGCACCGCGTGCACGGCAAGTTCTCTCTGATCGACCTGGCGGGCAACGAGCGCGGCGCCGACACGTCCTCCGCCAACCGCCAGACGCGTGAGTATAAGCTCCTGGTTCCCTTCCAGTTCCAGCTGAACTCGTCGCGGTCGCACGCCGTGTTCCAGATCGTGGTGCGCTCGCCCGGCATGCACCGCGTGCACGGCAAGTTCTCTCTGATCGACCTGGCGGGCAACGAGCGCGGCGCCGACACGTCCTCCGCCAACCGCCAGACGCGTGAGTATAAGCTCCTGGTTCCCTTCCAGTTCCAGCTGAACTCGTCGCGGTCGCACGCCGTGTTCCAGATCGTGGTGCGCTCGCCCGGCATGCACCGCGTGCACGGCAAGTTCTCTCTGATCGACCTGGCGGGCAACGAGCGCGGCGCCGACACGTCCTCCGCCAACCGCCAGACGCGTGAGTATAAGCTCCTGGTTCCCTTCCAGTTCCAGCTGAACTCGTCGCGGTCGCACGCCGTGTTCCAGATCGTGGTGCGCTCGCCCGGCATGCACCGCGTGCACGGCAAGTTCTCTCTGATCGACCTGGCGGGCAACGAGCGCGGCGCCGACACGTCCTCCGCCAACCGCCAGACGCGTGAGTATAAGCTCCTGGTTCCCTTCCAGTTCCAGCTGAACTCGTCGCGGTCGCACGCCGTGTTCCAGATCGTGGTGCGCTCGCCCGGCATGCACCGCGTGCACGGCAAGTTCTCTCTGATCGACCTGGCGGGCAACGAGCGCGGCGCCGACACGTCCTCCGCCAACCGCCAGACGCGTGAGTATAAGCTCCTGGTTCCTAGTTCCAGCTGAACTCGTCGCGGTCGCACGCCGTGTTCCAGATCGTGGTGCGCTCGCCCGGCATGCACCGCGTGCACGGCAAGAGTATAAGCTCCTGGTTCCCTTCCAGTTCCAGCTGAACTCGTCGCGGTCGCACGCCGTGTTCCAGATCGTGGTGCGCTCGCCCGGCATGCACCGCGTGCACGGCAAGTTCTCTCTGATCGACCTGGCGGGCAACGAGCGCGGCGCCGACACGTCCTCCGCCAACCGCCAGACGCGTGAGTATAAGCTCCTGGTTCCCTTCCAGTTCCAGCTGAACTCGTCGCGGTCGCACGCCGTGTTCCAGATCGTGGTGCGCTCGCCCGGCATGCACCGCGTGCACGGCAAGTTCTCTCTGATCGACCTGGCGGGCAACGAGCGCGGCGCCGACACGTCCTCCGCCAACCGCCAGACGCGTGAGTATAAGCTCCTGGTTCCCTTCCAGTTCCAGCTGAACTCGTCGCGGTCGCACGCCGTGTTCCAGATCGTGGTGCGCTCGCCCGGCATGCACCGCGTGCACGGCAAGTTCTCTCTGATCGACCTGGCGGGCAACGAGCGCGGCGCCGACACGTCCTCCGCCAACCGCCAGACGCGTGAGTATAAGCTCCTGGTTCCCTTCCAGTTCCAGCTGAACTCGTCGCGGTCGCACGCCGTGTTCCAGATCGTGGTGCGCTCGCCCGGCATGCACCGCGTGCACGGCAAGTTCTCTCTGATCGACCTGGCGGGCAACGAGCGCGGCCCGACACGTCCTCCGCCAACCGCCAGACGCGTGAGTATAAGCTCCTGGTTCCCTTCCAGTTCCAGCTGAACTCGTCGCGGTCGCACGCCGTGTTCCAGATCGTGGTGCGCTCGCCCGGCATGCACCGCGTGCACGGCAAGTTCTCTCTGATCGACCTGGCGGGCAACGAGCGCGGCGCCGACACGTCCTCCGCCAACCGCCAGACGCGTGAGTATAAGCTCCTGGTTCCCTTCCAGTTCCAGCTGAACTCGTCGCGGTCGCACGCCGTGTTCCAGATCGTGGTGCGCTCGCCCGGCATGCACCGCGTGCACGGCAAGTTCTCTCTGATCGACCTGGCGGGCAACGAGCGCGGCGCCGACACGTCCTCCGCCAACCGCCAGACGCGTGAGTATAAGCTCCTGGTTCCCTTCCAGTTCCAGCTGAACTCGTCGCGGTCGCACGCCGTGTTCCAGATCGTGGTGCGCTCGCCCGGCATGCACCGCGTGCACGGCAAGTTCTCTCTGATCGACCTGGCGGGCAACGAGCGCGGCGCCGACACGTCCTCCGCCAACCGCCAGACGCGTGAGTATAAGCTCCTGGTTCCCTTCCAGTTCCAGCTGAACTCGTCGCGGTCGCACGCCGTGTTCCAGATCGTGGTGCGCTCGCCCGGCATGCACCGCGTGCACGGCAAGTTCTCTCTGATCGACCTGGCGGGCAACGAGCGCGGCGCCGACACGTCCTCCGCCAACCGCCAGACGCGTGAGTATAAGCTCCTGGTTCCCTTCCAGTTCCAGCTGAACTCGTCGCGGTCGCACGCCGTGTTCCAGATCGTGGTGCGCTCGCCCGGCATGCACCGCGTGCACGGCAAGTTCTCTCTGATCGACCTGGCGGGCAACGAGCGCGGCGCCGACACGTCCTCCGCCAACCGCCAGACGCGTGAGTATAAGCTCCTGGTTCCCTTCCAGTTCCAGCTGAACTCGTCGCGGTCGCACGCCGTGTTCCAGATCGTGGTGCGCTCGCCCGGCATGCACCGCGTGCACGGCAAGTTCTCTCTGATCGACCTGGCGGGCAACGAGCGCGGCGCCGACACGTCCTCCGCCAACCGCCAGACGCGTGAGTATAAGCTCCTGGTTCCCTTCCAGTTCCAGCTGAACTCGTCGCGGTCGCACGCCGTGTTCCAGATCGTGGTGCGCTCGCCCGGCATGCACCGCGTGCACGGCAAGTTCTCTCTGATCGACCTGGCGGGCAACGAGCGCGGCGCCGACACGTCCTCCGCCAACCGCCAGACGCGTGAGTATAAGCTCCTGGTTCCCTTCCAGTTCCAGCTGAACTCGTCGCGGTCGCACGCCGTGTTCCAGATCGTGGTGCGCTCGCCCGGCATGCACCGCGTGCACGGCAAGTTCTCTCTGATCGACCTGGCGGGCAACGAGCGCGGCGCCGACACGTCCTCCGCCAACCGCCAGACGCGTGAGTATAAGCTCCTGGTTCCCTTCCAGTTCCAGCTGAACTCGTCGCGGTCGCACGCCGTGTTCCAGATCGTGGTGCGCTCGCCCGGCATGCACCGCGTGCACGGCAAGTTCTCTCTGATCGACCTGGCGGGCAACGAGCGCGGCGCCGACACGTCCTCCGCCAACCGCCAGACGCGTGAGTATAAGCTCCTGGTTCCCTTCCAGTTCCAGCTGAACTCGTCGCGGTCGCACGCCGTGTTCCAGATCGTGGTGCGCTCGCCCGGCATGCACCGCGTGCACGGCACGCCGTGTTCCAGATCGTGGTGCGCTCGCCCGGCATGCACCGCGTGCACGGCAAGTTCTCTCTGATCGACCTGGCGGGCAACGAGCGCGGCGCCGACACGTCCTCCGCCAACCGCCAGACGCGTGAGTATAAGCTCCTGGTTCCCTTCCAGTTCCAGCTGAACTCGTCGCGGTCGCACGCCGTGTTCCAGATCGTGGTGCGCTCGCCCGGCATGCACCGCGTGCACGGCAAGTTCTCTCTGATCGACCTGGCGGGCAACGAGCGCGGCGCCGACACGTCCTCCGCCAACCGCCAGACGCGTGAGTATAAGCTCCTGGTTCCCTTCCAGTTCCAGCTGAACTCGTCGCGGTCGCACGCCGTGTTCCAGATCGTGGTGCGCTCGCCCGGCATGCACCGCGTGCACGGCAAGTTCTCTCTGATCGACCTGGCGGGCAACGAGCGCGGCGCCGACACGTCCTCCGCCAACCGCCAGACGCGTGAGTATAAGCTCCTGGTTCCCTTCCAGTTCCAGCTGAACTCGTCGCGGTCGCACGCCGTGTTCCAGATCGTGGTGCGCTCGCCCGGCATGCACCGCGTGCACGGCAAGTTCTCTCTGATCGACCTGGCGGGCAACGAGCGCGGCGCCGACACGTCCTCCGCCAACCGCCAGACGCGTGAGTATAAGCTCCTGGTTCCCTTCCAGTTCCAGCTGAACTCGTCGCGGTCGCACGCCGTGTTCCAGATCGTGGTGCGCTCGCCCGGCATGCACCGCGTGCACGGCAAGTTCTCTCTGATCGACCTGGCGGGCAACGAGCGCGGCGCCGACACGTCCTCCGCCAACCGCCAGACGCGTGAGTATAAGCTCCTGGTTCCCTTCCAGTTCCAGCTGAACTCGTCGCGGTCGCACGCCGTGTTCCAGATCGTGGTGCGCTCGCCCGGCATGCACCGCGTGCACGGCAAGTTCTCTCTGATCGACCTGGCGGGCAACGAGCGCGGCGCCGACACGTCCTCCGCCAACCGCCAGACGCGTGAGTATAAGCTCCTGGTTCCCTTCCAGTTCCAGCTGAACTCGTCGCGGTCGCACGCCGTGTTCCAGATCGTGGTGCGCTCGCCCGGCATGCACCGCGTGCACGGCAAGTTCTCTCTGATCGACCTGGCGGGCAACGAGCGCGGCGCCGACACGTCCTCCGCCAACCGCCAGACGCGTGAGTATAAGCTCCTGGTTCCCTTCCAGTTCCAGCTGAACTCGTCGCGGTCGCACGCCGTGTTCCAGATCGTGGTGCGCTCGCCCGGCATGCACCGCGTGCACGGCAAGTTCTCTCTGATCGACCTGGCGGGCAACGAGCGCGGCGCCGACACGTCCTCCGCCAACCGCCAGACGCGTGAGTATAAGCTCCTGGTTCCCTTCCAGTTCCAGCTGAACTCGTCGCGGTCGCACGCCGTGTTCCAGATCGTGGTGCGCTCGCCCGGCATGCACCGCGTGCACGGCAAGTTCTCTCTGATCGACCTGGCGGGCAACGAGCGCGGCGCCGACACGTCCTCCGCCAACCGCCAGACGCGTGAGTATAAGCTCCTGGTTCCCTTCCAGTTCCAGCTGAACTCGTCGCGGTCGCACGCCGTGTTCCAGATCGTGGTGCGCTCGCCCGGCATGCACCGCGTGCACGGCAAGTTCTCTCTGATCGACCTGGCGGGCAACGAGCGCGGCGCCGACACGTCCTCCGCCAACCGCCAGACGCGTGAGTATAAGCTCCTGGTTCCCTTCCAGTTCCAGCTGAACTCGTCGCGGTCGCACGCCGTGTTCCAGATCGTGGTGCGCTCGCCCGGCATGCACCGCGTGCACGGCAAGTTCTCTCTGATCGACCTGGCGGGCAACGAGCGCGGCGCCGACACGTCCTCCGCCAACCGCCAGACGCGTGAGTATAAGCTCCTGGTTCCCTTCCAGTTCCAGCTGAACTCGTCGCGGTCGCACGCCGTGTTCCAGATCGTGGTGCGCTCGCCCGGCATGCACCGCGTGCACGGCAAGTTCTCTCTGATCGACCTGGCGGGCAACGAGCGCGGCGCCGACACGTCCTCCGCCAACCGCCAGACGCGTGAGTATAAGCTCCTGGTTCCCTTCCAGTTCCAGCTGAACTCGTCGCGGTCGCACGCCGTGTTCCAGATCGTGGTGCGCTCGCCCGGCATGCACCGCGTGCACGGCAAGTTCTCTCTGATCGACCTGGCGGGCAACGAGCGCGGCGCCGACACGTCCTCCGCCAACCGCCAGACGCGTGAGTATAAGCTCCTGGTTCCCTTCCAGTTCCAGCTGAACTCGTCGCGGTCGCACGCCGTGTTCCAGATCGTGGTGCGCTCGCCCGGCATGCACCGCGTGCACGGCAAGTTCTCTCTGATCGACCTGGCGGGCAACGAGCGCGGCGCCGACACGTCCTCCGCCAACCGCCAGACGCGTGAGTATAATGGCTAACGCTAAAATTCGCGCGGGCGCACGCTCGCGTGTGTATAATGAAAAATAGTATGGTCAACGCAGGCGCGTGCGACGGAGCGCGGGCGCGGGTGGCGGATCGTCACCCGCGCGGCGCTCAGCGGGCACACGGTGCGGGCGCCCGCGACGGGCACACGCAAGCGGGTTTGTTTCTACAAATTCGTCGAGCGCCGCTAGATGCCACGGTCACACGCGTCGGAGGCTAGGTACAATCATGAACATCGATACAGTGCGCGTAATAATTGAGGTGTAATTTCGACCAGTATTATGGGATATGGCGAATGTATTATCGAATTCTCTAGAGTAACCTGCTTGTCAAGAACGGGTTATGCAGTCGACTTTGTTTCCATTGACGTCTTTTTGCCAAATAATAATTAGTAAATAATCCATGGTAATCTTCTCGACACCACTGTACACGCTCGAGATCAAAATGAAACTAGCAGCGCTAACTGAGACGGGCGCACGCGACGGGTGCCCGCTCGCGGATTTGTGGCCCGCGGCGGTCGCCTGCCGCGTGCGCCTGCGCCCGCACCCGCCCGTGTTTTAGCGTTAGCCCTAAGCTCCTGGTTCCCTTCCAGTTCCAGCTGAACTCGTCGCGGTTTCTTATTACTGCACCAATAATAAGAGAATTCATAATGGCAGCCGCTTTTATTTTGTAATACTCAAAACAACTTTTGTGATTGATGACGCTATTATGATTGTGTTAAGTGACTGATGAGTAGTGTAGTGTAAGTAAGAAATGGAATGTGGTGAACATTTTTAATTAAATGAAAATTTAAGAAAATTGTTTTTTTTTTACGATCAGGCATGGAGAGCGCGGAGATCAACAAATCACTGTTGGCGCTGAAGGAGTGCATCCGCGCGCTAGGCATGAAGGGCAACAACCACCTGCCGTTCCGCGTGTCGAAGCTCACGCAGGTGTTGCGCGACAGTTTCATCGGCGACAAGTCGCGCACCTGCATGATCGCCATGATCTCTCCCGCCATGTCCTCCTGCGAGCACTCGCTCAACACACTGCGATACGCCGACAGGTATGTATATCATTATCACGAAACGCAACAACCACCTGCCGTTCCGCGAGTGGAAGCTCACGCAGGTGTTGCGCGACAGTTTCATCGGCGACAAGTCGCGCACCTGCATGATCGCCATGATCTCTCCCGCCATGTCCTCCTGCGAGCACTCGCTCAACACACTGCGATACGCCGACAGGTATGTATATCATTATCACGAAACGCAACAACCACCTGCCGTTCCGCGAGTGGAAGCTCACGCAGGTGTTGCGCGACAGTTTCATCGGCGACAAGTCGCGCACCTGCATGATCGCCATGATCTCTCCCGCCATGTCCTCCTGCGAGCACTCGCTCAACACACTGCGATACGCCGACAGGTATGTATATCATTATCACGAAACGCAACAACCACCTGCCGTTCCGCGAGTGGAAGCTCACGCAGGTGTTGCGCGACAGTTTCATCGGCGACAAGTCGCGCACCTGCATGATCGCCATGATCTCTCCCGCCATGTCCTCCTGCGAGCACTCGCTCAACACACTGCGATACGCCGACAGGTATGTATATCATTATTATGAAACGCAACAACCATCTGCCGTTCCGCGAAACGAAGCTTAAGCAGGTGTTGCGCGACTGTTTCATCGGCGACAGTTTTCGCGAACTCTTCTACAACCCAGAAACTGCTGTAAATTAAAAGAAATCCTTTTTTATCAATTAGGATTTAATTCGTATGAAATTAATTAAAGTATGTATTTCGATTTCAGAGTGAAGGAATTAGGAACTTCAGAAGGGACGCGGGGTCGGGCCGAGTCGCCGCTGGCCGACGTCGAAATGGAGCCCGCGCACGACGACCTCGCACACCTGCGGTCACTTAACGTAAGCACTGCCGCTGCAATCACTATCAGCAGTATCAGCCATCCACTGCTGAACTAAGGTCTTTGTAAGGACTCCCAAACAATAGAGCCTTGAGCCATTTGCAGCAGTTCTCTCGTTTGATGGCATTGGTATAACTAGTAGTTGACATTATAACGCATTTGGATCTTCGCATGTGCGTCGTCCATTGCCACTTTAGCTTGGGCAGACTAGGACTCCAAAAACTTATTCAACTCCTTGAGCTAAGGAGTTGTATGGGAGGTTAAACTGTTTCGTTACGTAACGCGTTACGGCGCCAGACTTCCTTTCCTTCACGCATACGGCAGCGGTAGCAGGCTCCTCTTTCACTTTTAAGCCACAGAGCTAGGTTTATTTAAGTTATCAATTCTGTTGGACGCCCAGTGACGTATACTTTTTTTTTGACATTAAAACGCACTAGCTGTAAACTGTAGACTAAATGGAACTTTAAAACAAGTTTTAAGTTAGGTACATTTTACAGTAAGGACAATGTATCTATACTTTAAAAAAATCATCCATTTATACTTTACAAATTTAATTTGCAAAAATATTCCATTTTGAAATCCAGGAGGGCGACATGTCAGCGGAGATGTACACGTTCCACGAAGCGATTGATGAGCTGCAACGCGCTGAAGAGGAAGTGCTGGACAACCACAAGGCCATCACCGACTACCTGCAGCACGCGCTACAGCGCTGCAGCGCTTTGTTGACACTGACGCGGGACGTCGATTACGATCAAGATGGTGAGTACTTCCTCGGCTAATATGACCTCTTTGCTTGTAATTGTTTAGTGTAGTTAGAGTTCACGCTGGCCGTTAACGGCTGACGCTGACAGCTGAAATGTATGAATTTCTAAGCGTTTTATGCAGGCCATACACATTCAAGAAATTTTGATCGAACAGGCTTCTAACAGTTTTGATAAATTGGCATAAAAATCTGTGTGAAAACTAGTTCAAAAATGAGTTAACAGATGGCATCAATAAAAATGAATTTTGATGAAACGATTTGATCAAAAAACTTGGACCTGTGTGATCTTTCTAATCGCATCGATAGAGAAGCTGACGCCGCTACAAGTCTGTACGGAGGTGTGTAATTGGCCTGTTTGATCAGATGATAGGAATGTGTATGGCCTGCAGTAGGTTGATGACTGTAGTGCGCACGCGCGCGTGTTGCAGGCATATGGCGGCGCATAAAGCGACTGCGCGCCGTCGCGAGCAATGGCCTTGGCAGGCGACGAGCGGGCCGCATGTTAGGTTTGACAGATAGTAACGGTCCATCGCTTGCAAACACAATGCCAATGCTATCGCTCATTGTTATATCGACTAACTTTGCTCTAAATACCTTTGATGGACAGTTCTTCGTTATTTTATAGAAGCTGAAAATGGTAGGCTACTTTGGAGTTTGTACGATATAACAACCCTTCGACACATTTTACACCATTGAAGGCGTCTGGCGAAGAGTTGCATAGCTAAGTGTTTGGCGGTATAAATTATGATCTCTCATATTATACGAAAAAATAACTATACTTTTTTATTTACCCTTTAAGGCCACTACATAGTAGACTCCATAGTTATTTTAAAAACCTGAACAATCTTTTAGCTTTAATAAAATGACGAAGGTTTGGCTATCTCCATTGACATATTAATACTATGGACTTCGGGTCAGCGATAAAAAGTGTCCGAACCAAAAGTAAGCCAAAACGCGAAATGAGTTCCAATCGCAATTCAGTCTCATATTAGCTGACTGACAGAATACACGTCAATAATGCCGTAATGTGTTATAAAAAACTTGTAAGAACTACCCGAGTAAGGTGAGAAAAGAAGACGGTGTACCATATTTTCAGTAAGTAAATATTTACTGATGATTTTAAAGTATTATTTTGCTTAGAAACAAGCTATTTTATTAAAATTTTTAATAAACTATAGAAACTAATTGCATAACCAACCAAAATGAACAAAAGTATCTATCTGTCCTTTTCCCATACGCTACCCGCGTATAGGATAGAAGGAGTGCAATATGTTTATCTAATTAACCACATTTAGTTCGGATCTGCCGTGAGCAATAGAATGTTTTAGAACAACGACTGCATAGAGTTATTTTGTTGTTTAACATTTGAATTATTTAATTACTTAATTTTTGAATGAAAATAATTTGATTGTTTTCAATTCAAAAATTTTTATTTTTTATGTCATGAATATTAATATACTATAAGAATTATGTACATGAAATTAGGAACAGTTATTTAAAAACGTCATTGAAGTAAAAAAATATATTTTCAGTTTAATTAAAAGAGGAAAATATCGAGAACTTAAAATTTCAAAGTAAAGAACTATGTCGAGTGGCATATCATTTTGTACATTAGTGGATTTGGTTTGTAATTAATTATTATTATAACTAATTATTATTTTATACAAGATAATTACAACAATTTTTATTTGGTACAAGATTTATCCCAGCATATAGAGGTCAGGGATATGTAAATATAAATTAAAATTTGCTGTAAATATAATATATAAATATAAGATGCCAAAAAAATTTGAAAGCTACCGACTCCACACCATTTATGTTGTCCTATTTTCACGGGAAGCTGTCATGTCAAAAAAAGGCTACCATGGTAACCGTCAATCGAAGCTGATTACTTATTGCATGCAATTAGACCGTTGCAAATTAGACTGTATAACAATACGATAAGACATACATTACAATGTTATTTTGTGTATAAAAACATAAATACATCCTAGTATGTATAAAATATCTTGGGACACTTTTGACGTAAATTTTGCATTAGACCCGAAGTCCATAGTATTAATATGTCAATGGCTATCTCCTATTTTTCTACATTCACTATATTAAATATTAAAATGATAATAGCGGGTTACATGTCGTGCGAATCATGTGCTTAAGTGAAAAAATAAACGCATACAAGACGTATCGATGGAATTGTGTCTTTACTAATGATATAATAAGTTAATAGCAAAATTTAGGTTCCATTTGCATTATCAAACTTAAGCTGAAGAAATAAAATCCTTTTTAATAAAACCATATAAATCATACTTCAATGTTCCTGGTTTAAAACTGTCCATTTTATCATGTTAATATAAGATAAATCATAACCTATTTAATATCCCAATTCAGCTTTTTTTATTAAAAAATCTAAACTTATCAATTAAATTATAATTAAATGAAAGCAAACGTAATGCGAACTGTAATAAGTGACTGTATCTAGTATTTATTCAATTAAAATAAAATTTTCAGTTTATATAAAAGTAACACATGAATATTGTGTTACAGCGTACGCGACGCAGTGGGAGGAGCTGCTGAACGAACAGCTCGCGGTCCTAGCGCAGTCGCGCGACCTCGTGGCCGAGTTCCGCGCGAAGATGCAGCAAGAGGAGCACATCTCGCGCCGTATTCACCCGCCGCGCCCCCACTAGCGTGCGCGTGCGTGCGTGCGGCGCATGTGCGTGCGGGCATGCGTGCGTGCGGCGCATGTGCGTGCGGGCATGCGTGCGTGCGTGCTTGCGTACGCGCATGTAGCGTCGATGTCTCGAAATCACTCAAGTACGATTATTATTCGGGCTGATGTAAAGCTAGATGGCGCCATAGCATTTTTGCGTTAATTTTAACAAGGGAGACGTTTTGAACTGTATTTTAATATATTTAGTGAATCAATACTATTTTTGTGTTGTTCGTTTCTGTATTTCACGTGGCAAGTTCGCAGGTCAAAGTCTAATTAAGTTTATTTATGCATTTGTATTGTCGTAAGATTAAACTAAAAGCAATGTAGTAGTAATAGTGGAAGTAATTGATCTTTTTTTTGCGTTGAAAGTTATTTTCACCTTTTAAATTGAAATTGTATAAAAACAGTTCTTAACATGTCCGTATGTAAAAGGAACGAACACATAAAATATTGTACATGAGGTTTATTAAATGAATTATAATCATTTCTTTTGTGAGTATATAAAATAAATTAAATTTATACTTTTATTTACTAGTTTTACAAAAACTGCGGCGCCATCTCTCGATGCTTAATACGCGAGCCCAAATTAGATTTATATATCATTTGCCATGTTAAAATTTAACTTTCATAAAATATATTTATGCATGAACTGAAAATATTGTCAAAAGAAAGAAGGATCTAACTGAAAATTTTAACCGTTTTTTTATACTGTGCAAAATTATTATTCAAAGAATGTCTATGATATAACTTGATTTTTAGAATTTGAGTTCACAACTCATTCACACACAGTCCTTGAGTACTGTCTATGAACGAACGCACGATTTGACTTTGTTAGTTGGTCGCGTTAAGAATGCAGTGAGTCATCATTGCTCGCCGGCCAACCCCACCTACTGAACCAATCAATCCCGCGTCGCTTTCGAAGTTATGCCTTCAATTGGTAACTGTGAACTTGACCTTGTCATTTGAAAAGATTTGATGGTTAGGGGGCGGGATCGGCAGGCGCTCACTGCATTCTTAACGCGAATTAAAAATAGTCTTTCTCCAGTGTGACGTCATTTCGTGTATACAGCACAGAGTGAATGTGTTAGATGCCAGATCAATAACAAAATAATATTGTGCTGTCCTAAATTAAGGCTTATTGTTATGTATGTAAAAAGTAATTTAGGGAGTCAGTTCGTAGTCGACAGCAGATGCAGGTTGTGTATGCAATCGGCTACGAACTTGCCCTTTAATGTTACGCTGCGATATACGGTGGACCCTCGGTACTCCGACATGCCTGTCACTGTTGAATTTATTTACAATTTCGATCTGTGATTAAATCTTTAGTCTAGTGGTTAGCCGTGTGGCTTCGATCAAGAGGTCCCGGGTTCGAATCCTGGGTCGGATCACGGAACAATTTTAAGTTTTGTAAAAATAGCGGATACTTGGACAGGAAAGTAGAATGCAGTAACACTGCCGGATAGTTTTGAAGATTTGTCGGATTAGGGGGGGTCCACATAAATTACAAGTCGCGATGCGCAGAGGCGTGGTGTGCTGTATAACAGTGAACCTGTCTACACAGTGTAGCGCGGTATACTCTACTTGATGTGAACGAAAATGGTAATGCTGAATGGTAAAATAAGGGTAATAAAAACATGGTAAACCGCGGAACGCCAGCACAGCTGAGTTTACGTCAATGCAAGCTCTCTAAACTTAAGATGGACAGAACTTCATTATTTCGTGCCCAATAAAGTATTTTTTCGACATGAATAAGAACTCCGGACGTGTTTGGGTATGTTACAATTAAAAAACTGTAAGTTCAGCTGTTATATTTGATTGATTTTTTGACTGACCCGTGTATTTCTTTACAAAAAATTTATATTCGTGTGAACCAACATATATCGTAATCTGCTTTGATTTTGAATTTAATTATTGTATCCAAAGTTCCTAAGAAATTATTATTGTACATATCTGCTTGTGAAAATCAATTGAACTGTACACAAAAACATCTTCTACGACACGGTCGGTTTAACGGGTTTATTGCGCAGCGCGGTTGTTGTTATGAATGCAATTCGAATTTGATACTAACGTTGATCATAATTGCATTGCGTAAAAGTTTTCTGAAATTAAAATAATATGTCACTGATGTTGATCGTCAATTGTTGTTTGATATGTAATCGGTAAAAAAAATTCTGTCGTTACCAAATCCCTCCATAGAATTTTCATTGATATTAAAGGAATATTTTTTACTTAAACTAATTAATAAAAAGTGTCCGTGATCAATTGTACAATTTCAACGAACATTTTGCGATATTGGCATTGGCTGGACCTAGCTTCATAAACTTCCAGATACAATTATAGGCTTACTTCCCTCCTTACTTGACATTTCTTTCTATTTTTCTGTGTTTTAATGTAATTTAACATTAAAATATATTTCAACGGGTACCTACCACGATAAACATATTTTTTTGTCCGTATATCGATACAGTTACACGGACTGTGACACTACGAAATTAGTTTAAAACCATTAATATGTAATTTATTAACAAATAACATGACGTCATGTCTGACAACATTGTTTACTACTCTCAATGATGTAACAATTGGTAAAATTTATGAGTATATGTTGTTGTTGTTTGGCCAAACAAATTTTGATAAAAGTTTGACATATTGGTTGAATGACTTACCATTCTTGCGATTTATCGATTTTTATCATTCACCGGTGGAATATCTATTTTAAAATTACGTGTCTCGGGCCCAGTTTGGTGCAGCGTGTTTTTTTTATTATTCAAAGACTTAAGTATGTATTGCGTTTTTTTTGTACCTTTGACTGATGCATTTAAAGTTGTTATAGGCCTACTCTATGATAAAGATACTCTATGGTAGATATTATTGTGTAATTAAACAACGTCTTTCATATTTCAACAATCTTATCGCCATCACGCCATTGTGATTGTTGAGTAGAAAGTTTTGCTCATATTTGAGATATGCTGTTTTTCGAAATATTTGTAATATTAGTTGATCATCGAATCGTTAGCGAGAAGTTTATAAAGAAATAATTCATCTATAATATACTTCCATTCTTTGTTATATTTTTATGAATTTACAAAAGTTAACTCCAAAACATTTCATGTCGACATATCATAAATATCATTGATTCGATTATGTTGATCAAATACTTTATTTATACGACACAGAAGTGCAAAAATAATAAATTGTTAAAAAGAGAAGAAATCATAATTTATTCGTATATAGCTGACTTGGATAGTCTATCTGAGTATGGCTATCGCATAATAAAATATTTTTTATTATCTGATTGGTAGTTTCCTAACCAAAATTTCTTTATTATATTGTTATCGAATAGTAGGAACTATAGGACGCAACCGATGTGGCGCTTAGGATGACCCAACGTGCGTGTTTTTTTAATTTTTCATATCCTTTATCAAGGGATCAAAACTCACTAGAGCCACCCGGCACACGCCACCCGACTTGCACCGCCTGCCTCGTGCGGTTAGTACTTTTTTTGGACTTCTACAGACATACACTTACTACGTCAACTACTTGACCAAGCGGTATTCCACAAAATGCCAATATTAAGATTCTGGCTGTTCCTTTCAGGTAAACAATTATCTAATTGGTCAAACCATTTTTTGGAGGAGACTAACGGACTGCAATTTAATTTATACGAGACTATTTTTTCAATACGTAATACGCGTTATAAAAGAATAACAAAAAAATAATTATTTTGTGTAATGTTGTGACTTATAATTATTATTTTTGTAATAAAGTTACAGAGTACATGATACAAATAGTCGAAACATGATGTTTCAAAAGTGTTTGTGGTCTAAGCTTACTTGAAACGAGTTGTAAAAAGTTGGGATTATATGGTGTCAAGTTGAGGCATGGACTTCGTAACTCATAGTCGAGGGGGTTAATCAAATTGTATTTGTAGAAAAATGCTATTGCATTAAAAACACATTGTTTCTCAAAGACGGTGGTTTTATAACAGCAAACGACTTGATGTTGATTTAATGTTCAGTAGAATCCTTTAAATATGTTATTATTAATGCTAAAATATATTTATCATGTCTTACTGTGTAATTGTATTTAATATGAACTTCGAATGTGACGGATAATGGAACCGGTAGAAATTATACTTAATTTCTATTTGCGAATTTCTCAGACCGGCTTTATATCGCTAAAAATATTGAAAATAAATATTACCAATCTGTATTGTGTAAATTTTTTGACAGTTGCATATATCTGGAGAGCAAACTGACATGAAATTTACTTAACGCAGCAGATTTTTGACAGTAATATCAAAAATGCCCAGAACATGCGCAGGGTTACGAGTGTGCGTTCAGAAGTTGAATAAGGCCACTGATAAAATCAGTGGTCGGTGTCGGACCTTACGATGTAATTATTATTTCCCAAATTCGCTCATATAGTTGTCATCCTCATAAAAATCGTAAAATATAGTAATAATTATTATTATTTTTAATTAATAAAAAATAGTAAAACCACTTAAAAAGACTAATGATTATAAGTTTTTCAAAGTCAATTTTCGGTTTTTTTTGTAATGTGACTTATTTATTATATTGTGATAATTAATTGTAACTCTTTTGTACTTTAGATATTTGTTCCGTTGACTACCTTAGGTCCTATGGTCCTTCAATAAAAATCGCTTGTAATAACTGTATTTTGGTTTTGTTTTTTTTTCTTTATCTATCAAACTCTTACACCTATGTTTCTTGCACTTTCTTTTACATAATTAAAATCACTTTACATGTAACGATATGTCGTCTAAAGTTGGTTTTTTAACAAAACGTCCCGTGTGTATGTGGCCTAATACATTGTGAAATAAATATGACTAGATAGACATTTTGTTTTGACTGTTTATTTGATTTACCGGCTTATACAGCTGTAATGTAAAATAGCATTTATTTAATGTACTGGTGCTAGAATATTGAACATGACGATAACATGTATCCGAGTCAAAATGTGGCATACATAAATACATAATAGGTGGCAGAGACAGAGTCAAGCACATTTAAAAAATAAAAATCAATTAATGCATGTTCCTAATTTTACAATAAGGTCATTTCACATAGAGCGTTTTCCGTCCATCGACCTACATAAAAAGTTATTTGCATGATTTGCTCTAGAAATTAGTTGGCGGCGTAACGCTACGTGTGTATTGGCCCTAATAATGGAAACTGAGTAAAAAATGTTCCTCAAATGGCGTTTATAATTTGTATAATACTGCAATGTGCTTGATATAAATTGGTTGTCAAATATAGAAGCTATTTAAAATATTATGTGCAGGATCATCGCGACAGATTCTACAGCTTACAAAGTTTATTAGATAGTGCTTTTTAATAAATATTAATTAATTAAAAAAAAAGAAACTTAATCGGTACTCTGTATCAGAGTGAGTGTTCGCGCCGATGAACGAAATATATTAATCTTACTTTTAGTTGTACTAGGGAGACGCGTGGCCTCTTCGTGATATAACAAGCTTACAAGAGCCGCGAGTAGGTGCCCCAATAATATCTACAGACATGCCAACTTGACTAAACAATTCAGCTAACCAAAAAAAAAACTCTCTCATTATTTTAGTACCTTTTACTTAGTTATGATTATTATGAACAGTCCTCTTCGACATGAATAAGAAAAAATAACGTGGCTGATAATTTTCAATAAGTATGTTCTAGATATAGTAGGGCAGTATAACATAAATTGTAAATGGATAAATTTAGCAATAAGTTTTCAAAAATATCCATTGCTTGAATGAAGCTATATCCTATTACTATTATAAAGGCGAAAGTTTGTATGGATGTATGGATGTATGGATGTATGGATGTTTGTTACTCTTTCGCGTAAAAACTACTGAATGGATTTGAATGAAACTTTACCACAATATAGCTTATACATCAGAATAACACATAGGCTACATTTTATACCGAAATTAAAGCTATATACATTCATATTTAATGTGCCTTTGATACTACATCGTGGCTTGAAAATTAACTACTAGATGGATTCGTAGTCGCCAGTTCTGCGTATAAAGCAATATCGAAGATAGGTACTATACTTTAACACTAATTTGTGAAAAGCATTTTATAAAATTTTAGGTGTCGACCGGTAACTGAACCTTGGCAGAATTGATTAAAACAGGATTGCGATTCTTAATACATTACTGTTCGGATAGGTCTGTTCGCTTCATCATGTTAGATCGAAACATGACTATAATATTATACAGGTTGGCACGTCTGTAGATGCTTAACGCTGAGATTGTATTTTTTTTGCTAAAATGAATTAGTTTGTATATTATTCGTGTTGGTGTTGTGTTGGACAAGCGAAGGGAGCGACTGGAGCGCGGGCTCGTGCTAGTGAAATGCTTTATTATAATAAAAAAACTATTTTAACATCGCACATTATAATAAATTAATCGAAATTGATTCGGCTGTTTTATTTATTTTTGTGTCTTTCCAAAAGTACGTTGGGTTTAGGTTAAACTTCATAAATAAATAAGTGCTCTGCTTACTTCAACTATGTACAAATCCCAACATTGTTTTAAAATTATATCTTAGGCAAGAGAATGGTCTTCAGCAGGCCAACCTGGATTAGCAAATTATGTATGGGAATATTGCCAACCTATGAAACTTACTTGGGAGTGAGACTCACACAGAGGATTGCAAATACATATGTGACAGAGATAGTAATTAGTCTACTCATTTGCTCTTAGCCACTTTAAGGGCTAACGCTAAAACTCGCGCGGGTGCACGCCCGCGGGTGAATAATGAAAAATAGTATGGACAGCGCGGGCGCCCGCAAGTGGTACACGCGAGCGAGTTTGTTTCTACAAATCAGTCGAGCGCCGCTAGATGCTACGATCACACGCGCCGGAGTTTAGGTACAATCATGAACATCGATACAGAGCGCGTAATAATTGAGGTACAATTTAGTCCAGTATTATGGGATATGGCAAATGAATTATGGAATTCTCCGCTGAGTAACCTACTTATCAAGATCGTTGATGTCTTTTTGCCAAATAATAAATTAGTAAATAATTCATGGTAATCTACTCCACACAACTGTACACGCTCGAAATCAAAATGATACTAGCAGCGCTAACTGAGACGGGCGCACGCGACGGGTGCCCGCGCGCGGATTTGTGGCCCGCCCGCGGCGGTCGCCCGCCGCGTGCACCCGCGCGAGTTTTAGCGTTAGCCCTTAAGTGTTCAACGCCCTTTACAGTCAATCTATATGGTTTGGAATATAGTTGCTATTGTTAATTAGGCTGCCTATTATCGTTGACAAGTTGTATAAATAAAATGAAGAACATTCAGAATATTGATTTACGTCTTAAAAAAAGGATATATCAATAAAACTATTTATTAGCAAGAAAAAATATATTAAGGTACAGGTTTTTGTACTATTTAGTACATGGAATTTAGGCACCAAGTTCAAACAAAAACACTATATTTTGGAAGACACTAAGCACCTAACAATTGTCAACTAAGTTACACTAGACGATTAAATATAACGACACAAATAAATAGAAAGACGAAAATAAAAAGTAGACGACAAAATAAATACGATCGCAATCCATTTTTTACTATACTTGGTTTTTGTTTGTGCTTTAAATAATTTAATTAGAGCACAAAACAAAATCTTATCATCAAAATCTTTTAATAGTAAATGCACAGTTAGTTTAATAAGATAAGAGATATCTCTAATGCCATCTTTGTCTACCTGGAAAACGTTGACAGAATGGCACTAGTTTAACAATTGTCAATTTAATTGTGCAACAAAATCCAAGTGAGCACAATTCAGCTGCGAACACATAAAATCTTTTATTTACAATTTACACAATAAATAATGATTATATTTATATATCACAGAACACACTTATGTTACAAATAAATAAATATATACATTATTTACATGATACACGTTTATGTACATTTTATGTTAAAAATGCCATTGTTGATACATTCTATAAAATTCAGATGCCTTTGGTATGAAATCTCATTGATTCAATATTATTTATATAATAAAACGGTATTCACTTGTTTCTCAGATTGTCAAACCAGTGTGAAATGAGAAAGTGACTGAAAACATCCCTTACAAAACTGTCAAGATTTCTCGGAAAATAACAATTGTCCTTATTCTTAACAACATTGTGGTCGATTATCAGTTGAACCTTGCGCAGTGACACATTTTGGGTTGTTGGCGACTGGAGCCCGCTTAGCCATGACAGATGCGTACGAAAGTTCTTTGACGTCCTATTTCTGTGTGTGGTATTATTTAATTATAAGAATGACTCAACCGCAACTTACATTAAAGAGATATGAAAGAAGAATTGCTACAATTTAATCTTGCGAGAAAGGGTCGGAAGATAACAATTAAAGTGACCATAACTTTGTATGTCTTTGCCGGATTTTACTTTTATTTTCAATGTACGTCAAAATTTTCGAGTCACCTACCCTGTTGTGCCTGCGCAGACAACTGTCATTTGGGCTAAACTTAACGGAAGTTAAATTTGATGAATGAATGATTGATCATGATAATGAATGATGAAAGTGTCCGGATTTATACATACATTCATGACATTATTCTAAAGCCAAACTCGATTGTGAATGCTTGTCAACAAACAAATTTAAAATGAAGGTAGAAAATGCAATACATTTTATGCCTAATAAATTTAAAATTATGTTTTGTTATTTTAAAAAATCTTATTTAAAAGATATTGTATATATTAATTAGTTTTAAGCTTACTAATCTAACTTATTGTAATGAATTCGTCATTAACAAGTTAATTAACAAAATTAGATGTAAAATGGCTAGTGATTTCTACCTTTATTTTTAATTTGTTTGTTGACAAGCATTCTCAATCGAGTTTGGCTTTAGTATAGTTACAGTTGCTTTACAAGGTCTGCACCCAATAAAATAATTGAACTATTACAACTATTTAAAGCATGAAAGTAATCTAATTTGAGAACTAGGCGTCAATGTTTTCATCAGCTATATGTTCACTGTGAGGTATGCTGCAATTTAAAGATGTATATATTTTGTTTAAATATTTAACAATAATATCCCCATGTATAATTTTGTTTTGTTAAAAGTTTTTTTGTATAGGTGACAAAATACATTTTAAACAAACAATAGATATGACTGATATTATAATTTTATAGTTTGTTATTGAAATAGAAACTTCTAAAACTCGATACTGTCAGAGGATGCCCAATTAATTTCAAACCCATACAGGGCCCTTGGTCATGAGCTGGTTCATGCTGCGCAGCGTGAAGTATAAATACTCCGACAATAATAACCAGAGTACGCTGTTTCTATGTTAATAATATGGAAAATAGTCGCGACAGTTTAATTTATTTCAATATTTTTATTTGGTTTTTATACCAAATATATTAATTTGTCTGTCACCTAGTGAGGCAGCATTTGTGGGCAGTGTGAACATTAGCTTAGGCTTGTCCCGAACACCACGTCACGACGTCGTTGAGTCAAATCGACCGCGTCACGTATTTATTGGATGATGCAGCAACGTCGCCGAGGATCGCATAGTTGTTTCATTTGGACATCAAACATTCTGATTTAATGATATTACTAGTTGATGAACATTCAGTGGTCTGGGACAACACTGGGTGATTTCAATTATAAAAATGTGCACAAGGCGCGACAACGTTTAACGTTGCGAATACCGTGACGTGCTAATTTACGACACGGTAACGTATATCAGCACGCCAGGGTATATTATGAATGTGGTGACGTGGTGATGGGGGCAAGCCCTCAGTCATAAGGCTCTCGGTGGCGTTTCTACTGAGCTCAAGGTGTTATCAGCTCATGGTGTCAATCAGAGCAGATCGTCGTCGAAGCCCTCCCCGGTGAGAATGTGCGGGTTACCGATGGCGGGCACACTGGGACTGTACTCGCTGGTGGCCCACAGGTACAGGTTTAGTGTTCGCTCCGTGCACTGGGCGATGAACCTGACGAAATAACAGACAAATATGTGTATAAAAGTAAATCAGTGTATGCTGACCTTCTAAAAATACAAAAAAATTACATAGCCTTTTTTTAAACTATGTATATTTTTTAATAAACTAACTGTACAAACCAAATCTTATCTCTAAAATATCCACATGATTATGAAATAATTTATTTTGATAAGAATTAAGTTTAGCTATATAAATAATGATGAAAATGTAAGTATATCAATTAAATGATTTATCAAAACATGAAAGGTTCTATATCTCTGCTAAAATATTAGACAGATAAAATAATAATGAATAAATATATGGAAATAACATGTCGAAGGCTTATTTGTAATTATAGTACGTAATTATAGTACAAAAGTAATAGAATAAAATTATGAAAAAATTAGTTGGAACAAGAAAAAATATTATAGGATCACTTGTTTGTCCATCTGTCTGTCCGTCTATTTTATATTTTTGATACATCATATAACAAAAATATTTTATCCATGTGTTCATACTCCTCATGAACACATGGAGGTATTAAATTGAAATTGGTATCAAATACTCAGGTCTACAATACCTTTAGGCTGTAACAAAATCAAACTTCTATGTCAACGTATTCATAAGAAACAGCAATTTAAGTTTGATATTTTCAACCTTGCAACTACTCACAAGGAAATAAAATTTCCAGTCAAGTTCCTGAAGCAACGTTTCATAGCACATACAAAGGAAAACTTATGAAAACGTTTAATTTTTAGTTACATCACATATTTTTTTTAATATGTAGAAATATCAAGTTAAAACTCATAAAATACTTTGGTCTAATGGCCTTTAAGGTGTATGGAATCCTAGGAGTATGTCTCGCACTTGGCAGTTTTTAGATAAACTCTATTGTGTCTATTCAAGAACAGTTAAGGCAATCTGCAGAACTACAAAAGTAATTTGATAATGATATTCATTGTTATTATATATAAATAAATAAATAAAATTTTATTTAAGTTTGTAATTTCTCATTAACAGGTTCTTACTAAATAAATATGAATTTATACTACTTACATCAAAAAATCAATTTTTATAATTATTATATATATATTGTCTGTCTGTTTGTATGTTTGATTTGGCTAACCTCTGAAACAAAAGTCAATGACTAACCTCACAAAGGGTCTGACATCTCCTTCATTGGCAGTTTGCAAATGCTGGTAGTACAGGTGGCGGTGCTGCTTGGCGACAATGACGGGCGGGTACCCGGCCTGCATCAGCAACAGGTTCATCAGCAGACGAGACGTGCGTCCGTTGCCATCAATGAAAGGATGAATGTACACCAACTTGTAGTGTGCAAGCGCTGCATATCTGTAAATTATATAAGTTTTAGATGACCTTTATTTGGCAAATTGCCATAGTACATTAATTGTGTGCTATATTTTTTGTTTTCAGGCAATTGATTATTATGTGCCATTTGGAAAGACACTTTGCTATGCCTAATAATCTGTTTGTTTTTAATACTACTTCAATATTACAATAGATAAACACATTATAATGTTACATAAACAGACATGTGACAAAATTAATTTGATATTTAAGTAGGTGTGAATCATTTATCACTATTTTATGCACGACCATTTGTTTTGCTGAATGGATCTACTCTAGTTGGTAGTAGATAATAATTTAGTGCGTCAAACACGTACCTCACAGGATGCAGCTCCAAAGCATCTTCAGAGTTCAACCAGTCCAAGAATTGATTCATGAGGTTTTGAATTTCCATTGGTCCTGGAGGTATATGCCCTCCCACATATACCTGAGTCCTCCTAAATTGACCCCCTTCTACTGGGTCCACATGCCCTAGTACTCTCTTATGTATCTCTAATATATCACCCATAGTGATATCCCTGATTCTGTACAGCAAAGTTGTATTTATATATTTCATTGCAGCATCTAATCCAAGAATCTCATTATGCTCAGCTATGCTCTTTCCCTCCACTGCTATCCTTGTCTCTAATATACTTCGTGTTTGTTGTAAAGTCATAGTATTTCCTTCTATTGCCACAGTGTGATAAATATGTTGAAAATATGCTTCCTTTTTAGCTCTGCACAGAGCTGCATTATTTTCAGGTATAGAAAGCAAGGTGTCTCGTTTCTCATCAATCTTTCTCAACATTTCTCTGTCCAAATTCTCTACTATACTAGCGGTTCTCTGTCTGTTCATCAAAGCACCAGAATGTTCAGGATAATTTGTTAAGGCTAAAGTATACAACTGGTCTGCTTTCACTATGTCCATTTTGGTTTCTTCTAGAAATTCGCCATAGTGGTTTAATATATCTGCGTGTTTCGGGGATAAGGCGAATGCATGTTGGAACAACTTCAAAGCCTTTTCAGCTTTACCTACTTTTTTCATTTCTAAGGCTGCATTCAATGAACCTACAGCTTCCGCATCCTGCGCCTTGTCCCGTTCCTTAGTCGGTGATGGAGACTGCTCAGCGAATGGCTCAAGATACGTTCCGTAGAGCCCGGCTGGCAGAGGTGCAAACGGCTTGGATATTCTAATGTCATGGCTCAGCAACTTGTGCAAGGATATCAAAACACCTAACGTACAAACCAAGCTCGACAGCAATAACACCGTTTTACATTTATCCACTAACATTTTCAAGTGAAAGTGCTTCTTCGATTCGCACTTCATGGTTTCGGTTCGCGGTGAGCTATTCATGAACAACATTGTAATTTTGTCTCGTAAAAACTAATCTTGCTGATAAAATTTCGGAATTAGTCACAGAAAATAATTTACTAGATTTCATTGTGTATCGCAATTTAACTACTTATTGCAAATAACAGAAAAACACGTCAGGCTAAAGATTTATAAATGACAGCGGAAAATGTCACACAATCTTGACATAGTGCATTGACAAAACTTTTAGTTTGTGTATGATGGTGTATGTAGTGCCATATTTGCGGGTCCCTAAATAATATAGAATCACCAGAAAAATATAAAACCGCACCACATTTTTCGACAGGCTATCAATCTTTTTTTGTATTTATTTATTTATCGGCCTTTAGTGCTGCTTTATCGATATCAATAAAAAATTCAACAAAAATATCAAATTACTATTTTTTCAGAAAATGTTAAACTGTGAATGTGAGATAATGGTAAATAAAATAATATATATAAATAAATGTACTTGAAAAACAGTAAATCTTTTTGGATTTTAAATTAAATATTGCATAGACAATATTTTGCACCATTTTTATAATCTGTCATGTTGTCTCTCTTCTATCTTCTATGTTGAATTATTTTGTTTGGTTTGAATTGGTTGATATTATAATCTAGACCGGCCTGTCTTATCATCATTGAAAAATAATGTCAGTTTAATTTTTGTTTTTAGTTAATAGTTTTCCTCGGAACTGCGCTGACAGAATTGTTTGCTTAAGTAAGTTGGTGTTAAAAGTCTATTGTTCTGGTTGTGTAATTTATCTTAGAAATGAGGCTCAAAAGAACGTCGCAAAATCCAGAAATAGAGGAATTAACTCAGCGGAAAAGGCAGAAAAATATTATCAGCGACGATTATTTCAGTAAAACATTGGCAGAGTGCGGCTTAGAATTACACCATAGCCCCGACAAATGCGTCACTTCCCATGAGACCATTGTTATCATACGAAACTTGAGGAAAAACTTGCAAAAACATACAGATTACCCCGCCAATGTTACTGAGTTCTACTCAAATTTTGAGAAGCGCTGTGAAGATATAAATGATTTTAAACATTACCTATTTCCGAATATAATACGAAAAACGGACAATTCAGAATGCTCAGACAGTCTAGTGAAAATTTTACTCAGTATGCCTGTTCTTCAGAACAAACTGATTGATTTCATATTTGAGAAAGCTATTGATTTAGCAGCTGATGGTAAGTGCGGCCCATGGATTCCAATGATACTTAAATGTCTTTCATCTTTAGATTATATTGTTGACAGCAACAAAATCTCAATACACCTTATTGACCTTTTGGATGTGACTACTGAACATATGGTACGTCTAGAAATAATCACTTTGATACCTGATATCATAGGTGATCAGGAACATGAAAATATTGCAGCAGAAATGAGTAGGATCCTGGGCAAAGATCAGAACCTCGTCCCGGCCATACTAGACTGTCTCTCATATTTGTGTTTGTCAAATGACCAGTACGAAAGGCTACAGAAAAAGACTTTAAATATACTAAATACTACATCCAAATGTACCAATTTTTCTAATTTTGTTAAATTTCTTCTCATGCCTGGTCGCACATCTGACAGTGCTTATATAGAAGTTGCCCAAGGAATAAGAAATGCATTATGTTGGTCGACGTCCATTGATAAACCTGAGGAAATTGTCTCAAGTCAGGTTCTCACTGCTACTGCTATAAGGAACTCCATTATATCATCAAAAGTGATTGCTAATGCATGGTTAAAGGCAATAACCATGTGTACAAGTAACACTGACCATAGACCAATAGACTTTGTAATTATGGTAATTCTATATTCCACCTCAGAAGACAGGCAAAAGTCAATGGAGAGTTTAATTCAAAAAGAAATAAAAAACTACATATTAAATGAAGAACTACTTGACGAAGCATTTGAAAAATTCAAACCAATATTCAAAGACTATGTGAAACATCTTATTAGCTTGACAAATTCTCTCTTGGATGTTAAGGGTGAACCTGTTATTCAAAATTTTGCTTCTCATCTGTATACTTTAATGTTTTCAAACCTTGAAGAGTTTTGTCAAACTTTAGTTGCTGAACTATTGCAATTGGGCTTAGATTCAAAACAAAGTGTAATAAATATGTTATCAATTTTGAACAAAGTTGCAGTAAAAGATATGTCTGTATTGAAACCACAAAGTCTTCAAATATTGAAACTATTGGATTATATGGATGATATGTCATTACCTGAAGTAAGAGCTGTCATGAATCTGCTTTGTGGACTTGCATATAGCTATGAAAACTCAGTTATCAGGGATGATATTCATATGATTATTAGGAAAGAGTTGGGAAATGCTAATCCTGCTATCAAAGTTCAAGGAATTGTTGCAGGAATTCATGCTGTAAAGTACCTTATGGCATCTAAAGATGGAGACTTTTCTATTGATACTGAAAATGATACATTAACAGCAAAAAGTATAGTAAATTCAATGAAAGGTGACCTTGTAGAGGCTACACAAATTATAGAATCAATTAGTTGCCATATTAGACAATTTCCTAATATGATGGCATTCTTTTATGACGAGTTATGCAAAGTAATTCAGTCATCGAGTTTTATTAACAAATATTTTCTGCATTGGTTAACAGATGTTGTTACTAATGATCTAGAAGAAAATTTTATAGTTAGCAGTTTAGAACAAAACTCAGTTAATGGTCTTAATCTTGATTACCAGTATTGTTTGAATTCAGACAGTGAAATAAATGAAGTGATAGCAATTAACATCGCTGACATAACACTGCAAGCACAAAAAGATGTTAATATTCAAATTTTGTCCCCATTATTTCAACTTGTACAGACTTTACATGTTCGAAAATATGACGGCGATTTGTCTAAAATAGATGCTTTGCTAGGATGCCCAGTTGTTATGCCCGTTTTTGATGTTGATTCAATTGAGGATACAAGTTCCGAGACGACTTCTTTTATTTTAGATTGTCAAGTACATTGTGCAAATTGGTTTCGGGAAATTATAAATGCTTTTGCATCTCAAAATGATTTAGTTTTAAAAACAAAAATGTTTAATAGAGTTGCACATCTTCGAAAGTTAGAAAATATGATAGGCACAATTTTGTTCAAAATAAATTTTAATTATAAGCCACCACTTAGTTTATGTAGCATACAAAACAACAATAATAAAGAACTTACGCCGAAATTAGATACTAAGAAACAAAATGTTAAACAGAAAAATCCAAAAAAGGCTGCAAACGAAGAATCTGTTTTACCTGAAACACTAAAGTCACAATCATATGTTAGCAGTAATAAAATTGTTATTAAAAATAAGACGGGACTTGTGCAAAATATAACTTTTAGACCCTTTACACTAAGTGTATTAAACCTTATAAATAACGATTTAGCAGATATTAATACTGATGACGAAATTAGTTTAAATGTTGAAAATCTACCCTTCATTTTAAAGTGTATTAACTGTAGTCTTGAAAATGTGTTGATATCGAGAATTAAAAAAAAGACATTTCTAACGAAGTTAGATTCTGCGGATACTTATGATAGTATTAAAGCTGAAAAGTGTGCAAGGTCAATCAATGAAATACTTCCAAAGATAATTCACCATATTCAATTTATAACAACACATTTAGACAAGTCTTTGGAAGACGATAATGAAGAACTTTTAATGAGTGATAAAAATTCAGACTACATTTTAAGTTTAGAATACCTTTTAAATATGTTGACAATATATTTTAAATGGATTGGCTTTAAAATTCAACACAAAAACCTTTTAGAAACTTCGTTGCGCGTTATCGCAAATGTAGATAAGGACAGCTCTGTATTTCTTCAAAATTTATTAGTAACAAGTGCCAAATATTTCCAAAATCATGAGAAATATTGTGTTCAATTAACTACTGCAGTGGCACTGTTGGATGTTGTTCATGCTCTTCAAGAACATAGCTCGAGCTCCACCGTTACAATGATATTAAGACGAATGGCGCAACATTTTCTTTCTCGCGAATGGAAATCTGCAAGTGGAGCTGCAGAGAAAGGATTGTTTTTTAATCATAGCATTGATACTTTTGTACAACTTAATCTTAAATTTATTGATATATCAGAGCTCAAAAATATCATTCTTTTACTAGATAATGACGTAAAAAACTTGAAAGACCGTAATAGTACATTGACTTCATATCCAAGTATAAATAAAGCCAATTTACACATTTTATATAGAAATTTGGGTGACGCTCTATATGAATCTGCTAAAATATCTACAAAAAAAGGTTTAACTAACTTAGAACACTTAGATCTATGGAGGGATGTTGTATTTATTTTGAAGCATATGTCTGAGCTAGCTAAAATACTTCAAAATAGAAATATGTTGATAGCTTTTTTCAAAAAGACTCTTCCTATAATTAGATTATTCGTGCAACTGGGAATGCCAATAATACAATTGGAATGTAATAATGAAAGAAGGGAAAAAGTAATAAAGGAAATTTTGGAGACTTTGCAGCAGTCTACACGATTTCTGCGTACATTAGACGGTCATTTCAGAAAAAAGAAGGATAAAGCTCTGCTTGGCAAGTTGCCCTATATGAAACAATTGTTAGAAACGTTTATCTATAAAGTGAAAGCAGTAGTAGCTGCAAATCCTGGTCTCGGGGTATTTTGGATAGGCGTTCTCAAAAAGAAGAACATTGATGGTGAAGTCATTAGGACGCAGCAGTCTGTTGAAAGTGACGAGTCCGCAGAAGAAAATGATGAGCATTTACCAGATGATGACGACGATGATTCGTACTACGACGTTCTTAGAGCAGATGAGCGAAGTGAAACTGTGTGAATATATAATTAGCCTGACAATATGCGATAAGTTTAACCCTCCATTGCTTTCGCATTTGCAAAATAAAAATGATTTTAATATTACTTGTAGTGTTCTAAGTAATTTTTAGGCCATGTAAATTGGTAATATATTTTTTTTTCACTTGATTTTTGTAAAAGCATTGCAGACAATGATGACGTGTATGAAAAAAGATTACTACTCGACCAAGCCAACTAGGCACCTGAGTATTTAACGTCACGCAGTTTGGAAAGTATGTCTAAATGGTAATAAAATATTTATTAGTAAAATTTTATTAAAGTATCACACAGTTCTTAAAAGTATTAGATATGATTTTCTTTTCTCCTTCAAAAAATTACACAGATCTGTGGGGCAAGTGCGAGTTTTCACCGAGCGACTGCGTAAAATCGTAACCACTCGATTATATTGAAAAAAAAGCGTTCACCCTCGCTATAACTAGATGGCGCTGCTTCAATTCCATATAAATTTGCATTACGTTTTTACGCAGTTGATCGGTAAGAAACTCACACTAGGCACAGTGGTGCAGAGTTCGCTGTTCGCTTAGGTTGGAGTTGAGTTTGCTTGGTTGAGTAGTAGTTACGTCTAATAAAATAAAATTTAATTTATTACGTTGATATGTTGAAAGGTGTACTTAGTCAAACTTGTCTTAAACGTACGTTGTCAAATAAATGTAGGTTAAATTAATTCTCAATATGTCATAAGATATAATAATAATAATATGTACAAATCAATCAAAATAGTTTTAGACACAGAATTTATCATTTAAATAGTTTTTGTCTAATAATTATTTTAATACATCTACTTATTGGAACGAGGTTCCTCATCGTGCGTTCTGAAAGGGGGCTAGACGGCAAAAATTCTCACGAAAAGTTGTAACGCATGCTTGGGAAGGAAAATCTACCCGAGTTGCGCTGCTGCTCTGTGCTGCAAAGCAAAAGCAAATTATATTTTAATATTACAATATCAGAACGTATGTATTTAGCAAGCCGTACGTGTTCTAACCTATACGCTGTGTTTACGAAGTCGAGAGAGTATATATATATATATATATATTTATAACTTCGTTCCATCCGGGTGTCCCTTGACACTACTCAACTTTTTTTAGAAGTGTAACCAATTCCTTTAAAAAATATCAGCTAACGCTGTAGGTGATTTACTTGCACAAGCTTCGAAGTTATAGAGTTTTGAATTTAAAAAATTAATTTTATTTTTTTTATAACATTTCATTAACCTGAGAAAGAATTAGTTAGTAATTTAGGAGTACATCAATATTGGCAATGTTTTGATGAAAAACTAATTTTCATTTCATGCTTATTGTAATCGAAGATACTGTAATGTATCTTGAGCAGTAATTCTTTTTCCTAGTTTAAGTTTTTCATTTTTAAAAATAAAAAAACTTAGTCCTTTTCTTAAATTTCGTCATCATAACGAAGCTTATTTTTTGTAGTTTCATTGGATTTAATTTGCATATTAAAATAGAATGGAATTGTACCATTTTTATTTTAAGATACCTACTAAACTACTTTTTGTGTTTTGTGTATGAAATTTTGCAAATTCTATATTATAGAGTCAATTTCGATGTTTAATGTAAAGCATAGACGATCTAGATAATATTGTGTTTACATAAGTGCTCGTTGAAGAAATATTACAATGGACAAGGCTAATACTCCTGCAATTATATTGTTATCAAACTGTATTGCACCTAATAGAGTATGTTGATTAAGGCTTTCATTCAGATAAGGATTGTCGTTAGATTCACCACCGAGTATAACATCATTCTCAAACAAGTTATTCGTCTAACTGTTGCAGTCATTTAGCTATATTTACACTGTGCATATAGTTTTATAATTGATGAACAGAGTGCATAAATTTCCCCTTTTGTTAAGCGCAGTTTGTCTGAGTGTGGTTGAAAAATCCTGTAGTAGTTGACAACAATCATAATTTTAGGGCACTTTATTGGAATGTTATTAATCTGAATAATAAAACTTTTTGCATAAATTATTGTTACTGTATAAAAATTAAAAGTTTATATTTTTTCAAACGTTTAGTTTTATTTTTATATTGTCAGGTACCACATCAGGTAGTAAATGTTCCATCCTTCGTTTTAGACTATTGGAACGAAGTTCCTTATCGCGCGTTGTGAAAGGGGGCTAGACGGAAAAAATTGGTACGAAAAGTTGTCACGACACTTTTTGATCAAAGGATCTTGCCGCCGCCTTTGATGTGTGTGCGCGTGAGCGGCGGGGGGCGCTCGCGCTGTATGCTGTCTCGCGCTCTCGTGGCGCCCTCTGGTGTTTCGGTGTACAACAACAAACGCGTGTGTGAAAAAATTGAGCCTACTGATTAAGTTTATATAACATTATATTTGTTAATAATAAAAAAAATATTATTATTACTTAAAAAAAAATAAAATTTTATTACAACTCCTTCACTAATTAATCGAAAGGAACTTCGTTCCATCCGGGTGTCCCTTGACACCTCTCAACTTTTTTTCGAGTTACAAGTATTTGCGCAATTCACTGATCAATGATATTTTCATTTACATAGTTGACAGAACAAGCTGACGATCCATTAGTTGAAACCGTCGCCAATGACCGCAACATTCCAAAACTTCGCAAGGAATGTGAGGAACAGGCCACATGATACTTTGCGCTCGTTAATGCCTAGCCTTGTCATTAGGTGTTGAGCTGACCATATCCCACAATGCTACTTACGGCATAAGTAAGGAAACGAACTCATGAACAAAACGTCATAACCACGTATGACAGCGCGGGTCTCAGCGGGACTAAATAAGTACCTCCTGTCCAGTTTGGCGGGGTTATACGTTATCATACCTATACTGCTGTACAATCAATATAACACTTTAGGGTAAAGAAATTCTGACAGGCGATTAAATATCGCCTGCGAAATAATTCAACAGGTAAATATAAGTAATTATATATTTCATTCATGTTTCAATACTTTTATCGTTTTCTCGAATAAATAACAAAACCTTACTCAGATCAATAACATAGGTTACATTTGCTATAGGTACATCTTAAATACACAATACTTTAAAATATTATCTAACAATGAAGTATCATTATCAGCCTAATAACGGCCCACTATAGGGCCAGGCCTCCCTCCTTATAAGAGAGGGGACACAATAAAGTATAGTCGCACCAAAAATCTAAATTGGCTAACAATTGAAACTACTCTGCATTACCTGAGCTGTTGTCAGTGATATGTATCTAAGTAGCAAGAATATTCTTCTAAATCCAATTTGAGCTCGAGAAATTTTTGCTAATTAATTTATAAAGAAATAGTTTTAGTGCTTTTAGTTTTACTAGAGGTAGGTAATGCTCATCGATGCTCAATTTAAAGTGTGCCTACATAAGGTAAAAATATGGGAAACAATTGACGTAACTTTATGAAAATAAAATTATTCGTCTATTTATTTCATGTAGTTTGAATCTTAAGGTGTAATTTCATTAACAAAGCGAGCAAGAAATAATACTGCGTTTTAATAGTCGCACCTCTTTATTGCTGACTAGATCTAAACGAACAATAACACATTTATTGCCTCTCCATTACGAACCAATGGTTAATTTCAAAGTTATAATGCATCGTGAAGCACTTATTGCAACTGAAAAATGGGCTACAAAAGAGCAATAAAAAGTTGCTGACCTCGCAGGTTCCTGCTTACAGTTTTCACGATTATTGCTCGATGTTTTGTGTCTACACAATCCTTAATCTACATTTAATACTAATGAAAAGTACATACTACGAAATATTGCCACGAGAAATACTTTTAAACTAATATTGCTTTTGTAATAAATAATGACAGACAGACAGACAGTATGATTTACATTACAAAGACAACAGAACTATAGTGTAAATTATGATAAACGATATATAAAAACAGAAAACTATATTGAAACGTTTAAAATAAACAGAAAAACGTTTTGGAAATTAGGAAAGCTTTCCTAATTAACGACGTTCTTATAGTCTAATTTTGACTAGTTGTTGTAGTTCGACGATTTGTCAAACGGAAATTTTGTCACGCGGTAATATTTCGCAGTTTGTACAAGAACTAAATTCTATATGGCAGTATCGCTGATAAATAGAAAGCAGTCAATTCGAGATCTTCCTAACCAGGCAGCTGATAAAGATAGCTGCAGATGCGATCAATTTTGGCAAGAAATTCATTTATTTTACTTATTTCACTTGCCTAAACACAATATTAGGAACAATTAATCGAATTTAATATGATTTTTTTATTTTAATACTTCTTAACAAAGAACATACAATGCAAAGTAGGTACTTAGGACCTTTAGAAAGCGGCCTCGTCGTTACAATTATCTCTTATTAACAGAAAATTGTGCAAGTAATTGTTCGGAAAATATAATTATTAAATCAGATTGATTGTATGCTAATTTAGATTAATAAGTTCACTATCTATGTAGTTATAAGTCATACTCATTAAATAAGGACTGGATCTGGCAATGTTCAGATTTGCCACAAAAATAAAACTATTGGCAAATCCAGTCCAGATTTACAACTAATGTTAATTAATTATTTTAGGATTAATTAAATAAAATTAATTAATTAAATTAATAATACAATACTATTTGGAACAATCTTCACCATTGTCACTCAAGAATACTCTTCATGCGACCAGCGCCTCGCAAATTATCCATCATATTCGCTCAATTGGCTAAAAACTATTAATAAAATATACATTTACATATAAAAGACTTTACAGTCTGACATGGACCTACTTAGTTGATAATTGCTTCACGGAAATGCACCCAACGTTTTCAAAATGTACGTAAAGCATTTGCAACGAAAATTACCTAATTTTTAATTAAAAAAAAATTGTTTTAATAGGGTATTTGACTCAATTCATTTTATTACTTTATTATAAACTAAGATGAAAATAATAACGTACGCTGCAAAAATAATAAAAATCCGATAAAGATCTGCAAAGATACAGCCACTTAAATGTATGGAGTAGGGGTCTTCTGTCCTTTTCTATATTTTTTTATTTTTATAGTTTTTTATTTATTTGATCAATTTAATTAGTTTTAATATGTTTTATTTATTTTAGAATCAAATTTCAAAAAATAAATCTAAATTCTAATATTTTGATAAGTGTCAAATACCTAATAACTGTCAAATCGAAGTACACTTGATTTTCGTTTGCAAGTGCTTTAGATACGCTATTCATCCTAAGTTTGAAAATGAAAAATAATTGAAATTCAACATTATTACAGGAAAATGTTGTATTTTTAACAACAATGTACATTACATTGTTACCGAAAGGGTAAAGAGCGAGCGCCTGTAAATTATTCAAGACTGCATCTTTGTATAATATTATTTGTATTGAATGGTAATACTGATCTCTGTTAAGGTAATCAATTTAATTTATCATAACACAGATTTATTTCAACGTAAGGCTCACTTGAATATTTTAACTTCACTATTTACTTATTGATTGATAAATAGCCGTCCCAATAAAAACGTTATGATTTATTTATTCTAAAACAAAACTCAAAACAAATGTTCTTAGTAAATAAGTAGATACTTAATAGAAAAGCTTTAGAAATAATACATATAGGTAAAATTATTATTAACTAGGTATTTGATATTAACTAAAATATTTAATTCCTATTAAACTAATTCGAGACCGTCTTGAGTAATGGTGGCGCTTGCCCCAGCGGCTCGTGAAGAGACAATTTTAGCTCAAATCTGCTAAAAATATTTAGATAAAGTTTACGTGCGTGTTTTCAAATACCAAATATACAGACTCTAGTCTCCAATAATATAATAACAGTTATAGTGAATATTTGGAAATCTCTTCTCAATCGGGTTAAAAAATAGGTACTTCAAAGTTAAGCTTATTTTTAAATGTGTATCTATATCCCAGACTACAATCTATCTCATCCAAATTTCATCCCAATCTGTTCAGCCTTTCTGGAATGGTGTAACTAATTCGACTTTATTTTATAAAATAGATTCAGAGCTAAAACGTCTCTGAGCACGAGACAAAATCTGTTGCACTGTCAATAGCTGCGAAGTTGCAACAACGATGTTTTGATGTTTAATGGCACATCGAGTCGACTAAAATCATTGTGGAGTAGAAGGAGCAGCCGAGAGTGATCATCGTCCCCATGGCTATAGACGAGTGGTAAGCGCGGAAGGTCTTCAGCACGCGCAAGTAGCGGGGACAGTGAGCCAACTCGCCAAGGACCAGACGACCGACCTGGAACCAAAAAAAAATACATTAGTTTTATAGTAAACTGAGAAGACTATTAAAAATAGAAAATAACCGTGCAGCTTATAATTTACCTATCTACGTCACGTAAACTACGTACAAAAATAAGTCGTCTAAAATGTATTGAGACAGAAACTGACCAAATGTATAACTAACAATCGGTTAGTGCAATAGATGCATAGTAGTTTATTTAGCACTACCTGTGACTGATTTTAAAAGGACCACCGTTGATGCTTACTACTAGAATCAAAATAAATATTCTAAATTATAAGTCGGCTATAGAACTGCCCCAAGTAAATCTTACGCCCGAATATTCAAACGCTAATCAAAGTATGAATCGAGTCAAACATTTACAGTTTTCTATTGCAAACTGTTAAAGTAACTCGAGCCGTACTTTAATTTTACTTTCAATTGAATATTTGGACTCTAGTCAGTCTAATAGTTTGAAAATAAATTCCTTTAGTTAATTGTTAATGTAACACATTGTATGAAACTGAATACCACACGCAAGCGATGTCAGACACGTTAATACTAATTGACTGACTGATTTTGGGTCATCGTTTGAAATGTGTGTCATGCATTGCTCTCATTATTATATCGAGGGCAAAGATAAATTAGTAATAAATATGAATATAATATTACTCCGTCAATTTTATCCATTATTAAATTTTTTACATTTTTATATTTAACATTTACTAATTAAAACATTTCATATAAATTAAAAGTTGTTAGTGTTGCACTCTACAAATCATTAAGTATTTTTAAGGTATGCTAATCTTGGAACAGCGAAGTGGGTATCATCCATATCGCTTCTTCTGCACGGAGGGTGACCTCGTCCTGGTAGGTCGTTAATCGGCTGATAATGATATTACAGGTCTGGTTCAATGGTGGTACTCACTTCTTGTCCGCCGCCCGCAGCCTCCTCCATCTGCGTCTTGACGTGCTTGGCACGCAGCATGGGCCGCACCAGAACCAGCCGCACGTACGCCTCGATGCTGAATACGACTAGCAACAGGGCTAGCTGTAACAACGAGAGAAAGCGAGTCAGAAATAGTTTTGTCACATCTTGGATGAAAAAATCTGATTAGTTTTATGACATATTGGATAAAGTCGGATATATAGTTTCGTTACATCTAACTATAGGAAATGTTGAAAAAACTTATGTATAGGTAGTCTGGCCAGAAAAATTAAAAACTTGGCTACGTTGCGGATTAACAAATTTTTTTAGCAAAAAATAGAACAGTCTCAAAACGCGCTAAAAGTAAAAAATAACTGTGTCATTTAGTTGCTTTAATTTACTTAAGCATATCTATGAAGTCGGTGCCAGCAAGTTTAAGGAACATTTATTTAACGATGTAAAGCAGTTTGTGGGTTCTAGGTAATGTCCTTAAAGTAGAAACCTTGGCTGGTTGTTGGTTCTAGGTAATATCCTTAAAGTAGAAACCTTCAATTTTCCCAGGTTATGACCATCAGATCCTAACATGATGACAATGGGACCACCTTGGAAGTATGCCCTTTCTAATAAAAAAAATTATCAAAATTGAACAACTCTGCAAAAAGTTATGCGTTTTGAGAACCTCCTCCGTTTTTTTCGTCGGTTAAAAAAGGAACTTATTACGGACTGCTAAAAAGTCATTGTGGCGACCTCCATTCAGGATTTTTTATTTTTCTGGTCAGGCCATATTGGCTTAAATTATTTCAACTTAGCAAGTGTAGCGCTTGTGTAAAACATCAACGGAAAATACCTTAAAAATGGTTTCTAGGTTCTTTTGTCAATCATCTGTTATTTCATGTTTTGTAATTTTATTAAATACCTACATATTCCGAAATTTCATTTAGACTCTTTAAATAATCGTATTGATGTAGGTAGTTGCCGATGTATATCTACGAACGTAATTTTATCAATTCATTGAACCTTGTACAAACATAATATCTAACACCTATACGTTTGCTTCTTATAAACAATCAATCATTGATAACAGTTCTTTTTTATGGATGACAGAAAAATCTCGTGATTTCAGAATTTTCCACCTTTGGCAAGAAGTTCTTCTCAAAAACCAAATGAATCTAAAACAACTTCGTGGAAAATACGCAACATCTATTGTTTTTGCTGCACTGGCCCCTTTTTTATTTATTTAGATTTATACGTCATTTATGTCTGCAATCTTAGATTAGAATAATTCTTAGATTAAGTATCTTGAATAAAAAATTGAGTAGGGCAACGGAAGAAAACTAAATTACTCACTTTGCTAATTTTATAATATTTATGCCAAGGCTGAATCTGAGACTAAACTTAATCTCGCGCAATTATTTTCGATCGCAAACATTTGGTACATAAAAGAATGTTATTAATCAAATACTGATCTGAAAGGTTGGCAGCGCTAATTAGGAACTTATATAAAAATAAAATTAACCTTTGCGATTCAATCATTATAAAAAACCCTGGGTGTACAAAAACATGATCTAAAAAAATATTCTTAAAATTCAAAAGCGTTTTTTGAATTGCTTGCTTGCAGGTAGAAAATTGAAGTTAAAGAGCAATTTAAAAAATAATTTGTTTTTAAATGAACAACAAGCTGCTTCGTTATTGATCTTTAACTTTCATGGAGACCAACAGAATTTTTCGTTTTTTTTTACACCTTATTAAAACTTCCTTACCGATTGCATAGTAATTAAAGTGTCAATAAATGTCCCAATCAGCGAGCAACTTTACCTTTTAACCAACATATCATTAAACTATTAAGGCCAATGAAATTGAATCAGGCGAAAAGAGCAAGGTTTAATGGTGGCGCCAAAATTTAGTAGGTAGGTATAAAATACCTATACAAAAACAGTTGGAGTTAGTACTTTACACCTATTTATTATTTAACTGTAACTGCAAAGTTTTACCTTTCGTAGTGAGTTTGGTCTCTATTGATTGTATTTGTGTTTATATTTCACGAATTAAATTTGTGTTCGTTTTGGACATTATGACCTTAGTCGTTAACGCATTAGGCCTCTATGCTACCGCCTCCTGATAAGGTTTTGTAAGGATTTGGATTTACTTCAAACTCTATCTTATACAAGAGAGAACAGTCCTACTCTACCTAGCCTTATTTTCAAACGTTATTAATATGTATCCCCTCCAATCCTCCATTGCGTTCAACTCAGTAAAAGGCATGTCTTTTACTGAGTTGAACGCAATGTAGAGCGTGGCCCTGTGAGATTATCCACTGCTTTCTGATAATGATTATGATGATGATAATAAGGATGGCTATGATGATGATGATGACGATGATAATGGTGATGATGATGATGTCGACGACGATCGAGTATAATGATTTTTTATATTTTTATTGAGTAGTGTTACACACACTTTAGGATTTCTATTTGAAAATAAACTTAATACCAAATAGATAATGTTGTTGTTGTTGATGATGATGATGATGTTGATGATGATGAAGAAGAAGAAGAAGGAGAAGAAGATGATGATAATGGGTAGGTACTTACTTGTATCCAGGAAGTATTCTCGAAGCGTGTGAGGCACTGCGTGCGCAGGTAGGCGAGTGCGGCGAGCAGGCTGACCAGTGAGTTGAATGCGTAGTACACGGGGAACAACACCGTCTGCACGCGCCCGAACTCGTGCCGAGGGAGAGAGAAGTACAGCACGATGCCTGTGTGGGAGATTATTATTATTATTTGTTGGTTTTATTTACCATTCGCTAAGGAAAAGGCAGAGGTATTACACTGTCTAGCCGTATTTTCATAAGATAAATTAACGATAAATAAGTTAAATCTGGAATCAGCTTAGGGTTTGGATTAAAAGTAAAAGATTTATTCAAGCAAAAGTGAGAGGAAACGAATATTGGTCATTTCCAGAATGCCTTGGATGAGAGTGAAGAGGCATTATTATGATTTCCATAGGAAGTACAAAATTATTTCGCAGCACTTACACTTTGTTAGTATCTTTGTTAAGTTAACTTATTTTGTTGTTTGTCTGTGACTGCGCAGTTTATTGTATTGTTGTAATCTATTGTTTGCTCTAGTTGTTTTTATTGATGTTCCACATTAGAATGGAATATTTATCAAAAACATGACGTATCAGGAGTTATTGACAAGTGTTGTTACGTCGACGCAGTCATATTAATCCATTTATCAGATAAATACTATTTTTGCGTTGTTGTATCTGGGTTATGCACAGTTCCAAACTCTTATAGAACTGAAATGTATGATTAGAAAAGCGAAATATGTTTATGGATGTTTGTTACCCTTTCACACAAAAACAACTCAATTGATTTTAATGAAACTTAACAATAAGCTTCGGAATAACTACTAGAATAACACAAATAATCCTGAGTCAAAATACAAAAAAGTGTTTGGCAGAATTGAATGGAAAGGTCATATCAATCGGACGTACGGAAGACATCAAACGATCAATTGGTCGTTGGGACTCGTCAGAAACAAATTGCGCAGGGACTCCAAGAGGAAGCACCTCGCTCTGCAGAACAGGAAAATTCATTCAAAATATGTTTACGATCTAGATTTTCCCCTTCCTAGATAGAGAGCGGTCTACGTTTTAAATTATTTTTTCTAATCACTAATGGGTGTAGACTGTAGATTCTAATTGTTAATTGACGTATTTTTATTTCTTCAAATTTTTATAACGTTTATTTTATGTGAAATTTTTAATTACTACATAATATTGTGTTTTATATTTTTCTCTACATATAATATTTTAATTAAGTTGAATTTCATAGTGTATTATAATTTATAGCGAATTTTGATTTGGTAACATTGTAGGTATTTGTTAAAATATGTAGTATTAGTAGTATTATACCTATTTTAGAATATATTGAATTAGAATTTAAGAAAACTTTTGACCAATTTTATTTATTAAGAAAGTAAAATTTTTCTCCGGAGGTGATGAAAATGCTATTAGGTACAGTTCGTCTGGTTTTTTTAGTCCATCCAAACCTTTAATACTAATCTGTAACACCTAGTCAGCAACACCTTATACTTTTTATAAGAAAAAGGATAATTATGTGCTCAGATATTCCAGATAATAAGTCGATTTTCATCGGCTTAGTAATGAATTAATTATTATTAATTGAATTAACATTTCCATTAATTTAATATTAATAATGTTTTTTTTTAAATTTAATATACCTATCAAGTTAGAAGATCAAAAGTAAGTAGTGGGCGTATACTTTTATATCGACTCTAATATTAATTAATTGATTATTTATTTATCGTAGTGTCATAACAATAAAATATACATATTTATGGTCCAATATGCTTTAAACTCGATTTTAAATAAGAAAAAATTTAAATGATATAGCTTTTTATTATGTATATTACAGACATAATGTTTTATGACGTCCAGAAATGTTCACTGGTGTAAATCCGGTTTCAACTGAGATTCTACAACTTGGAAGAACTTTTCTTGTCGCTAACTAGAAAAGTATCAACTTTTAAGCGTTTATGAAGTTCATGAAGAAAAAATTTAAGACAGGCATTCTTATATGGAGTACATTTAATTGACTGAAGGATATACTATTTGTCGCGATTCTTATCGATTTTGTGATCAATAGTTATTTTAAACATTCAAACACGTATTAGGTATACCTTTAAGTTTACTATATCTACGACTATTATTACGAGTTATTTAAAACGTGATATTAATTAAATCGCAGACCATTTATTAATAAGTTAATGGACTAGGTAAATAAGTATATTGGAAAATATATATAATTAAATATTTTTGAATAGCTAATAGATAGGTACTTAAAATTGTTGTAACGTAGACTTGATTTTGTGTTAATTTTTTTTTGATAAAATACTATGTAACAAAACTATTTCTTATTACACATAGGATCAACAATATAAAATTACACATTTTTTTTTGGGAACGATATAATCTTTATTTCGGACATGACAAAGTAATTTCCTTGCGTGCATTCCGCATAATGATTTTAAATTGAGACTTCGTTATATAAACTTGCAATTTAACTTAAATACTTCAAAGAATAAAATAATTATGGACATCGAAAGATTAAGTTGCACATCGCTAAATTGACATTTATTACCAACGACTAAAGGTACTTCGTTTTTTACATGTTACCATAATGACTACAGAGGTACCTGTGTTTTTTGGCGAAACAACTAAATATTGTTAACAGGTTCTCCAATTATTTGCACGTTATGGTTTATTATGGGTTTCTATTTAAAAAACTTAGTGGAGAATATGAATAGGTATATAGAGCCAATCAGACAACATTTTGCAACAATTTGTTGAATTGTTGTGATTAGAAATTAGCAAAAGAGGTATCTAAACAAAACTTATTTTGTTTTTATGAATTGTATTCTGTCAGTTCGTACTGTAGTCCAGAACAAAATAAGATGAGTAAAATACTTCAATTTTCACTATCAACCTTCATAGAAAAACCCAGCAATGCTGCTTGTCGACAAAGATAACGCCATGGTAGATTAAGACAAGTAGGCAATCAGTGGGGCAAGTGTGAGTTTTTCACCGAGCGACTGCGTAAAAACGTATTCACTCATAACGTCAAATTATATAGCAAAAAAAGCGTTTATTCTCGCTATAACTAGATGGCGCTTTTTACTTGCTTACGTTTTTACGCAATCGCTCGGTAACAAACTCCCACTCGGCACTCAGGAAGATAGGTAGAGGAGATGCCTTTCTAGATGAACTGTCTTGAAAAAAATCCTTTTTGTAAACGGAAACAGGAATCAAACCATCGCTTTTCAATTATATTTTATAACCCATAATGTATGTATGTGAGTAAATACCAAAGATTTCTAATTTCTATGTACATTTCAATTTAATAAAACACATGCATATACGGTCATATAATGTGGCCGAGTCAGATTTAGGTTAAACGATCTACTTAGCACTTCCATGACTTTGTACGGTAGCATGTTTAAGTGGTTTGGAGTTTTTAGTTTAGGTATCATTATATATTGCCTCATTAAGTGCAGGACGTTCTTTCAGAGACATATGATTCTGATATACCTAAGAGAAGGTTTGGGGAAACACCTTGTAGCGGTAGTAGTTTAACATTAAATTAATCAAAGTAAAATATCCAAATCTTAGTAAGGAGTAGGATGAAATTCCACACCCCGAACGCTAAATCGCTTGGCGGAACATCCCAAAAGTCCATGTAATGGGAAATCTGGGCAATGGCAAACATTATCTTACTCTTACAGTAAGTGGAAATCAATGAACAAGCTTAAGTTTGAAAGTGTGTCACAGAATAAGGCATCTATTTATTAAAATTTTGCATCTATTGCAAGTACAGAGGAATAGATTTCTACAGATAAATATAAAAACAGGTTAACTGAATTAGAAGAGTTTCTCATAAATAATTTCAAACTATTTTTTTTTTCAGTAATTTATCCTGTCAACTCCTTCATAATGAGGCTTTGCAACTAAGTTAACTTCAGAAAAGGAACTATCGAGAAAATTAGAGAAATACAAGCGCACATTGCTCAGTCTATATCTGTCTAATTGTAATGCGCTTGTAATGAGTCTTTGCAACTAAGTTAACCTTAGAAAAGGAGAGACTTAGGAACAGAAATACTCAAGAGTATACGTACTGAAGTAATTATTCCTTAAGCTATATTTATTTGTTTGTAATAAGCTTATAATAAGGCTTCGCAACTAAGTTAACTGCAGAAAAACAGATATCTAGAAATATAGAGTAAAACTCAAGCGTATATTGAAGTAATTATTGCTTAGGCTATATTTATCTGCATGTAATGAGCTTGTAATACTTTCTTTAGCTAGTTCCTCCAGTCTAGACTATAAATTACGTCCTACGTATAACAAGCAGCTTGGGAATTCTTTACAAACTGTTAATTATGCAAATTTGATAACACCCAATAAACAATTACGGAGGTCTTATCTACCGCTATGCTTCAAGCCTGATTCATGCCTGAGCTAAATATAGACGACGGTTATAATTAAGTTATTATCTACGTAGTTGAAGGTACGGAAGCTGACATAAGTTACTTACAGGCTCGTTAAAGCAGCAAACACGGCTAGTTTGTTTATAGCTATGCGAATAATCTACGAACTATGTCAGTATTATAAAATGTGATATAAATGCTGTCGCTAAGTGACCTTTCGAGCTGACTAGCGTTTGTCTTGTTCCGACATATTGGTTCAAAACCAAGACTCACCAGATATCAAAGTCATCCATATCTGCGAGCCGAGATGCGTTGCCACGGCGCCCACGTACAGCGCCCTCCAGCCGCGCACGTTGCCGCTGGAGCCAGTACGCGCCAGCCACGCTACCACCACCAGCACTGCCAGCGCCACGTGGAACGGCTGCGTCGTCTTTGTCGCGATCCTGAGAAAAAATATACAGTTTAATATATAAATATTATAGTTATATCAGTATGTGACTGCAATTGTGGTAACTCTGGAGAAGGTGCCGTCTGAAATTCTGCGCTGTGTACTCTTTTGTTCGGGCATGCATTACATTTTTCAGCTGAGACCTTTTTCTGGGTTGAGCCGTAGGTACATAACAGATGTGGTGTTTGATGCTCCTTCTTGTTGTCTTTTTAATCTTGACCAGCCCTAAACTACCACATTCAATGTATTTTACATTAATGTCTGGCACAATTTTTGGAATAAACACATTTCTTTCTTTCTTACTTACTCTATGACTAGGCCTTGCACTTATAACATACTCGGTCAGCAGAAACTTCCATGTCTGGTAATTTGTAGAAGCTAAACATACCAAATTACTTTCCGTAACACCAATCAGTATCTATGTTTTCATAATTCGAAAGATATAGAAATGAATTGGAAACACATACAATAGAGTTGTTTTAACATTGCTATAGCATAGTGCTTTAGTACCCAGTTAAATAAGAATGTTTAAAGTTTCAACCTGTCATTAGGACGACGGCCTAAAGGTGAAGATAGCAAGACAAGCTGTTAATATTTAATCAGAACAAAATGTCCTTAGAAATATTAGAATTTCGCTAATCAGCTGATTCTAAATATATGTTATCCTAAGCAAATGATACTTTGTGTTTGTTATCTGTTGTTTATTTAGCGTAAAATTCTTCCTTGTTCCTTATTTGTTTTATTTTCTCGTACTATGTAAATTCTAACGTTTTTCCAGCGCCCGTAGCGACACCCGGATGTTTATCAGTAAGTTAAACCTTAATTCGCGATAATATTGCACGGCTTGAACCCTTATCTACTATATTTGGAATAATTTTATTGTTTGTAAATAGAGTAATTACAAATTTGATTACTGTACATTGATAACTTCGTACCTGTCTATTGCACAATTACATAAAAGAAAAACAAATGAACGTCTAATTGACAAACACTATTGTTAACCAATCGAAGGGTCTATCAATTGTAATAAATCACCGTTGTCTGTAATGTCAGCTGCGGGTGACTTATTAAAGCCAATAAAGAATAATCAACCTACATATAAGCGTACGCTTTTACGATTCCTTCTAAAATTTCTAGAAATTTCTTAAATGGATATAACAAAGGAGTTTATGGATGATCGAAACTACCAAATGCAATACTAGGCTTTCCATTCAAATGAAACCCCAATGTTTTACAATACGAATTTATCTCAAACTTGACGACAAAAATAGTGCCCACTGAGACTTATCTGAAAATACATTGATAAATGAAAGGCCGGAAATTCTTGAGACTGTGGAAAAATATGGAAATTTTCGATTCTAACGAAGAGATATGTAATGGTAATTTTACCAGGGACTTCCCTTGAAGAAATTTAAATCTGAAGCAATGAATCACCGTTTATGTAGATCGTATCTCTATATAATAAAATATTGTATTATTTATAGATCTAACTGAGTCTCTCAATCAATGGTCAGCCGTCACTATACAATCATTCCGTGACGTGGGATGTTTGTGTAAATTGCACGCCCTCGACATGCGTTGAATAAACTTCTGACGTTGCTCTTTGCTCAATAAAGTCTATCGACAACATGATCGTTCTATATCTTACGAATGGAATATTTAGTGCGCTGAATTTATCGTTTAATGTCTAGACAGGGAAAGTAAGACGATAACCAAAATGTAGACAGAAAGATGGAAATACAAAATGTCATTTCCACATCGTGACAAATAGTTGACAAATTACAAGCTTCCACAAAAGGGTATTGTGGAAGACGATCTGCTGACCCTGCTTAATGTTGAGGGATAAAGACAAGTAATTGTAGTATTATAATACCTAGTTATATAGTAGTATAAAACCTAGTAATATCTCTTGTAAAAACTCAATATATTGTAAAAATAGTGTTCAATAAACGAGTCTAAAAGAGACGAGACAAATATCTTAGTATTCCATGAGTTCACCATGGGGGAGACGGGTCCATCGTGTGGCACAGATAAACTCCGAACATGACCTGAGAAACTTAAAGAAGTTGAAAGATTTTCAAATGCAAACTGAAATAAATCAAACCACTTGGTAACCCAGAATATCGTTTTCGTGCAGCACGTGTTCGTTGATATGACTAATTGATTTTTCACATAATGTTTGCATTTGACGACTTCACCACAGTTTGATATTGCATTCAAGCGAACGTAATACCAGAAACCGTCGATTGTAATGCAAACTGGTGTGATTTGATTGGCTTCACGTGAAATATAAACCGATATCGCTTAGTGTTATCACTGTCGTGAATTTGCCGACGTGCTTCCACGCACGCAGGCGTAGTCTATAATTTGAAGGCTTAATCAATGTTGGCTAATTTTGTAAGTACACATGAGTCCAGTTTATTGAATTGATGGAATTGTACGATACTTTTGCAATGTGAAAGCAATTTTAAAATTTTCCAGCGATTTGAGATGTGTTTGAGAATCATCAGATCTGAATATCTATATAGACTCTATCTGTAATGATGAAAAAAAATATCAATCGCGTGCGCATGTCAAAATGCAGCTTACATATGGCAGTATGTATAGTTAATTTTCAGTTAAAGTAAATCTATATAATTTAGTTTCAGATAGAATATTCTTGACATGAAAGGTAAACTACACTCAATACAATATTGTTATGGATAATTTTAGAAGTTGTAGAAGTTTTGTAATTTCAATAAATTATCATCGATTAGTTAATATTGAAATGAAGGGAGCCGCCTTGACATGCCTCTTAGTAACTGACAAGGTTGGAGTACTTGGAACATGAAGAGTTAAATATTTATAGTCTAATTAAAGCTAAATATGATAATTCTAATAATTATTTTAACGATGTGAAATCCTGATTGTTTTTATAAATTGAGATTCTAAATAGCGATACCACAGAATACACAATTAATTGAACTTAGTTAATCATAGTAGATGTTTATTAATTATTTTGTGTGTAATCAAATATGGGAAATGGGTCAACATGTATAATCCATAATTATAAATAGATACTACGTGAAGTCCATTTTACATTTTTTTGTAGACATGCGTACATTTTATTTATCTGTCAATGAAGAGTGTAAGAATTCTACAAATTGATAAACAAACACATTTACTGCGGTGGTCCATGAATAAGGGTAAAAAGATAACTGAAGAGTACAAAACGAAAACTGTAAAATCTTTTCTTTGTGCGTTCCGTGAAGAGCGAGGTACTGAAGTAGGTACACGCGGCGTTTTTACCACGAAACAAATTGCCTGCGCAAACATTGCGTGTTTTTTGCCAAAGAGGAGTCATATAATTTTCATTCTCAACGGCCATTTGTAAAATTCGCTTTTTATCTACATTATGGTAGCCCATTCAGGTTTCATTCAAAAATGAATTTCAATTTGGTTTCCTCTAACCGAATCTCGATTTTGTTTTACAAAAACTCGCTTCTACCATAAAGGGAACCAAATAAAATGAATTATTCATTATTACCGTACTTGTTTTATTTGTTTTTGTTTTCATTCTTATGCAATCGCCCTGTTTTGGATTCCAAAGCGGTGGACGTCGTGTGAGACATTTTGATTTGAACAATAACAAATACAATGTTTATTTATTGCTCGGTTCAATACCTCGCAGATGACAAATAACTCAACTTCGAGCACACACAACGTGCAATGAATTATTTCTTCGATAAGTTTAACGATTCGATACATTTTATTTTATGATTCTGTACATACATTATAATTATTTGAAACATTATCTTTTTGTAAACTGTTCTCAATCACTATTATTTTAGACAAGGAAGATAAAATTACAAAAATAAAATCTATTTAATTGTCATGATGATTAGCCAAGATATAAAATTTGATAAAACAAAGCAGATGACCTTTTCAATACCAAAAGGACGAATATACAGCGCTCACTCCTTAAACCTTACTATTTTGTTTGAATGGTTTAAATTCATTTACATTACATAAACTACGAGTATCTTAATGTTATCATAAAATGCTTTTAACACTTTCTTCCTTAATCGTTCCGTTTCGATATTAACGTGTTTTAAAATCCTTTTAGTCGCTCATGCATAGCAACATGTGTTATTTGGATGCTTGTTACCACGTCGTTAGTTCTCTCTCGCTCGCTTCAGGCTCGCTTTCGTAATGGTGGAATAAGTATTTTTATAATTGTAGCACTCAAGATTATCAACACTTATACACTTAGTGCTTGTTGCTTACCCGTTAAATGAAATGTGTCAATTATGTATCAATAATGTCTGTAAGATATATTCTCATAATGACTATGTGAATTCTGGGTAAATAAGTATTATAGACTTGGATTTACTGTTTTCATATTTATTGCTCATTGTGATTGTAATAAGTAATTCTTAACTTTTTATCAATTAGACAAAATATGATCTTCAAAATAAAATTTCTATAGTGTAAATTATTTTGTACAGAATTTCGTTTATGTTGACTTAGCAAATTAATTTTCTAAGTTTTAATTTTGTTGGAATATGCTCGTCTATGTTCAAATTCATTCAGGGTTTGTCTACGGGTTAGTAAATTAAACTCCTGCCACCTACTTATATCAAACAATTTGTTTTTAGAGGCAATAACATCTTACCAGTTAAAACCAGGTGTGTGAACATATAAAACAAACTTTCTTATTTTATATTTATATAAATGGGATAGAGTTTTGTAATCCGAGAAGATTACCATAAGCGGGCCCATGGGCACGGATGGGAGAAAGTCACCATTGTTATGTTACCCGTTTGGTTAAAGTTGTATGGTAATAAACTATGGTAGATACTTTTTTGATGTTATCCTAAGCTGAAGTGGTTTACGTTCTACTTAATTCACAGATTGATTATAAATGCAATTGTAAATCAATGCGTATTTTGGGTATTTCGATTTTTCAAAGTTTAATGGATAAATTTTTGGGAGTAATAAATATGTCACATTTTAAATTATTTTTGGTGCAAGTTTTTGAGTCAAAAATGAGAAAAACACATCACAAAATAAAACATAAAGAAATATTAAGTTTTAGTATTTTTATATTCCATAAATATCAGACACGATTTTCACGGGAAGAATTTGACAGAACAGATTTTTCGATAGTTTTGTTGTTCACCGATCATCGCCTTGTAGATATAAAGCATTTACCAGCATAACAACAGACGTTAAGTGTTTCTTTTTAGTCTTTATTGTTGTATGTAGTGCTTTAAAAACGTCATATTATATGCATCGCAACATATTATCAGCATTGATTGTATAACGATATGCGAGACCATAGATAATGGTACTTGAAACTTAGAACAGTTTAGATCCTACTTATTGTCCTGGCAAGTTCCTGCAATAGGTACGATTATGGTTTCTGTTGTAGCTTTCAAAACTATTTTCTTATTTTGGCAAATATATGCGATAGGTATGCAATTCTTATGGTTTCTTTAATAAAATTTTATAGAGCACTGGCTCTATAAAATGGCCAGCCACTGGGAAACCCGAAATTATAAATCATCTACAATGCTAGATTAAAATCTTTATGAATCAATAATTGTTAAATACTAATGTTTTACTTTTTCATATTTTGTCTGGTCTAGATTTTGAGATTTTTCTTATGTTCTAGAGGATTTAGTATATCCAGGCTTTTAAAAAATTCAGCCTAGCTAACCCAGAGGGGAAATGGCACCAGTATTTTCGGGCACCTGGCCTTTGGTGGGACAATTAGATGTCGTAACTATATTTCTTGTAAATATCATCTTTTCTTTTAATTTTAATTTTTTCTCCTTAGACGTGTTCTTGTAGATAAATAAATATCCTAATAAGTAATAAATATTTTGTCTAATTATACTTTCTCCGTTAAGCTTCTATGACACGTGGCAATGACACCGTCTGTCATTTTCACAGGATTCTAACCACAAGCTGCCTGAACAAACAAACAGACTGTTTACTAATGTTTATTTTGGTCCCCGTCTAGGATATTATAATATCGTTATGAATATAAACACCCCTGGCGGGAGTACTAGCTTTATTTATACGTATGTCTGTCTGTTTATTACGTACAATAGTATATTTAGTATAGTTTTATTGATGACAGGCTCCGGTAAGTCATATTAAAAAAATACTCGTATTTAAACAAATTATAAAAAAAAAAATTATGCCATGATAGTTATAAAAAATGAGGATTTGATTATCATCTTACAATAACTTATTAAACTATTAAGAATTGTACATATTGAAGTGATATTTCTTATGATGCTTTATCGCGTAACGCGTTACAGCGCCAGTCTGTCTGGCTTTCCTTTCCCTCATGCACACGGCAGCGGTAGGCCGCCTCCTCTCTCTAAGCGACATTCCTAACCGTATTTAAGTTACTTCTGATATCTTAGACGTACACGTTTTTTTTTACATTTTAGGCCGATGTTGTTCATTCATAGAGCTTCTATAGATTATTCCTTATACTAAAAATAATGGGGTTAGGTTCCAACGGGGTCCGCGGGACCACCATGTCCACTCCGAGAAAGAGCTTTACGTTTGGGTAGAAAAAGGGAATTCAGACTCTTAAAAACTCTCTTTAAATAATAATAAAAAGTGTTTTCTTTACATCGAAGATTAGCTTATCACATTAACTTTGCGTTAATGTTTTAGTAGGTAGTAAAATATTGCGAAGTAATATATTGAAAAGGTACAATGTAACATATTGTAGCTAGGCTATTACATAATATTTTTTCTTGACATGCATTAACATGAACACTAGCTATAACTTACCTTATGGCTTGGTGATAAGATGTAATTTCGCTCGTAAGTAGCGTATAAGTATTTTTAGTCTATATCTAATGGCAACTAATAGATTGTCTCTTTGTGGGATTTGCTCAGTTCGATGACTGCAAGCGTCATGCTGCAAGGTCATGACGTTGACTGCTCTGAAAAATATCTACCTACTATTTAGTTACAAATAATTCTAATTCATATAAGATTGGGTGATTTGGAGCTTACACTCACAATGCCGCTTCAGTGGTGCTACTAGGAATTTCTTGGTAGGATTAGAATAATTTTTTATAACATCTGGACCAACCAATTCAGTTATATAATACTGTCACTACTACTCCTTATAAATAAAATAGGAGGTTTACACTTACAGTTGATGATATTGTTACGAACGATCCTCAGAATATTAGAAAGTGAAAGAGATTTTTAATTGGAAACCTCATTTGAATTACAAGGAAATGCAATAAAGGAATAAGTTAGGAGATCATGGAACGATTCATGTTAGAAAATATTGGAACATTCTAGAGGTTTCACGGCGAGTCGTCGAACAGTGTAGACGGCAGAAGAGACGTAGGTAGGTGTTCCTTATGTTATGAGTTACGGTTGGCTTATGGACGGTGCATCCGAGATCGTCTCCCAGTGTTGTAAGGAAGAGGAGGGCTTCGAAATGCCCAGGCAGGTCATCGTCGCGGCTGATGAGTTCCTTTAGGCCTGGGAGCCACGTATTGTTCTTATGTTGTGATTGTTCTCCTTATCTCCTATTTTATTTTATATTATTTAAAAAAGGAAATATAGGCAAGCTTTTAAAATACCTGCTTCTTAATGTTTAAAGCTTTATAATTTACAAAACATATAATTCATTTGTTTCGGCATTGAATTGAATGTATACGTTTTCCATATAAAGAAAGTTAATTACATATAAATTAAAGAACAATTATCGCGTACAGATATTATCATTGAATATTTATTGCACTGTCTCGGATAAAAACACTTCAAGAGACCGCGTCGGTTAAATTATTTAAATATGGTCTCAGGGCTTATTTATTCTTTGATCTCTACAAAACACTCTTAAGTATACGCAAAAACAGTCGGAAAGGAATATTTAAATAAGGATTATATTCCAATGAATAAAATAAGTATGTTTTCTCTTAAAAGTGAATAAATGGGTGCAAAGAAAAGTAACCTTCACTCTTGTCAAAATTAAGGTTATATTTCCGTAAAGTTTTGATACAGTATTTTACCGTGTAGATAGACAATTAGTGTCAATAAATACCTAAATGAAACAATGACTGCTTTAGAGGCAGTAAGCTGTGGGAGAGTTCTATATTAACTTATTCAATCAACCCAACACGTAACTTAAGAATGTGGGAACAAGGTACAAAACACCAATCCAGTATTGTACTATATTATAAAATACACGTTTTCAGATTTTCACAAAAATATTTGATTTTATCAGATTAAAAATATAAAAAAATAATAATAATGTTTGACTAACGGACGATATTTCTTTAAAATTTACATTTACTTAGTAATAACTTTCAACTTTTCAATATTTTTCAGAAAAAATTGAGTGAAAATATTTTGTTTACTTATTTGGGAGGATAAACCACAACAATTTTTGCTGGAATCGCAGCTGTCTTAAATTATATTCTACAATTAAAACACACCAGTAAGCCTTTTACATGTTATTTGCCGGGAAAAAAATTGACCATGGAAAACTGTCGGACAAAAATAAGTCGGATTAATTACCGCCTTTTCTTTTTTTCAATTGTGCGTTATGTTTGTGTTATTAATATGGAATTATACCACTGTTTATTTCTTAAATTATTATAGCTAACACGGACATTAGTTGTTTACATTTTTGACTGTTAACGGATGTAACATTTACTTATAATGATTAGCAACTCCATGCCATTTAATTAGTAAAGCAGAAACTATAAATAAAGTAACTTGTAACCGACTAAAATAAAAAAAAAACAATTACGATATCTCGTAAAATTGAAAGAAACCGGTATAACGTTTATAAATGGAACCTCGTGTGCCTGAATATCTTTTCTGAATAAGTAAGTTTAACTTTTAAAAGTGCTACTTATCGTTCTATGAGTATTTAAGTCTCAAAAGTGATATTAAAATAGCAGTATTTTTTAATTTGACTGCGCTGACGCTGTTAAGTACAGCGAATTAAAAAACTTTTTTGTTTAAAAAAAAATTATATTTTTTGTCATGTTGAATTAAATCTCGTTTAGTTGGAAGTTGTTTTTTAAATATTTTACCTTTATTGTTCATATCTATTGTTAACGGAGCGATAAGAACGTTATTACGTTACGTTTTATACGCATTGACTTCGTATAATTCGTCGAAGTTTATACGTGTGCAAAGTACGGTGCACACGCATTTTATTGCGTTTCTTCTTATCTGGCTAAGTATGCTCGTGTGGTGCGATGAAAGAGCTCAAGGAGTCTTCCAATCTTACACTTATCGACACTACACTAGCTTAATGTGTGAATGTACCAAACGAGGCACAAAATAAAAATAACCTGAATATAATTTTAAAAAAATATTTAAGGGGAAACTGACGGAAAAGAAGTAAGCTAATTTAGTAGTTAAAAACCAAGCACAGGTAGAAAATTTCTAAAAATAGTAGAGTAGAGAAAGTGAGAAGAATATATACAGGAGAAAAATCTCTAAAAGCGAGCCACAATAACTTGAAAAAAAAAGTGTCACACCGATTTAACTGTTACGTAACTTCAACCGTTGATAACTGATTAGTGATTAATTTAGCTTTAATTACTTTGATATATCACGTGTATGTGTGTGAGTAAACTTTAATTGCATTTTACAGGTATTTTCCATTTAAAAGTTATTGTAGAAAGTCGAATTCTTGTAGAGATTGTCAATTTCTTGGTATTGCAAATGATGCCATATTTTGTAAGAAAATTTTGTCAAAAACTAAAATAGAGTTTTGATTGAAAATATTAACCGTAAAAAGTGCTTTTCACCATGAAAATATAGTAGAGACCATATTTTGATGATAAAAGCACTTTTTTAAAAAATTAACTTTTCTAATACCTATTTCCAAATATTTTCATTATTGTTTACGAATGTGTCTATAATCTCACTCCAATATTAATTAATTTATTTTCTACCATAAGCAGCAGTTATATAGCATAAGTTCTTATATAGCATAAGTTCTTATATAGCAAGTTCTTATATAGCATAAGTTTTGGATTTATGAATCAAATTCCGTTTATGAAGAAGGAAGGATACTTCTGCGAAATAAATTTCAAGATTCCTTTTACGGTGGATATAAAAATTTCAATTAGATTTCAATGAAACTTAAAAAATTGGTTGCAAAAAATAACCTTAAAGTTAATTACCGTACAAGGACTTCATCAACAACCTTCAAATTTTTTCAAGTTGATGTAGTTTACAAAAAATCGTTAGGTTCATCAAAAAAAACCCAGCTTTTAAATAAATTTTGATAAAATTTTGAAAATATTACAGAATTGAATACCCACCAACAAATAAGTCATTCGTAAAATGGAAAAAAAAAGAAAATCATTCATGAATCATGAAATGAATTAAAGAGACAAGAAACACAGTTTAATTCTCAAAAATGGCAGTACTACAGATCACGTGGACTTGTATCACGTGATGAAATTTTCAACAAAGTTGCATTGTTATAGAGCTATAATTAGATGTGTTTTACTCGTCACCATTTTGCGTAACCTAGTTACAAAATATTCACGTGTATGCATTTCGGGTAATGCAATTGTGTAACCTCGTATTCACTTTATCATTGAAGCATATATTGAATGTTGGGAATATTAGGTATACGATATAAGGATCTATATATCTTTACACATAGTAATATATAATAAATACATACATTGAAACATGAAGAATCAGCTCTGAAAGTAGATCTAGATCCAGAAATACTTATCATATTTTGCTATAAAGAGCTTTATCTTGATATTCTAAAGATAACCTTGCTGAGTCATCAACATCCAATGCAGACATTCAATAAAATTTAGGAGCGGTAAAAGATTATGAAGCTATCGACAAGTAGATAAATAAAGTAGGTGCACAGGATGCTAGTAATTTAATTGAAATAGAAACCTAATATCTTTGACCTCAAAACAATGAACCAGATCTAAATTGATAATCATAATGTTCAGGGGAATTCCTTCAGATACACATAATAATCAAAACAGCAGTAGGCAAGCTTTATCTAAACCTGACAAAATAAAAATAAGTGGAGCAGTAACATTTTCAGAAAAAGAGCATACAATAGATGTAATTGTAAAATTCATAAAAAAGATATTTTTGGTGGCACTGAAAATATTTCATTCTGCTGCTTATGCTAAAAAAATTTCAAGTTATAACCCATTGCTGAGCTTAAATTTTATGAAAAAACATACTACCTATTATACTCTGGTTGTTACGTACGTATGCGACCAATTATATTAGTTTTTCAATCACGGTATCCGGTATATCCATTTAAATATCTGCAACATCGTTACATTAAAATAATGTCATGTTAATAAATGCAATGTTGAGTATAGAAATCGATACAAAACTCTCGTGTTATCGTGATTTTTTTTATACTGATAGCACGCTTCGCTAGCTATTGGGTACGAATGCAATTCGACGATAATTGATAACTGTGTACTTTTCCTTTGTCTGTTATCATTGAGCATAAAACTTGTCAGTTTAGTGATTTGAATTGTCTCGCTGTTTTAAAATAAAACTGTCGGAGACGGAACGTAAAATTAAACAATCATAGATTACCATAGACTTTAGTCTACGGTAATCTATGCCAGTCATTATTTTAATTATAATATTCTTTAAATGTTTTGATACTAACGGAGTAAGATCACTTGGAAAGGGTGCCTAGACGGACAATTTATTTATCTCTGTTTATTTTTGATATCTACTTGATCATATTTAGTTAACAGGAAAAATATTTTTTATAAGTATCGTCAGACGTATCATAACTATTGTCAATCAATCATTTCAAGATACTTCGATGAGTTGCTTCCTTGATACTTCTATAACTTCCTAGAGGCGATATTTTAACCATTATAAGCTATAAGGACTTCTAGCTAGGAAGCCCTTCATCAACAGCTATCTTATCTTGTATTTTATTTATACGGGTGTCAATCAAATCTGGATAAGATTAATCTATCTGGTTGTTTCTATCCAGATTAAAGTATATTTTAGGCGATATTAAGCTCTAGGCTTATGTTAATTCGTATTTGTTTTCTGTGTACATCTGTAGATGCTTGAAACAAGTCATTGACATGACCGGTACCTGTTACACACATTTATTGCTTTTCTTCTTATAACATTTGAAATCAGAATTCCGTGAAATAACAAAAGAATGCATTTTAATATATCTACTATTATTGTCACTAGGCAAAGGAAAACAAAAATAAGGCTTTCAATTATCATAAGTTTCTTAGTAGTTTCGACATGTTTTTATTTGTGTGTAACAGTTATTTATTTTCATCATTGTAACGTATACTTTTATATATTAGGCTAAACGTTGTTGTGTTAAAGCAGTTGCCAAAATGTTGTAACGGAAGAACATAAAACAATCTCACTGCAATCTTTGTGTCCCCGATTTAAAAATAATTTGGCCTACTATTCGGTAAAATTCGAAATAAAATAGACGAAACTAGCTGACAGTAACATTATTTATACAATTAATAATAAAAATAGACTAAAGGACGTGAAATTTGTCAGCGACTGTGTGAATGAAAGTAATACCATTTCACGATAACCGATAAGTTCTTTAGATATGATCCATTGACAAAAATATCCAAGTTAAGACAAGTAATGGAAGGCAAAATGCATGATATTTTGACAGTTACTTGCACTGAAATTCAAGTATTTTATTTTATTCTTTCTAGATAAATTTATTTCTTGAGTGTATTGTTAGGTATATCGTGATGATGTTGATCTTTTCGACTCTGTTGAGTGTGTCTTTTTAATTTAATAATTCTAGTGCAATAATTGGCATTACGCTAAATCCAAGTAGCAAAAGAAATAGACAGAACTCATAAGGATACTCTATAAACAATGATACAATATCTTTGACTTTAGAAATATATTGTAATGTCATTGATCTTTAGATCCCGCCATATGTTTCAATCAGATTGATCGATTCACGTGTGTATCGTACATCTAACTTGGTATCGGGTTTGTCATCTGACACTTTTATCATTACCATTATATGTTGAAAGTGAAACCTATAGCTGCTTCCAAATATTTCTACATATTTTATCATTATTTCATCAGTAGGAATATACGTCGAGAAAGCTTACCCATTAATGATCTAAAACGCAAAATGAAAGATGAATAGATCTATATATCATGTTCATAGTATATTATTTTAAACATGAAGATATGGAGGCTGTATTGACTTTATAATTGTTTCTTAAAAGTTCGAGTTATGAAGTAGTGGTAACGTTTTTGGATCTGTTGTTTTTAGAAAGTTATTATATTTCAAAAATCTATGTTGTCTATTGACTACTTTAAATTAAGATCCCCTACTTACGTATACTCTTTTATTAATGAGAATGGATGTTTAGAGGCAATGGATCAGTTTTCGACGACACTTGAGAATGTAATTTTATGTAACATTATTATAAATATTGTAAAAATTAATGTTTGAAAATATGATGGATTATATTTACTTCGAATAAACTATTTTGAATTTAAAGAGTAGAGTAAAGTTAAATGATATGAAAGAGTAATTGTTTGAATTAGCTTCGAAGGATGCATTAATATAAATATTTGCCTGTATCGAATGCATTTATGAAGACAGAGTGCCGAGTGTGAGTTTTCACCAAAACAAATCGAAAACTTTACTTTCGCGTTAAGGGCATATTTATATGGAACTGAAGCAGCGCCCCTGGCGGAAGTGAGAGAAAACTCAAATAAACGAGTGTCAGTGTTGAGTCCTCTCTCACTTCCGCCAGGGGCGCTGCTTCAGTTCCATATAAAATTTGTTTTGGTGAAAATAGATTTTAAAAGTAAAAAGTTATTTTTAGCTGTTTAGAAAAAAAGAAATTCAATATCATTGTACCAAAAACAAAGGTTACTTTAGTTGTCAATTTAAATAAAACAAAGATATTTACAGCTGAAATACGAAACGAACACTGTCCAATGTATTTCGGCCAGGCGTTTCCGGCACGTAAAAAAATAAAGCAGCCAATTAAAAATTCGTTTTGACCGAAAATAACTAAATAGGAACTGAAACTTCTTCGGTCATAAAATATGTGCTTTAAAAATAAAATTCGGCCTACGAAACCCGCCGACGACGTACAGACACTTCTTACTACCCATATGAAGATTAATAGGTAAGTTCGTAAATATATGAATTATGTACAGTAGGTAAATGGAGGCTTGCAATTTCCTCTCTATTGGAAAAAAGAGCACGTTGCCCCCAACGTGTAAAATTTATCACCAGATATAACATTTATAGGTATGACGTCTTCGATGAACAGATAAACTTGATTGACAATAACGCCGTTACAAGTGCACAAATCTAAGTTAAATTGAGATTAATGAACTTTTAAAGCCCTTTAAATAAGGAGTTAGAAGGGTCAGACGATAATAAAGGGTCGAAAGCATTCATATGGGCTTTGATAAACAGTGTTTTAATAGGCAACATTCCTTATTGATCCTTCAGGATCTAGTAAACTAATAATAAGAGTTAGGTTTGGTATACATGTAATTTATATTGGTTACAAAAATTAAGTGAAATCATAATACATCCAACCCAAAGGATTGAATAAACACAGAACTATGTTATTTAAAGATACTTTAGCATCCTATCGCTGAATATATTCAACTGTTATAAATACTTCATAGAAGAGTACTAGAGTGCGAATATTACAGTCAACAAATCAAGTTACAATGAATTGATTTTATTATTTCTGATAGCCTGATTTGGTCGATCCTGTAGTTTTGTTTAGATATAAAAAAATAAACCGACTTTAAAATGCACTGAAAAGTAAAAAATAATTTCTACATTTAGTTGATTTAATTTACTTAAGCATATCTATGAAGTTGTGTCATCCAAGTATATGTAAGGATGGTTTATATGAAGGAAATAACAAAGCACTTTGTGGGTTCTAGGTAACGTCGTTAAAGTAGAAACCTTGGATTGCACCGACTTCAAAGATATGAACCTATTATTACTTCAGTTTTTTGAAGTCGGTTGATAAAATACTGAGCATTCGTAGCCAAGAAAGTTGTGTCATATTTAACAGGATAAACGGATAACGGATTATTGGTCATTTCGCGTTAAACGAAAACATAACAACTCTATGCAATTGTATACCATTAGTTAAAGATGAATCAGTTAGTGACGTAGAAGATGTTCTTGCGAAGGTGTGAAAACTAAAATTACGTCACATACACATTTCAAAGTCACAGAACCAATGCCACGCTATAACGAGCCATGAATGATTGTGCCAACAGTTTCCCGAACAACAGCGTGGGAAATATCGGCACGCGTCCACAAGCCTCGTACAATTGTTTCATACAATCGTGGACGTAATCTAAACACAATCAAAATGCGTTCCATTCCACCCGGCGACGTGATTCATTTTATTGTGCGTGTAATTGTTACCAGGGCATATGCGGCATGATTTTTAGGGTTGACATTATTTCACAAGCTGAATTAATCCAAAATTCAATAAGGGAACGCCTGAAATCGTAACTTATAAAGTTTCCCTCAAAAGTATGATTTGCTACAGATGAATAGATAACTACTTAGGTTTTAAGAATCCTCTTAACTGTGCTAGATGTTCCAAAGCGGCTGGACTATCCTAGTTAACTCGTTTTAGTGTAAGAATCTTCCTATAAAATAGCTAATTGATTCTACACATAAAAATTATTACTTTACAAAATCTATCTTAAGAACCTTATTGTATGTAAGGTATTACATTAATGTCTACTCTTATTGACTTCCTAGTTAGTAGCGCCTCTTTTCTTATAAGTTTATCTTTCCAAACAAATCTAAAAACAATAATTAAGATACAAATAAGAAGCAATGTCGCTGTTCTTATAAGTCTATCGTTGTAACCGAATCAAATTACGTTGCACGCTTCACAGTTCCGCAGCGCGCTTTTCCTTTTGAATTACGATTGCATATAAATCATCCCGGTTTCCTGCCTTGCTCAGCCCTAGGTCTTGCAGACTGCAGTAATAAGATCATCGTGTAAACATCAAGCTACGTGCAGTGGGGCACGTCTTTCAGCACGTAGCGATTCTTTCGCAATTTGTTTATACTGGCACTGATTGTAGGGGAAGTTTTATCGTTCTTTTGCTGCAACTTCTAAATTGTTACATATTTCAATTTGCTTTAATACCAACTCTTGAACGGAAATGCTTTATGTAGCTTTAAGCATAAATAAACTTGTTTTTTAACTTCAACTTAACGTATGAAATGCATTGTAGAAGTATGATTACATAAATATACGTTAGTCGTTTATTAATTCGAGCTTCGACGCCTTAATAAACATTTTCAAAAGTTTTTAAGGGTTTTGGAGGTGTTGTGATTTTGATTTGAAATCGAAATTTATTGAGCCAAAAGGAGGAAAAGTAAGATTTTGTAACACTGAGTTGTCGCTTTGAAAATGTTTTAATGTGATTCAGCAGAAGTTGAAACTTTGAACAAGATCTTCGCAAGTCATTAATCATTAGCAATCATTAGAAAATCTTCATCAAGTAATGTAAACAAAAATGCTATTGTATAGGTTACAGTACTTTTTTTTAATAGATGATGATGAATATTTTTACTCTTAGGTACTTTATATCGAAATGATAAACATGAAAATTAAAAAAAAATTACACAACGCAAAAATGATAAAAAATAATTTTGAATTTGATTGATTGAATTACTAATGCAGTATAACAGTGTATAGAACTGGAAATGAATGATGGAAATTTCAATCTTACTCTCCACATTTGCTTTGTGACGTTTTAGTTTTATTTTATCAAATCCGCATCGATCTACAAAATAGCTTATCAAGTCATGAGATGAATACAGAATCCAAGATGGCCGCCAAACCGCAATCGTGCATGCAATAATAAATGTAACTGTAGATTCTTTATAAGAGACCGTTCCGGTTAGTGATAGTACCATTATCTTACGCCTTTGGCTATCTCGGTGTATATGTTGCAAACATTAATTTGACAAGATAAAGTACACACTAATCGCTTTTATATACGATATCTATTAGGAAGTAGGAAGGGCGTACCCACTGTCTCCAGTTTTTGCGGATTATTTTTTACTTTATCATTATGATCGTGTGTTATTGTTTGTAGGTTTAGTTTAGTTTTATTTTTAATCTTAATTCTTTAAGCCGCCTTTGAAATATAAAATCTATTGTTATTTCGTAAATATTGATATTGATATTGAGTATAAATTTCAGTGTTTGTAAAAGTTACCTTTTTGTTTTGTCTCCTATAAGAAGAATTTGTCAGGAGTTTAAATGTTTTTTATTGTGTTTCAAAATTGTCAAACGGATTTGAACAACGACCTTTAAGAAATCAGCCACTGCCCCAAGATTTGACGCAACGAGAGTATAGAATCATGTGATATTTAAAATTACACATTTTATAATTTTAGTTTTTTTAGGTTTGGCAGCAATAAGAGTACTTCTGAATGTAATAGGAGAGTTGAAACCGTTCTAGAACTCTCGAAAAGATTGGGCAGCATCCAAAAGCGTTCGTTTGTTTTGACGATTATAGATTTTATCAGCTTTAGTAGGTTGATTTGTATTAAAATTGTTTCTGTTTTCATTTTGGTGTTTATATTGGCATAAGCTCTTGTCCCGTGAATTGTAGGTCATGAGTTATATCTACCTTGTATAAATGTTATATCGCATCCTATATCCGTTTCAACTGAAATTGGATTTACTTTGTATTTAAAGTTATTTTCCATACTAAATGGTATACCTACAAAGTTAGGTCATTCTTTACAAGAAATCATTTCATGTAGTTGTCACATTTAATTGTCATAGCACATCAGACAGTCAGGATTTCTTTTTGAGCTGTTACGAAAATAGTTTGTAAAAATATTTTTTATAATAATAAAAAAAATAACCGACTTTAAAACGGACAGAAGAGTAAAAAATATTTGCGTCATTTAGTAGCTTTAATTTTCTTGAGCACACATATATAAAGTCGGTGCTACCAAGTTTATTTAATTTTTATTTAACGTTACAAACACTTAGTGGGTTCTAGGTAACGTCCATAAAGTAAAAAGCTTGGATGGGCTTGGCCTAACCTAACCTAACATGATGACTATGGGTCCATTTTGGAAGTATATCCTTTCTAATAAAAAAGAATGATCAAAATCAAACTACACTATAAAAAGTTATGTGTAGTAATGCATAAAAATATATATACGCGTCGCATTGAGATCCTCTTCCGTTTTTTCATCGGTTAAAAATATGATTCGATGCGACGTTGATGGCACAAATGACTATAAAGTTATGCGCTGTCCGGAATGGGATCAGCGTAACTTCACATATTTATGGACGTGTTTTATCGCAGTGTGCAAAGTATTTATTTTACGACGCTCGCAACAAGGCTAAGTAGCGTGCAGAATTGGCTACAACTTACAACGTTGCACAGAAACAGCGTCATTTTTGTCGCAAATATGTATATTTAAACCGCTGTATCCAGACTTTGGGTTCTTAAGGAATGGCGACTGTGCTCTAGGTACACTGATGACATTAAGTGGCTGGCATTACAGGGAACCGCTAAATGCAAGCGGTTTAAGACCGCTGTGTTTGCAAGTTTTTATAAGAGGCCTGCGTTATGCAGTGGACATACATCGGCTGATAATGATGATGATGATACTTATAGCGTTAATCATCTTTGTGAAGGGGAAAATAACTTATCAGTGGAAGCGCAATAAAGTGGCGATTACACAAATGTTTTGATCAAAGTAATAGCCTTTCCGGAGGTGATATTGAAATCGTGACAGACAGACAGACGGCCTCGGTTTGTTTTGCTTGGCCGACGGACTAAAGGCGCTGCTGATTATAGTGATAACAATATTCAATTAACTATTATAAGTACTGACTCTTCATATAAATGTGGAATCTTTGAACTTTACTATAGTAAAGGATGAAATATTTCTCTTTGAATGTAAGTATAAATCAATATTATAGAATGTATGTGGCTATTTATTACTATTCGCTTCAAGATGGTTGAATAGATGAAATAGTTTATGTTTATTTGATTAGTAATTCGCTCTGCATAGTCTAAATTTTGAGTTTTAGATTTAAATTAATTATGTAGCATAACAACCGGTTCTTACGATATAGTTACAGTGTAGTAGATGGTAGTGTTTGATCAATTTAATTTTTAATATTACAGATTTTCGTTTCTGCTATAGTAGTATGGTTATAATATGATCAATGTAATCTAAAGCTGAATGAGAGACCTATACGACATTATTATGTTTTTAGTAGAAGGGTGGTAACTAGCCACATCCGAAACCACCCACCAGCCAGACACTTGCACATCGTTGCCGCGCTTACCACTGCACCACGGAGGCCGTCTGCGTTGACAAGGGCTGTTTGAGACAAATATACTGAACCATCATCATCAGCTTGTTTGTTATAACCCTCTTATATTGGTCTACAGCCAGGCGTCACTCCATATAGAAGGAGGTTATCACCACTGGATTGTTCAAAGTGATAAAGCCTCATATACTTAAGTGATTTACTTCGCTGATCGGTCACTTAATAAACGATAGCGGATATAATTTGCTATACACAAGGTCGTACTTTTGCGGTCGTAACCATTACATTTAACCCTTTCTATTTTACTTTTTGTGATGGTCGCCTTTTCATTGTTTTAGATTGTGCAATGTTTTATCTTTTGCACACGCTACTTGTCAGTCCTTTGAGTACTGTTTATTTTACATTCAAAACTACACTTGTAGAGCTCATGCTACTAAAATATAATAATTATAAAATTTGGACTGTGATGGCATTTTGGAGACAGCAGGTCAATTATCCATGTATTAAGCCTGTTTTGTTTAAAATATTTTTTCGGGATTGAAAGAATCGTCTTTAGTCGCCAAAAAATTAGCTACCTGGTAACCCTTTAAATCATTGACGATAAAAATCCTAGGTACTAATATGCTGCTGCTTAAAGGCGATGCAAAATAAACGTTACGATATAGTGCAGACGCACTCTTGATACCAACATAATCCTACTATGATCAACGTCGCATAGCGCGGGACGTCACGTCAACGTCACAATTCACAGTTCACAAGTCAGCTGAATAAACAGGTGACGCGCTACCAAGTCACACGAGGAACATGTTCGCTACAACTGCATTATGCCTATTTAATACACGCGACTGGATATCAATAGCTGACGCCTCTATTCAGACTGTAATTGTAGGGTCAATATATCAGCCATGAATTCAAAGAATTTATGAATTTAACAAAATTTTACTCTCGTTAACCCTGTAGATCTCTCTTAATATCCTGGAGGAGGGTAAAATTGTGAAGTCTGTAGTACAGATAGTACAGTATTTATTAAACCGTAAGTAAGAGGTGAAAATAGAACAAGAACCTGTGATAGCTATATCTTTACTATCTTGTAAGAGCTGTGAGTTTGTCAGCTTATGCACCTAACATGGATAAAAACGGTAAGTAACTTCCTATACATTTTGGACTATTGTAGCAGGTTAAGAGATCCGAACCCTCAATCGTGCTAGCACAAAGTTATATTTTCTTCGAGTTAATTCGGAAGTAAATTATTTATATTAACCATTAATTTATAGGCCTAATAACTACGGTCATGTAGTTATTAGGCCTATAAATAAATGGTAACCTTTCGATGGATATCTCTAACTTTATCACAGTAATGTTGTTCGGCAAGGGGTTGCTCCGAAGCCATATGTGTATCAAGATTTGCAATTTCGTCACAATTTAAAAATATCTATTGAAAATAAGATAAGATGAGTAGGGCTCCAGATAGATATTCCGAATTTTTATCTCAAACGAAATCAGTTCGAGCAAGTATTGAATTTAATATTTTAGCTATATTGTAAAAAGAAAAACAAAAGTAAAGTTTTTATAAACATATTTTATAGCAAACACAAACCCATTATTATACCTACTAGTGTAGACTAGTAAAAAGTGGATTGCGAATATTAGAACTGCATTCGAATTTCGAGGAAAGGTAATTCTTCCGGCGATTACGGCCCTACTCTGATTGTATTGCAGCGGTGTATTTGTTAAGGGAAAGTCTCTTTGAAAATAAAAAAGTTAAAATATTCTAATGATGATCCTTGAAATAGAAACTCCGTCAAAATTACAAACAGACAAAAAAATACACGTTTACACATGAAAAACTTTAAAAATTTTCAATTTTAATGTAAAACTAGGTAGAAAATACTCACGCATAAGCTTTCGTTTCTTGCAGACGCGCTAGACCCTGTTTGAAAACATCGAAGGCTAGCTTGGAGAACTGAGTGGATAACGCCAGAAGGTCGGGCTGGTACTCCACCGCCTTCTGCTTCTCCGCATCAGTGGGGTCGGTGACGATGTTGTGCTTCTTCTTCAGCCTTTCTAAAGCTTTATTGGGCTTGACAGGGGCGGGCGCCGGCGCCACAACCTCCCTAGTACATACGTTACACATTTTCACGATAATATCTAGATTTATACACGCGGTACGCGTTCGTTCGACGCACGGTTACGTTTGAGACTGTTCGAGGCGCGATCGTGTATATAAGTGGAGTAAATCGTATCCCCACTCCTTGATAAGGCAGGCGCCTGCGCCTGTGTGCAAAGGTTTGTGAGATTGCTGGGCTGGGGTTTGAGCAAGGGTTGACGAATGATAAAGGGTTGCTGACAGATTTTCTCTCATTGTTTCAGCAATGGTCTCTAATTCGGAATTACAGTTCTCCTCCAAGAGATGTAAATTCACATTCACTCTCTGATTCAATATTGACTTGAGGTTATTTTCACCCTAGCCTATACTCAATAGGATATAATATTACTTGGCACTTCCTATTTCCTGTAAGAATAGGTATTTGATACTACGCCTTGGTGCTCCAATGTTTGTTTGAGGACTTAGGGTATTATCGTCATACTGTCTACATTTAATGGGCCATTAAAGGACTCTTTCTTTCTCTTCCAAGAGTGTAAATTATTCTGATTCTATGTTAGTTTGAGGCATTATTTATCACCCTATCTTCAATGGACCATTATAGGGTGCTTCCTTTTTCTGTAAGAATGTGAATTTGAAGCCACATGTTGTTGCTCTAATGATTGTTTGAAGGCTAAGGATTATAATGTAATGATGAGACGCTACTATATCTACACTAACATATATTGCGAATGACATTGCCAGAAAGAAAGCTTGGGGTATATTTCCAGTTGTTATTATTCGGGATTTTGTATATTCTAAATTGACTTAGGTCTGGTTGGGTAAGTTTCGGCCGTGCCTAGTCTAGTCTACCCGTCAGACAACAAAGCGCTAAGCGAATAAACATTTCAGTAGTAGGTGTCACTCGTGTGAAAATAATTAGCTTTTTATGCGTTGCACCCCTTCTATGACATACATGCGCCATTTTCATTTCAGTGGGCAACTGTTAAATAATATTGTGTACAATTAAATAAAGTTTATTTAAAATGTAGTACATATTTTTAATTTTACTATAACTTACAGTGCCTTCTTATAGACATAAAATTAATTTATTAATAAAAATGTCCTTTAAATGCTTTCAAATTTGAACAAAAGGAAACTTGAACTTTGATAAGGAAATTAATTTAATTTTTTGGTGCTTCTGGGTTTTTTGAGCATTATGTGGATCATCATTTTTTATTTCGCAATGTTTCATCTATAATATACATAACAGTTCTATATCTAATAAATTAAAATCTCCTTTTACAGTGTTTGTTATCGAACTACACTAAAGCCAATCTCGATTGAGAATGCTTGTCAACAAACAAATTAAAAATGAAGGTAAAAATCACTAGTCACTTTACACCTAATTGTTTTAGTTAACTTGTTAATGACGAATTCATGACAATAAATTAGATTAGAAACCTTAAAAGTAATTAATATATTCAATATCTTTTAATTAAGATTTTATAAAAAACAAAACATAATTTTAAATTTATTAGGCATTAAATGTGTTGCATTTCTACCTTCATTTTAAATTTGTTTGTTGACAAGCATTCTCAATCGAGTTTGGCTTTAGTATAGTCTATTGTTGACGCCATCGCTTGATGATAAATACCTACTATATTCATATCGACAAAATCGCGGGCAGTAGCTACTAATGTCCCTATTAAAATTTAATTGATACTAATGGTATTGCTTTTACTCTGACAAAAAGCTGTCAAAATATATGTTTACCTAAAAAATCATTACGACATCTACCTGAGCGACGTGATCATATTGATTAGCATTATTTCCTGAATCCGAGGAGCGCGGTATTTCTACTGACGTCAATTTAATTTCCATCTTTTTAGATTTTCTCAATAAGGTAAAGATTCGCGGTTTGAGTATTTAATATAAGAAAATCTTCATAAAAGGTGTTAACTTATCTTCTGATGATAGGGTTGATATTACTGATTGGATCAAATTAAGAAATAGTGCCAGGTTGACCGAGTTTTTCTTGGTATTTTTTTGAAAATATACGTTTTCTAAAATTGAAACCTAGCTAGATCGAATAATCGCCCCTGACACCTCCTGCATGAAAAATTTCATGAAAATGGGGCCGTTTTTCAAGATTCAGATTATTTATTCATGAAATACTTTAAAAACAATTACATGGACGTGACTTAAGAAGCACACACTCTGTGCTGAATAACTGAATAAACTTCAGGATTTTCTTAGAACATTGTGACCGCATACTAAACTCCCGGTGTTTATTTATTATTGCCATTTATTATTGAATATCCTTATTATAAAATGCGTGTCATTGAGGGAAGTAACATAACAAAATGAACATTCAATTTAATTGCCTGATAAATAATTATAAACGGTTAATAAATTAATTACTTAATTGAATTTAAACCTCATATTTGTTTAATATGGAAATAACTGCAGGTGAATATTCTTCGCTCGGAAACTCTTGCGTATGGATTCGTGCTTGACCACGATCTCACCTAATCTAAAGTGTAGATTAGCTTAATATGAAACTTGGACGGAAGATGCTTTTTACTTTTGTTTTAAATGTATCCAAGTTGCAAAAATTGGTAATACAAACCTCAGGAGAAAAAGGCGCAATACACTTTTTTGAGCTTTGCACATATGAACAACATTGGAATTAAAATCCGCTCAGTGTCCTGTGCTGCGATGATATAATAGGGAAAGGGTACAAAGATTTTATTTTTTAATCACATAATGATACCTACTCGTAGATGCTCGGTTTCACGTTATAGTAGTATTTTCGACAACTTTGGTCTCTGGTGAAGATCTAATTTTGATTTGGGGTTAATGTATCCATTGTTTTTCCGCAAATCTTCATTTATCATTTATTTTCCATTATAAAGTGTATAATTAAAATGATGATGCGTTTACATTGCGGGGTCGGATGCAACGCTCACGTCCACACTCTTAGATAAGCCACAAAAGCTGGCGTTCTGCGAATTGAGACCACGACGTAAACGGTGCCGTCCCTGGGCTGCCGGAATTTAGACGTGTGACAAACTATTATTTGGCGATTGATTTGTTTGTATGTGTTATTAATACGTACGCACATATCAATACCGAGAAATAACGGAATATTTTGCTACGACGCGTCTAAGCGACAATTATAGCGTACTTAGACAATTATGAAAATGTTAAACATATAATATATATATTTAATCTTTATTTAACTTCCTTGTACTAATAAACTACTAAAAATATGTGTTATGTAGTACCTAAAACTAATTTCTTTAGTTAAAAGGATAACTGACTAACCTACATAACTATTTTCTGTTTAATTATTTGTCGTAGGCTCCGTATGGGACCACAGAAGAATCATCGGGGATTTTGGACGAGCGCAGAAACATTGCCACAGGTTGCCCGAAGGCGAGAAACTAGAATGGGAGCGCAAAACGACACGTGTCCTGTGAGACAAGGATCTAGGAGGCTTAGTGGGAAGGTCAAAGGGGGTCTAAGAGCGTCAGTAGGTAGATTCCATGCGACATAAAATTTCACTAACTGTACTGGAAATGGGGTTTCTTGCATGAGAGTCAGTTGTTTGGAATCGGAAGGGCAAATATTTTCCAGGCCAACAAGACAACAAGTCTAAGTAAGTAGGTATAAAGCAGTTGTCAGTATCATACTAGTTGTTAGCCAGGAATTACCAACCTTACATTGAATGCATATTTAGATACTGCATCAGGGATAGGGATAATCCCTTATGCGTCAGAACTACTACAAGCAACTATCTTATTAAGCTTTTTCAGCTTGAACTTGTTATACTATATATATACGTTGGTCTCAAGGCTTCAGCAGCTACGATATAATATCGACACATTGATTGATTTTCAGAAGTTTTATCTAGTGTCGGAAATAATAAACCAGGCGCGGCGATAAATAATAAGATCAAGATATTTTTTTAATAACAATATGGTTACCTCTTGGCTAAGTTATGGGCTTATAAGACCATAAATTATATGATGCGGTTATGGGGACAGAACTCTCATGCAATTATTCCTCGAAGTGTAAAATTGTGAGAATACTGGGATGAAAGGGGATGCTCTCCAGTTAATGACTTTACACCAATTCACACGAAAAATGTAAATGAAAGGTATAAAAAAAACTCATTTAAGATTAGAAGAAGGGGACGAGGTCGAAAAAATGTCACAATATATTGCTAGTGAGAGAGGGGAGTCAAAGATTCGCCAAACTGACATCTCATCGCCTCACGTAATTTGTGCATGCAGGGGGCTCTTCACTTGCAACGCGGACACGCGTGGTGCTGCAAACAGGGACAAAATACTTTAACCTGCGGGGAAAGAAAGATCTACCAAAACTACGTTTGTCCCCGCCTGCAGCACCATAAAGTATTTAGAATTTTATACAGATATAGTGATCCTTGTTTTACTCTTTTCAGTTCATAACTTCAAAGCAGTCGGGTTTTTTGTTTTTAGAATAATAATTTTATTTGAGACTTTTTAGTTTTAGTTTATGGTATAGAAATGAGACGGAACACTTAGTACACTTTTTGCCATTTTTTGTTAAAAAAAGTAATATGAACATGATATGATATTTATATTTTTGAAATGGTCTTTTTACGACCTTTCAATTGGTATCCCTATTGCTAAGATAAGAGAAAAAAATACACACATCCCTCCTTTTTTCCCCCATTTACAGCCGCCATTTTGAAAATTTATATAGCCTATGTCACTACCACAATTTTGACAAATTCAACGACACCTCACATGTCAAAATCCGTTCAGCCGTTTAGGTTGTAGCGCGTGCCGAAGAAATGGACATACATACATACATACATACGCTCGAAAAACATAACCGTCCTTCTGACGCAGTCGGGTAAAAAGGGGATACTCTCCACTTAATGACTTAGTGCGATTTACACCAATTCACACAAAAAATATGAATGAAAGGTTTAAAAAAATCTCATTTGAGATTAGAGGAAGGGGACAAGATCGAAAAAATGTCACAATATATTGCCAGTGTGAGAGGGGACTCAAAAATTCGCCAAAGTTCTCATCGTCTCACGTAATTTGTGCATGCAGGGGGCATGCAGGGGGTTCTTCACTTGCAACATGAAATACGGACACGCGGTTAAAATTAGGAATGAAATCAAGAAAATCGACAATTTGCGATGGACCATAAATGCAGGAAAAAAAGCCGATCGCAGATGTTTGTCTCATCGCCTCACGTAATTTGTGCATGCCCCCTGATTTCATAGCAACCATACCTACTCTTCACTTGCAACATGGAATGCGGACTCGCGGTTATAATTAGGAATGAAATCAAGAAAGTCGACAATTTGCGATGGACCATAAATGCAGGAAAAAAAGCCGATCGCAGATGTTTACAATATCGTGTGTGCCTTAAGATCACAGACTCAAAGGAAAATACGCGCTTTTTAATTCGTTTTGCTCTTGTCTCTCATCTCGGCTGCAGGACATTGACCTGTGACATTGAAATTTGAATGGGATGCGAGCAATTTGACGTACGCAGGTAATTCCGAACGATTGGACTGCAATTAGCGGGGGAACCTGTAATTATTAATTAGCTGGGCGGGAAGTAATGGACAGATGAAATTTTGGGGTTATTTAATATTTATAGCGCAGTAGGCTCGTACACGTGCTGTTTATACGAGTTTTTATTTGTTCCTTAAGTAAGTATGTATTGTTGATTGAAGTAGTAGACCTGGCAAGATTACTGCGTTTGGCAAATTGAACTTTTTAGCTTTTGATTAGTATTTTTTAATTTAAAAAAAAATTATTAGCGCTATCGTTTTTTTAACAATATTCATATAATAAGTCTAATAACAAGAGAAAACCGAATCTAGCCCTTGACGAAATAGAGCTCTGCTATATGTTATGCTAACGGTGGAACCGAAGAACAAATTAAATTCATAATATCTGAATAGGTTTCTGCCGTTCCCATTATGCCGATGAAGAGATGTCATCAGATGTCTATTTCTTACTAATGGATGCAAATCTCCTTTTTTCTATAACGATATACAGCTTAGACCCACCACGCTGCTAAGAATGCTGGTTGTAAACCGTAGCGGGATAATGTTTGATTCTGTAAAGACTTTCAACTTTGTTAGTAAAAATAATGATTGAAAATATTTCTGGGAAGTAAAGAACCCTATATCTCATGGCTTAGTTAGGATTTAAGCCAACGACGTCGTAGTCGCATAGGCGACACACTAGACTATCGAGGGAGTGGCGTGATACTGTGCGTGAGTTGGACTAGATGGCGCTCTACCAATATGGACTGCATAAACTTTGAACCTGTAAATTGTGGAATCAACTTCCCGCCCGGGTTTTTCCTGGAAATTTTAATATGGGGGTATTTAAGGGGCGTATCAACTCTGGAAATTTTAATATGGGGGTATTTAAGGGGCGTATCAACTCTTTCCTCAAAGGCCGGGAACGCACTAGCAATGCTTCTGGTGTTGCAAATGTTTATGGGCGGCGGTAATCGCTTAACATCAGGCGACCCGCATGCTCGTTTGCCCGCTTTATTTTCGATAAAAAAATAAAAAAAATAAAATTTTAGTCGAATGTGAAATAAAAAATAATAAAAATATCTGAAATACATCCACGTGGATCGCTTATTTATTTTGTTTATGATGTATCTCTGGACTGCAACTGCGCTTGATGGTAGGTAAGCGCTTATGCAGCATATGAGGTCTCTTCTAGGAATAAGCTTGCCTAAAAGGGACACATTCACCCTTGACTTAAAACTACCTTTATTGTAGGCGGTAGGAAAAATGGAGGCTGAAAGGTGAAAGATAGTTATATGAGGATACATTTAGATCCTACTATTTAGTAAGCGACTAAGCTGATCTCTTCAATGACTGGCAGTTCCATTTCAATGTTAAAACCAGCACCATTAGCTTCTGAAACTGTTTTATCATTATTTGAAGTGCTATTACAGTAACCGCCTCTTTATCTACTCCGTAATCTTTGTTTGTCGTTCATCAATGTTTCTGAACAGGAATCCATTAGGTGATTCCCAATCCACTTATCAGTGTAAACATCCTTGAATAGACAAGCAAAAGCCGCGGAGAAAATGATAAAAGCTCTTTAAAAGGTTTTCTATTTCTAATCTTGCCATCTTAGTCTTGAGGTAAAATTTCATATTTAACTCTATCTAACACATCTGTATATATTGCTTGTTTATTGGGAAGTCCCAGGTTCGAGTTCCAGCATGAGTAATCCGGCAAAAGTTCTACCGCCAGGCTAATTGCATAATTGAGTTATAGGTTTTAAGAGAGTGTTAGTACAAGTATGCCCCCGACGAATGAACCTTTAAACCTGGGGTAACTAATGAAACACGAAGGAGATAATAGGATGTGTTTCTAATATAGAAAAACAAGGTTATATAATGTAGTCCTGGTACTTAAGTTTAAATAAGGATCAAACCTGGAAATAATAATTCTAAGGAAGAAATTCTCAAGTATCTTATATCCGCGAAAATAGAAGTTGTTACATTTTATTTATTATGACGTAAGGGCATTTTTGGAATCGTTTTGAATTACAGAATTCGTTTTTGATAACTTAAATTAAAATTATTTATTAGTAATTAAATTGTTTATTAGTAATTATACCTTAGTAATAAATGTACTGCAAGCTGGAAGGCGGAATTTAGCAGAACCTGTTAGTTGATTTAAGACTTGTTTTACAGACCTAATTCGCGATAAATATAATAAAAATTAGCATGGAATTAAATTCTGCACAAATCTATGAAAATTTTTAACAAATTTCAAAGCTCAGTTATTGCATTACTTACATATTACGAAATGTGATCACAATATTTTTCTTCATAAGCCTACGATATATACAAGGCATGGTATTTATTCTATTTAATCAAAAATGTCTACACAATTAACGTTTATCGCGAGTCAAGCATCTAACGCACTTAGCGCCGAAATGTGACAGTCAATCACTTTTATGTGCGTATTTTTATCAACTCACAAATTGCATTAACCGTAATACTAATCCCTTATAAAAACACGAGGAGCAGCCCGCGATAATCAATAAATAGGTTTTTGTTTATCAAAAACTTTACAATTTTCATAAATTTAGAAAGCCCTGCCACCTGATTCTTCTTAAAATGATAATACGATTTGAAGTTATACAGAAGAACAGAGAAAAAGCAAAAAATAAAATGAGTTCAGCATTTCGGATGGATAACTTTTATGGTGCATGAATATCATTAAATTCTAGAACTCACTATTTATATGTACTCGTGTTTGTTAAGTTACTTAGCTAATAATTTTTACCAAAAAATAGAACCGACTCAAAACGTTAACTCAAAAAATTAAAAAATAACTGTGTCATTTAGTTGCTTTAATTTACTTAAGCATAGCCAGCAAGTTTATGGAATATTTATTTAACATATAGAAACCTTGACTAGTAAAGTAAATTAAAGCAACTTAATGACACAGTTATTTTTTACTTTTTAGTGATTTATCGCCACGTAACGTACTCGTAATATACTGTCCTAGTATATTATACGGCACTTGTAGCCAAAAAGCTACCGATACTTACAATAAAACCGAAATCGCTGCAAGTGTGCCTATAAAATTTGAAGAGTTCGTTAAATTTTCCCAGGCTCGTACACGTGGCGGAAAAAATCAACCCGCAGAAAGCTTTCATCGAAAACGCTACTTAATATATTTGAGATATAACAGAACAATGTATATTAGAAATTAAAATTGTTACTCTTTATTGAGCCACAAATATGTCTACTCTCTAATGCACATACATCTTAAGAAAAGTCACGTACATTTTTATAACCTCCATTGTTGCCTACCGTTCCTCATCATAAGAGTACGGGCTGGCCAACTTTCAGCAATTATAAACTGACAACGTTCTGCCATCAGGCCTCGTTCTATCATTTGGTAAATAGTGCCCTAACAAAACATTTATTTACATTTTCAATAGTACATTTAAATGTATCAACGGTTTTTGGTCGTGTAATACTGTGTCATCCAATACGCATAATGATCACATTATTCAACCAAGATAAGGGACGACACACACTTTTCCGTTGTTTATTTGGAAATGTTGGAATTATGTTCTTATTTAAGTTTATCTGAGAATTGTTCGTTATTTTAATCAATGGTAAATTGAAAATAATCAAGTTAATTATATGGTATAATCTCAAAATATACAAGTTTAAAGACACATATGTAGAAGGTAATTAAATTAGTTTTGCTTTGTTTAGTGCTGAAATACAACACATTTAAAATCTTGGTTGCAACTTTATATCCACTGTTAAAAGAAAAGGTCGGAATCAAATTATTGTAAAAAGTCAATTTAATGTAAGTTTTTCCAAGCATTTATAATTATAAATATATATTTATAAAAATACCACGGTTTGCATTGCTGATAGACACTTTAACTCGACTATAAATAAGAAGCATGTCTTGTGCCGAAGTCGACGTAAAAGTGTGTGTTTCGTAGGTTCAGCCACTTATCTGATTTAATAACTCTACAGAATTGTACCGCAAGCTATCACCAGACTAAGCATTTACATAATACTCGTATTAAATGATTGTAGAATGTATTACAGGCATTGTGTCCCGTGGGGGGTTATCGTGCACCACGTGACTAATCCGTTACGGCTGCAGTGCCTTTGTCCACCGAGACATTGTGACGGTATTTTACCGACTTTCAAATAGAAAGGAAGTTTATTTAGGCAACATATTACAAATTTAAAAAAAAAACAAAATTTTAATAATTTTGTAAAAATTATGATGTGATCTCAAAGTGCTCCTCGCTGAGTATAGTGCTGTATCTATTAGGACTAGGACGTGGTAGGTAAGGTGTTGACGGACTGTGTTAAGAGTATAAAAAGACTAGCTGACCCGGCAAACGATGTTTTGCATTAACAATTAAAAAAAAATTTTGATGAAAATTAGATAGTGGCCGATTCTCAGACCTGCTGAATACGCATACAAAATTTGGTACAAATCGGTAAAGCCGTTTCGGAGGGGTACGGTAACTAACATTGTGACAGGGAAATCCTAACTTAATATTATAAATGCGAAAGTATTATAACTACTGAACCGATTTAAATGAAATTTGCTACACAGTAAGTCTGAAAAAGGACATAGGCTACTTTTAGTTGCGAAAAAAGGGTTGTAAGGGGTTAAAGGGGGGATGAAATGCTGTATGGGGGTGCTTTTAGATATCGTCATTATTTTCTATAGCCGATGAAGCCTTCCGGTAACGATGCTGATAAAATTAATCCCCATGATTGGGCAATACTGGACCTAGGCTCCCACTAACGGCTTCCAAACTCCTCAGTCTTGACTAGCCTGCAGCCAGATGTCCTTGGTTCCTTGTAGGGACTCCCAAACACAACAACCCTGGGACGCATTTAATGTCGTCAGGTTATCTAGTGGGGGGGGGGGGGGGTTCTGGGAAGACTATCCGGTCTTAGTTACATATCTCTGAAGATAATCTCTAGAAAATGCTTTGATTTATATATATAGATTTTAAGATTAGACGGTGTAAGTGATATGGTATACGGAATCCGAAAGGGATTTCCAGATAATTTCATAGGAACCATTTTTGCACCAAATCGTGTCTGTAAATAAGTAAGTTTGTCTCCGAAAATCATGTGACCAGATTTTCGAAAATACTAGTAGTAAAGATAGACATGCATTTCGGATTTTTTTGCATTCCTAACAGTCCTATCTACCATACGTTATTTTGTTACCTATATCTCAAAGGCAGCGTTATGGATAAAGCTTCTAAGCAGCTGAATTTTTGCGCCACTTCCAACAATTTTTATTATCGTCATATTTCAGCGAAATTACAACAAACCTGTATGTATGCTAATACTTTTCCCAAAATCAAAATATATTCAGTAGTCTCTCGAGTTTTATTTTATTACAAACAAACAGACAGTCGCGGCGCAAAACTTTGCTTCATGATAATATGTATCGCGATATAGAAATCCAAAACATAAGGATGGACAAAGTGTCACCTCCCAGGACATGCCAGTTGGGATTATTTATTTAAAATATAACCAGGAAATGAAGTAGTCTTCGAATAAAACCTTCGCGAAAGTAATAAAATCGAGTACCTATCTAAAAATAAAACTTAACAATAGTGATAAGAGAGTTACAAGATATCAATGAAAAGTTAGCTATGTAGTAGTATTTTAGCTATTCAGGTCAAAGCACAATCTATTAATTCCAATCTTAGTTAAGCCTGTATAAAGATTGAAAAGGGATCTGTGGGAAGAGATGGTTTTATAAATCGAAGTGATTCACGAACTTTTCTGTCCTCAGCAAATGGATTCAATAGGTAACTAGAGAGAGAGGGTAAACGTGTCAACTAATAAAAACATAATATCGGAGTATCAGCATTCTCCTTTAGTGGTTCTTAGTTTTTCGTTGACGATCAGGGTTAAATTGCAAGCATAAAACAAAGTTTTTATCTTCACGAACAGGTTTGTTGTTAATTGATAATATTGTGTAACACGAATTGCACTATTTTTAATATCAGGGCAGTGGATTCACGAAACCTCTTTACATGTACAATCTACACTTGTTACAGCGCTTTCACAAAGGTCCATCTCGACCGACTCTCGTTAATTTACTTTTTAAAACTGACTTAATAATAAAAACTGATTTAAAAGATATTGAATATATTAATTAGTTTTAAGCTTACTAATTTAATTCGTTGTCAAAAGGTGTGAACTGTTCAAATGTGTAAAATCCATGAGGGTATCTAACATAATCAAACATTAAAAATGATTTAATGAGGTATTACGCAACATTTACACGTTATAAATCAAATTGAAATTAACTAACTTAACACAACGTTTTAAGTAAGCACGTATCTCATATCTCTCTTTAAATCATTAAAAATTAGTTCTGTTTTGATTACTTCCACAGACAACTTGTGACAATTTCATAAACAATAATAGTACCTCAGACAATCACAATAGCGATACATATTATCACAATATTACAACAATCTACTTTTAAGTCTTTAGTCTAAATATAGTTACAGAATAGGGGGGCTGTTCTTGAAGGAACATGATGGAAAATAACATCTTTGGTCCCGCCTTGAAGAGTTAAGTCTTCTGCCCTGGAGGGTGAGATATCATCGTCATCGTCGCATGTCTCCCCCTCCATGTGTCGATAACTTTGGCTCTGCTTCAGATTTCCCTAGTATTGAATCTGAATCAACCACACAAATACTCCAATCAAAGCTTGCTCTAAAGACCGCTGAGTGACTCTGTGTGCCTTATAAAGCCCAAAAGGTAGCAAACAATTCTCAGATCCATCCATCAGTACTATAATTCCTATGGTAGCTAGTAACGCAGTAGGTCATTACAAATGGGCTGCTAGCCTGCTACAGTCATTAACTTCCCAGAAAGTTTATTTTAACGCGCCTCGTGACTTTTCACGTGACCACCGCAAGCGGTCGCCATACAAACAAACAATCTATTTCCGAGCAATCCCACTACAAGTAGGTGTGTTTATCACAACGCATCAAAGGAGACGCGACGCGGTAGCCTTTTCATGATTTTTTGAATTATGGACCAATAAACATTATGATGTTAGATTAATAGTGTGTAAAATGCAGAGCTCGAATAATACTAACTATATAAGTATTATGATCATTAAAAAGAATTATTTTTATTGTATTTTTTGGAAGGTAGTAACAGTTTTATCAAGTTGTTGGTTCCGGAAATATAAAAATTTATGATATGATTAACGCCAGTTTCCGGTTTACCTACATTAACTAAAGATAATGACCTACATGTGATACTATTTTTGAAGTGAAACTTCTTTATCGGGGTTGGATAAAAATTTAGTGTAACATTTTTTTGTTACGCGTCACATTTTTCCGTTACGCGCCATCTTTGACTTATGGAAGTGACGTGATAAATATATATATATGTTATATTGAAGTGATCAGCAAAATCAAAGGGTTTATTTTATTTCTAATTCCAGTGAATTTCTAAAAAAAAGTAAGCAACTACATCTCTTTTTCTAATACTTAGGTGTAATTATGGTATTTATTTTTCCACGTTGTTTAAAATTAACCTCAGTTTTTGATTGTATTTTTCAATACACTAACACGTGGGTGTAATTATGGTATCAATTTTTTCTAATACTTGAATGTTGATAAGTTAGTTAGTTAGTTTCACTTCTTACGAGTGTACGCTAGTACACGCACACATTTTTTTGATGTAGATACAGACAGGCACGTGAGATCTATGTGTCAAGTCGCATAACAGCGGAAATGTATTGTGAATCTATTTTGTTACTTTAAAAGAGCAGGAGTAGAATTCTAGGGTGATACAGAGGGAAGCGTTTGACATCGACACTGTTTATCCAAAAAGCGGCCAACTGCGAGTTGGACGCGCCCAATTTTTTACGGTAACGGGAACTACGCAGTTGAAACAGCGAAGGACCGCTAGTACATTATAACCCAAAGCATTTAATGCGATTTGGCGCTGCATTGGAGCAAAATGTAGCGCATTTCCCCTCTCCTATAAGGAGAGACGCCTGTCCCTATAGTGAGCTGTTTATTAGTCAACTATTAAGATAAAAAATATATAACATAAGTAATAGGGGTTAAAGAATGAAATTGCCGTTTTATTGTAATAGGTACTTCGAATTGACATAGAACCTTCATGGTTTAAGATTTTAAAGTGAAACTTTTTTCATACGGTACCTGTGTAGTTCTTCTTTTAAAAAATGTGCAACATTCGAATATCAACTTTCAGTTGTTTTTTTTATTCAGCTTAGATGGATACAAATCGGCAATTTCATACTTTAACCCCTGATATAATACGCACTTAGAGTCCTGACGTTCTGCGACTTGTGAATCGTAACTTCGTTAGACACGTGCATCTAACATTGTATACTAACATAAACTGTAGGTAAGTCTATGAAAATATCCGGAATTGTACGGGATGAATTTTGATGCATTACTCTCGCTGAAGCCAGTTATGTACTGTATTTTGCGCAGTATCAAAATTTCGCCATAAATTATTCGGGATGATGTTGTTGATCTTGAGCCAGATGGTTTCAAGACTTCTGAAATTATCTCAAATTCATCAGAATTGTGATCGATGATAAATAAATTTGTTTATCGGAGCTGCGTTGCGCAATTATGTTTGACGTCACTTAAATTGGACCCACCTGTTGTTAATTGAATATTGCTGTTTGTCCTTTTTCCGTTTTCTGTTTGTTTTTCCAGTCTATTTGACGTCCAAGTTGCCATTTTTTATTTTTCGTCATAAAATTACCATTATTACAATAGCGATAAAGGTCTAGTCCAAGGTCCCGCGCAGATAGGTGGATTTTTAGTTTTGTAAATTCAGCAGGCGCCCTTGGCTGTCTGCTGTCGGTGGTTATAGAGAACATATAATTAAGAACGTTTGAACGATTCTTGTCATCTGGCGCTTTTGGCTGACTGCCTCAGTGCGGTGGTATAAATTTCTGCTTATAAAAAAGCTTTTAAAATTGACTAAAATGAATGAAGCGACGAATAACTGTCCGTTATCTCTCTAAGACACGTGCTAAAAGTAAGAGCTACATCAGCAAACTACTGATTCAGATTTTCTTACAAATCATTTCAATAACAAATCATTGAGGGCAGAAATACGTTAAATCTACAAAGAAAGGAGGCTCCTTATTTACAAAAATAGCTTGTTGTAATGTTAAAAACTAAATGCGCTCTACTTAACTTGTTTGTTGCATGATAGCTCGGAGCTTTGTTTCGAACATAAAAGCGAAAAGACATAATGTGGGAAAGGATAGCCACTTAGTGCCAGCGAGTTTGGTATCCCGCCAGTAATTTGGACGGCCCGCTCGAATTATCGCTTCTGAGTATCGGAAGTTATGTACGTGTGAACCTTTATCCAATGAACATGGATTCCGTACAAATATATTTTCTTCAGACTGCCTCACAGAATAAAAAATCTGCTAGCTCACGCTGCTGTACTGCCACGTCAGTCCAGTGGTTAGGGTATTTGGCATCTCGAGATCGCAGGGTCGATTCACTACAGTACACACTACTATTCTGCTCTTGTAATCCTGTTGTAAAGTTTACAAATCCTTATTATTAATTATTCGTACATATATTGGTGTTGTATAAAAACGCCTGCATAAATTACCCCACGTGGAAGTATGTGGATGATCAATTCTGAACTCTGCGACTGAAACTCATGAAATGTAGCGTTGCAAGTTTTTTACACTGTGGAGCAGTAACATGCCATGTTTTCTACAAGTGGAGCAGTAAGAATATAAAAATATTTAAAAATTGATCGTTATGAGAAATAATCTCATTTGCTGAAAATTATCTTCCACGTGCTAACTAATCCCTTGTTTATTTAAACTTAGTGCTTATAGTTTCAGATAACATGATTAATAGTTTGTTCCGAATTTCCAACGTTTACCACAGTGGCCATGCTAATACTTCCCGGAAATCTATGTTTAGCCTTCGCCAAAACAAGCCACTTGTCAAATTTTAGTTGAGTCACATAAACAAAAATAAGCTACGTCCTTAACGCTTATCACAGTTGCGCAGTGATAAGACGCAGTGCGAAATACTCGTAAATCATCAACTGAAAACACCCGCGGAGTACAATCATAGTTTTGATAAACATTCATCATCGGAGGGTGTGGTTCATGTTTGTGATAACATAGGGATGATGTAATGTCTAGACGAAATATTTTTTTAATACTGGAGAACACAAAAAATTTTTTATGATCCTTCTATCTACTTGGGAAAAGGTATTTAAGGGTTTAAGGTGTCACATTGTGAGGGTTTTAGAATTAAGTAAATATGCTACAAAGCGGAAAAAAGAATTACGATCGGAGCATGCTCGTATCAAAAATGAGGTAATCCGCAGAAGAATTAAATTTACTGTCATAGCTGTATGAGTCGCAAACTTGAAGTGGCAATGGGTGGAGCAAGTAGTTCGAAGTACCGATGTACATTAGGATCCCAAGGTGTTCAACTAGCGACCCGCAACACACAAAGCTAGAGGATTTTCCACTAGGTAGACTTCAGAGGTATTGCAGCTACTAGATGTAGGTAAAACCGATGGATTTGGAAGACCCTACAAAAGGCTTAGTGTCCAGCGCAGTAGAGGACTATCGACAAATATGATGATATTTATTAGTAAAGGGATTTTGCTTGTTGTCCATTGAACCCCGATAGAGGTCGCATGCACTTTGTAACCGTGCTCGGTGCACACAACCGGTTTATAAAAAAATATGTTGCGTAACAGAATTAAAGTATTGCTTTTACATACTTAATTGCCGCAAGTTGCATGCCCGTGAAACGTGAAACGATCCATTATATTCGTTTCCAGTGTCATGTCACTGCAATTTGTATTTTGACAAATTTATTTATCAGAGCCGCCCTGACTTTCTATAAATAAAGAGACATCATCTTCCCTCCAGCTAGTAACACCCTTCATAATTTGGTGCGTTGTTACCGTCAAATTTTAATAATTAGCTGTAAAAAATTAGCTATAAAAGCAGCATAAAAGCAGATGACATGAAGGGCAGAAATACAAATACATAAGTTTATGTTAACAACAACAAACATGTCATTAAGAGCGCCTATTAGAACTGAGTTTTAGAATTTTAGCTGAGTTGTACATTACAGATTGGATTATAATAGAGCCCCTAATCGGGTCCATTTAGTATTTTAAAATCTCTTGGGTCGAATCAGGGTTTGGAAGGCTTCGGCGGAGGCACGACCTGTAGCAGCGCTAGTCCTATGCTTATTGGTGGGCAAGATAAATTTCTCGAGGCTCTCTGATATTGCAAGTAGAAAGGAGTATGAAATAAAAAATCACTAGAGTTTTTTATTCAGTTTTTTATTCATTAAGAAATCTAAAGTACTTATACTTCTTCGGGGGAGAGACGAATATCTTATCATTCTATGGATTCACCGTGCGGGTGTGCCGGGTCCATCGCGTGGCTGTGAGAAAAACTACGAACGGAGCCCGAGACTTGTGACACGGGTGTAGGTTTAAGGGTACCCTTAGTGACGCGCGTCAACACTCACCTCCTCTGTTCAAGTTATTCTCCCTGCCCAGCCAAATTCGGAAGGACCCTACTAGAGCAGCTTTGGACACTCGTTCCAATATGGAGCTTACTGCACTTCTAGTAAGGCCAAGGTCTTTTAGCAGGTTGTAGAGAGACTTCGCTGGTATACCCCTCGCACCCACTTCTACCGCGTATAAACTAACCACATAGCCATTTTTGGTTAGTTCATTAGTAAGGTCATAATATTTATTCACTTTGAATACATGGTCTTTAGGGGTGTTTGTTCCTCACGGCATTGTAAGTTCAACAAGTACTTTACTTTAAACAAAAATTAAAAACGTAAAAAGTTTACAAACATTCTACTTTATGTTTACGTTTGAAGTTAGGGGCGTCTACATTTTGATATTATATACTTATTAAAATTTTGGCTGTGAGGCTTTTACACCGCGAGGCCGTTGACGGTGTGGGCCACTGCCTTACGCTACCTCTGGACGGTTATTACGAGCATCAACCGAAAGACTTATTTTAGTGCAATGCTGTGTAACCTGTAAATATACTTACTTCTAAGCTAGCACGATCCAATTTTAGATTGCACTTTGCTGTTGCAGCTGAGATCGCAGTTTAACATTAGCTTGTCGATGTAAAACACCACCTTCTATCATTTAATTGACTTTTTCTTAAATTTTCCTGTTTATATCAACTTTTACTTTTACGTAGAAATCTATCAAGTAAGTACTTATTCACTAGAGTGGTGAAACAGCAAAGCGTTTGATATTATTTTCCCAGGCGTCACATGAAATAATATAGTGAATCACGTGTTATTTATACACCTGGCTTTTACCTATTTTATCTATACTCGTAGTATATGCGATTGCATTTTCCCAATGTTCATTTACTTTTGGACGGGAAAATCCTCATTGTGCTGAACAGGCTAAAGGGCGCAAATATTATATAAATTCTATAGTACCAGCTTAATTTTTAATTTAGTTTTTAATTTTATATTAGATTAGTAGTTACGATTTGAAAAATATAACGTAGATATCTATTAAAAAATAATTTTTCTGTATTTAATCATAAGTCATTAATATAAGATAACAATGAGTTAGCTTATATTAATGACTTATTGGAGCTTACCTTGCTGGCAGGTTTTTTCAATATGTAGTGTTGGAAAAAATCACAATCAAGTTTCTTGCCAGCTGTTCTAAGTAGGATGCTATCTTTTTAATCAGTGGTAGAGATACTTAATAGTCGAACTTCATATTTCTTAAGTGTGCCAGCGACTCTGCTTGAAAGAAAGTAAACTTGAACTTACTATCAAGTTTTCATTAGAATTTATAGGCTAAGTAATTCATTAAATTAGCGTTTGTACTATTAGAGTGCTGATTTCACACGTGTTACCTAGGTACAGTTCTATCAAATCTATTCCTATATACTGTGCCTACGTGATCTGTGAGAGAGGTTACTGCACCCATTGCAAATATCAAATCTATGCTTCGTTGCAACTACCGCATCTGCCAATCCAACCCTCATAGAAAAACAAATCTTTCTACATACGTTATAAAGTAGGATTTCGCTTGGACATTTGATAGATTTAGTACTTTTTGTGTAGGTGACAGATTTTCGCATTCCTGTAATTGGGGCCTTCCCGAGTGTCCCCTCTCGTTTGTCATTTGATCCTGCAGTGTATTGTTGAACGTACAGCCTTGATTACAACGCTGACACAACGATGAAATGATAAAGTATTATGTAACGCATACTAATGTAATTATAACTATCATCATTATCAGTCCGTTTAAATGGTCCTAGTCTCCTTATACGATAGTGCTTAAACCCACCGGCTTAAAGGCAGTTTGGCTAGCTTAGATTGGTAATATTAAATTACAATTACATCAAACGAATAAAAACCATACGAAAGGAGTATAAAACTACCGACTTTTTTAGGATAGCCACTTTTGGAAAAAGTGACGTTATCACTTTATAGTTCGACTCCGGACTCCGACCTAAGACCTCATGATCTGAAGCCACTGGAATATAGAGGCAGTTAATGCGAAGTCATAAAGTCAAATGCGACCATAATATAAAACTTTTATTACTAAATATAAAAACGAACTTTTTACTTCATTTATAAAACTCATAAGAAAGGTACAGTAACTACTATTCTTATTACGAAAAAATATGAAGTTTTAAAATACTAAGAAATTACGTGCTGTAACATCGAATTCAACGACGAGCACAACGTTGCAGAGAATAGTCCCGCGGCACTTTAAACAGAATCGCGGCCATTTTGTGTGTGACAGTGCAGCAGTATGTTGATCAAAATATGATACTAATGCAGTTGGCGCCGCCGCCGACTGCGGTTGACTGCTAATTGAAATTTGTTAACGGCTGTGGCATGACCCTTTCATCTTAGAAATGATGACTTGCAAACGGAACGACAAACAGGTACTTGGATATTCTTGTAAGTTTTATCCAAAATGGACTTAAAATATAATAGCCAGACCGTAACTTTATAAAAGCTGAAAGTATGTTAGCCTGTGCTCCTACCAAAGTTAGATAATCACAGGAGAATGAGGTTTTACATGTACGCCGATGTAAGTTGCTAGACACAGGGTGGCACTTAGAACGTGTTCATTGCGATGTTTTGCTGTGTTTACAGGCATTGCTTTTTCATTTACCATGAGGGGGGCCATCTGTTTGGTCTTTCAAACGAAAAAAATTGTAGTGTCTCGTCTCTTTGTTATTTTAAAAACAGTCGCTTTACACTAACTGCATAATGATACGGGATCTACGTTACATGAAAAAATAATTTTAAAGATTTTGTTTGTGTATCTGTTTTTTGCGGCTAGCCCGACCTCTGTGGCGCAGTGGTATGCGCGGTGGATTTATAAGACGGAGGTCCTGGGTTCGAATCTTGGACTGGAATTTTGAACTTTGATGGTTTTGGAAGCTTTTTAATAGGGTCCGGCTATTAAATAATGTCATTTTTTCCAGTCGTGACATCAGTTACACTTAATATTTCACTAATTTTCTTGCTATTTCCCTTGATGCTTATGACTTTTGTGTGCAATAATCTACAGGTGTTGTGTCGTAATGCTGCAAATCGAGCACCAGATTTCTTTTCCTAATTGGGAGCAATCAATCGACGACGATATTGCCTACACCAGTAAATGCACGTCCACACGTCTTTGGACAAATTTGCAAAGGACGAGGTTACGAAAAGAAGGTTATATAGACATTTTTATGGCTATTTTAGATAGGTTATGTGTTATTGAATAAGCGCTTTATTTTTCGTTTTTTGAATTCATAACTTAACTCTTGACTGCAATAACACTTGATGGTGAGTTGTAATGCAATATAAGTGTCTAAGTCTGAGTAAATTCACTAGTTACAATGATTAATAAATTTTATTTTGAAATAAAAAAGTCACATATATGTGACACGTTAACACTGCGATGCATTTTCATGAATTTTACCACTGTAGCTTTTGATTTGCCAACTGTTTTCTTCTTTTATGTAGTTTTACATAGACAGATGTTTATTACGTACTTATATTTAATCCAATTATTGTTGGGCAGATATAAAGAGCACAATTTATAACTAAATAAATAAAAAGTACAAAGGTGATCGCCATCTTTGTACTTATTATTTATTTATATATTATATATATTATTTTATTTTATTTATCGTTAGAAAATCTTCTAATATGCTAGGATAATAAAATACAACTACGACGGATTAGAAAAGAACATTAGATGCGCAGTGCTCTAAAGCTTGCAGCGACAAAGTGTTACATAGTTCTTATAAGTGTTACGGGTTTTATTACCTATTTATTTTGTTTTCTTATTTATTTTTATCATCTTTTTTATTAATAACAAAATAAAAAACTCACAATGTACATAGTATGTGCTATTTTCATTTCTGTGCCATTCTATTGAAGTGGAAAGCCTCTTTACTATGTTGACAATGTTTCTGATGCAATGATTATGTTTACCGATTGCTATAAGGATCTTGTTTTAGATGAGCTAGTTTAGTTGATAATTATTATTTATTAAATAGAACAAGTATTTCTAGAGTAAATGTGAGTATACAGTATTTATAAGTGATATTACACGCACTTGAAATAAAGCAATGGTTGTTTTTTTTTTTTATAATCGTGAACACATATAAATTAATTATTTCCTGATGTTCTAGTAATATTTTTATAAAGCCTTCAATCGAGCTGTATCATCATTATCATTATCAGCCTATTAACGGCCCACTACAGGGCCAGGCCCTCCTTATAGGAGAGGGGATATAGCGTACACCCACCACGCTGCTCCAATGCAGGTTGGCGGGCTTAGGGTGATAATGTATCATTTATTAACGATCACTATCAGATGTTGATGACAGTGACCAGGCCCGACGGCTTAACGTGCTCTCCGAGGCACGGCGGTGTAACACCACCAACTTCCAGACTCCGAGAATGAAATAGCTCAGAAATATTCCGTGACCCGACCCAGGAATCGAACCCAGCTGTATACCTCCCTCAAATACAGTAAGTAAGATCAATCCCGTCCCTATTACTTAGTTTGTCTGTTCTACCGTACCGTTGTTACAGTCGCAACAAACAGACGAACTTGATATTTCAAAAGTGCTAAGCGTACATGAAATAAACGAATTTTGGTTTTAAATTTTTGATTTTTTTAAAGAGAAAGAAAGTAAGTAATAAATTTAGTAGAATTCCAATTAGATACCTATTCAATTTAGTTGCATGCATGCCGGCGTCATTGATATCAAATATTTTTTAAATTATCTAATACATTATCTTGTAATAACGAGTATTGCCAAAATTAGACAGGATTCTTCGTACCCGCATTAGTCCGATAAAAACCGATCACAATCATAATGTAGCATTATACATACAGTAAATAGACGCAGCGATAGCTGGAGAAAAGTCTTGTATAAAGATCATAACTTGTTGATCCGCTGATTTGGTTAAATGGAAAACCATTGCTTTTAACAGAGTAACATTTTTGGTGTTACACCCTAGCGATCAGCAGCAGGTTAAACCGGTTGTTAAGCCAGTAGTTACTTTATTAATATCTGTTGTAGATCATTACAGAATCAAAATCATTATCATCTTACACCTGTCAACCCACACTTGGTTAGAGAAACCGATAGGTAGTAAAGAAGGAAGCCGAACTCCTGTAGTTGCAAATAAAAAGACAAACTCTATACATCTCTATATTATTTCAACAATTTCGCAATACAGAATACCTTTTACTACTCAGGTACTTAGGTACTATAGTTCGGTTCGAATATTCCTAATCAGGTGATCAAATTCTAATCCACAATCAGGTGAAGGTAGAGAGCTCAATTATTTTCAGGTTTTCAAATAGTCCTTACCCCAATTGCCTTTGTAAACAGATGTAATATAAACCATTGTGTTAATTCTGGATAAATATATTATGTTTATTTAGTTTAAGGCAAGGTTATATTGCAAGTTTATCAAACTATATTTATACCGATTCTACATCTGTCTTGGAAACGGTTATATCCTTGAGATTTGCAACACTAAACTTGTGATTGTTAGATTTAGCTGGGCATTACCTTGTTCTCCATCTAGCGCTAGGAATAAGTCCTAAAATGCGCTGTTCTACAATAAACGACCTCCGTGGCGCAGTGGTATGCGCGGTGGATTTATAAGACGGAGGTCCTGGGTTCGATTCCCGGCGGGGCAAATTGAGGTTTTTCATAATTTATCTTGGTCTGGCTGGTGGGAGGCTTTCGCCGTGGCTAGTTACCACCCTACCGACAAAGACGTATCGCCAAGCGATTTAGCGTTCCGGTATGATCTCGTGTAGAAACCGAAAGGGGTGTGGATTTTCGTCCCACTCCTAACAAGTTAGCCCGCTTCCATCTTAGACTGCATCATCACTAAACATCAGGTGTGATAGCAGTCAAGGGCCAACTTGTAGCCGATAAAAAAAAAATAATAATAAACCTGAGTAACAATTTTCTTTACCTATATAGCAAAACCTAAGAGAATTTTTTTTGCCTCACTGATTTGGTTAGCTTATGATTATATATTTATAGATCAGGTTATGAAATAATTCTGAGTTTTCCTTTCTTCTGAGAAATCAGTAAAGTTCCAAGTCGTTGTCAAGAAGGGCCGTTGCCCTTGGCTCGAAGACGGCAATAATACGTCCCTTAAATACCCCCACATTAAAATTCCCAGGAAAAACCCGGGCGGGAAGTTTATTCCACAATTTACTAGTTCGAATCACCTTGTTGTAAGGGGTTGATTTAGATTTCCGCTGCGGGGTTGCCATTGCAGCACCTTAAAATACATTCAGTGCTAGTAATAAATAAAAATATGAATCAATCAACTAGTAATGTTGGCGCTTGACGTAACAACACAACACGAGTGATCACTTGATAACTTGATAATTAGCTGATAACTGATAACATGATAACGGCGAGGCAACAGACGCCATTCACATAATCTCAACAGATTAATAAATTAACGTCAAACGAGAACAAGTGTTTAGTAAAATAAATATTTGCAGCGCAAGAGATGTATTGCGAACTATTGCAAAATGATATCCAGGTTTATAATTGTGTACTTGTATATTAAATACTTCAGTATATCTAGTGGTTAGCCAATGTGGTTTCAGATCACGAGATCCTGGGTTCGAGTCCTGGAAATATTGACTTATTTTCAATAAATTAGTATTTCACAGCCTATAAATATTTCTTGTTTGGAATTTCTTTCTTTTATATAAGTAGTTTTCCCAAAGTACAAAATAAAAGAAATATTGAAGAGTTTATGAAACTAATGTATTGATTTTTATATTTGGTAGCTACTTACTACTGTCACAGACACGTAGAAGTACTTTCATTAGTTTTTCAAAGTTTTAGGATTTCCGCTGCCCAGTTATGTTAGGTATTTCGCATCTTATAAAATCTGTGTCAGGCAAGCAAGATGTTTACAAATAGCCTTCTCGTTGTTCAAAGATGTTTACACACAGCTGTTTAAATGCAATTATTTTTAGTAACAATCATTATTTTTGCACCGTTGCAAGTGGGTGGGCTTGGCACCAACAAGCGTCAATTGTGCTGAAACTGAAACTGAAACGTCAATTTAACTAGTTTACTGATGCCTGGTGTCATGTCTGTTTGGTAGTTCGGTATATCTAGATAAGGTGTGCAGTGCCGTCATTAGGACAGTGGCGGCGGTGTCCAGGCACAGGGCGCAGACACAGGAGATGCGTAGAAATGACTGGAAGTAAAAGTCCAGGACCAACTAGAGTCAGTTACAAGTCTGTTGGGTGCAGTTATAACATTCGCATAGAGTGAATAAAAACTAAATACGCAAGGGTACAAAAATGTATCAATTTTTTTATCATTTGAGATAACGGATAGAAAAAATCGCGGTTTTCAACATTTATGCTTAATCGGATCATACTCTACTTTATTTAGTTAGCTTTACTCGGATTAATAGATACTGACATGAAACAATTAATCAATTTACATAAGAAACATCTTTTAATGACTACAAGTTGGCCCTACACAGTTATCACACCTGATGTTCAGTGTGACGCAAACTAAGATGGAAGCGGGCTAACTTGTTAGGAGTAGGATGAAAATCCACACCGCTGTCTGTTTCTACACGACATCGTACCGAAACGATAAATCGCTTGGCGGTACGTCTTTGTCGGTCGAACCGAACCGAAAATCGAACCCAGGACCTCCGTCTTATATATCCACCGCGCATACCACTGCACCACGGAGGTTGTCAAAAGGCTGGTTTCAACCGACGAAAAAAAACGCAGGAGGTTCTCAATTCGACACGTATTTTTTTTTATGTATGACCACGCATAACTTTTTACAGAGTTGTCCGATTTCGATAATTCTTTTTTTATTAGAAAGGGCATACATCCAAGGTGGTCCTATTGTCATCATGTTAGGATCTGATAATGATATCCTGGGAAAATTGAAGGAACTCTTCAAATTTTGGAGGCACGCTTACAGCGATTTCGGTTTTTGTCTCAGTATTGGTAGCTTTTTGGCTACTAGTCCCGTAAAATATACTATGACAGTATAGTACGAGTACGTTACTTGGAATTAAATTACTAAAAAGTAAGAAATAAAAATTTTTAACAAAAAATAGAACCGACTCAAAGAGCACTAAAAAGTAAACAATAACTGTGTCATTTAGTTGCTTTAATTTACTTAAGCATATCTTTGAGTCGGTGCCAGCCAAGGTTGCTACTTTAAAAACATTACCTAGAACCCACAAACTGCTTTACAACGTTAAATAAATGTTCCTTAAACTTGCTGGCACCGACTTCATAGATATGCTTAAGTAACTTAAAGAAACTAAAAGACACAGTTATTTTTTACTTTTTAGTGCGTTTTGAGTCGGTTCTATTTTTTGTTATTTCTAATACATAGATATATGAAGGATGTATGATTCATTCTTTAGCGTAGTCTATATTCAACCTAAGTTTGAGATCTTAGTTGTGAAAGTGGTTCCATTAGTTCTTGGAAATCCCAATACTTCGTAAGCAGTTGGGGTTTTTGGTTTTAAATAATTATTACTTACATTTTTTCCATTTAACGTCATATAAACACGCGTCTTTAAATGCATGGCCAATTATGAAGCCCCTATACGACTGCCAGCAAAAAGAGTATAGAATATCATAGAGATGTAAGCTCTAACAACATGCTTGTCTTTTAGTATATGGCCAATTATCTATCCCCTTTATTTTGTACTAGTAGCAAAAAATATACATTTCGTCTTTACCACCTTGTTAACTGTCCACTACAAGGCTAGCGACTCAACTGTAGACCAAAACCGACCAGTGTGACTAGTGAAAGATTTTACCGCGTCGATATCGAGAACGGTAAACGCAAATTTTATATGAACACTGACACTTCAATTCCATATAAAATTTGCCTTTACGCGAATGTTAAGCTTTCTTGTTTTGATGAAAGCTCACACTAGGCACTCAGCTGACGTTATTACGTAATAATAACCTAAACTGCAGTTCAGTTTAGATCTACAGTTGAGTCGCTATTATAGTTGATGGTAGGTATGCAGTATGCATCCTTGTGAGAGAGGGGGTATAGAAGCTTATACCCATCACGCTGCTTTATTGTGGGCTCGTGGGCTTATCAGATATATCAGGAACGATCAACAGATCATACCGACAAGCGATTTAGCTTAGCGGTACGCTGTCTTTTAGAAATGATGAGGGGTGTGAATTTCATCCTACTCCTAGCAAATTAGTCCGCTTTCATTCTTACCGCATCGTCACTTACCATTGAGTGTGATCGCAGTCAAGGGCTAAGTTGTAACGAATAAAAAAAACAGAAGCCTGTGATCCGAAGCTATATTGGTGATCATAAAATTGGTCGTTAAAAGCATTGCCAATTAGGTATCTAGATTTATACTCCGAGCAAAAAAAGTAAAGGATATCATAAAGGTGTTAAGCTCGAGCGCTTTGCGACCGTTCACAATGCTGTTAACAAGAAGTGGCATTTGCTTATATATCCGCTTGCAACGAATCGCGCGCTCGGGTCGTCACTCGCCCTAAATGGCAACCGGCTCGATTCGCATAGCAGATAGTCTGTTTCCATTGGCCGATGGAAATTCGCAAATGACGGCACGTCATTCAAACCCGTCAAGTTAAACCGCGCCTACAATTTGCATGAGGTTCTGTTATAAGTCGTCACAAGGGGAGTCAGGCGAAGCTATTATTAGGGGTAACAACCATTAATTGACGCAAGGACATTTGCTGATGTCATGAAAACCTACTACTCTACATTAACATACTAGAGATATGAGATAAATCATCCAATAACCCTTCGCCTTGTAAAATCTTTCAAATACAGTCTTGCTTTTTTACAAAAAAAAGTTAGACATATTATATCTAACTCACTTACCAAAATGTACTGCAATATACCAAAATAGTATATGGTACTTCATTATTATTAACGAAATACATAAAGTTATTTAAAACCTAGTAGGGGAAATCAAATTAAATCAATTTCGAAAGGACGTGTCTTTATCTACATCAACTGAACGTAAGACAAAGGTTTTTATGTGTCTGATAGATGAGTATTTGGATATGCATTTGTGTAGAGTATCGTAACTCTACAATAAATAATCCATTACAATTCCTCTGTTTTACTAACTCGTAACATGCCTCGCGTAATCTCCATGAACATTGCGCGATTAATTAGCAAACATTCAAATATCTAACGAGTGTTTGCACTTTCTAACCGTGTCGTATTAGCCAATGGAGCCACGGCCACTCAGTGGCCTACGTGCGCCGGCGCACGTCTAGCACCAGGTTCAATTCCCGGCGATTTATTAAACCTCTTATCATTTGCAATTAATATTTTATTGCCAAGACGTTTGCAGTGCAAAGTAGGCGAGTTGCATTGAACACACGGCCGTGCATCGCCCCGCCGCGTGCGAGTGACGTGCCAGCTCTTAACACCACTGCTTGAAATTTGATTCTGCAGTGATTACAGTTATCATTTCAATTGATTTGCTTTATCATGCTTTGAACTACATTTTAAACTGGTATATAGATTGAATCTCCTTTATACATCGGATCTCGTTTGTTCTTGTCTCAACTGATAATGCTATGCATTTTTTATCGTCTCTTACTCTTATAGGTACTTTGATTATATAGGTACAAAGTATAGGTAGCGCGCTACCCTGCATTGGAGAAGCATGGTGTTTGTAAGCGCTATATTATTGATGGAATATTAAAGAGGGAGACCTGGCCCTGACCTGGTGGGTCTTTTATAGGTCGAAAATGGTGATGATGAAGACATATAGGGGGTGCAACTGTTGTCAAATTTGAGAAACACTTAAATATGTTGTGTTGAATCTAAGATTTTTGTATAAGGATAATAACGTTTCGCAGGATTCCTTTGGATGCATAATCGTTTATTTTATAGTAGAATGAAGGGAAAGCAGATTGTGTAGGTACTGAACACACGCAAAGTATATGCGGTATTTATAATAACGTTAAGACAGTATGATATCAATCCACGGTTCTACTTTTACCTTTTTTTTACTTTTGTCACGCTTAAAGTAAAATAAGTTAGTGAAGCAGGTAAAGTGAGATGTTTTTCAGCACAAGTCATCTGATATTAAGTGATTAGGTACATATTGGTATACACATATAAAGTTGAATGATGATTGTGGCGAGGTTCGTTACGTCATTAGAATGGGAACCGTGAACGAGTGGTAATGACCCTGGACTCGACCTAGAATCGGGGTCACAGTCATGACGTACACATGACGTAACACGTAATACTGCCTTATATCTTTGTATTACGTAAATTATTAATAGATGTTTGTGAAATTTACATTATATTACTGTCTCGTTATTTAAATATACGATTAAGAAGTTTTTGAAGTGAAACTTCTTTATCGGGGTTGGAAAAAAATTTAGTGTAACATTTTTTCGTTACGCGCCATCTTTGACTTATGGAAGTATATATAAGAATATATATATATATATATATATATATATATATAAATCGCAGACGTTTTCGTGCGTCTTTTCATATTCGAAACTTTTTGCGTCCCCCACTTCTAGTGCGATTTGAATATGTCTAAGAGTGAATATTATTATTTTAATTGCATAATAAGGTCTTGGTCGTAAGGATATTACGATTAAACATGGTATGCTGATATTCAATTTTGAACAATTCTCGGTCATTTTGGACGTCCACTTACACTGGTACTCATATGGCACACTGTATATTGTCGTATGTATTTCGTGCATTACTATATCTTAGTACGTCCATTCACACTGGTAACCAAGTGGTGCGCGTATAATGTCGTATATATCTCGTGCGTTGTGGTTTCATTGCACGTCCGTTTTTAACAATAATCATGTGGCACGCTGTATATTTTCGTCGATATATCCCATAATTACTGCCTTTCTTTAGACGTCCGTTTATAACAATACTCTTGTGACACACTGTATATTATTCTTGTGCATTGTACTAACTTTTAACGTCCATTTCCTTTTTAACTTGAACATATTTATTCTCGTTTTATTTACCAAATACCAAAGCACCATGGACACTTCAAATGAACTTTTCTACTCGTCAAAAATAAAATTAGATTTAAACTAGTGCTACTAGCTTTTCGTATAAGTAGATACCGGGTGAGTGACAGAACATTGATGTAAGTACAGTAGGCACATGTAAGTAGTTGTAGTCGAGAGCTTGTTTTTTTAATATATTCTAGGAGGAGCGGCACGAAATGACAGTACGTACATGGAGATAGCTGTAGTATCTAGAAATTACTTTTTGAATAGGTTCGAGGAGGAGCGGCACGAAATGACAGTAAGTACATGTAGATATCCGTAGTATCTAGAGATTACTTTTTGAATATGTTCTAAGAGGAGCGGCACGAAATGACAGTAAGTACATGTAGATAGCTGTAGTATCTAGAGATTGCTTTTTAAATAGGTTCGAGGAAGAGCGGCACGAAATGACACTAAGTACATGTAGATAGCTGTAGTATCTAGAGATTACTTTTTGAATAGGTTCGAGGAGGAGCGGCACGAGATGACAGTAAGTACATGTAGATAGCTGTAGTATCTAGAGATTACTTTTTGAATATGTTCTAAGAGGAGCGGCACGAAATGACAGTAAGTACATGTAGATAGCTGTAGTATCTAGAGATTGCTTTTTAAATAGGTTCGAGGAAGAGCGGCACGAAATGACACTAAGTACATGTAGATAGCTGTAGTATCTAGAGATTACTTTTTGAATAAGTTCGAGGAGGAGCGGCACGAAATGACAGTAAGTACATGTAGATAGCTGTAGTATCTAGAGGTTACTTTTTGAATAGGTTCGAAGAGGAGCCGCACGAAATGACAGTAAGCACATGTAGATATCCGTAGTATCTAGAGATTGCTTTTTGAATAGGTTCGAGGGGAGCGGCACGAAATGACAGTAGGTACATGTAGATAGCTGTAGTATCTAGAGATTACTTTTTGAATATGTTCTAGGAGAAGCGGCACGAAATGACAGTAAGTAGGGTAAAAGCCGGGGTTAGAGAAAACTAACTCCATCTTCACAGCCAGCAATATATATATTGAAGAGGGAAAGGTTATATTATTATAGATATATATTTATAGTAAATAAAACGTCAATATCTAAATATTTAGTATTTTATTATTCTTTTTCAAATTAAAATGAACGACAAAAACACACACAAAATAATAATCATCTTGTTACGCTGATATATAATTTGTCTTTGCGATGTGCACAACGTAGTATGTATATCCTACCTATTTCTTCGAATATATATTCTGCACAAAAACTTTTATTTTAAGCCAATCTTTGTTCATTAAAAGTTCTGGGTTCTGATTCTTTAATTCTTCGCATTCATTTCGTTTCGGTGGCTGTTTATTTTTAATATGACTTTTGAAGAATGTTGTAACTTCTTTCTTTTGGGCATCAGTCCATGGTACTAAAGTTCTCTTTTTTCCTTTTTTAATAATTACTGGTTCTGCTGATTGAACTTGGCAGTCAGTCTGATCCTGGGTTCTGGATGATCCTGGCTGTGGTTCATCATGTAGAGATTGTCTTGAAACTGACGAGTCTGGTAATTCATAATCTAATACATCTTCGTTTTCAACGTTATCTCCTTTCAATTCTTCATTTAAGTCCAATTCTATGTCGTTAAGATTTTTTCCCTTGTACAAATCAGCTTTTCCGTCTTCCATTAGAAGTAAAAGTTTCGATATTTTTGCAGTTTGATAAACATCATCTGGTAGCCTATATGATTTTCTATGCACCTCATTGGTGTGGCCCATGAACGTAGCCAGCTGCTCCATATCATTTTCTGTCATGCTAAATACTTGTGACAATGTAGCCAAATGTTTCCTCAGCCTCGTGGATGAAATAGCCTTTGGGTTTTTTGCCCCAGATTGCTTCGCTAATCGTTCCAAGACCTTATATCCATAGATGGAATTTTCGAAGCCGGGGTTTCCGAAAAGAAGTTTGTTAGATGTTGAAACAAACTTGTCCCTTACGGAAAGCAAGGTTTTGATGTCATTTTGAACCTCTTCAGTGAACAGTACGGGAACTCCACGGCCACGCTTTCCTCTTATCACAACTCTTTTAAATTTTTTGACAAGTATCCGTTCTGAAACCGTGAGAGCCCGGTCGAATTCTTCATACTTTTCGTTATTTAGCATAGTATCATTTTCCAAGTAGTCATGCAGGTATAACCTTTGTAACTCCCCTGGCCGACGTCGATTCAGTAACAAAACTCTACAATATACTGTTTCCAATAGATCTATGTATGTTGCAACGGTATATGATCCTTCATTAATTTTTTTAGCAGATTGCTCAGATTTTTTTCGTAGATATGCTTTCAATAATTTCAAGTCATTTGCCAACGGTATTATAGTGATTTTGTTCCATTTCTTTTTGTTTAAATCTGTCGCAGCTTGGCTGGAAATATCAAATTTCCAATTGGAGTCTATAAGCTGAATTAATGTTTTTAGGCCTGCTTCTATTTCACCTGTGCGGACTTCGGTATAGGGGCCTTGCTTCTTCAATACCATCATTATTGCCAGATTACAGCACTGCTTAATACTGGTTGCTATATTCATGGCAAATGTTGGTGAGTCAAATCTGTCTTTCTCCGCGTCAAATTTACCAACAATTTTAGTAGCTGCCACGAAATCATCATAGTGTTCCGGCTTGAGAGCGTCGAAGAAATTATTGATTGTTGGTTTACTTTTCTTTAGTTCAATCAATAGCTTTGCCATTTCTCGCATTTTTCGTGATACGACGCTCACAAAGTGCTGTTCTCTGTGAGTTTTTAAGTATTGCAAGGCATATTCACAGATAAGTACGTCAGACTTCGCAACAAGCGATATCTTGTCAGCTCTCATTCTAGGAAATACTGTCGTTTTCAGTTTTTCATCTACTTTTAAATGTCGTAGCAACAAATTTTGTGCTTCCGATTGGACATTTTTATTGGGCTTTCCACTGCATTTTTTCTTATGTTTCCATAACAATTTTTTTGAGTAGAAGCCTAAGCAATCAGTGCAAGGTAAATATTCTGTATATTTTTGTTTTCTCATCGGTTTTGTAACATTTACCGCATTTTGAATGTAGTTACCTTTTTTCCGGAGTTCTGTAATTTTGGATTTTCTTTTGATGCTGTTTTTGGGGTAAGAAATAATTCTTTGTACCTCTGGTTCGTACATGTGTTGTCTTAGCAAATGTCTAGCAAAATTCAGAACTAAGTTCTCACAAAAAAAACAAAAATCTCTGCCTCGAATTACTTTTTTTGGTTTTAAGTTTTCTTTTTTGGTCTGGGTAGTGTTAGAGTTTTCCCCACAATAACTGTCTATTACTACATTGTGTACTGAAGAAACAGTACAGATCTCATTTTCAGGTACTGAAGGTACAACATCAATCTCTTTTTCAGGGACTGAAAGAACAGTACCAATCTCATTGTCAGGTATTGAAGGAATTGCATATATCACATTTTCAGATCCAGGTTTAATTAAATTCTGTGGAATGGGGATAATTTCTTGACAGGGAGAGTTGCTTACATAGCTGAGGTCATCTTCGGTATTGTTTTGCAAAAGAAAATTAATTGAGGAATCCTGAATGCGTTTGTCCAATAGTTTTGGTGGCGAATACTCCCTGTAGTCTGACAGGAATGACAAATCATCCACTAGGTCGGCTGGTTCACGGTAGTCCATGGAATGTTCATCTTCCGAACTGGTCTGCAAAAAAATAAACAATTGTCAAAAAAAAAGAGAAAACATAATTTCCAGTTTTAAAGTTTTAAAAAAGCTTTAACTTTTTTATTTAAGATCTAGAAATGCTCTATCCGTGAAAACCGTGCCTACTCTAGCTACTCGGCAGCATTTTTATTACATATAGCAACTGTGAGGGAACGTGAGAGTAAGTACATAGATTTGAAGAAGCTTTGGCAATTGATTTTTTTAATAGGTTCTAAGAGCGGCACGAAATGACAGTAAGTACATGTAGATAGCTGTAGTATCTAGAGATTACTTTTTGAATAGGTTCGAGGAGGAGCAGCACGAAATTACAGTAAGTACATGTAGATAGCTGTAGTATCTAGAGATTACTTTATGAATATGTTCTAGGAGGAGCGGCACAAAACAAAATGTCAGTAAGTACATGTAGATAGCTGTAGTATCTAGAAATTACTTTTTGAATAGGTTCGAGGAGGAGCGGCACGAAATGACAGTAAGTACATGTAGATAGTTGTAGTATCTAGAGATTACTTTTTGAATATGTTCTAGGAGGAGCGGCACGAAATGACAGTAAGTACATGTAGATAGCTGTAGTATCTAGAGATTACTTTTTGAATAGGTTCGAGAAAGAGCGGCACGAAATGACAGTAAGTACATGTAGATAGCTGTAGTATCTAGAGATTACTTTTTGAATAGGTTCGAGGAGGAGCGGCACGAAATGACAGTAAGTACGTGTAGATAGTTGTAGTATCTAGAGATTACTTTTTGAATATGTTCTAGGAGGAGCGGCACGAAATGACAGTAAGTACATATATAGGTATACTTTTTGTATAGGTGTTGGTACTGAGTGGACCAAGTTACCAGACTAAATACAAAATGTGTGTGTAATGTGTGTGTATGCATTACTTACAACGTCATATGGAGGTGGAGTGTAGTTCGATTCTGTTCCAGAAAAGTCTTCACTTAAATCAGATTTATCCTGTAAAAAATTATAATAGTGATGGACCTTTTTTTGTGTTCTCACGTAGAAATAATCAGAACAAAAATACCTCCAACACACGAACAATCTAAATAGGTAGCTATAATGTTACAAAAAGCAATGCAGTTTTCTAGAGGATTGTTTTTTCCAGGTTGTAGAAGAAATGCAATTTAAATTGATGACTGGGTATATTAGTAGCTCCTTTAAAACTAGTTTTCTACTATAAAGAACGTAACAGTCCCAGAAATGTTTAGTTACATTTTAGAGTTTTGTTAAAACAAGTATATTTTTCACTGCTCACGTTTTGTGTCAAGCGATCAACGATCAGCTGATTTGCTGATGCAATCATACAAACATAAATACCTAATTACAAACTTATTTCCGTATATCTAATAATGGATTCCACTAATGTGGTAATGATATCTAAGGGACATCTAAGGCCTTTGTATAATCGCCTAATTGGTACCTACTTATGTAAAAAATTTTATAATAATATTTAGGTAATATCCTTACCTGTGGGTCCAGGTCCAGGGTAGAATTATTGCAAGTATCGTTTTTTTGTTCTGTAAATAAAGCAAATAATATGATTAACAATACATATTATGTTCAGTCTCAGACGGAGTGCTTAACAGACCTCCTGCCTTTAAGACGAATTATTTCACGAGTAGGTAGGTATCTACCTACCTACAATAACTGCGTGTCATACCTGCGTGATTAGGTACCTACCAGTTACCTATTTACGCAAGTATACTAAAATGCGATCCAAATATGAATACCTAGCTTTCGATAAATCAATCCGGCAAATCGAACTTTACCATCTAAGTAAAAACAAAAAAAAAGTGTACTTACTTTTTGCCAATTGTAAAATCCTATCGCTTCTCTTCATTTTCACCAAATCCAGGAAGAACGTATCACAAACTTAAGTAGAAGAAATATTTTACTGCGGTATCGTTACGGCGTCCGGTCGGCGAATGAGTAGATATTCATAACAAAATCTATCGTCAACCGTCAACCACGTGCATCCCGACCCCTCACCCCGCGCATCGGTCATGACCTTGACCCGTGCCTCTCTGCTGATTTGTGTCTTATAATTTAAATTATTGGACGCAATTAAATCCGTCGTTTGTATTGATAAAAACTTTAAAAATATTTGCGATATACGGTATCAAATTACGCGGTGAAATGCTTGGTGAAAAAAATTATGTATACGGGCGAGACGATATACGCCGCTCACAGCGCCCTCGCGGTGCGTGCAGCAGCTCGCGGAACTAAATTATTCGCCGGATTTTAGTTTCAAGTCAAAATTACGTCCATACCAAAATTTTACCCACGCGCTTTTATGATAATATGGCATCTACAGCAAAAAAATCGAGGTTGGTCAATCTTGCGTCCGTATACAGGACGCAATAAGTCAGTCGGACGCAGAATGGTCGGTAAAAGCAGTCATGTTTGACGCAGGATAGTTAGTGAGGTGTAAATATATATATTTATATATATATATATATATATATATATATATATATATATATATATATATATATATATATATATATATATATATATATATATAAAGGGTTTATTTTAATTCTAATTCCAGTGAATTCCTAAAAAAAGTAAGTAATTACATCTCTTTTTCTAGTACTTAGGTGTAATTATGGTATTTATTTTTCCACGTTATTTAAAATTAACCTCAGTTTTTGATTGTATTTTTCAATACACTAACACGTGGGTGTAATTATGATATCAATTTTTTCTAATACTTGAAAGTTGATAAGTTAATTAGTTAGTTTCACTTCTTACGAGTGTACGCTAGTACACGCACACATTTTTTTTTAACATCAGGGAACGCGATTAGAACTTGAGTTTTATAGCATAGGTGATAAATACAACCAAAAACTAGGTGCACTAATATGTTTTTAGTCATTCATCAGCTCATAACCACCCTCTGCTGGACATAGGTCTTTCCTTGAGCACGCCATCAAGTACGATTCTCTGGCTTCCTGTTGCAGGCGATTCTCATTACCTTATTGAGGTCGGACCATCGAGAGCGTCTTACGTTGTAGTTTACCTGTACGTAGACTCGAGTGGCACTCTAGAGCCCGACCAGTGACCATTTGTTTTTCGACTTGGCATATGGCCTGGCCACTGTTACTTCAACGTTGTTTACCCTTTGAGCACGTTGAAGACACTGGTACTATAAAGGCGGAACGTTGTGTGTAGGTTGCTATGGTTTTGACTCCTCCACGCCGCAATTACTAAACTGATATTTAAAATTTCAATTTCAGTCAGACGAAGTTGCGGGACTTTATTTACATCAAAGGCTTAACTAGTTAGTTAAACCTTTGAACTATATGTACATATAAATAAATATTTAATAGTTAAAAAAAATAAAAAATTAAAATAAAACAAAATAAATTCCAACACAACACAAAAATAATTTTCCATTTAAAACCGATAGTTCCTGAGGTTGGTACGATCAATCAAACAAACAAACTCTTTAGCTTTATAAATTTTTTATAAAATTATTTCAGTTTTTGAACCTATGTGACTAGCTGGAAACCGTAAAAAATAAAAAAATGTCCAAAGTCAATCAAAAGTAAAACATGTCTGTCATTATTGACTAGTGATTTAGATAATGTAACAAATTAAATGTAAATATAAAATATTATTTTGATTCAAAATTGTCAAATGAAATTTGTTTTAAAACGTCGCGTTCGTACATTTTGCATATTAATATTGAAATGTGCTATGTTAATGTAAGTAATGTTAGAAAATACAACAAGTTCAACGTGGGACAGTTCTACCAGCCATATCATAGCAGATGTGATTATACTAGGCTGCAGTCTGCCAGGATACGTCACTGCACATAAACTAAAGAAGAAATTCGGCGATACTATGGATATCGTGGTGCTAGACTTAACTGGTAAAGAAGTAGGAGGCTCCAAGTGCAACGTAGCTTTTTTAGAGGAAGAGGAGGAAAATAAAGAAAACGGGCACAAAAGCGCTGCTATAGAAGTTTTAGGCGACGTTGGAAGGCACTACATAACTGTTTATGCAAAAGAATTAAATATTCCCGTTCCCGAAGCCCTACTTACTCCAGAAAAAGTGAGGACACCCTTGAATAAACTATTCGAATACAGATCTGGTGACACCGTTGAATGTACTCAAGATTTCCATGATTTTGACTATCTCAACATTTTCGAAAGCTTTGAATTGAACCAATATCAAACACTGTTGGATCAATTTATGAAAAACCTTTTTCAATCAAATAATATCGACAACATGGCCGCAAGAAATCAACTCATGTATTTCGATCAAACTACAATGGAAACTCATTTGTGTAATGCATTAATTTTTTCTAACTCTAGAGACATCATGAGGAATATGGTGCGTTTAGTCTGTGGCGCTCCTGCCACTGTAGTGTCCGTTCTTTTCTACTTACACCAGTGTTATAGAACAAGTAGTGCAAGAAATCATTTAGATGGTAGCAACATTAAGGTTAGAGAAAAGCTAATGGGTCACTGCAGAAAACGTATCGCTAGCAGATTACAAAAAAGCGTGGCTAACATTACAATGCCGGCTAAATCCATAAGTAAAATCAGCTCATACTCTAGTGAACAAGTTATATTGAAAACTTTAAAAGGGGATAAACACTATATTTGCAATTTGCTGGCGATGGCCCTTAAGCCTGATGAACTTCGTAACATCGAGGTGGAAGCTCAACTGCTTTACAATAACGAGCTTGCCATAACTTCAGATATGATAACAGGTAAAGCCAAAAAGTTTCTAATACAATACGAAGACTGTTTTTGGAAGCGTTTCGGTTACAGCGGCGACATTTTGAGTGTGCGAGGACCTATCGTTTGGGCGACTGAACGTCCGGACATGTCTTTAACTGGTAGCCTTGAAAAGTATGCGGCATTGATAGGGTTTTTAAGACTTAAAGAAGGTGACGGTAATTCCAAGGAGGCTGTTATAAAGCAATTGGTAAGACTTTTTGGTGATGATGCCGCTACACCAGTTAGCTACAGAGAGACTGATATTGCCGATGTGTACATACCGAGATGTGGAGACTTCCTTGGCTTGCGACGTTTAACAGGTAGATCGAAACCGAGATATCTTGAGTGGGGCGCTTTGGATGTGTTTGCTGATGGGGACTTGGGGGCTGCATTGGAAGCTGGTCACACGGCCTATCTTCATCTGATAAGCTGTTTACGCCCACAAGCGTTAACCTACGAGGATGTCAGTGCTGGGGAGTGGCCGACGATTTTCAATGATAATCCATTCAAAATATGGTTTGCTCAAGTTTCTTTAAAACGCAGTATTAATTTAATGTTTTATACAGCTGCAGCTTATATTGGTGTGCGATTAATACAAACTTATTTGCGGCAATGATATTTCAGAAATAAAAAGAAAACAATTTGTTTATTACTTGTATTAATTGTGTTAAAGTTAATAATTATGTATAATGTAAAAAGCACAGGATTTTTTATTTAAATTTTCATATCACTGTATTTATTTTTGATTTATCAATTTTAGTTAAACTAATGTCAACGTTACGATTGTTATAAAAGCTTTTTAAATATATGTACCTAGTAGATGTTTATATTAAAAAATATAAATACTTTTCCGAAAATATTAATATAATTTTTTTTGGAAATATTTTATTTAAAATTATATTGTAATGCATTTACGAAAAATAAATTGTATTTAGATACTTGTGAAGTATACAAATTATGAACTTATAAAATGACTTTAAATCATTGATTATGAAGTCAAGAATCGTATCGACTTCGACACTGGTGGGAGTGGGACAACCATGAACGTGCCCTTTTATAGGTTGGTTATACATGCAGAGTAGAGACGACCTTAAGTTAGACCAAGGTATCAATTGGGTCAAGTTCGATGGATTTGATAGCTAAGAGGAAGACTTTCAAGGAATTTTCAAGATAATTGATAAAAGTTTTGTAAAATGGAAAAGGGCCAAGAAAAATTGTGTGTAATAGCAGTGACATCTAATTAGCAGCAAAAGGAGTATAAATGCAGCCCTTTCTTCATCATCATCATCATCATGATCAGCCTATTAACGGTCCACTACAGGGCCAGGCCTCCCTCCTTATAGGGCAGGGAATATGGAGCGTACACCCACCACGCTGCTCCAATGCGTGTTTGCGGGCTTAGGGTGATGATGTTTGATTTATTAACGATCACTATCAGATGTTGATGACAGTGACCGGGACCGACGGCTTAACGTGCTCTCCGATGCACGGGGGAGTAACACCACCAACAGACTCTGGGCTTGGAATGTACTGAACATTTCATGGAAGAATGAAAACGTTCAGAAATATTCCGTGACCCGACCCAGGCATCGAACCCAGGACCTCGTGATCGAAGCCACATAGGTTAACCACTAGATCAACGAGGCAGTTCTTAAGGACATATTCAGACAGAGCCCTTTCTTAAGGACATATTTTAATTTGTTATGTACCAAGATAATTATAGACCTTCAATATTCAGACAAATCGGTACTGATTAATACTTTATAGTTTCTTAGGCCTGTGTGCACCAAGATTTCGGTTATCATAACCAACGGTTAACATAAGCTAAACGTAAAATTTACTGTTCACGACAACCCGTACACCGGTTAAGGACGTAAACCGGGCGGTTATCTTATTCTTAACCGAGCTAACATCCTTAACTGGTGTACGGGTTTTCGTGAACAGTAAATTTATCGTAAAGTTATGTTAACTGTTGGTTATGATAACCAAAATGTTTGTGCACACAAGCCTTAGTAGATCGTGACGACAAAAGAAAAATACCTTGCAGATTTATAATATTCTTTGTATAAATACCAGTGATTGCTATTTAATTTTGCAAGGCGTCACATTATTACCTACTGTACAAGGTGAAAATGAAAAGCTCCACGTTTATCCGGCTGGTTTATCTTTTATGATGAAATTTATACTTAATAAGCATAATAATTCCTACTTAATTACACAACACTTTAGAATTTCCAATCAAGACAGATGTAAACGCTCACCGCCTCGTTGCTCGTTGATGTAATTATTTAGCCCAATGTGGCTTCGAATCATAAGTGCATGGGTTGAGTTCTAGTCCAGCTATCAAACATTATTATCATATAGGCTTTTATTCTTTCAAGAAATTCTCAGTAAATTTTTATAGTTTGAGTTAGGAAGTTGGTGGTGTTACACTACACTGCTCTACCTTGAGGAGTACGTTAAGCGGTCAGTCGCAATCATTTGCATTAAGATTACCCCAGTGCAATTAGCCTTAAAAATAACAAAAAGTACAAGAAAATCGCAGTAGGATGAAACTTATCAGAAAATGAGGAGAATGTCATAAAAATGAAAGAAAAAACTCGATTTCCGGCAAAACTAAAAGTCCTACGGAAAAGAGTTCAATGGCAAAGTTGTAGGTAATAAAAAGATTTAAAACTTTTGTTCCTACACTTTTTTCACATAACCTCAAAATTTGTGTGAAAAATTCAAAAACCAAGTTTTTCGTTTATTATTTTTATCTTTTACAACTAAAATTTTATTTTCATAAAATTTGGTGAAAACTTGCCTTCTTATGTCCCAAACACGCTATAATTTATTTGATTTGAAATATTTATTTTTTCACCTTATTTTGAATGAATATCGAAAAAAAAACCTAATTTTCAACCGTAAAATTAGCCGTCAAAATATAATTTAAATCTCCGTCCTACATAAAGGGCCCTTTTTCCTTAAAATTAGCTGTTAACATTACTCTCTGTACCATAAACAGTGATAGAACCTGTAATGTCGAGATCTTAATTTTAAAAAGCTGAAAGTTCGTCAGTCCATGTTCTATATGTATGTTCCTGATTACGGCTACTCTGTAGTTTGGGTATCATAAACTCTTAAAACGAAAGTTGCTTTTACGCGTTAAATGTCCGAAGCAGTTTGTTGGAATGACTACTGGAAGCTATGGTAGAAATGTGCCTGTAACCTTCGGACGCCGGAACTATAGTTTTTGGGTAAAAAATTAAGCAATCGTGAATGAGGAAGAGGAAACTTATTGTTTTCTATCACTGCGCACCGCTGCGCACTCGACGCGCAAAAACACGTTATTATTTACTTGGATGAGTTTACTCGACTGTCGCAGATTATCCGGACATACTCACGTGTTTCCGGGGTTTTTTAATAATTTAAAAAGTTCAATAGTCAATAACTCGATTAGTTTAATCTAAGTCACAAAAGCTTTAAACTTAGTAGCTTCTAATCTCAATGTAATAAAATATTACAAGCTAGTTTATATGACAGACCTTTCCCTGTGCAAGCGTTGGCTGTAAATATTTACTAATTTAAGAAATTGTAAGAAATAACCTCGTTGTTCTTGACTGCTTTGTGGTTGGAATGGTTGTGGAAACATTGTAAGCTTATCTTTCTTCTAAGAAATTTTCAGTTTATTCTAAGTCCGGAGTCGGGAAGTTGGTTACACCTCCTTACCTTGAAGAGCACGTTAAGCCGCTTCGCTCGGTCACTATCAAAATATCTGATAGTTACTGTTAATGACTAAAACATTATCACGCTAAGCCCACTAACCATTGGAGCACCGTGATGCGTGTTCGCTCCATATCCCCTCTTCTATTAGTCCTACAGGGGGTCTGGCTCTGCTGTGGATCTAGTAATGATGAACAATCAAACAAAGAGTATCTAAAAACCCAGGGCAATGCTGAAAATAAACAACAAACACAGCCATATTTGATTTCAATACTTACGTCACTTTTCGAATCTAATAACATTTTATAACTGGTGCGTAAATAAACAGCTATCGGCTTGGCACGTCTATATATTAATGACATCGATCACGCTACCATGCGGTAACGATGGAAAATATTATCACACGAAATGTAAATGGTATTGTGGGTCACAACTCAACAATATGGTCGCGGCATAAGAATGGCGTGTTGTGTAATGTCACTTTCCATCGCTCCACTTGCCTGGTTGTATTGTTTCGTTAAATCGAATTCAAAATTTCGATACCTCAGCTTAATAAAAGGGTTCGCTGAAATCGAAAAGGTATTTCTTTTCAGTGGCGAGACTATCTCGTTGATCTAGTGGTTCGGTCTGATGTGAGGCTTCGATCACCAGGTCTGGGTTCCAATCCTAGGTTGTTTTATTTTTTCTAACAATTTTTCAGTAGGTAAATTCTAAGCCCGGATTCGTCAAGTCGGTGGTGCTAAACTCCTGTGCCTCGGAGAGCACATTATGCCGCCAGTGTCTGTCACTATCTTCAACATTAGTTGATTGTGATTAAAACATCCACCCAAAGCCCGCTAACATTGGATCAGTTTTTTAACCGACGAAAAAAATCGGAGGAGGTTTTCAATTCGATACGTATATTCTCTTTTCATGTATGACCACGCATAACTTTTTATAGAGTTGTCCAGTTTTGATAATTCTTTATTTATTAGAAAGGGCATACTTCCAAGGCGGTCCTAATGTCATCATGTTAGTATCTGATGATGATATCCTGGGGAAAATGAAGGAACAATACAAATTTTGGAGGCACGCTTACAGCGATTTCGGTCTTTGTCTCGGTATCAGTAGCTTTTTGGCTACTAGTGCCGTATAATATACTATGACAGTATAGCACCAGTACGTTACGTGGCGATAAATCACTAAAAAGTAAGAAATAAAATTTTTTAACAAAAAATAGAACCGACTCAAAGCGCACTAAAAAGTAAAAAATAACTGTGTCATTTAGTTGCTTTAATTTACTTAAGCATATCTAGGAGTCGGTGCCAGCCAAGGTTTCTACTTTCAAGGACGTTACCTAGAACCCACAAACTTCTTTACTACGTTAAATACATGTTCCTTAAACTTGCTGGCACCGACTACGACATGACATGACATAGATATGCTTAAGTAAATTAAAGCAACTAAATGACACAGTTATTTTTTTCTTTTTATTGCGTTTTGAGTTGGTTCTATTTTCTTAACCGAAAAAAAAAGGTTCTCAATTCGACACGTACATTTTTTTTTGTTAAAAATTTTTAGGTCTATGCTCGATACTTCATACAAGCAGGGAGGCCAGATGCAACAACACATGGCCAGTAGGTACGAGTAGGCTCGTATCTAGCCTGGCTATAATTGGTAAAAGGCATGCCATTATTATATGCATTGTATTTTGAAATAATTTTCCGTGAAATCATTGTAATGCGTGGCCGATTTTCAACTGGTGACCTGCGAGACGGGTACGATACGATTCAAATCAAATATAGGTACATCTCACTCAGTTTGGAAGACAAAAAGTGGATTTCTTTAAAAATAGAACTGACCATGTAAAAAGTAAACATTGACAGGTCATTTATAGTACTTTTTTAGTAGGCATATCTATGAGAGACAGTGGATGACCAAAATTAATTGGATAAAATTAAAACAATATTTACAGTATACAGACGAAGTCGCGGGCGTCTGCTGGTCTTACTAATATTATAAACGCGAATGTTTGTGAGGATGTATGTATGTTTGTTGCTCTTTTACGCTAAACTACTGAATTCGATGTAACTTTAAAATACAACTTATATGCCGTAGGGACGTCAGCTCTCTGTGTGTTCTATCGTCTTTATAATGGCGAGTGCTCTGAGGAGCTGTTCGAACTTATACCACCCTCTGTCTTCTCTCAGCGGAACTTGCGGCGTAGAAACCAGTTTCACCCACACCATCTGGATGGCTGGTTATCTACAACCACTAGATTTTCTAGGTCATTTCTGCCGCGAACATGCAGAATCTGGAACCAACTTCTCGCTGCGGTATTTCCTGACAATTTTAACATGGGTGTATTTAAGGGGCAAATAAACCAATTCCTCAAAGGCCGGCAACACATTAGCAGTGCCTCTGGTGTTGCAAATGTATATGGGCGGCGGTAATCACTCAACATCAGGTGACCCGCGTGCTCGTTTGCCCGCTTTAATAGCGATAAAAAAAATACTCGTACATCAGAATAACACAGGCTACGCGGGTACCACGCGGGATGTACTCTAGTTTTATATAAATTAACTATTAATTTACTAACTAGAAAAGAAAAATATTTCTTTTTTGCCACGTAATCGTAAGGAAAAAAAGACATTTTTGTTGTTTTGAAATGGCTAGCATTCCTATGCCATAGAAGAATTATGCTTGATAAAAGTTAGACAATAGTGCTCTACCTAATTAATATAAATAAGAATATTTTTCTGATAATTATTTTTTTGAAAATGGTGAACGAAGGGTGCATTGTTCCGAAGACACTTTTGAAAATTGCTACGGATACCAGCAAGCACATATGTGGAGACATGTTTGGGTAAGTGATATGAACGAAATCAAAATCAAAACACTAGTTTGTGATAACTAGTTTAGAAAATCGACTTATTAAAAAGAGATTATGATACTCCATCGAGAAGTATCACCATTTCTTTAATAAGCTTAAAATTTTATAGTCATATCCAAGACATATATCTCGTAATCGGAAGTCTAATTGTAAGCTTCAATAGTTCTACGGCTAAGGGGCTGCAACACGACGGGTATATGTTCAATCTCCTTGTCATATTCGGAAGCAATATTAGTCAAAATATGATATTTGTTCTTAAAAAGAAAATAAAAAAATCATCGGCCACTTGCGACTCGAACTCGAACACAAAATGTTCCGTACGGCAAAAAATCACGTTCGTTGTATGGGAGACCCACTTAAACATTTATGTTATTCTGTTTTATAATATGTTATAGCGGTTTAACCGGTAGTTATGACTCCGTAGACGACGATGGAGTGCTGATTTTGGAATAATCTCGACGACCTCCGTGGCTCAGTGGTATCTATGCGCGGTGGATTTAATTGAGATTTATCTTAATTTGTCTTGGTCTGGCTGGGGAGGGTTACCACCCTACCGACAAAGACGTACCGCCAAGCGATTTAGCGTTCCGGTACGATGTCGTGTAGAAACCGAAAGCGGTGTGGATTTCATCCTACTCCTAACAAATTAGCCCGCTTCCATCTTAGACTGCATCATCACTTAACGTTAGGTGTGATAGCAGTCAAGGTAGATAAGATAGCTAACTTGTAGTTGAAAAAAAACAATCATTTTTATAACCTTATCCTATTTATAAACAAAACTTCCAAACTAAGATCCAGTAAAAAACCTTACACTAAATTTTATACTAATTGTGTACAGAAATACATCATCTGTGAAAATTCCAACTATGTAGTTATCACGGTTTACAGTACAGCCTGGTACACAGACAGACAATGGAGCCACAGTAATAGCGTCCCGTTTTTACCCCTTTGGTTACGGAACTCTTAAAAATACCTGACCATTAGACTGTTTTGTAGTCGACTCAAAGTATTGTTATCACAACCCGGTCACTACCGACGTGTGAAGTGTCAATATTCGCACATTGATAAATTATACAATGTCTATTTAGGGCAAAATCAGTCGCACTTTGTAGGATACACACTGAGACTTTAGGGTGTCGTATTGAAGTGCCTCGTTGGTCTAGTGGTCAGGCTGTGAGGCTTCGGACCACGAGGTCCAGGGTGCAAATCTCAAATCGGGATGAGGAATAAGTCTGAGTTCTCCTTATTGATATGAATTTCAGTTTGATACCTCCACACATTCCTGAGAAAACAGACAGACAGACAGTCTGACAACAAAGCGATCCCACAAAGTTTCCATTTTTTCTGTTAAGGTAGGGACCCGAAAAATAATGTGATGATGACTAACAAAAAAATACCTTTTTACATTTGTCCTCGACCTACTGTTAACGAAATGAAGGTATTTGAGATTGAAACCACATCTAAGGTCAATGATTACGATCCTCATAATCTAGATTATAATGTAGGATTTTATGAAGGACCAGTAAATTCTTGCAAGAAATACTGACAAATTTGTTGCTTAGGAGAGACAAGGACAAAGATAATACTCGTCTGTTTTTACTTACCAGTTCTTTGTCTACGCTTATTCTGTCGATGCCTGGGCCACACCTTAGGTACCTTAATTCAGAATATTCGGGTACGTGGGTTTAACTCCAACAACCCTACAACAGACTATTAATAACAATTAGATGTTTGAGAAAGGAATTTCTCAAATTTGTCTGGATTCAGTCGGAAACATCAAAGGATTATACTTTAAGGACGTTACCTAGAACCCACAAAGTGTTTAGGTACTTCGTTATATAAAACTGATGGCACCGACTGACATAATTAGATATGCTTAAGTAAATTAAAGCAACTAAGGCCTGTGTGCACCAAGATTTCGGTTATCATAACCAATGGTTAACATAAGCTAAACGTAAAATTTACTGTTCACGACAACTCGTACGCCGGTTAAGGACGTAAACCGGGCGGTTATCTTAACCGAGCTTACGTCCTTAACCGGCGTACGGGTTGTCGTGAACAGTAGATTTATAGTAAAGTTATGTTAACCGTTGGTACCGAAATCTTGGTGCACACAAGTCTTTATGACGCAAATATTATTTACTTTTTAGTGGTTTTTGAAGTCGGTCATTTATTTTAGTTAGTTTTGTGAAATCAATGAAAATAAAATTAATTGGAACATACTTTTTTATAATAATTGTATCTTTAATTGTTTAGACATTTAATACAGTGGTATTCCAGCAAATTCTACATAAATAATTATTGCATCAGTTATTTAGTTACAATTTGTTGGAATATCGTGAATTGAAGAGAAATAAATGACTTACCAATTTAATAATACAGTTACAAATTATCAAATGTTCTAATTGATTTCATAATCACCATACTATTTATCTCATTGATACGAGTTGCATACAAGCCTCATCTTATGTTTGAGAGGGTGATATAGAGCTTACACCCGTCATGCTAATCTTGACAGGTTAGGTACGTGTAGACTATATGACCTCACAGGTAGGCTACAGTTACATTGTAGTATTTTACAACCTGGGGATCCAATAGTCGATTCCACGGGATTTTTAATTTTTATTTATTTATTTTCGAAATTAGGTTAAAACAGATGTGGCTCCTCGGCTAGAAGGTATCCCATGAGGATTTCCTCAAGAAAAAAAAATTAAGGGTAGTAGAGAGTACTGTGTAATCTATACCAGGTTATGACCTTTTAACGGGTGCCCGCGGTTTTTCCCGCCTAGGTCCTGTCCTCAGGGAAAATCAGGCTACAAATTAGTCAGTATCATTCCTTATGAGTCTGTTTAACACAAACAAAAAGATATTTTACGATTCAACAGAAAAAGGCTGGAACAAACAGACAAACAATAATAAATAAAAAGAATGCTTTAGATCAGGGCTCCTTAAACAATGGGACGCGAGTCAAAATTCTGGGGTCACGAGAGATGTTAATGTCAAATATGTTTATTTATATATACCATTTTATAACATCACTAGAGTTGGCGGAATACGGTGGACTTGCAGCGTCTAGACACGCGCATTTATTGAAGGTGTTGAGCTATCTTTACCGGCAGCAGTAAACGATCGATGATCGCTATTATTATACTGTGGCTATACATTGTTAGAGAGGTTGTCGGTATCATACATGTTGAATAAACTGCGCGCCGCTGACTTTCCACTCTGACTGCCACCTTTAAATATCACACACAATTAAAAGCAGGAATGCGCGAGCGTACACATGTGCAACCTGCAGCTACACAATGATTCAATAACACTGACCGTAATGTGAATTAGTGGAAAAAAATCATCAATAAATTTTTTTTACAAAAAATAGAACCGACTCAAAACGCACTTAAAAAGTAAAAAATAACTGTGCCATTTAGTTGCTTTAATTTACTTAAGCATATCTATGAAGTCAGTGCCGGTAGCGTTAAGTGGCGTTAAATCACTAAAAAGTAAGAAATAAAAACCGACGCTACTTACATTGAAACCGAAATCGATAAAAGTGTGCCTATAAGAGTTCCTTCAATTTTCCCAAGATATCATCACCAGATCCTAACATGATGACAATGGGATCAACTTGGAAGTGTGCCCTTTCTAATAAAAAAGAATTATCAAAATCGGACAACTCTGTAAAAAGTTATGCGTGGATGCATATATAAAAAAAATATATATGCGTGTCGAATTAAAAACCTAATCCGTTTTTTTCGTCGGTTAAAAAATATCAATTTATTTTTCTTTTATATTTGTATGGGGCCGTTAAGTCGCAAGAAACTCGCAATCATAAATATGGTCGTGAATGAGAAAAGTTTAAGAAGCCCTGCTTTAGATATATTATAAGTACTGTTGCCGACACAGCACCTAAAACACAATAAAAATAATATTTAGATTTGTAAATTATTTAGTTATTATATATTAGGTACATAGTTTTTATTGTTTTAAATTGTAAATATATTTAGCTTATTTAAATTATAATATTTTAAATATCGACTTACCTTTGTATTTGCTATGTATCGAACCGAACGTTTTTAATAAACGAAACGTCCTATGTACGACGGCAGCGCCCTCTTGCTTTTCTCTCTTCTTGCCGTAACGTCGAGCTGTGCGCACCTAAGCAGCCGTCTTACGTCGGAGTTTCATAAAAATACAAGTGTTTTCATCCCTTAACATCACCTAACCACGCCTCAGGACCTCTGCCTTGCTCTGTCAGCTACAAAATCTGGTCACTTCGAGCCGGAAAGCAAATCCGGACGCCTTGCAGCTACCAAGTAAGTGCAGACACGTGTGTTATAACATCGTATGTTCACCACTCCGCCGCGACGCATAATGAATAGAACACGTCGCACGCGTCGAGAACAAGGGGGAAACGCACAGGAAGAAGTAGTTTCTTCCGAAAAGGCTGAAGCAAAGCCTGTGTTAGAATTACCACGCCGTTGCGAAACGGACATTGTCAAAATGGCGGCACGTTCTAACACCTCATCTGCAGCTCACAGAGCGCAGCTAGAATACGAAGCTGCTTTGAAAAAAGCTGCTATCGACAAAGAATTGATTGATAAAAAACTAGCGGCAGATATCGCACACTCGTACGCAGGGAGCACACGCTCACATACAAAGCGCGACAAAGTGGAGGACTGGCTGGAACAAAACAATACGCGGGCGCAGTCAGTATGCGCCCCGCGCCGATCGCCGATGCACCATGCGCATGACCGGGATGTAGTGAAAAATATAGCCGCGCAAGACGAATGTTATAAACCTTTGCTTACCAGGCTCACAGTAGGCAAAGATTTACCTGTGTACTCTGGAGATCCAGTTGAATGGCTTCAGTTCAAGGAAGCGTATCACGAATCTACGCAACTATGCAATTTCAGCGATAGTGAAAATCTATACAGGTTGCGCAAGTGTTTACGTGGCGAGGCCAAAGACACAGTGGCTTCATTATTAATAGGTTGTACACCACCGCTAGAAGTTTTAGAAGCGCTAGAACTGAGATATGGCAGACCAGAGCTCATAATGGCCCACCTAAATAAACAGGTGAGAAAAATTGCCCTTTTACCTTCTAATTACCATAATCAGTTGGTAAATTTTTCGATTAAAATTAAAAATTATGTGGCCGCTGTAAAAGCTGTAAAAGAATTAGATTTTCTTAGAAGCCCAGAAGTTCTAAATAGCCTGTTACATAAGTGCCCTAGCCCACTAATTACTAAGTGGTCAGACTACGTATATATGTACGATACTTCGAATAGGGCAAGGTTGGAATTATTCGCCGATTTCCTTCATGAAGAAGCAACGAAAACCGCTGCCGCGGGTGTGAGCTACTTAGACACACAACCTCAGCGAACACATTATAATATAAAAAAAGAAGAAAACCGCAACATATGTATTATTCAAGATGACATCGAATGTATGTTTTGCCACACCGGTACACACAAGTTGCCCGACTGCAGCCGATTCAAGCGAGCATTACGACGTGATCGATGGAGATTCGTCAAACAAAAGAAGTTATGCTATCGGTGTATAGCAGCCACACACAGCAAGGAGACCTGCCAGGCCCAGGTCTGTGATGTCGACGGCTGTGGGCTTCCACACCACAGACTTCTCCATTGGAAGACGAAGACGCCGGCGAGTGCTAGTGCAGTGTACAGTGAAAAAAATGGGCAATATAGTGAAAGTGAAACTAAAATACATAATGAAACGGTCGCTATAATAAACAACCCATGTTGTGTTTTACTAAAAATAGTACCCATAAATGTACATGGACCAAAGGGTAGCGTAAGTACCTATGCGTTGCTTGACGACGGTGCTACCGTCTCATTAATTTTGTCAACCTTAGCGGATTCGGTAGGTATTGCAGGTCGACAAGCAACCATGCGCTTGCGTGGCGCATTCAATGCTGAATTAAAATGTGATTGTGAAATTGTGGATTGTACGATTTCCAATCAGAATAACGTTCAATTTAATTTGAAAGCTAGGAAAATAGCCGAGTTAGATTTACCTTTGCAAAAGTTATCAATTGTAGATAAAAGTAAATATAGTTATTTAAATGAAATAGATAAATTGTATTGTTGTAAAAATGTTAAGCCAAGTTTATTAATAGGTCAAGACAATTACCATTTAATTGTACCTACTAAAACTATATTAGGTAATAAGAACCAACCCGCTGCCACTTTGACTCCGTTAGGGTGGTGTGTTCATGGTGTCGTGTCCGCACATTCTTCTGTTCCCAGGTCAGATATTGCAGTATCTTCAATAGAAGACGATGTATTGGTCACCACGCCTGCCCCCTATACACACCTGGACCCCGACGCGGAGCTCACGAAGATGGTACGTGACTCATTTAGTTTTGAGGCTTTAGGTATATTCAGCAAGCCAAGGGAGAACGCTGAAGAACTTCGCGCTGTAACCGTACTCGAAGAGACTTCACGCCTAGTGGACGGGCGCTGGGAAGTGGGTTTGCCCTGGAAAAATAACAACATTATGCCAAGCTCATATCCCAACGCCTACAAACGACTGAAGTCTGTCGAGAAGAAGATCTTCGCTGACAAGGAATACGGAGATCGATATCGTGAACGTATTAATCATTTATTTACAAATAATTATGCCCATCAGGTTGAAAACGCGGAACCCGGAAATCGAACCTGGTACTTACCGCACTTTGGAGTTGACAACCCTAACAAGAAGTAGCTACGCGTAGTTTTTGACGCAGCAGCGCCTTCTCATGGTAAAAATTTAAATGATTTTTTACTACAGGGACCTGACTTACTGGAATCTTTATTAGGAATTATGTTCAAGTTTCGAGAAGGACCTGTCGCATTGATGGGAGATATAAAAGACATGTTTCTTTGTATAAAAATAAGAAGAGAGGACCAGGATGCCTTGCGATTCTTATGGAGAGACGGCCCTTCAGAACAAGTAAGAACATTTGCTATGTCTTCACTTATTTTCAGCGCAAATTGTTCACCCTTTATAGCGCAATTTGTAAAAAATAAAAATGCGCAACGGTTCCAAGAAGAGATGCCGGAAGCTGTAAACGCCGTACTCAAATCACACTACATGGACGACTACATAGATTCTGTGGATGACGTCACGACGGCAAAACAGCTGGTCAGAGATATCTCAACGATCCATCGGCGAGGTGGCTTTGAGATAAGAAACTGGGTAAGCAACGTCCCGGGTGTGCTTGAAGAAACGCAATATGAAACCAGGTCCGTACAATTCCACGTTAATAATAATCAGCCGGAGAGGACGCTTGGACTACTATGGCTATCGCTGGTAGATACGCTATCGATAGATGTTAGTCTAAAACGTATTCCCAGTGATATTTTAAACTTCAACAGAAAACCTACAAAACGTGAAATGTTAAGGATTATTATGTCTATCCTAGATATATATGGTTTTCTTAGTCCAATCACTATTAAAGCTAAAATATTAATGCGTGAAACCTGGAAAAAAGATATTAAGTGGGACGAAGAGTTATGTGAAGATTTATACCTATTGTTTCGCGCATGGATCGTTCAACTGAACGAAGTAAACAACTTAAAAATACCAAGATGGTACTTTAGCCAAGCAGCATGCAACTCGCCTGACAACGTAAGTGCGAGCGGGATAACAACATTGGAGTTACACGTATTCTGTGATGCATCGACGCACGCCATCGCTTGTGTCGCTTACTGGCGAGCTACATACTGCGACGATCGAGTTATAATTTCATTCATCGCTAGCAAGACCCGAGCCGCGCCGATAAGAAAACCGGTTTCTGTACCTCGACTCGAACTGCAAGCGGCTACATTAGGTTGTCGTTTAGCAAATACGATCAAAAGTCAACATCGAATAAAACCCTCCGCTACTTATTATTGGACGGACTCGATGACAGTTTTACATTGGATTAGAAACGACTGTCGCAATTATAAAATATTTGTAGCGAACAGACTCGGTGAAATAGATGAATTGAGTAATAAAAATCAGTGGAATTATATTTCTACACACAAAAATATAGCAGATATTGCTACGAAGAGCTGTCGTTACAAACTAAGCGCTGAATGTGAATGGTTCCGTGGACCTAATTTTCTTTACGAAGACTCTGCAACCTGGATCTCTGAACCTGAAACAGAAAATATAAAATTATGTGAACAAGATTTAGAAATGGTCAATACAGTTTCTATAAATGGTGACCACTTACCAGTTCCGGATCCGACTAGGTTTTCATCCTGGTTACGACTTAAAAGGAGTACCGCAAGAGTTTTGCAATTTATTGAAAAATGTAAGAAGAGGCCAACGGAGTTGAATGCTGAGTTACTGAAAAAGGCTGAACCTATTTTGATGAAATTTTCACAAATGCAATCTTTTCCAATTGAAGTGGAATTGATCAAAAATAACAAAAATATACATCGGGACAGTCGCTTGCGTGCATTAACGCCATTTATGGACGAAAATGGACTCCTGCGCGTCGAAGGACGAATCAATGCCGCTAATAACATTACTGCTGACGTGAAGCAATCTGTTATACTCGACGGATGTTATCCGATCAGCCGGATTATTGTCTTCTCCCGAGAAAGAAATGGCTAGACGAAGCACCGACTCTGAAAAAGGTAGATATTGTGTTAATTATGGACCCAAACACAACCCGAAACTCATGGCCCAAAGGAATCATCGAAAACACTTACCCTGGACAGGATGGTAGAATTAGGGTGGTCGACGTAAAGACTAAAACGGGAATCTTTCGTAGACCTGTAATTAAGATTTTGTTATTACCTGTTTCTGATGAGTGTCACGGTCGTGACACTGGGGGGGAGGATGTTGCCGACACAGCACCTAAAACACAATAAAAATAATATTTAGATTTGTAAATTATTTAGTTATTATATATTAGGTACATAGTTTTTATTGTTTTAAATTGTAAATATATTTAGCTTATTTAAATTATAATATTTTAAATATCGACTTACCTTTGTATTTGCTATGTATCGAACCGAACGTTTTTAATAAACGAAACGTCCTATGTACGACGGCAGCGCCCTCTTGCTTTTCTCTCTTCTTGCCGTAACGTCGAGCTGTGCGCACCTAAGCAGCCGTCTTACGTCGGAGTTTCATAAAAATACAAGTGTTTTCATCCCTTAACATCACCTAACCACGCCTCAGGACCTCTGCCTTGCTCTGTCAGCTACAAGTACTATACCTATTTGTACTTTGAAAATACACTGCACTGCACTGCACTTCAGTTTTGTTTGTTGGCATAGATAATGATATTAGATAAAGGGGTTTAATCTTCAGATCTAATCAGAAAAAATAAATAAGTTAAACTATAGCATAATATAACAGCGACCTTCTCAGTAAAATTGCCTTCGAGATAAAAAATAGGAAGCCTATTAAGTGGTACTCTTTAAATGATTGTCACGGTGCTTTGGCAATTTCCAGTTAAATTCACTTTGTTCAATGCTTCATTAGATCGCTAACTACGACATTTAAAATAACCAAAACTAAGCAAGTGTTATTAGCTCTTGTTTTGAATTTTACCTATTTGTACTTTCGTAGATTGATTGCATTCTGTTTAACCGTCACTGGTTCATTATTAAAGGGGATAAATTCACGGAGCACTTTTAGACACGTTCTTTATTGCGCCATCTTGCAGAGAGAGAGAGAAGGCAGATTTTTTATATGTAGTAACAATATTTAACGGAGTAACAGATTGTCCAATCCGATGATTTATTGCAATAGCTGAATTGTGAACAAACACTGCCTACTACCTACTAGTAAGCTAGCTAAAGCTTTAAAACCCCCATAACTACATCATGTACCAATGTATATACACAAAATGGAAATTTTTTTCTCCAACACTGGTTCGTAATGTGTCCTCGGGGTAGGCAGTGCGTTTATGCATTTATGAAATGCACGCCACTGTGTACCATGTAGGTAAACATAGTAATTACCTAGATCACCTGGTATCCGTTCTGAAAATATTATTTCTGGCTTTTTTTTGCACTCTTTTTTATTGAGAAAGAATATAATAAGGATATTAAGCTAACCTATCCTAATAACTATACAGATCATGCCCACGTGGAATGGTGGCACGAATACTGGCTGCATTTCCGCGTTGGATAGCCAGGCAAAAAACGAGCCAAAGCTTCGGTCACCATTTGAGGCAATTAGGCGCGGAAGAATTTTTTGGTACTGCCACTCCATGACCCAAGAGTCTCCCCGACAAAAGGAACAAATATGTAACTCTCTGTCAGAGAGGCATACTTGTGCCACTGACAAAAGTTACTCAACCCTTTGAAGTATGTGCGGTTAAAATTACAGGTAGGTATACCTATGTGGCATGAACTTAAAAATAACTTATAGTTTGAAATAGGTAGATAATCAGCGTGTAGGTACACCTTTTGATATCAATATGACCGGAAATCGAACGGATGACCTCTCAACTACATATCTAATGAGGTACGAGTATGTCAGATTCTACATATGATTCTGTTACTGTACATCTTGAATCAGATCACGTCGTGTTAAGGTTAGACGCCCACCTGCCTGCCACGGCCACTGTATAACAGACATTGTGATGCTAGGTAGCGTATCTACGTAGTGAGAAGCATTGTAATTGTAGATACGACGATACGTAGGTAACCATTTAAGGGTAAGTAGAGAAATTAGATTAGTTGCACTAATATATGGCCTATTTAGCCTAAAAATCGTCTGTGCAGCGTAATGCCAGATAGGGGGTAAGCAAAACTGAAATATTTTGATTTCTAGCGTAAACGCTAGTTTTGTACACATGACGTCATTTAGGTAGCAAATAACGACGTTGTGGTTTGTGAAAAAGGAAATCGTTAAAAAAATTGAAAGCTGTGACAAATCAATATGGAAAACGTAAACGAATCGTTGACATTTCTCTTGCTAACGTTATAACATAATGTTGAGTATGTTGTGAGCTCTTTTGGACCCTTGTTGATATATTTTTAGGTTTCCGACCTTAAATTATCACTATTATTCTCAAATGTAATATTCTAACATAACGTTTCAAAAGTGCTAGCAAACTAAGCCTATTGAAATAAACAAATTCAAAATGTAAATGTTCATACAGTTTTGTAGAACCGATGAAAATCCCAAAACCTTAAATTGTGTCATCGTGTTAATCCATAAACAATGCCTTAAAAATAACACGGATTATTTAGAAGATCTAAAATAGGTCTCCACGTTTAAATGTAACTTCCTTTGTTTTTAACGTCTTCACCACCGACCCAGCGCAGCTCCCGACGAGCCTCGTTCTGCTTGTTACACAGAGTTTTTACTTGTCACCTTCACCTCGACATTGAAGTGATTGGATGTTCAAACTCTTCGAACGAACACTGCTTAATTATCATACAGTTGGGTGACTGTTATTTCGAGCAATTACGACTTGAAAACTTAACATGGCACCTGTCGAAGAACACAAGCTAGCTCATTCGTTAATTCATTCATTAAAATTTTTCATGGGATAAAATAAAACATGCCTTTTGACATACATTTGATATTTGATATTTTTATAACATTTCAATGTTAATGAAATTCTTCTAAGTATCGTTAAATGAGAACACTTATATTATAAGGAAAGATTAATTTTATTTTAATTAATATAATTTTAATTAAGGATCAATAAATTTCAATTTAAGATTAATAAATTTCAATTTAAGATTAATAAATTTCAATTTAAGATTAATAAATTTTTAGTGTGTCTGGTACATATCCAAAATTCTCTCGAGACGAGCTTATTTTAACTAAATCGTATTGGTATCGTAACGAAATATTAGGCAAACTATCAGGCAAAAACGAAATATGAGACTGCATTGATCTCTGGCTTGCGCGTCACATACACACACGCTAGGTATTAAGAAAGAACATGTTTTATCTTTTAAACATGACGAATTGCTTTTCCAACTAACTGAAGCAAAACTCCAACTTTGCTTGAAGTAGGTACAACAACAGTTTAGCGGGTGGGGATCAAGCGGACCGCTTGGATTTTTGGCTTAAACTTTTAAATCTCTGAACTGTATGCTCACTCAGCTGTAATAAATGTACTAACTAAATTTTTTAGCCATGGTTGTCACGAACTGCCGGTTAACTACTACTCGGCCAGAAGAAATGCTGTATATATTATACAATAGCCGATGAATGGCATTGTTATTGTTACTTTGTCCGCGTTGGATCGTTTTGTTCAGCCTGGCGACATCATAACGTGAGCGCGCTGCGGTTGGACATCATTCGATCGCTCCAACTCGCGAGTTCGACAGTTCGGCGCGAGTGTTATTTAGTTCCTAGTTAAGACGCGCGTGGCGCTGTTATCGCGATGTCATCAAAAATAATAAACGAGGGCCAGAGTGATGGAAAATTGAATGGTTTTAGTGCAGCGTTAACGGACAGAGGACTGACGCCGTTGAGCGGACGGTATCGCTCCAAAAGTTTGTCAAGTGATAAGTTAAATAAAACAAACGCCGATAGGGCAGCCATACTAGAGGATGTCGAGGCCCACTACATCACAGAGAGATCAGAGACCCCCGGTTGTTTAGTTATTAAGAAAATAATGGATCAAGGCGGGAACGCGCTTGGCGGGTAAGAATTTGTATTTATTTTTGCATACCTACATGTTCAAGGAGTTTTAACTTTAGTTTCGTCGCGTGTCGTTTTAGCGTTTTTTTTTAAATTAAATAATTAAGGTGTACCATTTAAGATGTATGTACATTTTTTTATTCGTTAACATATTCTTCTACACAAATAACAGTAGGCTATATTATCATGTAGGTATAATCTCATGAGTCATTTAATAATTTTTCGGAAGTCGTGAAACACTTGGGTGTATTGAGATGTTATATGAATAATTTTATTTTAATTAATTTACTTCAAGTATAGGCTAATCTACTTTACTTAAAGTTTAATAATAAGAGTGTTACATTCAGTGGGAATTCAAGGTTACGTTTTATTTTCGACGTAAGTAAATAAATATACACGCGTTTTGGTATTTCTGAGATAAGTTTAGAAGATTTTTATAGCTTCAATTTTATTGTCCGTATATAGTTTATTTGTCACATAATTAGAGCACATTTGTTAATTTACTTTTTCAACTGAGCATGTACTTTAAATGTTGGTTTTTAGTTTTTTCTTATGGGTTATAATTTTATTTACTACAAGTTAACGCTTGACTGTCTGGTTGGTGATGATGCAATATAAGATGGAAGCATGCTAACTTGTTTGGAATAGAATGAAAATCCACACCTCTTATCGGTTTCTGCAGGATATCGTACCGCAACGCTAAATCGCTTGGCGTCATGTTTTTGCCGACAGGGTGGTAACTATACTAAAGCCAAACTCGATTGAGAATGCTTGTCAACAAACAAATTAAAAATGAAGGTACTAATTTTACACCAATTCTTTTTAATTAACTAGTTAATGACGAATTCATGACAATACATTAGATTAGTAAGTTTAAAACTAATTAATATATTCAATATCTTTTAAATAAGATTTTAGACAAAAACAAAACATAATTTGAAATTTATTAGGCATAAAATGTGTTGCATTTTCTACCTTAATTTTAAATTTGTTTGTTGTCAAGCATTCTCAATCGAGTTTGGCTTTAGTATAGGCCTGGCCAAGCCTCCCGTTAGCCATATTTGTTTAATGTGCTTTTTGTGTTTACTAAATTATATTATAGTAGGTATCTATTATTTTATATTTAGGCATATAATGTCCCTGGAGATTCGGATTTTTTTCAAATAACATCATGTAATTTGAAATTATTGTAATTGTAATTGCGTAGGATTTATTAATGTTTGACAGGTATTAATTATGTCGTAAGGTTCTAATAAGATAATGTTTTCAAATTACGTTTTACAAAATCATCTACGAATATTATTGGTACTTATAGGTATACCTATGACGTTATTATTTTTGTTTTAGATAATCAATCAAATTTTAAATAACACAAAAAAACCTGGTATAAAATTACCAGCCTATTTATTTTTCACTTATATTAGTGATTTTTTATGAAAAATATAATACAACTAAGATTTTGTTAAGGTATTGTAAGCTATGTATTTTTCATTTTGTTATTGCTTATTGATTTTTATTTTTGTTTATTCTTTTTGTTACGTTTCCGTAATTATATTAATTGTTAGTGTTTTTTGGATCCTGGAGAGATTAATTGACCCTAGGTTATTATGAATAAATAAATCGATAATACTAAAGTAGAAGGTATTTATGTAGTAGCTATGTAGGTAAATAAACCACAGAAAAGTTGTAGTTTTAGAAAGCAATAGAAATCGCAAATATTTCTTCGTAAAAGCGCGAGCTGCTATATTCGGTGGCAAAGATAATATGTGGGCTACAGAACAATATTAATCCAAAATTCTATTCATAACAGATAGTTTTTAAGATAAATTCATAATTAGCAAATTAATTAGCTTAAGTACCCACCTATTGAGTGGCTTGAAATGAGGTTAATGACGCTCAACATTATACAACAAGTGCTAACATCTACTTAGCTACTCCTATACTGTAAGGTTTCCGACACACGCACAATAATATTGACAATAGTATTGGCAATATTATTTACAACTATACTAAAGCCAAACTCGATTGAGAATGCTTGTCAACAAACAAATTTAAAATGAAGGTAGAAAATGCAACCTATTTTATGCCTAATAAATTTAGAATTATGTTCTTCCAACATTTTATTGAAGATTCTGTTTATTATATTATAACAGAATGTTAATTTGTATCTTGGTTTTTATTATTACCTTAAGCTTCGTACATACACAATAGTTATTTTAAATAATTTTATTTAAAAGGTAGTGAATATATTAATTAGTTTTAAGTTTTCTAATCTAATTTATTGTCAAGAATCCGTCATTAACTAGTTAATTAAAAAAAATAGGTGTAAAATGACTAATGAATTCTACCTTCATTTTTAATTTGTTTGTTGACAAGCATTTTCAATCGGGTTCGGCTTTAGTATAGTGGACGCCACGACTTCGTCCGTGTGGACTTTAAGCCTTTGTCCTAAGGGAACGATACTGATTTTCGGGATACACAATATCTTAGATTCTTTCTCGTATTATGAACTCTAATCGTGCCGAGTTTCATTTGAATTAATTCAGTACTTTCGTCGCGGCTACGTCCTTAGTGAAATTCAGTTTTTTTCGAATAACTTTTTTCTTACGTCCGATCTCCATGAAACAAAGCCTAAAGCCTGACCAGAGCTAACTTTAATACATTTGTGAAAACTATATGAAAATCGATCCAATAGTTTTAAAGTGATACGCGAATAGACATAAAGACAACATTTTTTAAAATAATTGTTTTGAGATCTGTATCACCATACTCACTTGCTTTTTTTTAAATATTCAATGTACAGAATTGACTTCGTTATTATTTTATGATACGTATATATCTGTATGGTAAGGTTGCCTAAAGTTTTACAATAATTGTAGCCCGGCAATATGACAGTAGGTAATATTTCCTTTGGGGCAACCTAACCCTACATAATGGCAATAATATTGACAATATTATAGAATGTGGTAATGACAATAGGCACCCATATGGTCTATGATCTCATACCTCGATTCTCCTGATTTCAATTTTTTAATTAAACTAATTTTGAATCCATGTTGAGGGAATATTAAATATTAGTAGGTAGAATATATATATAATTGAGACGATATAAAAGAAGAACACAATTTTTTTAAATTATTACCCGACTGTATCAGAAGGAGGGTTATGTTTTTCGAGCGTATGTATGTATGTATGTATGTATGTATGTCCATTTCTTCGGCACGCGTTACAGCCTAAACGACTGAACGGATTTTGACATGTGAGGTGTCGTTGAATTCATTAAAATTGTGGTAGTGACATAGGATACACTACACAACTTACTTACAGCCACAATTTTCAATATGGTGGCTGTAAATGGGGGAAAAAAAGGGGAATGTGTGTATTTCTTTCTTTTATCTTCGCAATATGGGTATCAAATGAAAAGTCGTAAAAAGACCATTTCAAAAATATAAATATCATATCATGTTTATATTGCCGTTATAACAAAAAATGGCAAAAAATTTCTATACCATAGACTAAAACAAAAAAGTCTCAAATAAAATTATTATTATAAAACCAAAAAACCCGACTGGGTGCTGCAGGCGGGGACAAACGTAGTTTTGGTAAATCTTTCTTTCCCCGCAGAAAATAAAGTATTTTGTCCCCGCTTGCATCACCATAAAGTATTTAAAATTTATATAGTGATCCTTGTTTTTCTCTTTTCAGTTCATAACTTCTATGCAGTCGGGTTTTTTGTTTTTATAATAATAATTTTATTTTCCTTTTTTTTTTATCAACTACAAGTTGGCCCTTGACTGCTATCACACCGGATGTTAAGTGATGATGCAGTCTTAGATGGAAGAGGGCTAACTTGTTAGGAGTAGGATGAAATTTCACACCCCCTTTCGGTTTCTACACGACATCGTACCGGAACGCTAAATCGCTTGGCGGTACGTCTTTGTCAGTAGGGTGGTAACTAGCCACGGCGAAAGCCTCCCACCAGCCACACCTAGACAAACTAAGAAAAATCTCAATCTGCCCCGCCAGGAATCGAACCCAGGACCACCACCACTGTGCCACGGAGGCTATCTGTCTGTTCGTGAATGAATAATGAATGAGTTCAAGTCCTCATTATCATCTATATTATCAGCCTCCTCTTCGTAGAGGCTTAACGTGTTCTCCAAGGTACGAGGGTCTAACTTCTAGGGGGTGTAATTTACTGATAATTTTCTTAAAGGACTGAAAACTCGGAATTTTTCAGACCCCAAGAGATCCATGAGTACGAATAACTGTTACTTACTGAAAATAAATTGTAATAAATTTAAAATCAAATAGCAAACGTGTGTTTCATAACATATTTCTATGTAACATAAATTCTCAAAGGCGTTAATATTAAACCAAAAATGTTTAACGAGCCTTCTAAAAAAGGAGAAAATCTATAAAATCGTAGAGCAAATATTCTTATAACACCATATTGGTCATAAAAACTACTAATTTCGACATAGATGTAACAATTTTGTGGCCTTACTTCGTTCTACATTTCCTTATTTTACCTTTGGAATTATTAGCCGTAAAATAAAGTAACAATAGATCTACCCAATTAATTCAAATAGGAAAAGATATTTTTCTGCTATATTTATTTAGTTTTGTAAATAAGAACGTTTCTTTTTTCTTTGATAAAGTTTTCAATAAATTTATTATTATAAAAAATCCGACTGCATAGAAGTAATGAACTGAAAAGAGAAAAACAAGGATAACTAAATCTTCTCTAATGAATAAAATTTTCCTGTCACAATGTTAGTTACCGTACTCCTCCGAAACGGCTTTACCGATTTTTACCAAATTTTGTATGCGTATTCAGCAGGTCTGAGAATCGGCTACTATCTAATTTTCATCTAAATTTTTTTTTAATTTTTAATGCAAAACAACGTTTGCCGGGTCAGCTAATATCTATATAAAAAGCTAAATACTTATGGTATTGCAGGCGGGAGGTTTTTGATTTATATAGCTTATATCACTACCTCAATTTTAACAAAAACGACACCTCCTGTATTCAAATTCGTCCAGCCATTTATATATATACTAAAGCCAAACTCGATTGAGTATGCTTGTCAACAAACACATTAAAAATGAAGGTAAAAATCACTAGTCATTTTACACCTAATTTTTTTAGTTAACTTGTTAATGACGAATTCATGACAATAAATTAGATTAGTAAGCTTAAAACTAATTAATATATTCAATTTCTTTTAAATAAGATTTTATAAAAATACAAAACAATTTGAAATTTATTAGGTATAAAATGTGTTGGCTTTTCTACCTTCATTTTAAATTTGTTTGTTGACAAGCATTCTCAATCGAGTTTGGCTTTAGTATAGGTTGTAGCATGTGCTAAAGAAATGGACATACATACATACATACGCTCGAAAAACATTACCCTCCTTGACAACGTTATGTAACACTTGTTGCCAGTTGATTCTTCCATCGTTATCAGCTTATTATAACGGCCCAGTATAGGAACTTCCTACTTATGATAAGATGATATGAAGCTTTTACTCACCACACTGCCCCATTGCGGATTGGTGGGCTAGTAGATTATTTATATTCAGTTAGTTTTTGACATTGTTCTGGTATACAAAGAAGGCTATTGATGCTTCATTTTCACATCAGCAATTAGATATCTGCATAGTTGTACATAATAAATAGTATGAGACCTTCGTCAGTATCTAAACGTAAATACATTGTACCGATTGCGTCTGCGCATGTGACGTCATCACAGTTTAACAGCAAGTATAATAGATTGTTGTAGGTTACTAGCTTTTGACGACCTCTGTAGCGCAGTGGTATGCGCGGTGGATATATAAGGCGGAGGTCCTGGGTTCGATTCCCGGCGGGGCATATTGAGATTTTTCTTAATTTGTCTTGGTCTGGCTGGTGGGAGGCTTTCGCCGTGGCTAGTTACCACCCTACTGACAAAGACGTACCGCCAAGCGATTTAGCGTTTCGGTACGATGTCGTGTAGAAGCCGATAGGGATGTTGATTATCATCCTACTCCAAACAAGTTAGCCCTCTTCCATCTTAGATTGCATCATCACTTAACATCAGGTGTGATAGCAGTCAAGGACAAAAATTATGAAATTAAAAAAAAAAATTTAATATCAGGATACAAATTAACTTACCTATATCACTGCTCTTGAGTCTGACTCTCTCATACAAAAATCCAATGCAAGTTCCACAGAACAGATAAATCGAACAGACATACAAAAGTTTTACAAATTGTTTCATCATCATTATTATTATTTACATTAACGGCCCACTGCAGAGTCAGGCCTCCCTCCTTATAGGAGAGGGGATATGGAGCGTACACCCACCACGCTGCTCCAATGCGGGTTGGCGGGCTTAGGGTGATAATGTTTCATTTATTAACGATCACTAATAGATGTTGATAACAGTGACCGGGACCGACGGCTTAACGTGTTCTCCGAGGCACGGGGGTGTAAAACCACCAACTTGCCGACTCCGGGCTTGGAATGTACTGAGAATTTCATAGAAGAATGAAAAACTCAGAATTATTCCGTGACCCGACCCAGGATTCGAACCCAGGACCTCGTGATCGAAGCCAGATAGGTTAACCACTAGACCAATGAGACAGACAAATTGTTTAGCGTATATAATTTAATAAGCATTTAGTAAAATGCTGTTTATTCTAAATTACAAACAACCACTTCAATTCCATTTATTTGCATAAAAACCTTTCATTCTTCAACAATCTTGTAGGTAATCAACCCCATAATTAAAAACAGTAATAATTATCCATTCTTTAAAAACAAATGTCGGTTTGTTAATATAATTTTATCGCTCATTTTACCCGCGGAAATTATACCAAAAAAATTTCTTACATACAGAAAATACGAATTTTTTAATGCAACATTTATTTTTAAACTATCCCTAAAACAAAGTAGTCATAGTGTAAAAACCCACGCAAATGTACTTTATATTGTAAACTTAGTTCTTTTTCATTCAATTTTCACATTTATTCACAAAGCATTTAGATAAATAAATCTTAGTCCGCAAAATTATGTTGATAAATGCGAAGGTTTAAAGAGAAACGCACACAAAACTGTCCATATCCGTACAGCAGATATTTGATGCCGACCAAATACCGTAGTGACATAATTTTCACACACCGATGTCTGCGTATGGTGGCGTTTGCAAACAAATCAACTTGTGAAACAGAGCTATTATTAAACCGTTCGATTATATTGCGAACGCATTCTCTAATTACGATAATATTACGAATGACATCTTAATTTTTATAAAACCATGTATCGATTACCTGTTACACGCTTTTATATGTATATACCTTTATATGTATATACCTATATACGCTTTTATATGTATATACTTATATTTGTATTAGCACCTTTGTATTAAAGTGACAAACATAAAACATCATAAGTTAAGCCTATTAACGGCCCACTACTGGGCGAGGCCTCCCTCCTTATAGGAGAGGGGATATGCTGCTCCAATGCGGGTTGGCGGGCTTAGGGTGATAATGTTTCATTTATTAACAGTCACTATCAGATGTTGATGACAGAGACCGGGAACAACGGCTTAACGTGCTCTCCGAGGCACGGGGGTGGAACACCACCAACAGACTCCGAGCTTGGAATGTACTAGACATTTTATAGAAGAATGAAAAAGCTCAGAATTATTCCATGATCTGACCCAGGAATCGAACCCAGGACCTCGTGATCGAAGCCACATAGGCTAACCAACGAGGCAGTAGTAACAACAGCAACAACATTACAATGTAATACATAGTTATGCCAGCCTAACTACCGCTGGCAAAAGGTGGAACAGTATCGTTGTCTCTAAAAAATTTTCGTCGGCGCCAGCTAAGTTTAAGGAACATTTATTTACGTAGTAAAGCAGGTCTATGTCCTTGAAGAAGAAACCTGTGGCACCGACTCCTAGATATGCTTAAATAAATTAAAGCAATTAAATGACCCAGTTATTTTTTACTTTTTAGTGCGTTTTGAGTCGGTTCTATTTTTTGTTAAAAATTTTTATTTCTTACTTTTTAGTGATTTATTGCCACGTAACGTACTCGTACTATACTGTCATTGTATATTATACGGTATTAGTAGCCAAAAAACTACCGATACCGAGACAAAGACCGAAATCACTGTAAGCGTGCCTCCAAAATTTGAAGAGTTCCTTCAATTGACAATGGGACCACCTTAAAAAAAGAATTATCAAAATCGGACAACTCTATAAAAAGTTATGCGTGGGCATACATAAAAAAAATACGTAAAAAAGGCCTATTCCAGAAGATGATGTGAACATAGTTATGGTCAAACATACACACTTCCATAATGTGCAAGTCATAGCATATAATATACTACACAAACATGTAGTCGGTTCAAAATAAACTAAAATAGCTTTGAAAACTCCCTAACAACGTAGAAAATGTGTATATATCGTATGGGAATACATTTTTTATTTTATAACATTTACGGAATGGAAAATTTACAATTTTCTCGTTATAAAATTGATTGAGATATTGATGGCTTTTGCTATTAATTCATACAAGTATTATACATATCATAATTATTTAATTCATTTAAAATTAATTGTCCAGCATATGATATAGTTATTTCTTTTGTTTTCGGATGATTTGTTACATTACAGTATATGAATATAATATTCTGTAGTATTATTAAGACAGTCTGGATACTATTTTATTTTAAACAAGCGACCAGCCCCGGCTTCGCACGGCTGCAATGTTGGTACTAAAGTATATTAAAAAAGCACGCCCCGCGCACCCCCTCGATCGCTCGCTTTGTCCCTGCATTTCGAATCTTATATATATCTTGGAAAATATTCACTTAAATGACATGCTCTAAAGGCCAATAGTGATCTATATTAAATGCACAAATTATTTAACATACTTATTTGGATAAGGATTAATGCTTAGAATCGCTTCGTAAATAAGTCATTACTTTTGGTTGAAATTTTTTTACTATGTAATGATTTAGTTACATTATAAGTATAAAAAATATATTTTGATATATCTCCTAGGGTTTAGCCAGCGTTTGCAATGTAAGCGCAAAAAATGCGGTAATTTACGACATCACATCAGAAATCTCTAAAATTATAAATTTTTCTCTACTACATTGTGCATGTATTATACACATAAACCTTCCTGTTGAACCACTCTATCTAATAAAAAACCGCATGAAAAACGGTTGCGTAGTTTTAAAGATTATAGCATACACCCGGACAAATATAAAAAAGCGACTGTTTTATACTATGTAATGGTAATGATGTAGTAAGTATAATATAAAAAATTATTTTATGCACGCGAGTTTTATTTTCAATTCATCATTGATAAGTTGAGTCAAGTGCAAGAATTTACCATAAAATAAATAAGCTTTGCTCAAATCAGACCTTGCAGGATTTATGTATGCCTAAATTTCCGTAACTACTTAATTAATTAAAAGTAGTTCTCTAGAGAAGCTGGAAAACACATGTGTAGTAATGATCAAATCGAAAACAAATTATAATTAGAAACGTTTTAATAGGTATGCAAAAAATCAATCATGTATTAGTCATGACTGCAGTCAAATATTATTTATCATAAAAAATTGTCTTAGTTTAGATCAAACCTAGCTCAAAATTTCAAGAATGATACACTCTAAAGGTAGTTTAGTTTGATAAGCTTGTAAGAATTATTAAACTGAAGATCAAAACAAATTATAATCAGAAAAGTTTCATGCAAAATGTAATTATTAATCACCCATCAGTCATGACCGTAATCAAATGCAAGGCAATTTACCATTAAACATTGGAATCAAAGCAAGCACTAAATGTCTACGCTACAATTTCAAGAATGATACACACCACAGGTAATTTAGGTATATAAACTTGTAACGTGACCACCAAATCGGAAACAGACTAAACCCTTTTGATATGTAAAATGTAATAATATAAACGTTTAGTACGAGAATAATAATAACAGAATATAACCCCATATTTATCACGTTAGCATTATTTGCGTTGAGTCCCTTATCGAATAATGTAAAGTTAAGGAGCGTCCGCAGATATAGTCAATGCTATAGAAGATAACGTAGTAATAGACCATACGTACGTTTCGAGTGATGCATGCGTCTAATTATCTATCACTTTGACATTTGACCAGATATTTCTTTGAGTGTATTTGTATAATATGGGATTAGCGTAAATTGAATAATAAAGTTTTCAGAGTAAATTATTCGTGTTCTGTGACCATGAGTGAGGATAAGAAACCGTTGTTGCAGTAAGTTTTCTTTCATCGTTTGGGACTGTTACAATTTATTTAATTGTTATTAATGAATTATTAGGAGGTTTGTCTATATTTATGTTTGGTTTAATTGAATTTTTAAATTCTTACGATCATGTAATTTTAAGTCTTATGTTTGAACACGACCACAAGTTACATGTGTAAACACGTAAATAATTATCTTTTTGAGTTAAATTTTAAATGACATAATTTCAGTAATTATTTACAGTTTGTTTATTTTATTTATAATTCTTGTAGAATTTGATCTCTGATTAGTACGATTGTCATATATTATTGTACAGACGATAACGAAGCGGTAAATTTTAAACTGCATATGTATTACAATTTAAACAAGAATGAAGTCTTTTAAATGGTATAATAATTCATTTAATGGAATTCAAAAGTTACACACTTAACATGTACGTTATTTCCCAACATAGGAGTCTCCTAGAATATTCGTAAACATTTACAGACAACTTATAAGGAATATGGTATTTGTGCACGTCAATCTATCAAGAATTAGTTGACAACGGTGCTTACACGGACATCGAGGACAAAAGCGAAGCGACAGACGGACGAGTACATAATAACACGTGTAGTGTTCATATCTTCAACTGCCTAAACTTCTAGTTGTCGATTGTGTATTGTAAACTTAATTACCAATGCCTATTGTGATATACGATGTTTCTACAAAACTGCGTAGTTAAATTCTGCTCGTTTTAATTTATTTCAGACTTTGCAAAATCATCGGCATTAATGAGTATTTTTCACTCAAAATCACGTGTCGTGTTTACCTAAGCTAATTTATAAAACGTTTTAAATAATTAAAATTAATTCTTGTTATTCTAATTTTAAACTTAGCTGAGGTATAAAGCAGTGCTGTTAATCTGGTGAAAGCCGAAAAGGAAAAAATATCAAACTACTTGGACCTTGCTCACGAGATTACCGCCATGTGTAATGTTGATTCGACGATTATTGTTCCTATAGTCGTTTCAGTTATCTTATAGCGAAAAGCTTCGATCAACACCTTAAGAAGCTTTCGCTTAGCTGTTGGATCAAGGGTCGGATACAGAAGGCGGTAATTCTTGAAACGGCGCGTACTGTGAGGAGGTGCCTCGCTCTGGAGCCCTGACCACCCGTTGCTTGGACCCCCAGACCCCGCAGCAGGCGGACTGGATTTTTTTTATAGAATCTTAATAGTGTTTTCTATAATTGTTTTATAAGCATTGTTTAAAATTTTAAAAAAAATGTAAATAAATAAATGATGGAGAGATCATAGCGAGAGAGAGATAAGAATATAGTAATTTTCCCATAGATTAAAGATAAATTTTGCTGAACCGAAAGTTATGTTTAATCCATGTGGTATTTCCATTTCAAATGTGTCCTAGGCCATAAGGGGCTTAATTCCAGTCCTTTAAATAAATTTAAAAATAAATGTGTCCTATAAGACTATTGCATCATCCCCGTATAAATTTTTTCTGTGGTAACTGACATTGGATTTTAACCAATTCTCAAGATTAAGACAAATTGCTTGCTTGCTTGCAATTGATCCAATTAAACTATGTATGTTGAAAATTGGATCAATTCAAAATGTTTAAGAAACAATATTCATCTATCCATTTTTCATGAATTAATGATACATTGCATTAAAACAACAACTCTTAGAGCATTTTTAATTATTATATTTAAGTTTGGATCATCAACATTTTCTCGATTATTTTATAACCTCACATTTAAAATTTCTATGCCTCTTCTAGACCTTATACATTTTCTAACGGTTCCGGAGGAGGGTTTTATCTATCATTAATGGCATGGTCAGGGTCTGGCATGTCCTTTTAACGTTTATTTTTTCTAATTTTTACAGCTAGGGTGAATTTAAAACAAGAGTCTATTGGTATTTTCTTAGAAAGCGCTTACTATCTCGGGCAACATCTACGCTATCGCAAGCTTATTTCATTTAAACAATGAAAAATTAATCATCATTTATTCATAAACTATTTAATTCTTAAAAATAAATAGCAATGGCCCCTGTACTAGATGGAAGACTCGTATTTCTTTGTGAAAAATCGCTTCATATACTTGTAACGGTTGCATTAGAAGAAATTTGCTTGAATCCGACCTTCTGAATCTTGCACAACGTTACCTAACTATTTACCTTTTATGGTTTTCAAGTCACCATCAACACAGGATGTGAGGCCCCTCAGAAGGCCAGTCATAAGGTCAATAAACCTATCCGCTTCCCATATCTGGTATTTAAAGCTACTGTAATATTTCAACGATAAGTATTGCCCTGATAACTTACCTGTTAGAAGATAAGACGGCGCCGCAAAGGTACTTATTAAAATATTGGTCATCGTGACATAGATTGCTTACAAGTGTTGTTAACGCGGTTCCTTCCGTATGAAAATAAATTAATTTGCCTTCATTTTGGAAAAAAAAATGTTTGGAAGATTCAGAAGAAGTCAAATAGCATTTTATGTTGAAATTTTACTCGCCAATGCAAAAAAGGAAGAGAAAGAGCAGATGTCTCTAGTTTCGGAGATATTAAAGTACATACACAGCAAGAGAAACAAATGTTTTACATTTGCTTTTTTTGTTCAATTTAGGTTATCAATTCAGCCTCTCTTATTTTCTGCTTATTTTATCTGTAGTACAGACATTTGATTTGTATTTTTAACTATGGTATAATTTTTAACTACGGTATAACTACCGAACCATCTAATAATTAGCAACAGATTTTTACAAAATTACGAAGATCTGACTCTCGCTTTATTACCTCGCATCATAATATATGAGTTGATAACATTTGCCACCTGTTTATAACTCTCTATCCATTACTATAGTAACAGAATACTTGTCAGTAGTTGGTGGGCTTACATTAAACAAATCAGATTCTGTATAAATACCAAGAATGTGTATCGAAAACATTCATTGTTATGAATACTGATTGCTTCAGTGTACAGTCGTCTCCGCACTCGATGTATTTTATACATCGTGTTTTATTATGCTTCTTATTTATTACTATACTATATATCTTGCCTCATTTTTTTTCTCTCATTTATTTTTATTTACATATTTTTTTTAAATTTTTAACAATGTTATATAATACAAAAATATATAAAAAAACACTATTAAAAATTTATAAAAAAAAATGTGCTCCTCCACTTGTGGGGCCTTTGTGGGCCTAAGCAACCGGTGATCAGGACTCCAGAGTGAGGAACCTCCTCACAATATGCGCCGTTTCAAGGACTACTCTCTGTACCCGACCCTTGATCCAACAATTAAGCGAAAGCTAAGCTTTTCGCAAAAAGACCATTGACTGAAATGACTATCGGAACAATAATAGTTGACTCAACATTCCACATGGCGGTAATCTCGTGAGCAAGGTCCAAGTATTTTGATATTCTTTCCTTTTCGGCTTTCACGAGGTTATCGTCATGAGGAACAGTAATATCAACAATTATTGCACGGCGCACTGATCGATCGACTATCACTATATCAGGTCTATTTTTTTTTAGGCCTCATAATTATTATTTACGGACTTATGGCATTTTCCATTTTAAAGATATTGGGTAATACAGTTAAATGAATAGGGACGTTTAAATATGCTAATAATAATGACTATTTTCACCTTTAATTGGAGATATCAATGCATAGTAGCAGCAGTATTGATATCTTTTTTCTGTTGTTCTTTTGGCTTAGACGTTATCGGGTGTAAAAAGGGCGGAACGACTCCCTAAATGCGTCTTCTGTGAGACTCTGACCTCGATTTAAAGGGGCGTTTGGAATGGGTGTTTTGGAGTGCTTCAAGACTGACGCCCACGTGTCTGTGGGTGACATCCACGTCCGACTGACGAGGTTTTTGAGTCGGGGGTATTGTAACATTAAATACACCATTGTGTGATAAACATACATAATTGTTACATTTGTATGTTATAGTACAAACAAAACAAAATGTTTACTATTCAACACGGTCGCGACACACATTGCCTGAAACAATATTGATAAGATTGCAGTTAATATATTGTTTACAGAATAGAGATGTTATGTTCTCTAGAGATGACTGGAATTGTGTTTAAAAGAAAGTCTGAAAGTGGCCTCATGACCGAAAAGTTGGGGAGCAACAGATTAGCATGATTTGGGCATGTAATGCGGACGTAGATATGTGATATTATAAAAATGTTAAATTTAAAAATGATAGGACACTAGAGGGAGAGTAATGCCAAAGAAAAGGCGTTTGGTATTTAGAGTGCGGGAAAGAATGTATGTTAAAAAGAGTAAGTGATGACCATACGCATGGCAGATACGAAAGGGAACAATGACATGTTGCGCCGACACCTCTTAAATTTCAATTAATTGCATTGACGATAATAGTCAACATTTATGGTGATGAATAAAAGACTAAACAATAATACGTATAGAAATATATTAGCTCTAGGGTAATAATATGTCTATGGTTATCACTATCTAGTAATTGTTATATTAATTAGATAGTGACATTATTAGCTCGTGACCCTGACTTTGCTTGTGTTCATGACACATCGGTATAATATCAATTTGTATACTGATTACTGATAAAATATAATTATTATGACAATGTTTATAAACGACATATAAATAAAATTATATAATTTTTGACCAGCTTAAAATATGTCCTGTATTGGACGTGTATGTTTTTAATCGACGAAAAAAAACGGAGGAGGTTCTCAATTCGACACGTATATATTTTTTTTATGTATGACCACGCATAACTTTTTACAGAGTGGTTCGATTTTGATAATTCTTTTTTTATTAGAAAGGGCATACATCCAAGGTGGTCCCATTGTCATCATGTTAGGATCTGCTGATTATATCCTGGGAAAATTGAAGGAACTCTTCAAATTTTGGAGGCACGCTTACAGCGATTTCGGTTTTTGTCCCGGTATCGGTAGCTTTTTGGCTACTACTGCTGCATAATATACTATGACAGTATAGTACAAGAACGTTACGTGGCGATAAATCACTAAAAAGTAAGAAATAAAATTTTTTTACAAAAAATAGAACCGACTCAAAACGCACTAAAAAGTAGAAAATAATTGTGTCATTTAGTTGCTTTAATTTACTTAAGCATATCTATGAAGTCGGTGCCAGCCAAGTTTTTTACTTTTAGAACCCACAAACTGCTTTACTACGTAAAATAAATGTTCCTTAAAATTGGCTGGCACCGACTTCAGAGAGAAAAAACTAAAGGTTTGTGTTATGCGATATATCGCTTACTTAAAAAAATATATTTTATGAAATTTCTTTCAATTTTACAGAAGTTATCTATTTAACTACAAAAATGACCCAAATTATTCTATTCATAGGTAGGTAAGTAGGTATATTTGCTATCTATCCAAGCTTATTAACTCTAACCCATATTCGGCTGATCTTATCAATTATAAAACGTTATCATTCCTAGGTACCTCTAATAAAATACCGCTGTAAGAAAGTAAGATTAGCTTCGGTAGAAATGGCGATAAATAAATATGTTAGGACAATAGGTCGGCTATTTATTTAGTGTTAATTCGAAGTTGTACGATCTTATATACATAATATAGTATATCACTGTTTTTATTTGCACATAATATTAGCTCGTAGGAAAATTACTGGGAGTCATTCAATGCAGTAAAATTGCAGTATTGTTGAAATGTTTTTAATCAGAAAATCATGTAAATGCCTATTGCTTCAGTAACGTGGAATACTTCCGGCATATTCATTCAGCATTGTTCAATTTTCACTGGAGCAAGTCATACTTTTCATGGGTATAAACACTTATTTATGTTAATTACATTGTCATGATTTGAAAATCTAATTTCAATTATTTTCATTTATTATATATGGGAACTTTTGTATGTATGTATGTATGTATGTATGAATATATGTATATATGTATGTATGTATCTATGTATTTGTGTATGTATGTATTTATTTAGTATTTTATGTAAGTATATTCTATCTATACTAATATTATAAAGAGGAAAACTTTGTTTGTTTGTTTGTTTGTTTGTTTGTTTGTTTGGTTGTAATGAATAGGCTATGTGTTTTTCAAAATTCTTTCACCATTCAAAAGATACATTATCATGAAATATATTTTATTTTGGACAAAAGTTAGGTTCTATTTGAACTAAAAAATCAACCGAAAAGTTACTTATTTTGATACTGGTAAACTATAAAAGATAGAACCATAAAATGTTCTAATTAATTGGAGATCTTACAAATATCTACAAAAAAGTCCGCGACACACTATACCTATCTATGTCGAGTGAGGCACAACAACCATTTTTTTATTTAAAAATCTTAAAATTTTTTTGGACTACATTTAAACGCATTTATTTTACTCATGCTATTAATCCTTATCAAAATAAATTATTTCATCACGAAGTATAGTTTATGTAGATAATATTTGGTATTTAAAAGATTAAAATTGGACGTTTGGTTTTGAAGTTATGGCGAAATTAAAATATTACTATTTGTTCGAAGTGAGCGTCACCAAGGCGGGGGTGCGCGTGGGAGGTTGGCTATTTTATATATGATGATGAATTAAATTCGATCTTTGTTCAAATATCTATTTAGTATACGGAAGAGTTTGTTCGTTTGTTTACACGGGCTAACTCTATTGCGTGTCGGATTGTAAAATTATTTTTGTTTATTCTGAAGGCTAGACTCAAGAGTGAAATATACTATTTAATATCAATTTATACCCATCAGCTTGCCATAAATATATATTTTTAATGTTAATGTACTAAAATGTCATACAATGTTTAACAAAAATGTGGGAGTCATACAATGCAGTAAAATTGCAATGAGCACCTATATGTGCCTTTACACATTTTGTATGAAAGTTGTCTTTAAAATTAGAAGGTTACCTAAGAGGTTTTCACGGAGAACAGTATTACATAATTTGATTCAATCACTTCCTATACTTGATTGTCCGTACACGAACCTCTCCAGTGGATGCATTTTTCCTTTCAATATTGGTCATTATCTCATTGCGATAAGACCGCCAATTGTACATTGTTTTTTTTAAAGTTATTTTCTATTTGTAAGATTTTTATTATTTGGTGTACAATAAAGAGTAATTCATTCATTCATTCATTCAAAAACCTATTAAATTTTTGTTCTTCCCATAACTTTTGGAACGGAGTTTGGAAATGGAAAGACCAGCCTCTGTTAGTTGCAGCTATGTCTATTTGTCCACAATGTTTATTATGAAGTACAAATTATCAAAAGATGTCCCTTAGTAATCTTCTTAAGGACGTCTTTTGGTAAATTCTCTTATCTTAAAGCACTAGAGATCGAACATTAGCAATATACAATATGAGCAAATTTAGTAATTGGGGGCTCAGTGAACATACGTCACCTAAATGCTCTATGACTGCAGCGGTCTGCGTGGAAAACATCGATCTGTTTTAGTAATAAAAAATATAATTGTCCTTAGGTTCAAAGATGGCAAGGCGACGTACGGCTCGGACACGCCATCCCGCGGCAGGCGAGTCATATTCTGCGTGCACGGGAACCCCTCCACCGGCTGCTGTCAGGTCATCGAGACCACGGCCGACGGGGACGACGGCACAGCAAGGAACGGCAGCATCAGTGATGCAGCGAGTAAGAAATACGAATTATTGTTTAAACTACATCTGAAGCTACTAAAACACTCGTACATAATAGGAAAAATTCTTAAGAAAATGTCGATAAACTACAATTAAAAAGCCCTTTCAATTCATTAGAAGAGCATAAAACATTTTATTTTAACTATTTTTTAATTTATTTATTAAATTTCAGGACACTGTCACAGATCAAGAAATGAAGAAATAGATAAGAGAGCAAGGAGAAAACTTATTATAGCTAGCATATTATGTGTAATATTTATGATAGGAGAAATTGTAGGTGAGTTTTATTACAAAATCCTTGTCTTTTTTTATGAAATAAAATATTTCTCGATAACGGCAATATTTTTCTGTTAAATTGAATCACGCCTGGCTTTAAGATGCCTGATACTTTTTAAAGAAATCCAAATTATAAGAATCAGGAAAGCGGACTACGGAAAAATATTCCGTGCTGTAACCGTACACAGTACGACAAAAGAAGGCGCCAAATGTTTTATGCAAATCTTGTAGATATCGACAACATAATTATTGTGTTATCACAACACTGGCGTCTACACTTTTTACCTGACTGCGTCAGGAGGGTTATGTTTTCCGAGCGTATGTATGTATGTATGTCCATTTCTTCGGCACGCGTTACAGCCTAAACGGCTGAACGGATTTTGACATGTGAGGTGTCGTTGAATTTGTCAAAATTGTGGCAGTGACATAGGCTATATAAATTTTTTAAAATGGCGGCTGTAAATGGGGGGAAAAAGGGGGAACGTGTGTATTTCTTTCTCTTATCTTAGCAATATGGGTGTCAAATGAAAGGTCGTAAAAAGACCATTTCAAAAATATAAATTTTATATCATGTTTATATTGCCGTTTTAACAAAAAATGGCAAAAAGTGTACAAAGTGTACAGTCTCATTTCTATATCATAAGCTAAAACAAAAAGTCTCAAATAAAATTATTATTATAAAAACAAAAAGCTCGACTACTTAGAAGTTATGAACTGAAAAGTGAAAAACAAGGATCACTATATCTATATAAAATTCTAAATACTTTATGGTGCTGCAGGCGGGGACAAACGTAGTTTTGGTAGATCTTTCTTTCCCCGCAGAAATAAAGTATTTTGTCTTCGCTTGCATCTCTATAAAGTATTTAGAATTTTATATAGATATAGTGATCCTTGTTTTTCTCTTTTCAGTTCATAATTCTCCAGCCTTGCGTAATTCTTAATTCACATTTCAGGTGGGATCTTGTCAAACAGTCTTGCTATAGCCACAGACGCGGCGCATTTATTAACAGACTTTGCAAGCTTTATGATATCGCTGTTCTCCCTCTGGGTGGCGAGTAGACCAGCTACAAGAAAGTAAGATCTTATACTTTTTAAAATACTTTTCATTTCTTACCGATACACAGTAAATAAAAGAAACAGCTTAAAACTAGATTAAATTATTATTAGAGGTAACAAATGCAATTCAAATGCAAAGATAAGTGTGATGGTTTAAGATAACGGATCAAATATGTGAAAAATATATTAAATAGAACAGCGAAGATCAACAGCCTATCAATTCTTTAGTCAGTAAAAACAATTTATTCTTACAATTACAATTTATTTTTCTTATCATTATCAGCCGATCGAAGTCTAGTTCTGGACATATTCCTCTTTTATGAATTCTTAAACATCACGGTCTTGGGCCGCCTGTATCTCGTGGCCACCTACATCAGTATATTGTAGGTGGCCACGATAAGTCGCCTAAAGTCGTCGTTCCATCTAATAGGGGTCGACTAAAACTGTGCTTTCTGGTGCGACCCCAAACCAAAAAGCGAAATTGCACAAACTGAAAACTATTCGATGCCTTGAACTTTAGTTTAGTCATGCCCATGATTACATCGGGCAAGTTGTTATCTATGATCATTTGGTCTTGTGTGCAAAACACAAGTTTATTTTTTATTTTGAAGCTAGATGATTGTCACGTTTTCTATTTTGCTTACGCTTTAATGATCTTATGAAACTTTTTCCTCAGAATGTCGTTCGGCTGGTACCGGGCGGAGGTGATCGGTGCGTTAACATCGGTGCTGCTGATCTGGGTGGTGACGGCGGTGCTGGTGTACATGGCGGTGCAGAGAGTCATCTACAAGGAGTTCGAGATAGACGCCACGGTGATGCTCATCACGTCTGCTGTGGGCGTTGCTGTCAATCTCATGTAAGTTGCATTGTTAATCGTATGCGAATAGACATACCATAGATTAAAGACTACTAGATGGAGTCATAACGCGGCTGTAGGTTCAAGAGCGTGACAGACTTATTTCATTCGGCCTTTATTAGAAAGTGACACAAGATTATTTTTTGTCCCTTTCAGCGTGTTCGTTTTTATTGTTTGTCAATTGTGGAGTTAGTGACACACAAGGGACATATCTGAGCAATTATTAGCTTTTTATTAAATTTGCTGATAAATAATATAACTTTGCGGTTACGATATTAATTTAAACGTTATCGTGCTATGGTGGGTTGTAATATTTTCGGCTGCAACAGTCGCAGCGAACAGAAAATCGAAGGAATTACGTTTCATACGTAAGTAGGCATAAACTTCATTGATTGATGATTTAAAGCTTAGATATGTTATTTTTTAGCAACTTTCATGTATTATGCGTTTACTAAACTATCTTATATAAAGTAATATTTCGTATTTTACGATATTTTAAAACATAACGTTTTATGATGTACTTTAAATGTTGCCTGTCAATAAGTCAATAAGGCTGATTTGCTGTCTCGCGAGTGGACACGGCTCTATCTAGTAGTCTTTAATCTATGAGACATACAGTTTTAGGTTACTTCAACGGCTTGTGTGGAAGCTCTCTTTAGGTTTTATTGAATGAGAACTTTTCTTACGGGGTTGGTACTACTCTACGAAAGATATATGGATGTTATATGGTCAGTCAGAAGGTTTATATTCTAAAAACGCACTGATGGACTATAGAAACTGCTGAACGTACTCGTAGGTAAGTTTCGTATTCAGGAGATGTTGACTCAAAAATAAGTACTTCTGTACATTTTTAATTTAATGGATTATGAACAGATATGGATTAAATGAACAATATTAATTGTAATCTCTTAGCATGTTATACACTGTCACTAAACATAGGATGAATTAGTCTTAAAATTAAACTAAGAATACATTAATTTCAGTATGGGTCTTACCTTACATCAACACGGCCACAGTCATGGCGGCGGCAGCCACGGACACTCGCATGGTGGAACCAATCCTGTTCTCAACAATAAGGTATTACTTTTACAGTTTATCTTTGTCACTAACTTTATTCTCGTTTTAAGTCTCTTCTCAATTAATATTCCTATAGTAGAATAATAGATAAATAGATAAAAGGAATAGAGGCAAAGCTCTGAAGTACAATAGGTTAGGACAAATTAAATAACCAAACAAACTGTCGCACTGACATGACCCTAAGATTTTCAACTAACTGTGCCAGCGTCAACCGGTTTTCTCCAGTCTCGCCGTGTACGCGACAAGCGGCTGGTGGTCACTCACACATGCCCCACGTATAGAAATGCAATCGATTCGCGCAGTAGTGTGAAGCTTTCTCTCTGTACCTTTTATCTACTCATGTGGCCAGGCTGTCTGACGGCCTCGTTGGTTCAGTGGTTTGGATCACGTGATCGTGGTAATCTAATATATAAAATTTGCCTGTCACAATGTTAGTTACCGTACTCCTCCGAAACGGGTTTACCGATTTTTACTAAATTTTGTATGCGTATTCAGCAGGTCTGAGAATCGGTACTATCTAATTTTCATCTAAATTTTTTTTTTAATTTTTAATGCAAAACAACGTTTGCCGGGTCAGCTAGTAATATATATATAAATAATAGTTCTAAGTTCTTAATTAAAAAGAAAGCTTTCAAGAAATTTTTAGTAACATCTCTTTTCGATTTGTATTCCAATACAATATTTATTTATGTATTACTTTCTCCCGTAATTAATAATATTACTAAGACGTAATACTATCAAGTAGATAATTATCCATCAATAATAACAATACTTAAAGATTATAATATGTAATTAAGTACTGTTTGAATACCTAATCAATCATAACATTAAAAGTACTTGTATTAAAGAACATACAAACAAGTACCTTGGTAATGATTAAATAAGTACTGATGATGAAGATTATAAAAAATATCACAACATAAGATACTGATCTAGAGTAATTATTTTGTAACAAGATATCAACAGGAAAAAAAATACAGATAATTTAAATAATTTTAAAAACTTTTTTAAACGCGATAGCCAAATAGAGAGAGTTATTTTTTCGTTACTTCTGCAATTTTTTTATATAAGTAAGACAAACAATGAATAGTAATTTTGCAGCAGAAGGAACGGACAGACTCTGACGCTGAAAGTTCATCGTCCCACCAGCATGAGCATCACGGAGAAAACATCAACGTTCGCGCCGCCTTCATCCACGTGCTGGGAGACTTCTTGCAGAGCTTTGGTGTCCTGGTTGCCGCTGTTGTCATTTACTTTAAGGTACACTAGTATATTTTATAAACAGCTCATCACAATCAAGCAAGTGATAATGATGAGGGGAAGATATTAGGTCCAAGCAAGTGTCGATGATGACCAAACATTAATATCCTTTACAGCCGGAGTGGAACCTCGTGGACCCGATCTGCACGTTCCTGTTCTCGGTGCTGGTACTCATCACGACTTTTAACATCATAAAGGATACCTTGCTGGTGTTGATGGAAGGATCCCCCAGAGATGTCGATTTCCAGGTACATTTTAAGTGTTAAATAATGACTTGTAATATTCAGCTGTATCCAATTTACCTTTGCAATAATAACGCTTTCCATATTTTTGCTGCTGGTTAAGAAAATTTCGAAGAAGGTAGGTTTAATTAATCTTGCACCAATGTTACAATACACTTAGTAGCTTTTAGTATTTATTGTTAAAATAATTAAAATTTTAAAATGCCAATATATTACTTAATTTTGCCCTTTTTTGCTACTAAACGAAAAGCCTGAATTAATTGAATTTCAAAAAATCACTTTAGAAAACGTAAGGTTTCAAAATGGCCGAATTAGTGCCAATCTTAGTTACCAATTATTAATTAATTTGCAGGAGGTAGCAAACACATTCATGTCTCTACCAGGCGTGGTCAGGATACACAACCTGCGCATGTGGGCATTGTCCTTGGACAAAACCGCCTTGTCTGCACATCTTGCTATTCGTAAGTTTTAAACAATATTTTAACATAGTAGTATTTTTTATATCACCAAATAAATAATTACAAATTAAATAAAATTAATTCGCTTGTCTTAAACTATGCAATAGATTTTAATACGGTTTCCATAAGTAGACACATCCGGTAGCGATTCGAAAGGAAGGAGGGAAGAAAGTCACAGGCGTTTGCAAAATACTATAAAAGGAAGAATTTGGACTATCATATTCTTTTGTTCATTTTGAATTATTGTCACTTGATTGATCATAACAAAATGAGAATAGAAAAAGTTTCTAAGTAAGAAAGTCGTTTGATTTAGGCGGCTTAAGCACAGTATACATAATAGTACTTAAAGATGCGGGGTAATGGGATGAAGTATAGGCGTCTCAAGGCCGCGGTGTTTTGGGTCCCATAAAAACCTTATGTCCTGCAGTGGACGTCCATCAACCGGCATGATTATGATGGAATAGAGCCGAGAAATTCGTTTATTAAGTTCAAGCAATGTATTAAAACTCACTTACTGAGTCAAGGTTATTATACTATAGATGAATTTTTAAATGACAAAGAGGTTGAGAGGCAATTGGATCAGCTTTCAACTTCACGCAAGTAGTAGAATAAATAATTTTATGTAATAATACAGTTAATATTGTAAAAATCAATGATTTTAAAAGAGCAACTGGTGAGTTTCTTGCCGGCTCTTCTCAACAGGAGCGAGCCGGTGGTAGAGTCACTACAAATAGTTTAATTTGACGTTTCAAAAGTGCTTATAATTGGCCTACTTGAAATAAATGATTTTGAATTTGAATTTGAATTTAAGAATTTGATAATACTAGACCGACAGAATAAAAGTTTGCATATATGAGAATACATTTATTATCCTTCTATCTTTCTTGTATCTAATTTGAATTTTGAAATTACCAGGTACCGGTGCGAGCCCACAGAAGGTTCTGGAACAAGCAACTCGGATGGTCCACGAAAAGTATAACTTCTTCGAGATGACGCTACAGATTGAGGAGTTCAACGACGGCATGGAGGCGTGCAGCCAGTGCAAGATGCCGCAGTCCTGATCTTACATTTTGATGAAACTCTTGAGGCTGATAGTGATATGTAAACAATATACATGTTGTCCGGATATAAGCATCGTATAATATATAAGGATACAAATTTTGTTAACCATCCCAAATGACTTGAACGCTTTTTGTCAATTCGCAATTGTCCTTTCTGGTGCAGTTGGTATTGGTTTGGTTTCGACAGAGAGGCACAAGATATAATACCCAGCTTAGGTCAATGAAAAATTGTATATTTTCTATAATGGCCCAGGTCTGTTACTTTCAGGCTTGACTTGGCTTGACTTACCTCCAAAACAGTACCCAAACCGATCTAACATCCGTGACGTTCATAACGTTCTAGGTCAGATTAAAATGAAAATACGTCACAACTTGAAATATCTATATCAAATATATTTAAAGACAATCGGAACAATTTTATATCTTGATAATTATTAAGTGAGCCTAAACACATTCAAACATAGTGTCATATATATGAATGAAAATAATACAAAAACTTATTATGTCTGAATGCTAGCTACAAATATAGGTTTAACTCATACTGGAGCAGAGGCAAATTGAAGCGACGCGTCATCATTTTTGGCAATAACGTCATCATTAGGTAGGTATTAAAATAGAAACAAACGTCTAGGCACGTCATCGCGCATCACCTCATTTTTGAAATTTCCATATTTGAATAGCGCTACATTGTACCTTTACTTTACGAGATGACTATTATAATTTGTAGTTGATGAACATGACGCGCCGCTTCGCTTCCAGTCTTAGTTAAACCATTGACGTGAATACTAAGAGATTAATGTAAATCTAGTGTGAACGTTGAAAGCAGAAAATATTTTTCTATGTCGTATTCCATAATCGATGGGAAAATATGTAGAATTATTATGTATATGAATTATTATACAATTGTGTTGTTAATTAATGAATGATGAAAAATATTAATTGTTTATTAAGTTCAGGATATTGTGAATTTGTAGGTATTTTATTATTTTACGCGTCAAACCAAATATGTATTAAGTTGACTTGTTACACATTCATATAATATTTTACATGAATGAATTCTTTGTATTACAGAAAATATCTACATTATATAAGTATGGAAAAAAAACATAATTTCTATTGTGTCATCTGTTAGTGCCTACCTAAACCAAACGGTCTGTGCACGCCACTCGATATTATATCATCATACTTGTCAATGTAAAAATAAATTTACCAAATTTAAAAGTAAAGTAGGAAGTTTTTATTCAACAAGTACAGCTTAATAAGATCAAAACCAAAACCTAAATGATAAATCAATAAAATAAGATAATATTATATTTCAATTTTTTAGTTCCAATTTAATGGAGGAACTTGAATTATTTTATTTATTATAACTGTTGATTATGTATTATGTTAAGTTGCCTTAGGAAGGTTAAGTTGCCTTCCTAATATTATGAGAACTGAAGACGCCTGTATCAATTTTAAATAAAATAACTTGAAATTTCGAATTGGAAATTTTTATTTTATTAATAATATCTATTTTCGTATTAAATAATGGTATTGCTCCGACTGAGACTTCAAGGTGAATTGTGAAATTTAATTGAATATAATTAAATTAATACTTCAATACAAGATATTTTATTCGCATCGCATTGCTGTCTATACTAAAGCCAAAACCGATGTGGCCTAATAAAAAAATAGTTTTTTTAATAAAGTATTACTCAAAAGATTCTTATTAATTTCTATAAAAAAAAGAATTAATAAAGTAAAGAAATGTTAATAGAGAAATACCAAGAGTTTCAAAAGCCTCTGTAAATGGTCTTCACAGACTACCAGAAGGCATTCGACACTGTACTTCACTCTGCAATTTGGGAAGCTCTACATTCTCAAAATGTAGAGTCCTCATACTATAATAAGAGTATTAAAATACCTGTACATAGATTGTACAAGCCGACTGAAGCTAGAGCGACTAGGGCAAACAGTATTCATCAAAAGAGGCGTGAGACAGGGGGACCCTGCTCTCCTAGAATTTTTATTGCTATCCTAGAGATGGTGTTTAGAAAACTAAACTAGCATAACTGTGGAATAAAAATAAAAGGAAAGTATTTGAGACATTTAAGATTTGTTGACGACAACGTGTTGTTATCAGAAAATATTACCGAACTTAGGATTATGTTGCAAACTTTACAGCAAGGAAGTAGGGACGTTGGCTTAGAACTGAATCTCAGCAAGACAAAAATTATGAAAAATTTTGCAGAGCCCCCTACGTATCTAGAAAACATTCCTATAGAATATGTGAACAGTTACATTTACTTAGGCAAGCAAATGTCCTTTTACAGCCAAGTAACAAGCTAGAGGTAGAAAGAAGAATCAAGGGTGGATGGAAAAGTATTGGAGTCTTAAGGAAATTCTAAAAAGTGACATGCCAATGAAATTAAAGACTAAAGTATCGGACACTTGTGTGCTGCCTTCGTTAACATATGCTAGCCAAACGTGGAAATACAGCTCTAGTATAAGAAATTAAATTAGAACCTGCCAAAGAAGTATGGAGAGAAGCGTAACCAAAATTAAAAAAAAAATCAAAAGATTTGACATTCCATTATTCGTCAAAAAACAAAGGTTGGTTACAGATGCTCTCCAATACTCTCTAAGGCAAAAATGGCGATGGGCAGGCCATGTAGCAAGGATGAGCGACGATCGTTGGACCTCAATATTGACATCGTGGCTCGGCCCCCCAGGTCACAGGAGAGTAGGAAGACCATTCGGCAGGTGGTCAGAGTGCCGAGTGTGAGTTTTCACCAAAACAAATCGAAAACTTCACTTTCGCGTTAAGGGCATATTTATATGGAACTGAAGCAGTGCCCCTGGCGGAAGTGAGAGAAAACTCAAATGTACGAGTGTCAGTGTTGAGCTTTCTCTCACTTCCGCCAGGGGCGCTGCTTTAGTTCCATATAAATATGCCCTTAACGCGAAAGTAAAGTTTTCGATTTGTTTTGGTGAAAACTCACACTCGGCACTCTGACGACGTAACGAAAAGCGCTGGCTAGAAGTGGCTACATCTAGCTAAAGATCGGAACAGATGGGCTGCTTTGGAGGAGGCCTTCATCCTAGAGGGGTTCTTGTTTAAATTAAAAACAGAAAATATCATTTATTGTATTTTTATATCAGTTATTTGTTAAACCAATTATTTGTAAAAACAAGAAATAAAAGGCTTTTTTATTTTTATTTCATTTTTTATTTTCTTTTATTTACTTAAAAGATAAGATGTACTATTTAACATATCTAGTTAATTTGTCATAACAAGTTATTTTTAATTTGTTTGTTGATAAGCATCCCACATCGAGTCCTGCTTTAGCATATTTATTTACACTTGCAATTTTAATTATATATTTTCTACGTTGGTGAGAAATTAAACCTTATGTTCAAATTACTAGGTTCTATAATTCCACGTAGGTATGCAGCGGGTCTGCGCCAGCTGTGCGAAGTAATGTGCGGATGACCTGGCCGTGCGAGTTTTGTTGGGAGACTCGAAGTCTACTTCGTATAGACCAAACCGCTCTCTGAAAATGGGAATAATATAGTCTTTAAAGTGAGAGAATCGCGACGACTATGCGTCGGGTAATCTTCACGAATGAGCGATTATTTCGGCAGCATATCAAACAAAGTGTCAGTGACGACTTGTAACAGAATAACCACATTTCCTACGCTGCAGCGGTCTACGGTTAGCGGTTGCTGCGACTAGCAACGATACTGCGGCGATGCGACAACGTTACGCGCACAATTCTCAAATCGCCGCGTTAACATTTGTTCTTCTACCCTATTCTTTTGCTCGTGGGGACAGCGCCTTACTAACCTAACTTACTCAACGATATTCTCACTTATCCCATCTAAAAAATAATCTGCCATAACTCCTCATCCGAGGATCTATGCACACACACTTATCTGTTTACAATTCTAATACTGCTTTAAAATGCACATTCTACACAGAAAAGTCATCCAGAAACTAAGTAATGACCTTGGTGGTAACATCGCATACAGAGAACAGCCGTCCATAAACTCAGCAGTCAGCTGGTCATAATGGCATTTGACAACGTATCTTTTATAATTATTCTACTTACGACAATCCTCTTAGCCATTCATAATTGTCCATCAGACTCCAGTAAGTGTATCCATAGACACGACACTTGTCTTTGGTAATAGCCAACAACAACGCCCTGAGGTATCCCTCCAGGTAGTTGATGCGTCGGTTGTCCTGCAAGCCCCTCTCTAAGGACATTCCGTTTTCAGTGATGAACACCTTCGGGTTGTCGTACGCCAACCGGATCCAATTGAGGGACTTCCTGAAGCCCCATGGGACTACCTTGAAAAATAAAAGTTTTTGATAGCATATGGCAATAATAAAATTGGTAAATAGTGAAAAAGAAAATGTATCAAAATATTTATACTAAAGCCAAACTCGATTGAGAATGCTTGTTAACAAACAAATTAAAAATGAAGATAGAAATCACTAGTCATATTACACCTAATTTTTAATTAACTAGTTAATGACGAATTCATGACAATAAATTTGATTAGTAAGCTTAAAACTAATTAATATATTCAATATCTTTTAAATAAGATTAATTAAATGTGTTACATTCTGTACCTTCATTTTTAATTTGTTTGTTGACAAGCATTCTCAATCGAGTTTGGCTTGAGTATAGACGTTGTTTGCGAGCTTAACGCCATGTTGAATCTTTAAATAATCTTTTACGGTCTTTAATAACACATTAAAATGCTTTAAATTGACAGCTACCCCAGTGTTTAGATATAAAAAAATACAATAAATTTATTCTCCTTCCCGGTTTACGATTAAACTGTAATAGCATACAAACGCATATTATGATGATCTGACGCTAGAGCTGGCTGGAGGTGAGGTATGGAGGAGGCCATAGGACCTCCGCAATAAAACGACATCGAGTTTGGACTCGTTTGATTAGTTTTGATGAGTACTTACAATAACAACTTGTTTTTAAAAAGTTTTTAAAATTATAATTTTGTATTGCTTACTTTTAACCAAGTGGAATTGGACTTTGGCCACTCTTTCTTCTGCGATACAATTCCACCCATATCATCTTCGTAGGACGGTTGCAGAGATATCTTCCCATTGTTCTTTGAGATCAGATATGTGGTGTAATGGTTCAGTCCCAGAAAGTCGGCAGATCCTCGGATCATTGTGATTTCTTCTGGTGTGAAGCTCGGCAGGCGTGATCGTGGAAAGTGTTGGAGTTTCGATATAGCGTCGACTCTTTGGCGCATTATTGGTGGATAATCGCCCGTTGTAGTAAATATGGGATGAGCGTACCATCCAAACTGAAAAGAACGAAACACGTGACATAGAATAGATTTCAAGTTGTGTACAGACATTTTTATTACTATATTTATTAATAGATTTCTCGCATAGATGGTTTCTAAGGGTTCATAAAATTATAAATTTGGAAGCTTTTGCCTTGGAAGCTTTTGACTAGAATTCTTAGACCCCGCCCCCCCCTTTATATACCCATGACAGAAGGAATTTAAATGAAGCAAGCAAGGACCAAGTGTGACTTACAAACAGCCGAAACATTTTGTGATTGAATCACAAATACATGCGATACAAATCAAATGCACAGTAAAAGCAATAGGTATAAATTCTATTTCCTCTTCCAAACAGCCATGCCGATAGCAAAAAGTCATACGATTCTTGTAGCAAATAACTAACGAAAAATTGTCTTGCAATCTCCGCAGCTCTCTGGTCGGCTTCAGACGTGGTGGCGGGCTCCAGCCACGAGAAGTCCAGCGCTATACCGACGCTATCTGGAATACAAAGAAAACAAACATCATTATCTCAATATCACCCTATTAAATGGTCCATTAAAGGGCCAGGCCTCTTGCCGGTGAAGGGATATTGAGATAACTTCCCAAGTTGTTGCTCCAAAGTGTGCTTAGCTTGATAATATCTACCTACTTTATTAACAATACTATCAGATGTCGATGATAGTGACAGGGATTCGCGGCTTAACGTGCTCTACGAGCCACGGAGGTGTAATACCACCAACTTTCCGTCTGCGGGCTTAGATATAGCAATATACCTTAAAAACGTATTATTAAATCACTAAACGGTTAAAAAAGATTTGGCTAATATTTGGAATAAAAATATATTATATCCTCAATTAGCAAATATAGCCTGATTTTACCGCAATATTCCAAACGAAACCGCGAAGCACAACTTGGTACTATATGAAATGGTTTATACTATAGCCAAACTCGATTGAAAATGCTTGTCAACAAACAAATTTAGAAATGAAGGTAGAAAACGCAACACATTTTATGGTTAATAAATTTAAAATTATGTTTTGTTTTTAATAAAATCTTATTTAAAACATATTGAATATATTAACTACTTTTAAGCTTACTTATCTAATTTATTGTCATGAATTAGTCATTAACAAGTGAATTAAAAACAATTAGGTGCAAAATGACTAGTAGTTTATACCTTCATTTTTAATTTATTTGTTGACAAACATACTCAGTCGAGTTTGGCCTTAGTATAGATTAGACATTTTTAATATAACAATCAAAGTTAGGATAAATTCATGCAAAATAAACATAAAATAATTATCGTAAACAGTTGTTGACCTACTTAGAGGTCAATGATCAATCGTCATTAAACAGAACACAAATAAAGCAACTCATTAACAAACACGCTTATTCAAAGTGCAGATGTGTACAACAGAACATCGTTAAATACATTTTATACACCGACAAGTTACTCGTGGCTCTCTACTGCAATTTCACCGTCACTGGTAACTTACATACATAAATATTTTTTCCTCTAAGGCAAAAAAAGAATTCATGAGTCAGATCGAAGTTATGTATATGCAGTAGTCAGATAGGTATAATCGTAACATAGTTATACGAGTAGTTGTATAGCATCCCGTAAGTTAAACTCATCGTCTAGCTCCAGCTATTCTACGTTTACCTATAACGTCCGCGTACTCGTTCCTATACATGCGGTAGACCCTCCCGTGTGCGCGCAGCACGTTGTGCCCGCACAGGTAGTCCTCGAAGCCGCTGGAACGAGCGCCCGGCGCATCGTCCCCGCCGTAGCCACTCTGACAGAACGACAACGGCTCGTTGAACGTCAGCCATGTCTTCGCTCGGCTGCCGAAGTTTTCAAACAATACCTGATCAATATTACAAGCATGTAAATAGAGGTAGGCAACATGTAGCCCTCGGGTGGACTCTCAATCATCATATAAACTTACTCGTGCATAATCTACAAAGTAGTCAGCGATGGTAGGATTGGTCCATCCTCCCAAGTCCTGAAGGGCCTGCGGCAGGTCCCAGTGGTACATAGTCACGATTGGAGCGATGTTGTGTTTGTTCAACTCGGTCAGCAGTTCCAGGTAGTATCTGATGCCATCTTCGTTGACTTCGCTGTAAAATAGGTTTATTTATAAAAAAATACCTGGAAAACAAATGTACCTACTCAGGGCAACAAAACCTTGTTAGCGTGATCCCATTAAGGATTTCCGAAGTAAGCTGGTCCCGACTTTTAAATAGCAGTGTTAATTGGCTGATAGTGAAGATAATGATACAGGTATTAAATACCCACTTGCTGAGACCAGTGGGCAGAATCCTCGGCCAGGATATGGAGAAGCGGTAGTGCTGTACACCGAGCTGCACCAGCATCCTGACGTCTTCCTTGAGCAGGTGGTAGGAGTCAGCTGCGACGTCTGCATTCTGGTGGTCGAAGATACGCTCCGGGTGCTCGTGGGTATATCTATCCCAAATACTTTCCCCTTTTCCTAAAATAATAATAAATAGTTGATTTGTAAAAATGGTCAAAAGGTCCCTTTTTTATCCGACTGCGTCAGAAGGAGGGTTATGTTTTTCGAGCGTATGTGTGTATGTATGTCCATTTCTTCGGCACGCGCTACAGCCTAAACGACTGAACGGATTTTGACAGGTGAGGTGTCGTTGAATTCGTTAAAATTGCGGTAGTGACATAGGTTATACCAATTTTCAAAATGGTGGCTGTAAATGGGGGAAAAAGGGGGGATGTGTGTATTTCTTTCTCTTATCTTAGCAATGTGGGTATCAAATGAAAGGTCGTAAAAAGACCATTTTAAAAATTATAAATATCATATCATGTTTATATTGCCGTTTTAACAAAAAATGGCAAAAAGTGTACCGTATCATTTCTATACCATAAACTAAAACAAACAAGTCTCAAATAAAATTATTATTATAGAAACAAAAAACCCAACTGCATAGAAGTTATGTACTGAAAAGAGAAAAACAAGGATCACTATATCTATATAAAATTTTAAATACTTTATAGTGCTGCAGTCGGGTTTTTTGTTTTTATAATAATTTTATTATCTATAAACTTAGCCCTTGATTGCAATCAGACATTTCTTTCTCAAGGCATCCGCGTTCCGTTAGAACGCTAAATCGCTTGACGTCACTTCTTTGCGGCTTGATAGCTAGTTGCGGCCAAAGCTTGCCACTAGGGAACTAGTCGGGAATCGAACCCAAGACCGATGCGTAATTAATATCTAAATATTTTCGACATTCTGGTTTCAATGTCGTACCTTTGTATAACTCTCTAATGTAACGGAAACAATGATTTTCTGCTATGTTGACATTCCGATGCGCATATGTCATGACGGCGCTGAGGACTAGTTTGTATCACAAAATGAATTTTGTCACTGCGCTGACGTTCATTAATTACCAACCTGATACATTCCATGCTCCCTCTATCTGGTAAGCAGCAGTGGAGACACCGAATGAGAAGTGGTCAGGGAAGCACAGTTTATTCGGAATCTCGTTATTATTCGAGCTCACACTCCTGCGAATCGAATTAAAACCATTCATTTCATGCAGCAATACGTTAAAAAAATCAAGTTTAGGTAGCTAGTGATTGTACCACTTTAAGTTCTCGTAGTTTCATTTTGTAGTAGTACTAAGTAGGTAACAAAGCTTTTGATTTTTTAACTCCCTCGAAACTGCCGCAAGCCTTCAAGGGTCTGAAGTTTTACCGAAAGTAAGTTTTGTCTTACACTAAAATAATAAAAGTATTTAGTTTCATTGTAAAAATCCAATTGTCACCCTGAAACACTCAACCCGCATTAGAGAAGCGTGGTGGGCTGAAGCTCCATATTTCTCATTTTCACCTATTTGCTGTTAATAGGCCGATAATGATACATCGCGGATATTATTTTTCCGGTATATGTACTGAATAATGTTTTTGTTGTGCGATTATTTTGATTAACAAAAACAAAACAGGAAGAGGTTATACTTACCCCAAGGTGATAACAACGACCGAGGTTATTAGAGTCCAGCTCATCTCGCCCGCTCGCCGTCCCCGCAAACACTGATAGCACTTTGACATTATTATAATAATAATAATGTCATCTATAGCAAACGGCGTAATCATTATTACTAAGTGTCCCCACATATTACTAAACAAAGTCCTCCGCCGCGTCTCTGTGTCTGTTCGAGTTAAATTAAAAACTACTGATCTGATTTATTGAATGATTCTTTAGTTTCTCTAAAGCCAGTGTTCGCCAGTTTCGACATTATATAAAAGCTGACAGTATCACAGCTTATGCTCCTACCTATGTAAGTGCTATTTTTGGAGTTTTGACATCTACTACTCAATTTCCTAAGTACAAAACGTAATTTTCTTGTATTTTTTATAGGATGCCACGACAAAGCTCTCCTTAAAATACTAAGCTTCGTGGCAACTCTAGGCAAAAGATCCTTATTCCTTAAACAAGATTATTCAACAGTATTTGTCAAAAGATTTATGAAGCTAACTGACCAGCCACTGGAGTCATGGATTTTCATGATTTTCCGAAGAACATTGGAACTGACAATCTGTACCCTTAACACTTGCTAGCTTTTAAACCCACCATGATCTAAATGGTCGTCTATCTTACTTAACTATAACAGCAACATGAGCTGACAAACTTTCAAGTTTTATAAAATGATGAACAACTGGCGATGACTGGCTCTCGGATCCAACAGTGAACATGCAGAATGAAATTGAAACGAGAATAACTAATATGAAAGGAGATATTGGTCGAGTCCAAACGAAGGGTATTCAATACTTGTATCCTACGATGTCTGACGTAAGCATGCTAGCCTTGGACCTTTACAGAACAGCAACAAAATCCGTCTATATATCTATCTACACATATAATATGTCCTCTACATATTATATATATAGATAGATATCTCACTGTACATAAAAGATATTAGGTATGTGAGAAAAAGTATCATTACCTTCATAATCGTGAGGTGTGCAATCTCAGGGAATATTTCCTCAAGATGAATGTGTGTATGCATAAGGATGTTGTTGCAGTGGACAAGGGTCACACCCCGCTATCCCTTGGCAAAGAGAACTGGCGGAAGCCTAAAGTAATTAGTAACTTAGATCGCGTGGCGGTATGGAGGAGTAAGGAGTTGCATGGACGATTCTACAAGGCTCTTACGGGGCCAGATGTAAATCAAATAACATCAGTATTTTGGTTGCAATTCGGTGACCTCTTTGGGGAAACTGAGGGTTTTGTCTGTGCAATTATGGACGAAGTGATCAAGACGAGAAACTAACATCATCCTGGGGAGTCCCTCAGGCATATAGTTTCCGGGTGTCCTTTTCTTGCCAACGGTGAATACTTGCACAGACATAATTATGTAGCCAGGATAATCCACCAAAAATTTGTTCTTCAGTACGGCCTTGTCGTTTTTGAGGTACCTTACTATAGGTACGACCCAGCGTCAGTTCTTGAAAATAGCAGTGCGTTGCTCTACTGGGATTGAACGATTATCACTGATAGGTATATTCTAGCCAATAGACCTGATATAGTGATAGTCGATCGATCAGTACGCCGTGCAATAATTGATATTACTGTTCCTCATAACGATAACCTCGTGAAAGCCGAAAAGGAAAAAGTATCAAAATACCTTGCTCACGAGATTACCGCCATGTGGAATGTTGAGTCAACTATTATTGTTCCGATAGTCATTTCAGTCAATGGTCTTTTTGCGAAAAGCTTCGACCAACACCTTAAGAAGCTTTCGCCTAATTGTTGGATCAAGGGTCGGATACAGAAGGCAGTAGTCCTTGAAACGGTGCGTATTGTGAAGAGGTTCCTCACTCTGGAGTCCTGACCACCGGTTGCTTGAGCCTGCAAAGGCCCCGCAAATGGAGGAGCAGATTTTTTATAATTTTTTAATAGTGTTTTTTTATATAATTTTGTATTATATAACATTGTTAAAAATTAAAAAAAAAATGTATATAAAAATAAATGAGAGTATAAACAAATATAAGAAATGGTGATCACATACCCCAAGGTGATAACAACGACCGAGGTATTTATAGTCCAGCTCATCTCGCCCGCTCGCCCTCCCCGCAAATACTGACTGCACTTTGAAATAAAAATATTATCTGAATAATTAATAAGGAAATAAATATTAACGAAAATGTTATTATTGGTTAGTCCAGTGGTTAGTTTATGTTAGATCATGAGATGAGATGAGATTTATTTAACTTCTTTTACCTATTTTACTAATTTTTGTTTACTTGCTTACTTATTTTATCAATTTTTGTTTTGTTGTTTTTCCATATTTGTTCTTATCATTGTTGATTTATGTCTGTATGTTTTGTGACGTCATAATCTTTCTGTATATTCGTGGATAGTGTTGTTGTTTACATATTTAACCCTCTTTGTGTATGTACCTTAGATTTAAGATTCCAATATGTAAATGTTTGGTGTCCCAAATAAAAATAAAATAAAATCCTGGCTTCGAATTCTGACAAATTTTTTTTCGTTTCTGTCTTCCACGATATTTACAGTAAAAATGAGTTTGCCCCTAGTAGGGCAAACTGATGGTGTTACACCCCTGTGCCTTAGTAGTAGGTTACAAAAGTTAAAATGGTTTTATACATTGATTTAAATGATTGGGTGCATCCCAGTAGTACCCCATACCGTAGTTCTATAGAACTGTTGGGATATTTTCAGTGCTGTGAAATTATATCCCATTAGTTCTATATAGTACTGTAGTATAGTTTTTGCTCTTGACTTTACTTATAGCTATATAAGTTATAAACTTTATATTATTTTAATTGATATTAAATTTTGTTTTTAACAACAAATGTCCCTTGCGACAAAAACTAAGTTGTTAAAACCAAGTAGTAGTCGTGTCTAAAAAAATATTCTCTTATTTTAGACGTTACAGGGGGGTCAAATTATTCAATTTAGAAAAAATATATATTAGAAACTTCGATATCATTTTTAAAGAATTATCTATAAATACCCCACACGTATGGATTTAATTAAAAAAAAATTGAGTTCCAGTTCTTAGAAAAAAAAACAATAAATTTTGAGGGTTTCTATTTGGTTACCGAACCCTAAAAAGATAGGTAATTCCGAATCCTCCACATCGATCGAATTGTTTTGCTTATGATCCATATCTGTCTTTGACTACTTGTGAAATGCTATTAGCATGTCGCCAAAAGCTTTTTTGAAAGCTTATTTTAATCTTTCGTCATTCCCAAAATAATCCCAAAGGCAATTAAAGAAATAAATTGTTGTTCACGTTTTATGCAATTTAAGAAAATCTATGTATGTTCAGATACTTCACCATAATGAATTTCAGTTTGTGCAGATACTCTCAAATTTAAGTGGACATTTATTATTGCAATCAAAAGAGATTCCATATTATACTTATAAAAACTAGGTAATTTATATGTAACGTACAAACAAGATGTTGATATCGACATTTCTTAAATTAGTTCTATATAGAACTATTGGGACAATACACTCTAATAAGGTGTGTCAACAGTTCTATAGAACTAAAATTAGGGGGTACTACTGGGATACACCCAAATAATTAACTGCTACGGTCATCATATTTTACAGCGTTTTACCACAATAATCCGCGAAAAAATAAATAGTTAGTATAGTGACATCTATAATCATTTTTGGTAAACATTTTGTTGTTTGTTTGTTGTGAACATGATTGTCCTATTCGACACTAGGTGGCGCTATTTTCTAAACCAATCTGTTATATCAAATTGTTCTAGAATTACGAATATTGTACCGCGTCCGAGAACTTTCTTGAACGTTCCCCAATTTGCTCGTCATCGACAGGTGGCGCTGCTTCGAGTATATATACGCCGCGCGTTAGCTCTTAGGACTGTCATTTGTTCAGAGAAAATAACCTTGAGTTGAGTATTAGCGACGCGAAATTGTGAAGAAAACAAAATAAGATATGGCGTTCATTGCTAATCTTTTCGGCGACAAGTCGGCGGATAGACCCTTCTACCAAGTAGTGCCACATGATTACTTCAAGCCACTCGAAAATGTGTGCCGACAAATGGAGCAACTTTCATGTATTATGAACAACATTACTAACGAGAAAAAGGACTACGAGAAATTCCAAGTGAACGTGGATGTCCAGCACTTTACTCCGGAAGAAATCAGTGTCAGAGTGGTCGATGGATTCATAGAAGTGGAGTGTAAACACGAAGAAAGGAGGGACGAGCACGGCTATGTTTCCAGACAGTTCGTCAGAAAATACAAGTTGCCCGAGGGTTGTCTACCAGACACTGTGGAGTCCAGCCTTTCGTCAGATGGAGTTCTTACAGTGACCGCACCAAAAGTTCTGCCTTTGCCGTCAATTGGAGAAAGAATTGTGCCAATCATCAAAACTGGACCGGTTAAGAAGAAAATAGAACAGTAATTATTTTTTTACGTCTAGTGCTTTCTTCCATTGTATTATATTTGTGTTCTCTAAGATACAATTTGTTGTAAAGTACCAAAGTGTATCTTTCCATTGTGATTTTTTCTCTAAGTGAAGACTGAATTATCTGCGTATTTTTTTTTTCTTAATTAATAGTTAAAATTCCTACTGAGTTTTAATTTTCTCTATAGATGTAAATATTTATACTTAATTACTTAAGAAGTAATAGTTTGTGTCATAAATAGATAAGTGAAATTAATAAAAAAAGTAAAAAAATTACCTGTGTTTTCATTTTAATTAACTTTTCTTGTCAAATTAATTATAAGTTGACTATACTAAAGCCTAACTCGATCTAGAATGCTTGTCAACAAACAAATTAAAAATTGGTTGTCTATAAAGTCGGCTTACTGACGATAGTTGAACGTGACAAAGTCTTAAGAAAATACTGATGGAATGGTATCATTTAATTGGTTATTAAAATTTTTAATTTAAGTATATTTTTATAAATATAAATTTAAATTAATAAAATAATTGATTGTGATTTTATAAATTTATATTTTAATTTAAAATTAATATATTTAAAATTTATATTTAATAGACGGATGTCGAACGCTTCGCTCGTTCCGCGCTCTCGCTTGCACTTCAAGTCTTACATGGAACGCCTCAAAGCGAGGTAACGACGCATGACGTCATGTTTTTTCGTGCGTGCAGCCGGCTCTATCGAATTATAAGACGTTGTCACGTCAAAAATGATGGTAGAAATCACTAGTCATTTTACACCTAATTTTTTTAATTAACTAGTTAATGACGAATTCATGACAACAAATTAGATTAGTAAGCTTAAATCGAATTAATATATTCAATATCTTTTAAATAACATTTTATAAAATAACAAAACATAATTTTAAATTTATTAGGCGTAAAATGTGTTGCATTTTCTACCTTCATTTTAAATTTGCATTCTCAATCGAGTTTGGCTTTAGTATAGATAATGGAGTACATTAGTCATTTAGACAGATATATGATATATCTAACCTAAGAAGTAACCTAACGATGAAGTTGCCGAATTTTAGATTGGACTCGAAGCCTACTCAGTATCTATCTATACTTTTAGTAAAATTGTAATAGATCCAATTCTGTACATAGAAGAAATATTTGAAAATTTTTATTTTTATATTTACGTTGAAACTAAACAATGAATTTAAATGAAAGTTGGCACGATTTTAGTTCATATTGAAATCTTAGATTGTTTTTTGTCACGAATATTAAATTAGAATGGATTGAAAGTTTGTATGAAGTTTATCATTTTTCGAGATATGTTTATGAAAATTGATTTAACTGATAAAATTGTAAATACAAAATGATTTAAAGATTTTAAAAATACTATTATGTAGGGGTTTAAAGTTTATATTGAATGTTTTTTATTCAAACATTCAAATCAAAATACATTTGGATATTGACAACTATTTTTTAAAATATTTGTCTATGTGTTTGTTTCGGTTAATCTCATAAACGGCTCTACCGATTAAGAGATTAAAGACTTAAGACACCCATTTACTAATGTTATAAGTAACGTAGGCTATTTATATTTTAGTAATTTTATTCATTTATATATTTATCCTTTCTCATATAAAATTACTCATATGAATAGAAAATTAGCGCTTTTTATTCAGCATAGAAAAACTGTAAAAAAACTGTAAAAAACTGTAAAATTTGTTGTATTGTAAGGCCATCTCCAGATGGCCTTACAATACAACAAATTCTATTTATTACCCTGCGCGACGCAGAGGAGTGGTATCTAATGGGTTTATCAGCAGTTTTATTGTATGTTTGTATGTTCATTTGAACCACTATACAGACCAAATGGCTGGGCTAATTTTTATGATTTACACGTCAATCGATTCCTCTTAGTCCGTCGAGGCGAGGGACACTAAAGACGCGACGTTAGTGAAAATTCAATCAAAAATGTACAGGCGACAAACTATGTTAACTTAAAATTAATTATTATTTTTCTTTAATCATTTTTCGATTCGATCGATAGTTTAGGATCTATTATATCGATTATTGCGTCGAACTAACACCGAAGGTTTCGTACCTGCCTATTTTAACAGTGGGAATACGCTAGTCTTGTAAATTGTATGAGGCCATAACAATGCAGAGGACAATGTCTGCGTCAACTATGTAGCTATGTATGGGGAGACATCCTTTAATTTTATCTGTAGTGGCATCCATGGTCTCCGTGGACCACAAACTAAAAAGTGTGAAATAAAATTATTATTATAAAAACAAAAAAACCCGACTGGTCAGAAGTAATGAACTGAAAAGAGAAAAACAATGTATTGTGTCCAGTCGGGATTTTTTGTTTTTATAATAATAATAATCTTATTACTTGTAATGAAATAACTAAAAAATAATTGAATCAATTACTAATAATATTATGTAGGCTAGGAATAGCTCGGTAGTACCTATTGATGTTTTCTTACCTGAGTCTGGAACCTTTCTTAGTTTCCAAATCTGAATAAAGGTACCTTTAATAACATACCTTTTTCGGATTTGCTTTTATTCCTACGCAGGTAAGTGCCAACTGACCCGTTACCCACAGGTAAAAAATATATATAGATGCTTTAGTGTGTTCAAAGTATTTACGTATCAATGAACTACCCGAAAGGGAGATGAGTCGTGTACAAATTCAGTATAAAAGTTAGATCGTAAAGATCGCTAAATATTAAGTACATGAAATTATTTAAGTTATTTTTTTATATAAATTAAAAAAGTGTGAATAAATAATTGAGAAAAAATAATGGAAATAATAAATTAAAGTACTTCGCACACGATAAAGGACGGACTTATAGTACCTAGATACTTAGATAACCGACTAAAATTTAAATGAGTTAGTTAGTTTCTATAACTTACAAGGATTTATTACATGTAGACCAGTGCAGATAGCTTTAAAAATAATAAAAAGTAAAAAAAAATCGCAGTAGGATGAAACCCATTGGCAAAGGAGGAGAATATTATAAAAATGAAAGGAAAAATAAATTACGGTCGATCTGAGGCCGAGAAGGGGTACGGGGTGAGTTTTTAGGGGTAAAAAACGGATTTTCTCGATTTCTGGCAAAAATAAAAGTCCTATGGAAAAAAGTTATATGGCAAAGTTGTAGGTAATAAAAAGATCTAAAACTTTTGTTCTTAAATTATTTTCACATAATCTCAAAATTTATGTGAAAGATTAAAAAACCTACTTTTTTATTTTTCATTTTTACCTTTTCGAAATAAATTCTTAAGCTTTTTCCACTCTCATTGATCCTTTCATACCAGTTCGTCGGTTTAAGGTACACTTGACCTGGCCATTATTTAAAATGTCGTGAATTTGGTCCAGGAACATTCGCCTAGGCCTTCCCCTTCCAACATTTCCATTCACCCTCGCCTCATAAATCTCTTTTGTTAATCTTCTTTCATCCATCTAAGAATCCCTTTCTCAATTTTAGTCACTACATCTTCTTTCACTTTTCTCTTATCATCATTAACAGCCGATGAACGTCCACTACTAATCATAGGTTTTTTAGGGACTTCTAAACACAACCTACGGCTCTCTGCCATACGTTTGATATCGTTTGTCCACCTAGGGGCGGGGGGGGGGTCGACCAAACTGCGCTCTCCAGTGTTAGGTCGCCATTCTAGCCCCTTGGACCCCCAACGTCCGGACCACCACGTGCCCCGCCTATCTTCACTTCAGTTCTACGACTCGCTGAGCTATATTTTGCTTCCTCTGCGGATCTCCTTATTACTGATTCGATCACGCAGAGATACTCCTAGCATATTTCTTTCCATGACTGATATTGTGTAACTGAAAAATTGATAACCAGCTATAATTTTCTATAGCTGGGTGACTCTAAGCCTTCTTGTGAGGCTTTATTCTCTATACCCTTATACTTTATAACTTATCTATATATATGCTTTCGTAGTACCTATATACAGTCACTCAGCGTGCGACGGAGAGAGCTATGCTGGGAGTATCTCTGACTGATGCAATAAAAAAACGGCCAAGTGCGAGTCGGACTTGCACACCGAGGGTTCCGTACAAACCTGTAGGTATACAAGTAAAAGTTTTTGATATCAGTAAGTTTGGATATGTTTCAACTTGATATCTCTACTTGTCCGTGAGGAAAAGGGTAATAACAATATTTATAAAAAAAACGTTTACTACATCTTGTTCAAACCAAGGTTTTCGGCGGAAGTTTGTATGGTAATGCACAAGTTAGAAGTTACAAGACCTTTCGCACATTTTATCACTTCGGAAGTGTTTGTCGCGCAAACTATTTAGTTTAGAAAAAAATTATAGTAGAAATCTCAATATCATTTTTAATGTCCTATCTAACTATAGATACCTCACACGTATGGGTTTAAAAAGAAAAAAATGTTTCGAATTACAGTTCTAAGTGTGGGGAACCCCAAAAAGTTATTGTTTTTTGTGTAAAAATCTTAATGCGGGTCACAGAATACATGTACTTACTAAATCACGACTAAGTTAGTATAGTTCCCATAGTATCGGAAAAAAGGGACCGTGACATGCGGAGGGATAGACACATAACAATTCTATAAAGGTTCCGTTTTATGCTACTTTGACCCCTAATAATCTGCGGCAGAATTAAAGTTACAAAGCAAAAATGGACATCGGCAAGCCTGACAGACCTTGGGTTTCCAAGGTTTGGCGACCCTGTACCAAAAAGCGCAGTGTTGGTTGACTTTTCACTAGGTGGAACGACGACATCAAGCGACTTTTAGGGAGCCTTCAACATCACGGTGTTTGGATGTCTTTACGAAAGGTCTATGTCCAGCCTTTCTTTTTTATTGATTTTAAGTTAGCCCTTTATTGCAAGCTGATACTGAACCTGATAATGTCAGTAACATCGCAATCGTTTGACGGTACGTCTTTGCTGGTAGGTGAATATGGTAACTACCCATGGCCGAAGTATCCCACCACCTGGACCAAGCAAGAAATTCTGTTTGGCAGGGAATCAAACTCGGGGTCCCCGTCTTATAAATCCACCACGCATAGAGTCATTCGGGTCAAGTGCGCGCACTTTACTGTTTTCAGTCTCACAGAGCAGAACTAAAGAAGAAATTGGAAAATAAAAAAAATGTTTCGAAAAGAATGTTTATTAGCCTACAAATTAAAACAGAAAATAAAACATCCTGTTCCATAGTTAACAAAAAAAAATCAAAAAATTTGATAGTCAGTAGGAATGCGGACACTTGACCCGTATGGCGGGTAAGTGTACGCAGCCCTGTGGGGTAAGTAGACGCAATAGGGTAAGTGAGCGCATTCGATAAATAATCAATATATAACAAATAAATTGAAATGAAACTTAGATCATCAAACAAAAAAATATAAAGCCATCTTAACGAAATATTTAGTTTTCATTTAAACACAGTCAAAAGTATCTTAAAATCTAACATTAAGTCTTGCAATGGAGATCTATCTGTTATTAAATCTTCATGAATATTCTTATCTCTAGTACACAAATGAAACAATCAACACTACAAACAAAGTATTTTAACATTAAACCTGTTGATATGAATGACAATATCATCTTCAAAAAATTTGAAGATTTTTTAAATAAAATTGGAAGAATAATCACAAACAAATATACTATTATCACCTTCCTGAGAAACACAAAATTCATGCCATCAATCTTTATTATTTACGCATTGAATCCATTCTTCTGTTGGTCAACATATTTATCTTGACATAGGTAACGGGGAATAATATTGGGCTAAGTCTAACTTTAAAAGGATTTTTTCTTAGTTTAAGCGCGCGGGTAAGTGGGCGCATGCGCACACTTATCCGCGCACACTTTACCCAGGATGCCTAATATCAAACAAATGGCCGCCGACTTGCAAACACTCAACTTAACCTTAAATAATGATTTAAAAAAAAGACAGGAGAACATGCACTTCATAAACTAAAACGTCGCTTACCGTCTTCACATAACAATTTTAGAAGTATCCGTGTTTTCCAACACGCTAAAAAAGTTGAAATTAAATCAACAAAAAATAATTTTTTTGACAATTACTAACTGAGTGCACGTAGTAAGGCGTTTGGGCATGTCGAAACTAATGCACCTTACCGGTGCCCCTGATTGACCAAAACAAACTCCTCTCCTCCAGTGCCCCTTCCTGGAGATAGAAGCAGTGCGCTCACTTACCCACTGCGCTCGGTTACCCCGAATGACTCTACCACTGCACCACGGAGGCCGCCGAAAACGCCGAAAGCGTCATAATGATGTTTGGAAGTCCTTACAGGAGGCCTATGTCGTCCTCCGCCGACATCTGTGGACGTCCGTTTGTTGGTGACAATGATAAATAAATAAATAAATATTTAATAAATATTATAGGATAATTACACACATCGCTATATAGCCCCAAAGTAAGCTTAGGTAGCTTTTGTTATGGGTACTATAATAACTAATGAATATTTTATATATATTATACATAAATACTTAGAATCGAACCCACGACTTAGGACGCAGAAGCAGGGTCACTACCCACTGCGCCACTCGGCCGTCAATGATGATGATATACAATAGTTTTAAAAGGAACAAAGGATCTCAATACTGTAATGCAGGTCACGCTGATATAGACATTGTAGATAAATTGTATAGAACGCGTCCTTCCGAGAACAGCAATCAATGTTGCTATGCATCCAAAGCGCACGCTCAACAAGTGGGCACACTGCAGCTCAAAATATAATGGCCCTCCTGTACAAATCTGTTGTAAAGGCTGCTTCAATTTGATATCCCGGGCAGGACGCACCGCGCGTTTCAGTTTATAGTGGTTCACTAATTGAAATATGACATGTCTAATATAACTTGAAGCCTCACCTACGATGTGTCAGTTTACAGTGGACATCCCTATAAAAGCACTACACTGAGTACTTAAATAGATCCTTTCCCGGTGAAGTATCAATTTATGATGGTTATTGTTTACACAAAGTATGAGGGTACCATGTTACGTTGATACCTCAGCTATATTTACCCGTGACATTTCAATTTACAATGGATACGTTGTATAAATGTATTGAAGTACCAGTTTATGTTGATACGCCCCTGAAACTGCTATAACACGTGATATTGATTTATCGGCAAACAACGATCTTGACCTGACCTTTAGTAGTGTACCGAGATCAGGATGCATTTCGTTAAAATTTAATAAACATCAATTACTTTTCTACATGCAACTTAGGTTTCATAGGGCGCGATATTTCAGTTAGGTACCTCCTTTTAATACTAAAAGTAGGTAGGTACAATGATATTCAAATAGGGTAGTCGTTCTGTAATAACATATTTGACTCAACATCTGAAGAAGTTCTCGCTTAACTGTTGGATCAAGGGTCGGATACAGAAGGCTTGATTCTTGAGACGGCGCGTATTGAGAGGAGGTTCCACACTCTGAAGCCTTGACCACCGGTTACTTGGACCCCTGGGCCCCACAACAGGCAGACTGGATATTTTTGTAAATTTTTAAGTGTTTTTTTTTCGCTTTTTATAAGCATTGTTAAAAATTTTAAAAAGAATTGTAGATAAATAAATGAAATAAATAATATTTGAACAAACTTTAGATCATATATTTTTTGTTTGTCCTAAATTTAATATAATTAATTAATTTAAGTCTACTTTTTATCGACAAACTATTAGAGGCTTATAAACCACCAAAGATTATCCCGACGCACTGTTTAAGAGCTCTTAAGAAATGCAGAAACTCACAAGAATAAATAAATTTAAATATATTATATGTACAATCGAAGATATTTGAATTACCCGGATTTGGAAAATTACAAAACTTGGAATACCTTACTCTACCCAACACTGAGTCCATGGCTTTGCGCCTTATTAAGAAAATAATTATGAATATATAACACTAGAAACATAGCTATGCGCCTTAAAAATGAAATTAGACATGAAAATGATTAGACTGACGCTGTACGATGCCCTTTAGTCATGAAAATGATTAGACTGACGCTGTACGATGCCCTTTAGACATGAAAATGATTAGACTGACACTATACGATGCCCTTTAATACCTTTGCCCTTTTCCCTGCGGGAAAGAATAAAGAAAAAAATATCTAAGGTAAGTAGCAGAGAAAATAGAATAAATATATAAGGTAAGCAGAGAAAGGTATAGCGACTAGACGTACTAGATAAGTAGTATTCTTTAGACAGTAGATAATCATCACAATATCTACACTTATATTTTAAATGTAAAAGCAACTCTGTCTCTTTGTTACTCACCACGCATAAGCTACTGAACTGATTTAAATGAAATTTTATACATAGATAGTCTATAACCTGAGAAAGGACATAGGCTACATTTTGTCAAACTATATCTCAAAACACAATTTTTTCGCGGAGACCTGAACACCGCTGGTAATTTATCACTTAAGAAGACCTTGTATCTACGTGTATTCTGCTTAAATGTTCTTTTTCTTATTCTTACCCAAAGAGCCTTTCTTATCCTTATAACCAAGTCAATTGTCTCGTCTATTAGGAGTTAGGCTTGACCTCCTTTACACATTTGGCGAAGCCTTAGCTTACAGCAGAGAGGTCTTGGGTACGTTTCCAAGCTCTGATCAATGTAGAGGTTTAAATTTTCTAAATTAGCTCAGGTCTATTTTAGTGGTAGGCTTCGGCTATCGTATGGTGTAATTAGCTTGTGCCTAATAACACCATACGGCCAAAGACGTCCCGCTATTTAATGTAGCATTTCGGTATGATACCACGTAGAGCATTTAATTGTTTTCTAGGTTAGGTAAGTTATAGAGTAAAATCATTACTAACCTATTAATGGCCCATTAAGCTCCTTGTTGGAGGTGGGATATAGAGCTTATACCCACAACGACGCTCTAAAGCGCATTGGTGGGTGATAATGTTTGATTTATAAAGCATCAATGTCAGATGTTATACGTAATGTAATACGTATAGTAGGCTTAACGTGCACTCTGAGGCACGAGGGCGTAACATTATCGACTTGCCGATTCGGTCATAGAATTTTAATGGTTTCTTACAATTTAGGAAAACTCAAATTTTCTCCACAGCCCACAATTTGAACCCAGACCCTCGTGACCGAAGCATGCAGTCATAGAGGAGAATAAATATTATCAATGCATAGAATAAAACCACATCTTAACATTTAATTTTATTTATTTCAATCAATACACTTTCAATACATAGATCCAATACAGCTATACATCGCTATCAAGAAAGTATACACATAAGAAATAGGTACACAGTATGTGACATTTAATTAAGAATTTGTACCTTCTATATTTTCTGAAATAAATTCTCAGTTAACTAAGTCATAATGTGTTGAACAACATTTACACATATACACAGGATAGCAAATAGTAATATCAATAACAATAATATCAGATTCCAATGACGGTCTTAAGGTAGTTTCGTCTAGAATCTCGCTCTTCTTTTTGGTTTTATGCTGAAGAATATCAGCACTCGAAATACAGAGTACCTACCCACAAAATTACCAATACAATTCGTAGTACATTAAAATGATTCCAGCGTTCGCAATAGATTTAGAGACATAAGAATCATATAGGTTGAACAGGTAGTAAAGCAAAATATTACGTTAATACTCTAAAAGATACCACAGAAATCAGCGACCCAACCATTGCCTCCGTTATTTTTAGTGGTGGTGAATACTATTTTAACATAATTATCATCGCTGGTAAAGTCAGCGGGAGCTTCGGAACAGTACGTTGCTATTGTATTGCCATTTTTATCGACTAAGCTTAAATAGTTCTGGTCACAGATTGTACCTAGATTGAACATCGAGAATTTTAAAAACAACCGCGTATTGGAAGGTGTCTCAAGTTCCCACTCACATGTAGATTTCTGTCGATAGACATGAGGGTATAGTGGACTTGTCACACGGCCAATTTCGCTGTGTAATTTACCCCCACATCCTTGACCCTTATCAGTAGCGATATAGTTCAAGTCATATGTAACCATATCTGCTCCGTTCATATGATTTCGTAATAATATATTGTTTCCAGTTGAAAAGGTCTGAAGATAATCTGTATATTCAGTTGACACTTTTGTTAAAAGAGGCGCTTTCGTATTATTTCCATCAAATATCTCTAAATATACATTTTCACCCCAATAAACAGGAGATACGGACATGAAATAAAGTGAAATCGTATAGTTTTCTGGTACCGTGACCAGAGTATAGCAATCTTGGGTACTTGAGTCTACATTGGATCCGTAAGATGTTTGTAATCGGCCTTGCAACTCAGTATAGTTTCTGCCGCAAAATCCTACGTAGACAACTTCAATTTCCACACCGCGGTGTTTAACTGTGTTTTCTGCTGTGGTTTTTAAATTTATCATTACACTTTTGGAAACATAAAAATCAAGTGATTTCTTTGATCCACACAGTACAATATGTGTTGGAAACCGTAAAGTAGAATCATAAAAATAGGCGTGGCTGAAAAATTCATCGGCCTCGTTCAAAATAAAGTTTTGCCCTAAACTTATGTTTTGTACCGGTGCATTGCTCGTGATAATAAGTCTATCTTTGTCGCAGCTATTATTATCTATGCCGCCTTCTAAATCCATATTATGTACTCTAACATGAATCGTGGAATAGGGTTCAGATTCTGAATCGAACACGTAACTACAATGTATTCCTCGGGGTATAGAACCTGATTCATATCCTGGTGACCGAATTCGCTGTATTGTTCTAGATACGGTATAAACAGATTGACCACATGTCGAAGGTTGAGATGTTAAAACTGCTTCAAAACCAGAGCTCACCGCTTCCCCGTCAGTTGAAAATCTGACACTCATTAAGTTACTTGAAGAAAATATTTCCGGTGGAAAACTATGCCCGCAATATGTACCTATAACTAAACTATTAGGATTTAATCCGTCCTTTAATTCAACTAAATCGCAATCACATTTGCTAAAACCTATCGCTGTTTGGTTAACGTGTGCGCAGGACGCTATATGAAACGACGTGAATTCGACTTTTATGATATGATCGGCGGGTCCTTTTATTGTCCAATGACAGTCCAAGTAATTTTCATAAACTACATTCCCACCAATTAAAGGCGACCGCAAATTATAACTCGATGTAGATTTCACGTCAACCTCTCCACCACAACCAACTGATGCAGAATATGAAAAATATATTTCTGCTTGAAAACCTTTATAGTTTACAGCTGAGTCAGAAACAAATTGTAACAACATTTTGTTACTGTTACTTCTTATAACTGTAGTGGAATTAATATGTCCGCAAAACAAAGAACGCCTTTTGCTGATGTCAATCACGTGGCCTTCATATACTGCCACGTAATCACTGTAGCATTCATATGAACTTTCTAAATCTATGTAAGAAAATTTAACTACTACTGTCTTATTTGTTGGAGCTTCAATAAACCATGTACAATTTGTATTGTCAGCATAAGTCGCTGTGGTTCCTGGTGGCTGGGAAGTTATAAGTCTAGGTTCTTTAATTTGCCCTCCACATGAATATAAAGAATAAGATAACTTGAACCCCTTTTTTTGAGTATATCTATCTGTCTTGAAAGTAATTTCAATGTTTTCGAAAGGTTGTGTTGTCGTCGGCATTTCTTTTCCACAGTACAGTGCGTAAAAATATTTATAATCACTGTGTTCTGTCAAAGTTAAATTGTCATATTTACACTCAGGATAATTTCCTTCAAGTTCAAAATCTAAAAATTTTACCAATACCTTACTCGGCGATGGTGCTATTATTTTATAACTGCAATTAAGATTAGGGTGGTAGGTATTTGTGTAACCAGGGCTATATAAAAACTGCTCTTCAGATTTTGCTAATAATGTTGCCCCACATATAGGTTCCCATTGTGCTTTAAAGCCATCCAAATTTATATCAGCATCAGTGCGAAATGTTACTTTCATTTTAGTAGATGTAGAATTATACGCAGGTGGAAGATGACGACCGCAAAGCCTCGCCATTTCTTCATATTTGTTTTCTTTCCAGTCATAAACTATAACAACATCTTTTGTGCAATTTACTTTTTCTTCTATTACAAATCGATCAATGAATTTAAGAGATATCCTATAGCCAAGTTCTGCTTCTAATTCCCAGGTGCATTCTTGATTACTTTCGTATTCTTTAGGATAATTAGGTGAAGTAATAGTTCTGTCATTATGTCTGAGATATCCTCCACACTGATAAGTGACAATCCTAGTAAAAAGTTTAATGCGTTTTTGGTTCTGGGGTGCTGAATGATACTCTATATATGGATACATAAAGGATGATACAAGAGCACTTTCTGGCATATTGTTCCTGCAAAATTTTCCATAACTAGATTCTTCCCCTAATCCCGATTTTATTTCAATAAATTCGTCCGAACAATCTAAGTTAAATGAACCTTCTAATTTGAATTCTATTCTAAATCCTTCAGGAGCGATGAGAACCCAAGCACAATCTATGGTATCGTTATGGTTATCTGGTATATTTATTATGTCTTTTGCTTTTGGTTCTGTGTGGAGCACACCTCCACATGGCTGCAACCTCCAATTTAGGTTAAATGTAAAGGGCTTCTCTTTATATTGAATAGCTGTTAACTGCATATTATAAGTCGGTATTCTATAATTAACTTCATTATTAGTACAAATAATTCGATTAAATGAAATACCTTCGACACCTATATCTGACTTTATAGAAAGCTTTGAATCAAGATACCGACAGCTGTTTTTAGTCAAAGATGACACGTTGACCGTTAGGTACATTGTGGTAAATGTATCAGTGGCATTTGAAAGATAGAAGTTTGTGTACTGCCACTCACAAAAGTATGATGTCTGCAGATCAGGTGACATTAAGTTTCCTTTAATTCCCTGTAAGTTACCACCACATAGTGCAGGATCATCAGAACTAAACTTGGCTTTAAATTTTTGCGTATCCTTCCCCCTTGATAACAACCACACATAAAATGTTAATTTATTTTGACTTGATTCGAAAATAGTCCGAGATAAATTATTTTTGTCATTCCTTTCTATCCTTGAATTAAACGACAAATCATTGTAAGCATTAATATTTTGATTCTCTTCAAAATCTATTAATTCTAAACGTATTCTACGATGAATATTAGGTACTATAATCTTCCACTGGCAAAATCGTAACGATGTTTCCCTTGGATAACCAGGTGATGTCAAATAACCCTCTGCTGCTGTTATAGTTCCACCACAAGAAGGTCTAGATGAATTAAATGTTAATTTAAATCCTCTGCTTTCGGATATGTGTGTCCATTCGCTCGGTTCACCATAATGTAGTTTTACAATAACTTTATTCGTCAGCGTTTCAATTGTTTTTGTTAACTCTTCATAATCATCGTTACAAAATGTTTTCAACTGAGCTTCTGCCACCGAGTTATTTCCTGGTATTGTTTCTTCAACAGTAACTTTGGTTTGACACGATATTTTGGTATCTGGTAAGTCTAAATCAGTAATATCTATACGTATGACGTGTTTAGGAAGCGATATTATTTCCCATTGGCACACAACACCAGCATGAAGTACAAGCATATGAGGATAACCAGGTGATGATAGCTCACCTGAATCAGATACTATGGTTCCTCCACACATATCAATCGACACATTAGCTTTAAAACCATCTCTAGGTTCAGATATTTGTGTTGTATATTTTATAAATATATTATTATCAGTACTTTTAATTGTACCAGGACGTGGTCGCTCATTGCATAAAAGGCCTTTAAGCGGTGAAAATCGAGAAGATCCATCTCTCACTTCAATAGATTCAGAAGAGCAATGGTCAGATGGTTGCAAGTCAAATCTGTCTAAGAAATCTATTCTAATTATTTCACCTGGAGGACCTCTAAACACCCAAACACATTCCGTATAAGGGATAGGGACAGAAGGATAGTTGGGAGATGTAATAATTTCCCATCTGTGGCTGAAATCTAGAGTTGAAGTTGCTCCGCATTCAATATTTTCTTCTTCATAACGTATCTTAAATGATGGAATTTTTTTTTGATCAGTCACAGGAATCAAAGAATCTAAGCTAACAAAACTCATAGTCACGATGTTACTAGATGAAATTATTGTACTGGCATTTTCATGTGAATAACCACAATATTTTCCATTTCCCAAGTACGGCGATTCAACACTTTCACCATTTCTTAACATTATGTAGTCATTGCAATCATTATTATTAGTTATATTAACGTATTCAAAAGTGATTTTTATTTTACGCCCTGGGCGTACTTTAATGGTCCAGTTACATCTTAGGTCAGAGTAAATAGTTGAAGCAGCAAAATTAATAGCGTCTAATTTAGTGAATTCTACAACTCCAGACCTATCTAGAAGAAGTCCACCACATGCAGCTCTTGCGCGAGCTTTGAATCCCTTGCGCGATATGCTCGAATCTGATTTAAATGTAATTTTCATATAAGCAGTTGCATCGAATGGAACTTTTTCTTTTTCAGATAAGCAAATTTTTTCTGATAGTGGAATCCAGGTAACAAGGTTCGTCGAAGAATAGATTGAAATATAGTCAGCAAAACAATTTGGTGTCTCTTCAAGTGAAATTTCATCAAATATCAATCTTACGTGGTGATTTGGAGCAGCTTTAAGAATCCAAACACAATTCAAGTCTGGATCATAAGAATCAGGATAACTAGGAGAATTAAATACAAAGTCATTTTCAACAGACAGAAGTTTAGTATCATTTGTTCCACATTTGATTATTCCATAAGACTCAACTTTCAAGTTGGTGTCAGAATCAGCCCAAGCAATACTAAATAGTGATCCAATATTCGTGTCATCTAAAACAAGTTTAATGTAGCCAACATTGGAAGTGGTTTGAATGAGTTTACTTCCTTGTGTTATTAAACCACAAAGTTCATCCAATAAGGGAGCTTCTTCGTCGTATCCATTATAAACCAATAACTTGCTGTTACAAGTGTCCCGAGTTTTATGTATCTCTAAATGATTAATATTTAAAGAAATTGTCTTTGAATCTTCTACAATAATCCTCCAACTATATTCACCAATCCCTAAATATGGTAATGGATAAAGAGGAGATGTTATTTCACCTCCTCTTAATCCCGTGATGTCATTCCCGTGAAGAAACCCGTAATGAAATAGAAATCCTGCACCAATGTTTCTATCATTGCTATGAAATTTAATGTACAGCTTTGTTCCAGTAGTTGTGTTAAATGGTACTTCTTGGCCACAGTAAACAGCTATAAGCTTTCCACCTCCATTGTTTTCTCTTACTTCTAAATAATCTTCATTACATCCATCGGAATAATATACGTCAAAACTGTCGAATGTTATGTAAACTCTATTTCCAGGTGAAGTACTTAAAATCCACTCACAGTTTGCATTATTAGGATATGACAAGGGATAATTTGGTGAAGCAATGGTTCCTTCTTCTGACATTAGCTCTCCTCCACAAGCATTTGCTAAAGTTGAATAGTGTGCCGAAAAATAACCGTCAATAGTATTGGTGTAAGAGCCTAACTGAACTGTGAGAGCACTCCCACGACTCACAATTGTAGGCGGCACTTTTTTACCACAAAACTCTTCAACAAGTGGTGCCATTTCATCGTTTCCGTCGTAAACTCTAAGGTAAGATGACGGACATTTTCGATTTGTTATGATATCAGTGTTTCTAGGTAATGAAATGTACCGTATAGTTAATATTACTTTCATACTGGTTTCCGGTGCTAGTATAGTCCACGTACAATTTTGGTTAGCATAGGTTAAAAATTTTTCATTGCTAATAATTCCATCATGATTTGCCTCAATTATTGCACCACAACTCATATTAAAGTTAGCTTTAAATCCTTTCGCCGTTCCGTATTCATCAGTTTTAAATTGTACTACTATTGATGAATTACTAGATATTATTTGAGACGTATTTGTGTTCGGACATATAAGCCAAGTGTAATTAGAATTATGTATATCAGAGCTATCGTAAATTTTTATAAAATCGCCACAATCTTCTTCATCATCATATGGTGTTGGGTTAGAGTACAAGTCCAAGTCAATAAAGTTTAACATAATTCTGTGATTTTTTGGTACTTTTATAGACCACAAGCAATCCATGTTATTATCATAGTTTTTAGGATAATTGATTGAATGAATTGATCCTGAGGGAGATTCTATTAATCCGCCACAAGTACTCCTGTGAGAAGTAAAAGAAGATTTAAAATAAACATCTCGTAACGATGATTGTTTTATTAATTTTACAAGCAAAAAATTAGAGCTGGCTTCAACGTTTATCTGCCCTTTATGACAAAACTTTGTTAATAAAGGAAAAGCTTTACTTTGACCATTATAAATTTCAATTGCATCTGTAGTGCAATTGTTAGATTCAGTCATGAAGAATTCAGTGAATTTTATCGATACTGCTGTCCCTATTGGGGTTTCTATAATCCATTCACATTCTAACTCATCAGGGCTCGAAATGCTGTCCATTATTAAGGTGCCCTCATTTTTTATAATATACCCACCACAGCCAAAATTAACCCATTCTAAACGAAAACCTTTTTTAGGAAAATATCCGCCAGCTACGAATTTTATTTGCATAGAATTACTTCTACTGGTTATAGGTTTAGGTATCGAGTTTCCACATTGTTTCTCAGAAAAGTTTACGTCTGATGGTTCCTTTGTTTGTAAATAATCTATTTCACAACGACTAAATGGTTGATTGATGGTTCTAAAAGCAGATCGCATATTCCATGGATGGTGATGGAAATAGGGATATGTAGAATAAGGAGTTGAAAAGATATCGAACTCTGTATATGTAATATTGATTTTGTTACCTTTAGGAACAGTAATGTTCCATAAGCAATTCAAGTTTAATGGATATTTGTCTGGATATCCAGGACTTTCAATGATTCCATAGCTTCCACTAATATTATTATTACAAATAGTATTATAGTTAAGTAAAAATCCCTTGCCACCGATAAAAATGTCCGACCTAAATTTAATGAAAGCATAATTACTTGTAGTTTCAATATTGTTAAGTATAGGTGACATTGTACAATGTCTGCCGTAACTCGAAGAATGTTCATTACGTCCATCAAATATTTCCACATAATCGTCTCTACAATCTCTTGTTTTTTCTAAATCTAAATCGGTAAAACTTATTCGAATTCTCGAACCGCTATTTGTAATAATACGGTAAAAACATTCCGCATTTTCATGGTAGTTTTGTGGATAATTAGGTGATGATATAGAACCTGATACACTAGTTAGCGTACCTCCACAGCCACTTAAGGCACCGTCCCATTCAATTTTAAATCCTTTTCCGCTTAAATAAAAATCAGAATGGAAATGGAGATACAAACTATTAGCTGTTGATACTATTCTTTTAGTTTTGAAAGATCCGCAATATTTTCCTATTAAAGAAGATTCTGGAGAAGAGCCATCTCTTATTTCAAGGTAATCTCCTAAATCACACTTATCACGAAGAGGTCGCTCAAGGTCAAAGTCAGTAATGTTAAGTGCTATTTGACGACCGACAGGTACGGATATTTTCCATGTACAATCTCGATTAGGCTCATAATTATCGGGCCAATTTGGTGAAAATATATATCCATGAGATTTAACAAATAAACCATTGCAATGATCGTGCTCATCTAAAAAGGAATATGACAACGAAAACCCATTTCCACGAATACTTATGTCTGATATAAACCGTACTTTGAGGTAACTAGATGAAGTTGTTATTGCTGGAGGCAATGTATCTCCACAATATTTTCCCAAGATATTATCATCATTGTAATCATCACTTTCAATTATTTCTACAAAATCACTATCACATGATCGCATATTTTCGAGGTCAAATCTATTCCATGTTAGTTTAATATGCATTCCTTCTGGGGCAATTATATACCATGTACAATTTTGATTGTTGGAATAGAAGTCACTACTGTCAGAGGGGTGATTAATAATACCTGAATTTTGTTTATAAATTCCCCCACATTCTGTGTCTGCTGTTGTATAGTTTGCATAAAAACCTCTACTATTTATACTCATATCCGAATTAAACTTAATGTACATAAAGTTATAAGTAGATATTTGTGTAGGTGGTATAGCTTCTGAGTTACCACAATATTTACCTAATAATGTTGAGTTGCTAAAATGCCCATCCCTAACTTCAACAAAATCGTAATTGCAATTGTTATAACTACTATCTTCGATATCAAAATCTTGAAAAGTTAACTGAATTATCTTACCTGGAGTGGTACTAATAAGATATTCGCAAACAGTATTTTTAGGATAAGCCATCGGGTAATTTGGAGTCTTTAAGAAACCACTGTCACCTACTATTGTTTGAAAGCAAATAGACTCATAATCTATTTTAAATCCCTCGGACGCCACAGTATGATCGCTTTTGAACAAAATAAAAAGTTTGTTAGTAGAAGAAGTGTAAGTCTTTGGAAGAGTTGTGCCGCAAAATTTACCAACAAGTGCAGAATCCGATGTTGGACCATCGTATATTTTCACAAAATCATATTTACATGTTAAGGAATTTTCCAATTTAAAAGACTTGAATGAAATACGAATTCTTGTATCTGGACGAGTAGTTATTTTATATTCACAAAGTAAATTACTTAGGTAAAGGCCATTATAGGAAGGCGACATAATTTCTCCTTTATCTGTAGTAAAATACCCACCACACCCAGGCACACCCTCAATAGGAGCAAAAGAAATTTGAAAACCTTTACCAGACCCCAGAGCATCGGAATGGAAGTGAATAAGCATTTCAGAACTCGCTGATTCAATTGGCGCAGGTTGTGTTGTGTTACAATATTTATTAATGAGTGGGTCTGTTGTACGCTCTCCATCGTAAATTGCTAAATAATCAAAACTGCAGTTAGCATGTTTTTCTAAATCGAGTTCGAAGAAATGCAATTGTATTTTTTTACCAAATGTTGTTTTCAAGTGCCAGTAACAGTCGCGATTAGGAGGGTATGTGTTTGGTGAGCCAGGTGAACTAATATGACCGTGAGTTGTCGCATTTATTTCACCACCACACACAGGTGATACGCTATTCCAATGTAAAGCAAATCCGTCTTTGGCTACTGAATGGTCAGATCGAAACCAAAAATATAAATAATTATGACTTGAGATTATGTTTCCCCCGTTCGGAAAATTACTACCACAAAATCTACCGATTAGTTGACGTGCTGAATTTCTTCCATCGTGGATTTGTAGGAAATCAAATCTACACTCAGGAGTGTCATCTTCTAAGTTAAATTTACTAAACGTTACGTTTATAACTTTCTCTGGGGCGGTATGAATTACCCAAGCGCAGCGCGAATTATGCCCGTAAGTTGTATTTGTTAACGGATATATTATACTACCTTCTTCAGAGTCCAGAAATCCACCACATTGTTGAATGTGAATTTGACAAAGATCCCCAGAATATAATGCAGTACACTCACATCTGAAACCTCGTGGCACTTTATCATCAAGCCTGCAACTGCCTCCATTGTGACAAGGATTATCCGAACAGATACTTTGGTGATGAGTGCAGTGTGCGCCACCGTACCCTGGATAACAAATACACGTATAACCTTCTCTTAACGGGTGACAATGTCCACGGTCGCCGCAAGGATTATCATCGCATCCCTGAGTATTATTTCCTGATGAAACGTAGCATCCGTGAATTCCGACTCCATCGCCCTGCATTCCATAAGGACAAATACATTGTGGCATTCTTCTTATACCTTGAATTTCAATGCATTGAGCAGATGGATGACATCCTCCGTGGTTTATAGCGCATGAACCAGTCCATATACAAGTGATTCCATCGCCTTGATAATCAGGTGGACACGAACCACATATACGGGAGCCAATAGTATTATGACACGATACTAAAGGACTGGCACTGCAACCACCATTTGGAATTGTTAGACATTCGTCAATATCATAGCAAGCAAAACCGTCTCCTTCATATCCTTGCGGACAGCTTCCACATCGAAAAGAGCCAGGTAAATTGATGCATTCTACTCTTGGATTCACAGAGCAGCGTGGGCCTTGGCCAGATAAGCATTCATTCACATCCGATAAACAAGCACCAGTGCTGTCGGTTGTCCAACCCTGATCACAAATGCATTTTATACCATCTCCGCCATTGCTTGGCAGGCATATTCCATGGCCACACATTTCAAAGTCCCCTCCTGAACAATTTTTGGCGGTTCTAGTACAGTCTATTCCGTACCAACCAGGTTTGCAAATGCATTCATAAGAACCCGGTCTGTTAATACACGTTGCACCATTTTGACATCCCAAGTCGGTACCAGCAAAGTTACGACATTCATTAACATCTTCGTCACAGTTGGCACCTTTCCAAGTTGAAGGACATAAACAGTAATAACCGTTAACTATATTTAAGCAAGTGCCTCCATTTTCACAAGGGTGGGATTGGCATTCGTCTTTATTTTTTACGTTCACTAAAGTTTGAATTGCGCGCACTCTGTTGCCGAGATTAGTAACTTTGCGGGTTAAATAAGATATATTTAAATTCACGTTACTTGGGAAAGATTTAGTTAATGTTTCTAAGTCCTGTATTCTTTTTAAAACATCGCTCAATTGACCGTTAACACTTGGGGGATTATCGATGAATATGTTCGATTGTCCCGTATTTGAACTGTTATAAATATTTAAAAGATTCAATTCACCATAGAATAATTTAGATTTCGGTCCATTGGGGTTCAAATAAATACTTCTGTCGTACGCCGGTTGAAGTATAAGATCACCATCCACCACTTTGATTTTGGGTCGATTGTTGTACACTTCACATTGCAAAAATTCTAATAATACAATTATTATCAAAAACTGGTAAATATGTAATTTGGACATGATCCATAATATGATGGACGTCCAACAAGAACTATAGACAGCACGCCAGTATTCTATTTTATTTTACTCTAAATAATATATTTAGTAACCGAATATGTTGATTTGGGGGCGTATAAGCCATTTTACAGAATGATTATTCACTGGCCATGTGGATAATTGAACTAGATAACATAATATTCCATCTATCATGGGCCGATTGGCGCAGTGGGATGACCTAGCCAGTTGCATCCAAGATAATGGGTTTGATTTCCAAAACTAGACGACACATTTGAACAACATAAGTTGTATTATTATTGGGCTAAATGACGATGTGTATTGTTCTAATGCCTCTTCTGCCTAGTTGGTCTGACTGCCTCGTTGGTCTAGTATAGTGGTTATTCAATGTGGCTTCGATCACGAGGTCGTATCGGATCAGAGTGGTGGGTTTAAGCTCAATATCCCCTTTACTACATGGTGGGAGGCCTGACCCTTTAATGGGCCGTTAATAGGCGATAATAATGAATGAATTGTTCTATTATTGTTTTATTTATTTAAAAACCCTGTACCAAGTAGTTTTATATATACGTCCGGTTAATAAGTCTGGCCCCGTAAACAAGAGTGACGCTTTTAATTCTATTTTAAATTATTGTTCGTATTTAAGTATAATTATTCTATTTACCAATAAAACCTTTTTCGTTTTGTATGTGACATTATTTTAGTATGATTATTTTATTTACGTATTTATTATTATAAAACCCTTTTCGTTTCTAGGGTTCCGTAGCCAATGGCAAAAAACGGAACCCTTATAAATTGTATATAAATTGTATATGTATGTATTGTATAGTATATGTTATCTTATAAATGTCTGTCTATCCGTATGTCCGTCCGAATGTCAGAGACACTTTCTTCCAAAACTATAATAACTACTTATTCTGTTGTACCTTAATAATTAGATGAATTCTGCACCGCATTAAGATTTTTACACAAAAATAGAAAAAAATAATGAGTTTTAGGGGTTCCCCTTACTTAGAAGTGAAACTCAATATTTTATATAATACAATATTAATAAATATTTTGTGCGATATCTATGGATAGGTCTTTAAAATGATGATGATAAAAAAATTATATTGAGGTTCCTAAAATATTTTTTTTTTACACTAAATAGTTTGAAATACTTCCAAAGTGACAAAATGTCCCTGTAACTTTAAAAATATGAGAGTGATAAAAAATTTATCATGCACATTACCATGCAAACTTCCACCAATGATTGGTTTCAACAAGATCTAGTAAGTATTTTTTTAATACATCATTAATCGTACATATATGCCACCAAACTAAAGTATTATTATAACATCGATCAAAGTTACAACGAACTACAAGAACTTTTATATTATATTACTTGCTACTACGGAACCCTTCATGGGCGAGTCCAACTCGCACTTGGCCGCTTTTTTTAATACGTCATAAATCGTACACATACGTCACAAAAATACACTATAATTAAAACATCGATCAAAGTTACAACGAACTACAAGAACTTTTATATTATGTTACTTGCTATTTTATTTTCGCTATGGAACGATAAAACGATAGAGATTTTGAGTAAATACAGTGAAACAATCTTTGAAGGCCGCAAAAATATTTCAAGAAACGAAATTACATAAAATAACTTATGTTTCACTTTTCTATCAACAGTAAGAATAATATTAGTTGAATTTTTTTACTTGTTACAATTTTTCGCAATCACAAATATATTGTGAAACAGCTCTGTTTTATAATAATTATGTATTTATTTATGTTATGTACCTATTCTTTATTGCACATTCATAAGTAACAAACAAGAAATCTATACTAATATTATAAAGAGGTAAAGTTTGTAAGTTTGTAAATAAAGTTCTTTCGGGTCTAATCTTCGGAACTACTGATCCGATTTTAAAAATTCTTTTACCAGTAGAATGCTACGTTATCAGTGAGTGTTATAAGCTATATTTTATATTTGTATTGTATATATTACCCGAATTATCACAGTTTTTGTCGCGCGAGTCGGACCGTGAAATTTATTAAATTAAGCTTTATGCGCGTACGCTGCCTTACCTGTTGGATATAATTGAAAACATTGTATTAAATTTAATGCATCTTAAAAACTTCTACAAAAAAGTCCGCAATAGCATATATCAATCTTTTATATTTTGGTAGATATATAAGTTTTTGTGTTTTAAAAAATCATTTAATTCATATGCATACGTTTACATAATTATTTATAGAACCAAACTTAAATCCTTATCATAATAAACTATTTAATAATCACAAGGATATTATAGAGTTAAGATTTGCCTTTTACAGTATGTCAATTAGTTATATAGTTTCAGAGATATTACAAAATTTCTAAATATGTAATAAATCATTTAGTTCATATGTTTAAGTTTACGTCATTGTTTATACAACTAAACTTAAATCCTTATCAAAATAAATTATTTAATAATCACAAGGATATTATAGAGATAAGATTTGCCTTTTACAGTATTTTAATTAGTTATATAGTTTCGGAGATATTACAAAATTTCTAAAAAAACAACAATGCCGCTATATCGTCCAAATTAAGTTGACCTCCTCCGTGTTATGTTATACGTACTGAATAGGGGTCAACATTTTGGTACTGATATTGTTTGAGAATTCGATCTTTGATCTTTTCTTTCAATTTATTTGGCATGGCAGACCATATTGTTTATATAATATACGAAAAAGTTTGTTCGTTTGTTTAAACGGGATAATCTCTAGATCTGCATGTCGGATTGTAAATTATTGTTATTTTGATTATTATGAAAGCTAGACTCAAAAGTGAAATAGACTATTTAATATAAGCTCACATCAGCTTGCCATAAATATATATTTTAATGTTAATGTACTGTAATATCGTACAATGTTGAACAAAAATGTAGATCTTTAGTACACGGGCCGGGACGGAGGATATTGCTTCACGGGAAACTATAAAAAAATTAAATTGTGAGGGGTAGCGGGAAAAGAGCACACTTTATAGGAAAGTCTGTCTTTAAAATTAAAAGGGTACCTAAGAGGTTTTCACGCGGACGAAGTCGCGGGCGACTGCTAGCACATTATACAATCAAGCGTGCAAAAGCAATCTGTACCAGGAAACCTAATCAATTGTGACATGTCAACAACCTCGGTATATGTATTGGTATTTTAGACATTTAGACTTTGGATGGTTCTTTTTTTCTGCATATTTTCAAGACTATCTTAGCAAATTCTTGCAAATTCAGCATACACAACGACAAGCAGCTTATTGGTTTAATAAGTTCTTCCATTTCAACATCTTGAGATATAGACTCCAGATCAGCCCACATAGTTTGGGCATCCCCTAGAAGTTTTTGAGATTCAGGCTTGCATTTCTCCTGTTGGTAGCTCTTAGGCGATTTCGTTTCACTTGTGCCTAATAATTGCACATCTTGTCCTAACTGTACGTCATCCGATTTGACAACTATTCCTGGTTGGTTCATATGGTTCCTATGCCTCTTTATGTTAGATTTGATTTTATTAATTGGAACTGAGCTAGAGTAATAGCAATCGTTGTCTGAGTCTTCCAATTCGACAGCTTCTCTTAGTTGGTTCATATGAAAGCCTGCATCACATCCCATCCTATCTCTATTTGTATTCGTTTTCATTTTATGCGTTGGAACTGAGCTAGAGTAATAGCGATGGTTGTCTGAGTCTTCAAATTTGACAGTTTTTCTTGGTTGGTTCCTATGAAAGTCTGCATCACATCCCATCCTATCCCTCTTTATATTCGTTTTGATGTTATGCTTTGGAACTGAGCTAGAGTGATAGGAATCGTTGTCTGAGTCTTCCAATTCAACAGCTTCTCTTGATTGGTTCATATGAAAGTTTGCATCACATCCCATCCTATCCCTCGTTATATTTGTTTTGATGTTATGCTTTGGAACTGAGCTAGAGTAATAGGAATCGTTGTCTGAGTCTTCCAATTCAACAGCTTCTCTTGATTGGTTCATGTGAAAGTTTGCATCACGTCTCATCCTATCGTTCGTTATATTTGTTTTGATGTTATGCTTTGGAACTGAGCTAGAGTAATAGGAATCGTTGTCTGAGTCTTCCAATTCAACAGCTTCTCTTGATTGGTTCATGTGAAAGTTTGCATCACGTCTCATCCTATCCCTCGTTATATTTGTTTTGATGTTATGCTTTGGAACTGAGCTAGAGTAATAGGAATCGTTGTCTGAGTCTTCCAATTCAACAGCTTCTCTTGGTTGGTTCACATGAAAGTCTGCATCACGTCGCATCCTATCCCTCGTTATATTTGTTTCGATGTTATGCTTTGGAACTGAGCTAGCGTAATAGGAATCGTTGTCTGAGTCCTCCAATTCAACAGCTTCTCTTGGTTGGTTCATGTGAAAGTTAACATCACGTCCCATCCTATCCCTCTTTATATTTGTTTCGATGTTATGCTTTGGAACTGAGCTAGAGTAATAGGAATCGTTGTCTGAGTCCTCCAATTCAACAGCTTCTCTTGGTTGGTTCATGTGAAAGTTAACATCACGTCCCATCCAATCCCTCTTTATATTTGTTTCGATGTTATGCTTTGGAACTGAGCTAGAGTAATAGGAATCGTTGTCTGAGTCCTCCAATTCAACAGCTTCTCTTGGTTGGTTCATGTGAAAGTTAACATCACGTCCCATCCTATCCCTCTTTATATTTGTTTCGATGTTATGCTTTGGAACTGAGCTAGAGTAATAGGAATCGTTGTCTGAGTCTTCCAATTCAACAGCTTCTCTTGATTGGTTCATATGAAAGTTTGCATCACGTCCCATCCTATCCCTCGTTATATTTGTTTTGATGTTATGCTTTGGAACTGAGCTTGAGTAATAGTTATTGTTGTCTGAATTCAATTTGACATCTCTTCTTGGTTTGTTCTTATGAATATTTGCTTTATATCTCATCCCATCCCACTTTACATTTGCTTTGAATGTATTTATTGGAACTGAGCTACAGTAATATATTTCGTTGTCTTTCAATTCGCCATGTTCTCTAGATTTTTTTATATGAACGTCTACATCACGTCCCATGCTACCTCTCTTTACATTCATTCTGATTGTATACATTGGAACTGAGCTAGAGTAATTGTTTTCGTTGTCAGAATCGGCAGCTTTTCTCGGTTCGTTTATATTGAAGTCTGTATTTGTCTTTTTATTATTTCTCTTATTCGGCTGAACTGTTATAGGACGATGGGATTCGAAGTCATCCGATTTGACAGGTTGTCTTGGTTGGTTCGTATCAATGTGTGTGTAAATGTCTATAAACTTATTTCTTTTACGACGATCGGATTCGGAGATTTGCCGTTTTTGCTCATAATTTGTTCGGTTTTGTTGAGTCCCCGGAATGCTCTCTGTTGCAAAAGAAGGAATTAGGTTAAAACAGTAATGTGCAGTGGTTAGAAAAACTTTGACGTATAAAATGGCTTTGACCTATTGATGTAGTAAGTAGTGGCAATATTTACTGCATCGAAGGCTGTGGTTTCTTACGTTGAACGTAAGTTATTATTATCCTAAAGATCGCACTTCCGTAACGTAACATAGATAATCATCCCCTCTTTTAGAGGGAGGGATGTCTGGGACTATAGTATCGTTTATAAAGGCTGACAATAATGATAGATTGTATTATATACTTTTTTTAATTAATTACAAATTAGCATTAGATACAAAGTAAGATGAAAGCGGACTAACATGTTAGGAATAGTATGATATCTACACCCCTTTTGGTTTTTACACGGCATCGTATCGGAACGGTAAATCGCTGGGTGTGTCTTTGTCTCCCACCAGCCAGACATGGATCAATTTAGTAAATTCGGGAATCGAACCCAGGATCTTCGGCATATAAATCCACTGCGCACACCACTGCGCCGCAGAGGCCCAAACTACCAATTGGGTATTTGGCCGGCTTGCAACGTAGTCTTGTCTTTGATTCCTATAACGGGGTTATTAATGTTTTGTTTTATTTTAAACTAGCGGTCGCCCGCGGTTCCACCCGCGTAGTTTTTGTGTCCGTGGGAATAACTGCATACAAATTATCCTATGTCATGAGTCTGGCTATCATATACACAAGGTTTTTTTACAATCCCACTGGTAGTTTCAGAGTTTAGCCAGAAAAAACAGACAGATAGGCAGACTAAAATTGTAAAAAATGTTATCTAAGTGCATGTACCGTATATATATTCGTATGCAAGTGGTAAAAAACGATTATTTCAATATCACTAATAGACACTCCAATTTCATTTATAAGCTTGGACTTGGGGCTTCAAAAATACCGGAAAAATAGTTACCTGTTGCCCCTGATCTGTTTACAATGTGTATGATTTCCTTCTTTTCCAATTTAAGCGCCATAACCAATTCACCATTCGGATATAGTTTCGAGTTCTGTTCCACGATCCTAAACCGAGGCCAGAATACTCTTCTCACGTACCTATACCGCACCGACTGGCCTTCCTCCACTGTATTCAAATATGCAGCGACAAGAAGATGATCTGATACGAAACAAACATACACATCCTCGGGTTTGAAGTCGGACATATCCAGCAGTATGAAAAGCCAGTCATCTGCCATACATATACATATCTCCTCTAACCCGACAAGCGGTCTAGCATTCCGGTTGGCCCCGGACGGTGGGTGCGACATCGCGATGATCTAGCGTTATCCGGGGTCGTAATCTCACTGTAACTTCCGCGAATGTAATCTCGATGTATCCTCCGGGGAAATAATCCCGAGCGCTTCCAACTGGAGCGCACCGCGACTGCAACAGCTGGTAGGAAGGATGCATCGCAAGGCGCAGACGTTGTGCGCAGTCACGTGTGACCTTGAAATGCAGGCTACTGCCAACTTCATGTTACATTAATTTCGTAATGGCGTCTTGATTTGTTTAAGCATGTATTTTTATTTTATTATAACCCTATATATAACCCGGGCCTATTACAGGGCCAGGCTTCGGTCCTTATGGCGACGAGTTGGCGGGCTGTATTTAATTTACAGACTGATTTCTTTTAACTTAAATAATTAAACATGTACCTACCAAAGTAAGAAAGTTAGGTTACTTCAATCTTAAATTGCATCACCACTCACCATTAAGTGTGGTTGCAGTCAAGGGCTAACTTGTAATGAATAAAAAAACCTATAAACATAACTAGCAAACAGTAATTCGAAACTAGTATAATATAATACACTAGTAAAATAATTACCAAAAATTGCAGACTAGGTTAGTTACTACCCGAAAAGTAGGCACCTCGATATGGTTTTCGAAAATCTGACGATTAGACATTAACCTCAGATTGGAGTTTAACTATAATTGATTAAATTAAAAATACCATCTACCTTTTAAATTTTTTGATTGTTTACATCGTACTGATTTATCTAAACACTAAAAATTAATTTAATTAATTCGTTGCATAGGTATTTCAAAATGAGAATACCTAGCTCCATCTAGTTTAAAATACTTAAAATGTAAATTGGTTATAATTGTTTTCTACATTTTTTATTTATTTTTCTTTAAAATAAAGCTTTAAATTATTATTACTGGATTAATTTAATATTTTTATAACTCTAATTAAGTAAAGTATAGTTAATACCGAACATTCTGGAACATTAAGCAAACAGTGCCATCTGTCAATGAATAGTTAAAACTAAAATGCAGGTGTATGCAACATTTTATGAGAAAAAAAGCGCGTATTTCGGGACGCCCGACAGAAGTGATAACAGCTAGCGGTGTGGGTAAGAGTGAAAGAGGAGGTGTCTGCTATCGTATGCTTGAGTGAAAGGAAAGCCAGACAGTCTGTCGTCGTTCAGTGTTATGTAAAGAAACGGTTTAACCTCCCGTAAGAAATTATCATTTTAACATAATAGGTTATTACTGAAGTATCTTTTTCATGCAGGTAAACTTGTTGCACATAAAACCATCATAAAAGCTACTTAATAAACAAATTCACTTTTACACTTTTATATTAGTGAAGATTATATTTCTACTAAGTAACTTTAATAAAAGTTTTTTTCATTTAAAAGTGCTAGAGATTTTGTGCACTTACAATATTATAAGTTCTAATATATAATAATGTGATAGATGGTATGGTCACTCAATTATTCTGACATCACTTTTTATAAGTGCTCATAAACTAAGCTGACTTGAAGCATCGACTTGAAGGATCGTGATATTTTATTTTATTAGAAACAGTAAAAATAAAGCTTACAGAATTTAAATTATGCAATTTTATTTACTTGTTCAATTAATAAGAAAATAACTAGAGATTTAGTATTGATCCGTTTCAAACGAATACCAAACGTTGGCAACAACAGCACGTGCGCGCGTTTGCACTTTCAAGATTTTCTGACATGTTTCTACCCGCTACTAGATGGCGCACATGTCATTTCAAAAATTTCAGTTTTAACGCGCGCACCTCATTGTAATTAAAATCAAAAGGCCCTTAAAATTTAATAGGCATTGGTGATTTTAAGTAGTGATATAAACTAACAAAATGGATAAAGTAAACGATATGAGTCCGGAAGAATTCCATTGCTTATACGACCCCGGATCTAAACCCTTGGGGTATTTAGTGGAGGATACAATGTTTTTAATCTCCACAGCGGAAAACGGAGACAAGACTTATTCAATCTGGACGGTGCCCGAAGGCAAAGATGTTTACCCAGCCGGTGTGAAGGAAGCCAAAGACACTTACACCCTTTGCATAGACCTGACTCAGCACCGACCGCACAAGTTCACCGTCAGGAGCACTACGGATGGATATCTCATCTTTGAGGCGGCACAATTGAGAGCCATGTATGGGTAGGTATGAGTTCATCATTACTGTGATGTATATTCTTTTTATCATCATCATTAGATCAACCACGCGACATCCCCTGAGGTTGCTCCGGTTTCGGAGTGAAACGTCGGGATTTGTCAGTTTAAAAGAGCAATACGGCGATAGTTTTAACTTTAACGATTACGCTAAGATGTATAAAAGGTAAAGACCGGGGGCCATCCCAAACATGCGAGCAAGCACTAAATGCGCATCATTTAGTGCTGCTGGAGATTTCTTGGAAGATAAAAGTTTCACTATTTTATAACTTGAGCCTTGGACTCGAACCTCGGACCTTATGTTCCGAAGCTTCACAGTCTAGCCACTGGACCAATGAGCCATTTAAAGGTAGGTTTCAACAGAACGGTAGGACTAGGTACAAGGAAAGATAAATATTCTCCTTAAAGAACAGTATTTTATAGATGGCTAAAGTAGTAAAATAGTTATATTTTCATAATACCACAAATTAGCAACTTTATTATAAGCCTGGCGAATTTAATAATTAATTTTAATTAGAAAACTTTACTAACTTCACGAATCTCTCGCCTAATATTATTAGCAGAGCAATTTTTATATCTTTATGAATTGATACCCTATTCATGCGTAACATAATATTATAATACAAAATTAATTATTTTCAATTGTTATTTTATTTGTTTATTGTTTTTATTATTCAACATATTTCGGTTTTAATTCCATTTAGGTCTTATATTGTTTTAATAATTTGAGATTTTAAATTGGAACCATAAATTTTAACTTTTTGAACGGAGTTTTTTTTTTAATATAACTTAGACAATTTACATGAATTATTCATTTATTTTTATATTTATATATTATTATGTATTTTATATTATTTAGTGATATTTTTATTATACAGTAATAGCCCGCTTTACGCGAAGGATACGTTCCGGAAAAAATCGCGTTAACCGAAATTCGCGTATATCAGGGTTTATGATTAAACAAAGTCAAAATTTAATACAAAAAAATACGAATCAACCAGCTCTGCTGGCAGCAAAAGTCGGGTTGGAACTCCCTTCTCTTTCTTCTGTTTTCAGCATATCATAGGTACGAGATTTTGCTTTTGTGCATGAGGTCTTGACTTAATGGTGTGTCGAGAGTAACTTCTTAATCCTTTCAAAGATACACGATCTCGAACGAGAAAGATTTGTTGCACTTATAGGTGTTGTTGTTGAACTTTCGCTGGCGACTTTAATTTTTTTTTAAAGTTTTATAGTGAAACCGGGTATGACGGGGTCGCGTAAAGCGGGGTATAACTGTATTTCCTTAAGTTAACTATTGCTGGTACCTATTGCGACAGTTTAAAGACGCGAGCGAAGACAGTGCAAACAGCTAATATTGCAGTGGTGTGCACTTCATGAATGCATAAAATCACTGCCTACCCTGAAGACATATTACGAACCAGTATTGGAGAAGGAATTTTCCAATTCGTGTATTTAGTACCTACCTATAGCATCCTAGTTATACACCTTGTGCATACCACTGCAATATAGTATATGCAGCGCGAATATTGGGAATTGTTTTGGACATATTTGCAATAATGTTTAGCTAAGTATATTCACAATACTTAGATTGTCTCTTAGATCCAGTGGTTACCCTATATCATCAGTTCCTGGGTTCGGTCTATGAAATACTGGGTTGCACGTTAAACCGTCGCTCTCGATCGTTAACGTTAACGAGAGAGAAAGGAGAGGGTTTATGGGGTAAAAAATGTTATGATAGGAAATAAATAAACATTAGAACCCTCTTCAACACGGAAATCATGTGAATATTTTTCTTGAACCTCCAGTAACTTAAACCTGGCTACGCGCGATCACTTCACAAGAAAATAAAAATATTTAAATTATTGATAAAAATGATAATCACGTGATTAGAAGTGGAACCTTGAAGATCATAATTACATAGTATAAAACAAAGAAATAGAGAGACAATGATAATTTTAGAGGTTTCTGATGTGATGTCGCAAAATAACGCATTTTTGCGCTTACATTGCAAACGCTGGGTAAACCCTATGAGATATATCAAAATAATGTACTACAGTATTGCACATCTTAAAAAGGTCAACAAAAAAGTCCGCGATGGTATGTGTCTATCTCTTAGGGATAACCAACAATAACCATTTATTATCTTTCACTTTCAACCAATGGCTAATGGCTTATTTACAAAGCAATACTGCATTCATTCTTATCCAATTAAGTATCTTAAACACTTTTGCATTCAATATATAGCGCGTGGGGCGTGCGTGTACCGCCGCCGGTACCAGCATTGCACCCGTGCGAAGCCGGGGTGGGTCGCTAGTTTTATTATATATTTATTTACTTTATTTATTTCCAGGTTTGTAACCCGGTACTGTTGGAGGAAGTACAAGCTGCCCAGAGACGTCTATATTCGTTTCAACTCCCAATTTAGAGGGGGTGTGCTGAGTCTCACCTTCCAAAAGCGAAAAGTCTCGTGCTTCAGCTGGCTCTTGTGCCATAAGTAATTGGATGCATCATACATCCATTTATCCAATAGTACATAGGTTCTCAGTCTTATTTTGCATATCTCCCCCACCCCCTTTGGGATATTTTTCTTTAGAGTACCTTAGAAGGTAAATCGAAAGCCCTTGATCCTAAAAGGATCTTTTATAATAATCCTTTCTAGCACGTCCGTCTGCCTGGCAAGGCCCCTTATCGAGAAACCTCGTGGAGGTTTTAAGTTGTTATTAAAGCTATATATACTTAGTTTTAAAGTCCCTTGTGGCTGTAAAACTCTTCTAAATTAATGTAAAAGAAAAGGCCGTGTTTGCCGCAAAAATCGTATATTCAACATTTTCAAAATTTATAGACTATTTATCGTTGACCGACGATTATGTGTGACAAATATCTTCAAATACTACAAGTATAGGGAATATTTGAAAACCACACTTGCATTAAAATCATAAAAAAAATCGGGAAGTGGTTGGAAAAACCTGCGAGAACTCCTATACTATTTATAATACAAGATGTGCCTAGAAATTTGTACGGAACCCTCTGTGGGCGAATTCGGGTCGCACTTGTCTAGGTAATTTTTATTTGAATTAAAAATGGAATCATCCATTTCCACTTCTGAAATATATGAATTTTAATCTTACTTTAAAGCGTTATCGCTTCCTGATTTTTTTAACTTTTTTAACAAGCCTTCTAAAACTTTCCAATGCCTACATTATCGGCCTTGTTGAGAACCTATGGCTTTTGTATTAGTAGTATTTTCACTGCTTAATTTATTATTTACCGCGAGTGTTAATATACGTGTGCAAGCGAAGAAGAATTGAACGCAGCAAGTGTTTCAATAAAAAAAAAATCAATCAAATTTTCGTTACGTTCAATTCAAATTACTTTCCCCGCTAGCGAATACTTAAACTAAAAAATTTTGATTTCTAGCCAAAATTAAGTATAGTATTTTCCGAATTTATGACATGCATATCGTATTGAAACAGTTTTTTTCTTCTAAGTTTTTTTAAACCATAATGGCTTAACTAAGACTGGCGCAGAGGCGAAGTGTCATCATTTTTGTCATTAGCTAAATCATTTTATTTTCCTTGTACTAAGGTACTAAGTTGTAGGTACTATACAAAAAAGGAAATAGCTCCTTCACTCGTCACTCCATTTTTTAAGTTACCATATTTGAATAATACAGCTTTGTACCTTAATAATTTGAATATAGAGATGAGTATTATAATTTGTAGTTGACGAACTCGACGCGTCGCTTCGCTTCCAGTCCGAGTTGACCCAAAGAGCGTAAGGAAATAAAAAATAAAAATAGGGTTCGTTGAGATGCTCATACCTTGTTGATTAAAGGGTGTGGTTTGCTGACAATACGAGTATTATAGGAATATGAGACTTAAAAACATTTATTGGAACGAAGTTCCTTATCGCGCGTTGTGAAAGGGGGCTAGACGGAAAAAATTCGAACGAAAAGTTGTCACGATACTTTTTGATCAAAGGATCTTGCCGCCGCCTTTGATGTGTGTGCGCGTGCGCTGTCTCGCGCTCTCGTGGCGCCCTCTGGTGTTTCGGTGTACAACAACATTATTATTACTTAAAAAAATAAAATTTTATTACAATTCTTTCACTAATTAATCGAAAGGAACTTCGTTCCATTCGGGTGTCCCTTGACACCTCTCAACTTTTTTTTAAGTAGATTTAGTTTATAAGTATTTTTGAAAAGTCTATTTGGTTTGATTGTTGTAATTTTTACGGAAAGTACTGGAAACTTTTACCAATAAATTAATTTTAAGAATCTCTAATAATTTTCATTTTATATAGGCAGATATGTTATTAATATTGCATCAATACAAAAGAGGAGTAAATTATAAAAAAATAAAAAAGAAAAGGAGAGACTTTTTAAGACAATTTTCCATTTTTCACACCTCATCATTGAAATGTACTTATAAAATATATTAACGTATTGTATTATATATTTTTATGTATTTAAAAGTATTTTCTAAACATTTTCCCTAAAACTCTCCCGAGCTATGCCAAATTAGTGTATTTAACTATTATTCTTATACATTTCTACAAAAAATTAAAAATATTTACACTACAAAAAAATTAGAGACCGTGCCCGTTTGTTTTAAAAACATTTTTTATGTGCGGGAATTAGTATTTGTATACGATGGTTAAGGATAGGATAGGATAGGATATGACATTTATAAGGAATGGGAACTGATAAGGTGCTATTTGGTGGGTTGCATACTTTTGGATCAAATACTTTTTAATTTAAAAAAGTTATGATAAATATTTTGATATTTTGTATAATTTAATATCCCAAATTTTATTCTTATATATTTTAGGTGGTTGTTCTCTGGCTACAGAACGATTTACCCTGAGTAACACTGTCAAGTTATATAATTTACAATTTAAAATAATGTATAAAAATATTTTTTGTACAACATAATTACAAAATAAAGATAGCCTCGCTGTAGGTATAATACCTACTTTATTCTTTGGCTTGAAATCAATTTAACTTCAATTTTAACAATTAGTAATATATCACTTTTAATTGTAATAATTTTAAATGATATCGAATGTATTGTTAAAAATAATAATTTTGTTGCTTGAGATCAACCACTAAAAGTTAGCTTAATAAGTGTGTGACAAATATATGTTTACGTTAATAACTTACGCTAAAAAAATATAAAATATTGTACAATTAGTGTACAATTGGGGGTGAAAGGGTATATAGTAGTAAAAAGTTTATAAATGAATGTTAAATATATTTTGTTGCAATATGGACATCTCATGATTTTTAATATTTTCTAATTATTGAATAAAAAAATATAAATAATTGTACAATTAGTGTACAATTGGGGGTGAAAGGGTATATAGTAGTAAAAAGCTTATAAATGAATGTTAAATATATTTTGTTGCAATATGGACATCTCATTATTTTTTAATATCTTCTAATTATTGAATAAAAAAATATAAATAATTGTACAATTATTTTGGAGGTGAAAGGGTATTAAGTAGTATAAAGCTTATTATTAATGTATTTTGTTACGTAGTTGATACATGGTAATCTCATGATGTCATGTATTTTTTATATCTTCTAAATGTTGACCAATTTAAAATTATAAATAATGGAAAAATTTATGTATAATTGGTAGTGAACGAGAGTTGAGTAGCACAAAGCTTATTAATGAATGTTTAATTTATTTTGTTGCGCAGCTTAATTTCGTGATGTATTTTTATATCATTTATTTATTGATCAATACAAAATTATAAATTATTGAACTATTTACGTACAACTGGAGGTGGAAGGGTATTTAGTAGTAAAGGCTTATAAATAATGTATTTTGTTGCAGTGTAACGAGTTCGTACTTGATATATAGTGACCATAAGATGTCATGTATTATTTATATCTTCTAATTGTTGATCAATAAAATATTCTATGTGTAGCATTTTTTATTTTTAATCGATAACTCTACTTCCTTTTGGAGTAATATACCTATTCCAAGTTTTTACATAGTGTGCAAAAATAAAAAAGGTAGGATAATATGAAAAAAAGGTAATAAAAAAGGTAGGATTAAATGAAGTGTGTGTCCTGAAAATAGGGAAATAAGGAATAAATCGAATACAGAACGAATACTAAGGACAAGCCAGCGATCTCGGTGACGAAATAAAATCCTAACTAAGCTTTAGTATAATTATGTTTCGGTATACTTTAAGTATATCTCCAGGGAAATAACTATACTAATATACTATGGATGTACTTATACTTATCTAACTGCGACATTTTGTTTATATTGTACGTATACAACATGATTAAACCAAACAATTTATTATCAAAATGGATTCCAAGAAATACTTGGAAAAATATATGACTTCAAGGACATAGGTATCAAAGTTCATTAAAAGGTATTCCCTTCTTGGTGCGGTATTTGTACCTAAGTTATTTTTTATTGCATTGGCATCGTCCATCTATATTAATTATTATTATTATGACTTCCTCTGCGTCATCTAAACTATAGTAAGATTAATGCCTTGTATTATTTTTAATAGTTTTAGAGTTCGGTGTCTGAAAATGAAAACACAGAATCCTTATTTTTTGTCGTTGGCCATCAAAATTATCTGATGATGAATAATTAACACCTACTCTAAATAATATTTGAGATAACATATCACTAATTGCTCATTTTAGTTATATATGATCCTCCTATTAATACAAAGGTCGTAGCTCAATTAATCGACACAGCTTGCGTACGATAAAGTCTTTTTTCATTAGTTAAATCAAACAAATTTATTGCATTATAGGAAACAGAAAGACTACAATACAATTACGAGCTTTTGTCATAGCTCCTAATGCATTCAACTAAAAGTGATCTCTTCCTACCTTTATGATGAACTTAAACTCTATGTAGGTGCATTACAAACTTTACAATGGAATAATATTAGAAGCGAAACGATATTGCAACTAGCAAGCTTGCAGCAAGTATACAGACAAACACAAACGTCATATAAATCAAGTCATCCAGCAAAGCCAGATTTTTTTTAAAGCACGGAAGTACGTCTAACACTGCAGATTTAATGTGTTCCAATCTAAAGGGGATAGATGCTAATGAAATATCAGGCAGTATTAACATCTATAACTGAGTCGATGAGTTTAAGTTTAAGACAACTTTTTCCTTATGTGCCATGCAAAGGAAATCTCCGTGTTACTGAAAGGCAATGGTATTCCACTCGACATCAGATGGCTGATCTCCTTGTTAAGTCAACTATAGTAACTGGGTGTTTATCTATATATTATAAGTATTTATGTATAATATACATAAAAATATACATAGTTTACTGAATTTTATTCGAGATTGGGACGTACGAATGCAAAGTTGCCAGACGTCCGGATAAAGGCTATATGAGTATTTTGTTTTTCCGATCAAAATAAACAGTTATTGTCAGGATTTTCACTTTTATTAGGATTTAACAAAACTTATGGTAAAATCAAAAAAATCTTGATTTTCAAATATAATTTTTTTTCTTACCTATTATAACTATACTAAGATACAAAAATCTTTTATAGTAATGGCGACTTGACAATCATATACGGTCGTAGTGTAAGTGCGGCGTTGTAAAAGTGAGCAACTACCTTAAGTGCGTAACAACATTCACTGATACACAGTTTAAATATAATTGTTATTGTATTTGTAAGTTTATCTTATTGGTATTTCCAAATGATGAATGACTCGTTCAGTGGTTAAAGGTTCCCTGTTATTATTATTGTACTTTTTACCCGACTGCTAAAAAGGGTATATTTTTTGCATCTTGCATTGAGATATGCCATAATTTAAGGAAAAAAAAAATATTTTTTTTGTATTAAAGAAATATGGGTATCAAATTTAAGGGCTTATCATGAGGATTTCTAAATGTTATATGACTATATAAAAAAATACAATAAGTTTCATGATGAACTAGTTACCAGCGTCTGTTTTCTCACAGCGAAAAAAATTTCACCCTCACCATCTGGATGGCTGGTTATCTATAACTTCCAGATTTTCCAGATCGTTTCTGCCGCGCACTTGAAAATTATGGAATCAACTTTATGCTGCGGTATTTCCTGCCATTTTAACCTGGGGATATTTAATAAACGGATAAACCATTAGCTCAAAGGCCGGCAACGCATTATCAATGCCTCTGGTGTTGTAAATGTACACGGGCGGTGGTAATCACTTAACATCAAGTGAACCGCGTGCTCGTTTACTCGCTTTAATAGCGATAAAAAACCAGTCGAAACCCCTCTAAAACACATATAGAATTACTTTAGTCTAGATATTTACTAGGTCCTAAATGTTGTGGTACAATACTTTTTACCCTTTTGGTATTACCCTTATTCCACCTTAATTTATTGTGTTGGGTAAGCCATTCTCTCTTCTGTAAGAGGGACTTCCTATAAGTCTCCTTTACTCTGTAGTTGGCCGTTCAAATAGGCTGCTAGTGATGAAGCATGTATGCAAATCAGTCTATCGATTCTTGAATAAAATACGAACGACGAACGATCGAATACGAACGAATCGAGTACGAACATCTCGCTTACATCTCGTCTATTGTGTCACTTTCAGTTCGATTGTCAGTTCAATATGACAAAATGTCATTGGAGAATACCGATTTCTGTTACATCCGCTTCGCAACCGTGATACATCGACTTCAAAACTGACGTTTTTATTGAAGAATCGACATACTGTATAACATCACGCTTACATCCCGTCGATCAACCCACCTTCAGTTCAACTGTCAGTCCAATATGGCAAAATGTCTTAGGAGAATATCAATTTCGTTTACATCCAGATTGCAACCGTTGTACATCGGTTTCGAAACTGACGTTTGTTTCACCGACATACAGTTTTCCTATACTAAAGCCAAACTCGGTTGAAAATGCTTGTCAACAAACAAATTCAAAATGAAGGTAGAAATCACTAGTCATTTTACACCTATTTTTTTAAATTAACTAGTTTTAATGACGAATTTATGACAAAATATTAGATTAGTAAGCTTAAAACTAATTTATATATTCAATATATTTTAAATAAGATTTTACAAAAAAACAAAACATAATTTTAAATTTATTAGGCACAAAATGTGTTGCATTTTCTACCTTTATTTTAAATTTGTCTGTTGACACGCATTCTCAGTCGAGTTTGGCTTTAGGCCTGTGTGCACCAAGATTTCGGTTATCATAACCAATGGTTAACATAAGCTAAACGTAAAATTTACTGTTCACGACAACCCGTACGCCGGTTAAGGACGTAAGCTCGGTTAAGATAACCGCCCGGTTTACGTCCTTAACCGGCACCGTTGGTTATGATAACCGAAATCTTGGTGCACACAGGCCTTAGTATAAATGTGTTCACAGTTACTGTATTTGTTTATGAACAAGTACAAGACGTGACGTCATACAAAAGTCTGTACTTATCAATAGAAAAATGTGAAAATGTTTGCAAAAACGTAATTTATCTACACTTAGGTACTTATTGAAGGTAAAACAACGTATATAATTGTATTAACGTCGACATTACGGTAATTACGTAATTATATCTACGACAGGGACCTTTTTTGTAACCGCTGTCTCACGTAACGTCAAGTGACAATGCAGTAAACGCATCAATCAATTATTGGCAACCTATTAACAGACCAATATGTCGATTCTTGAAAAAAAACGTCAGTTTTGAAGTTGATGTACAACGGTTGCAAAGCAGATGTAACAGGATACCTATCATCAACTATAATAGCGACTCAACGGTAGACCAAAACCGACCTGAGTGCCAAGTGTGAGATTACTTCAAAACAATCGAAAACTTCACATTCGCGTTAAGGGCAAATTTTATATGGAACTGAAGCAGCGCCCCTGGCAGGAGTGAGAGAAAACTCAAATGGGCGAGTGTCAGAACGCTTTTTTTGCTATATAATTTGACATTATTAGTGACTACGTTTTTACGCAGTCGCTCGGTGAAAAACTCACACTTGCCCCACAGGTTATTACGTAATAGTAACCTAAACTGCAATTCATTTTAGATCTACAGTTGAGTTGCTATTATAGTTGATGGTAGGTATGCCGAAATCGGTATTCTCGAATGACATTTTGCCATATTAGACTGACAGTCCAACTGGAGGTGGCATAATCGACGAGATCCCAGCAAGATGTTTGTACGATGAATTTATTTCAAGAATCGACATACAGATCTCAACCCATGTAAGGGGGCGGATATGGAGATTAGGCCCACTACCTGTTCAAAACGCTGTCAACATTATACATTTATAAGAAAGATTATACATTTATAAGAAAGGTCTCCAAATCAATCGCTACTTATACGCTATCACTGAAGTCTTGGCAACATTTTCGGAAAAAATCACAGCTCCGACGACCTCTGTAGCGCAATGGTATGCGCGGTGGATTTATACGTCGGAGGTGCTGGGTTCGATTCCCGGCGGGGCAGATTGAGATTTTTCTTAATTTGTCTTGGTCTGGCTGGTGGGAGGCTTTCGCCGTGGCTAGTTACCACCCTACCGACAAAGACGAACCGCCAAGCCGCGTCGCGTCGACTATGTCGCGTAGAAACAACCGAAAGGAGTGTGGATTTCATCCTGCTCCTAACAAGTTAGCCCGCTTCCATCTCAGACTGCATCATCACTTAACATCAGGTGTGATAGCAGTCAATGGCCAACTTGTAGTTGATAAAAAAAAATCACAGCTTACCGCTCATACAAATCTTTGAATTTCTTTGAAGTCGTATCTCATAATGCTAGTTAGTAAACCATTCTAGGAACGTAACTCATGTATTCTTTGATAACATTCTTTGTAAACATAGTACAGTTAATGAGTCAGAGAAAACAGATGTATGAATAGGTGGTGACATAAAAAATATGTACCGGCAACTGACCTCTCTGTTACTCATTGTATCTGCTACCTGTTGAGTATTCTGTGGTATTATGTAGGATTTATATAAGAAACGTGGTGGGTCTAAGCTGTGGACGAAGGTCATTGTCATTCGCTTATTGCGTCATTTACACTGTTATTTTAAGATGTAGGGGGCAGTATTGTCTTCACCGTAAGGGCACACGGGGCCGTGCTCAGGGCCCTCATAATCAGGAGGCCCCTAAGATCCGACATTTTCTTTCAAACATTTATTTAAATAAATTTATCGACCAAATATTGCCTTTTTTTAATTTATAATGCAAAATAAAAAAAATCAATATGGAATTACTAAGGCTTTAATACCTATTTAGAGTTGTTATTTTTACGGAAAAGCTTTTAAAGGAAGAATTTTCTCTATTGCTACTGGATTTGCTTGTGGGAGTGGAAAATTCTTTAGATCAAATATTAAACGATGTTTAAAAAAATGTTAGTATATAACATTGTAAATTCAGAACACTGCGAATCCAAAAGGAAAATAATAAGGTTTTCTTGCTAAGAAAACAGAAAAGCAAATCCGTAATTATATTTTCATACTGATATTTTTTTAATTTACAAAATATTGGGATATTTATATTCGCCTATAATGCGAGCAGATAAAAAATAATATTAGCCATTGTTAACAAAAAACTATTTGAGTTTCGTACTCAGGCTAAACAAACATATGTAAAAGAATTGAATGTCTCACCTGTACCTACTACAGTAATTATATTCCGCGGTATAGCTATCGTTAAATAAATACTAAGGCTCCCCTCAAACGTAGAACCTTCGTTTAATGGAAACAGACGTTAGTTTTAGCAGACTGACAAAGTAAACGATTTCCTCAGGTCAGCGCAGAATTGAAGCGACGCGACGTGTATTTTTTTTGCCTATCTCTGTTTTCCTCTCATTAAGGTAAAAGTTGTGTTAACAAATAATATCTATGGACAATTGTCGCCGCACGTCCATGCGAGTTAACGCGGAGTCGTTTGATGTCGTCGTCGTCGGAACATTTCGACTCAGCATCAATGTGAGTCAAGACTAAGAGGTGGATTTATATGCCATGAAAATGATAATAGTAATTACAAAACAAAGTAAAATGACGACAGGATGTAATTCAGCAAAAAAGAACATGTTGTTGTTGTTGTTGTTTATCATAAGGCGAATCTAGACATGCAGGATTAGTGGTGCTGAGTTTCCCCTGAATCACATTACTTTGTGTGTGTTATACTTCGCCGCGCAACGAATGCATTCGAAGAATAGCAGCAAAGCGTCATTAGTTTGCTAATATGAACTCGCCAAATACTAGGCACGTATACATTAAAATACACACAGATTTGCTCGCCGAATAGCTAATATCTTTGCGGATTGTTTAGCGTTAGTGGTTCGTAAAACATGGCACTTAACGAGTCCCGCATGTGTGGAAGCGTCTTTAAATACGGAGTATTGACCCAATTACAATTTTCATTAAAAAACAATTTTCCGTACACAATAACAACCGTGGGCAAGTGCTTAAATGATTACTCATAGGCTGGTGAATCAAATCTATGGGTGGAGTTGTACAAATAATACACAAAATTGTTTATTTTGAGTCCTATTGCTCTACTTTTGTACCGCAATTACTTTTTCTAATTTTATCTACCTACAGAAACTCCGTATCTAATTATTTGTTTTGGTACAGATAGATTACAAGCACATTTGATAAGTTCCATTTGTATAGTGATTCTCCCACGAGTAACAGAAAGTAGCCACGTTTGCGTAGGACCTTATGTAAAAGATACTGCGTTTATATAATTTACAATAAAACGAAACAATTAAACATCGTCGTCGTGTCTGCGATAGGCATAATGACTTAACGCAAGCGAACAGTACTCAAAGAATTGTCTTGTGGTCGTGGTTATTACCCGAAGTATCCATCGATTTTCATTAAACGAATTTAAACCTATTGGTTGTTGCATAAAAACCAATTTATGTACAATCGCATAGAGAGTCGACCTCTGTAAACTACGAGTAAATGTTTGCCGACTCTAGAATGTACTGATAATGATAAACTCTGACCCATGATCGGCTGTTATATATACAAGTGTTTCTCATCGCGTCTTCAGTTAATAGTGAAACGCACACGCAATATGATCGCGATATTGTTGGCTGGGCTGATCGCCTGCGCAGGCGCTGCTCCGTGGCGCGACCGCTACCGCCCACACCTGTCTCCGTTCGATGGCAGCCTCGAGAGGTACCTCAACGAGCAAATGTTCGACACTAACATGTTCTTCGAAGACTTGACCAGAGACCTCCACAGGGAGATGGCTCAGATAGAAACTATGTTGGCAAACTTCAGCAGTCACTTCCCGAGCGTCTCGTCCACAGAGAAGATCGAGGGGAACGAGTACAAAATCACCATTCCTTTAACAGGATTCGATGAAAAGGACATTGTTGTGAAGGCAAGGAAAGGTATGCTAATGATTCAAGCGGTGCACGTGACCGCAGGTAACGGCCAGAACAGCTACTTGGATATGAGGACGCTACCGCAGTCTGTGGGTGAACAAGGCACCTGGTCTTACGAAAACGGTGTCCTCAAGATCGTTCTCCCGGTCAAACAAAACGAAGGCATTTACCCTGGCACTAACCCTGTCACTGAAAATCCGATTCCCGACCGCAGTAGAGAAGAGACGGGCAGCTCGAGCGACGTGGATCCAAATGTCGATATAGATCTTGTTAAAGCAGACGTAGACAAGGCCAAGGAACTGCAGACCAACGAGATCCCCAATGTGGAAGCTACGACGTATGCTGTTGATTTGAAAGGAGATGTAGAGTTTGTACCTGTAAAATATTAATTTAAAAAAAAACCAAATAAAATTTGTTGTATAATACAGTACAATGCATCTTATTTCATAAAAACTTTATGATTTAAATATTAGTAGATACCTATACATAATAAACAATTTATAAAAAGGTATTAAAGTGTTTTTACTGTGGTACAGCACTGCGAATATTAATGTTCATTATTTATTTTTTATTGAATAAATATCATTAAAAAATGAATTACAGTCAAAATTAATCATTATTTTAGGTAAGTTTTACAATGTGGTGGCTTAATATAAATGTAAAGTTAAAAACTTGGTTTAATTGCTTGTTTATTGAAATTACACAAAAATAGGATTTAGATGAAAGCAAGTATACAGTATTATGATTTTAGCACGCGTATATTGGACATGAAAAACTACACCAAAAAACTCAATTCATTGTTTTCTAAAGATGATTTATTCGTGTGTTGGCTTGGCAT